>CAKJTW010000037.1:1943750-2591666 GCA_917880005.1 Nanger dama | reverse complement strand
GCTAGAGTGAACATGGAAAAATTGACTGGTTCAAAATTGGGAAAGGAGTACATCAAGGCTGTATATTGCCACCCTGTTTATTTAGCTTGCAGAGTACATCATGCAAAATGCTAAACTGGATGAATCACAGACTGGAATCAAGACTGCTAGGAGAAATATCAACAACCTGATATACGCAGATGACACAACTTTAATGGCAGAAGGTAAAAAGGAACGAAAGAGCCTGTTGATGAGGGTGAAAGAGGAGAGTGAAGAAGCTGGTTTGAAACTCAACATTCAAAAGACAAAGATCATGGCATCCAATCTCATCAGTTAATAGCAAATAGATGACGGAAAAGTGAAAATAGCAGCAATTTTTATTTTCTTGGGCTCCAAAATCACTGTGGACAGTGACTGCAGCCATGAAATTAAAAGACACTTGCTCCGTGGAAGAAAAGCTATGACAAACCTAGACAATGTATTGAAAAAGCAGAGACATCACTTTGCCAACAAAGGTCTGTATAGTCAAAGCTATGGTTTTTCCCATGGTCATGTACAGATGTGAGAGTTGGACCATAAAGAAGGCTGAGGGCTGAAGAACTGATGCTTCTGAATTTTGGTGCTACAGAAGAATCTTAAGAGTCTCTTGGACTACATGGAGATCAAACCAGTCAATCCTAAAGGAAGTCAACCCCAAGTATTCATTGGAAGAACTGATGCTGAAGGTAAAGAACTAATATTTTGGCCACCTGATGTGAAGAGCCAACTCACTGGAAAAACCCTGATACTGGGAAAGGTTGAAGGCAAAAGGAGAAGGGGGCAGGAGACAATGAGATGGTTAGATAGCATCACTGACTCAGTGGTCATGGATTTAAGCAAACTCCAGGAGATACTGAAGGACAGGGAAGACTGGCATGCTGCAGTCCATGGGGTCACAAAGAGTCGGACATGACTTAGCAACTGAACAATAATCTCCATTAAAGCTGCTACTCATTCATTCAGTGAACACAAGCTCATTGAACCTCAATTAAATGCCCAAATGAAGAAGTGAGCAAGAACAACATATTTCTTATTCTCAGAGGTCTAACACTTGAGCCTAAGAGAATCATCATCAAATGTAACCACAGTGTGTGATGAAGGTGGTAAATATGACAGGGAAAGAACAAGATAGAATTAAATTGATATATTGGGGCAGGAGGTCAGGAAAGTGGTATTTAAGCAAAGACTCACAAGAAAGATGGAAGGTGACTAGAAGGCAGGGAGGGAAATGATGATGACAATGGAGGAGATTTTTCCAAACAATAGATACAGCTTGCAGAGCATGGTGCCTTTGAGGAAATAGAAGAGATTTCAGCTGAAAACTAAAGTAAGAGATGTCAAGAAAAGAGAGATAAAGCTTGGAGTGGAAATCCAGACCAAGTCACACAGGGTCTAGTGATGTAAACACACTTAGAGTTCATAATAAGGGTATTAGGGAGTGAATGAATGGTTTTAAGTAGAAGAAAAAAAGTCAATCTCAGACCTGTTTTCTCTATATCATTCTGACCACTATCATGAGAAATGATTGGAGTTAAGACTAACCAGGAAGGGAGAACAGCTGGTTACTATAAAAATTAACCTTAAAAATAGTAATGCCTTTGCTAGAGAAACAAATCTTCTAGACAAGAGAACAAACTAGAGAAATGATCTTCTTCCTAAGTACTTGACAATCTGGCTCAAATGGCCAAATGAGGTTTAGTTTTGCCATACAAGCTAGGTTTTAAAATATGGACAATTTTTAGGACTATAATAGTTGAAAAACTACAAATCTATAATGACCATGATCAAATCAAAGCTCCCTGTACAATCCTAAAGATTTAAGGTCTGCTTCAATCCTTCATACTGTCTCATCTTCCTTATTCTACAGTTCTTAAAGTCAGCTGAAAGAGCTTCAAAAGGTTTCTCAAGTCTACCTTATCCTCTTCATATCTCCTTTCCATTGGGCAATTGAGAAAGTTTCCTACAATTCTCCTGTCTCTTATCTGTGCCTCTGTGATCCAGCCTCCAAAATGTTGCCAATCAATTTTAAAAAGGAAAAAGGAGACAGAAAGCTTTCCTAACTCAACCTACTTATAGACTTTTGATGCTCCCCATTACCTACAGGACATAGCTCAAACTTTTGTTATTCACATTCAGGATTGTCAGGATGGCCCAGTGCTCCTTCCCCAGTTCATTTCTTGCCATTCCACTTATTTCAAATGTAATCTCCTCTGCCCCAAACCCCTTTCTGATTCTTCTCTATTCAGCAAGAGCTAATCGGAAAATCACTTATTCTTCCATGAAATCTCTCTAGGACATTCAAGCTAAATGTATCCTTTGTGTTTCCATTTTCCATGGTATTTCTATTTACTGTACTAATACAAGAGTTATCAGTCTATGTTATAGACGGTTATATGTGTTTGTCTTCCAAATAGATTATCTGTGTTTGAGAGTGGGGACACTGATTTATTTATGCCCCTATTCCAGTGTTCTTGCCTGGAGAATCCCAGGGATGGGGGAGCCTGGTGGGCTGCTGTCTATGGGGTGGCACAGAGTCGGACACGACTGAAGCAACTTAGCAGCACCATTCCAGGTATCTAGTACAGTGTATATAATTCCATTCCACTTAAATTAAAATACAGACTTTATTTGTAAACTATAGCCATAATGTCAGAAACAAGAAAAGCAAAAGAAAAAAAAAAAATACTGGGACAGACTCCATAATGTGACCAAGAACACACACAAAGTACACTATGCAAGCCGAGAGAGACAACAGAAAAAGATTAAACATATTTAAAAAATACTAAATTACCAGACCCAGATGGTGGTATCAGTAGATACTTTTAAATGAGATGGGAATTCACTATCTAGATGTCTATAATAAATTTTCGCTATCATCTATAAATGTGATTTTTCTATATTGAAATAGAGTGCAGAGAAAGGGTCAAATGTTCAACAAATAAAATGCTTAAGTAATACAAGAATTAATCCACATATTCTTTAAGAATAAAGATTGTTATTTTTACTTTAAAACTATTTAAACTGAGGCACAGAAACGTTAAGCAACACACAGGGATACACAGCTGGCAGAGGGCAAAACTGAGATTTGCATTAAAGTTTTGATAACTCCTCAGCCCATGTTCTAACCACTGAACTATATACTCAGGATGTTCCTGGTCTACACTGTTTACCTAAGCACTTCATGAATTCAGGGACTGTGTCTCTTACTCATCACTGATCTCTGGGGCCTATTAGAGGGGTTGGCCAGGGATGCAGGGGCGACCCTGAAACTCTTGAAGTCTTATGCAATTTGTGTGCGTGCTCAGTCACTGATGTTGTGTGTTACTCTCTGCAACTCTAGGAACCATAGCCTGCCAGGTTTCTCTGTCCAAGAAATTTTCCCAGCAGGAATACTGGAGTGGGTTGCCATTTCCTCCTCCGTGGGCTCTTCCCAACCCAGGGACTGGAACCCACATTTCCTGTGGCTCCTGCACTGACAGGTAGATTCTTTATTGCTGAGCCACCTCGGAAGCCTCTATGTATAATTCCTTTAGAGAGAGGGTCAATAAAAGCAGGTGACACTTTATTAACTTATTCACAACAATCAAGTAGCATTGTAGATGAATTATCTCATTCTATCACAACAATAACAGCAACACAGAATACAAGTCCGGTACCTAGTATATGCCAGGCACTGGTCTAAATGTTTACATGTATTATTAACATATATAATCATTATATCAATTCTATGAGACAGATGGTATAGTCACATATACTTCAAAAAATGAGGAAACTAGACTTCAAAGAGGTTAACTTGCCCAAGTGCCCCAGCTTTTGTCTTCCTTTTAGTAAACAGCTGGGCAGGAATAGAAACATCGCTATGTGACAACAAAGCAGTCTCTCTAGGCTTACCTCCCATGAGGTGGTCATCCTCAAAGACCTTCATGTTCCCCAAAATGTTAAGAGGATCATACACACAAAAAAAGACAAAAATTAATTCCCTATGCATTTTCCATAAGGTCATCTTGATAAAAACCAAAAGTTTTCATAGCAACACAATATCAGAAGCTATGAGCTAATTCTCCCATATAGAGAGCATTCTGTCTCCTTATGTATTAAATACAAGGTAGGAAGTATAAGTATAGCAGAGGATAAGATGGTTGGATGGCGTCACTGACTCAGCGGACATGAATTTGAGCAAACTGGGAGATAGTGAAGGACAGGGAAGCCTGGCATGCTACAGTCTATGGGGTCTCAAAGAATCAGGCACAACTTGGCCACTAAACAACAACAGGAAGCCCATATCGTAAAGGGAAAGTTTTTCTTTAAGGGTTATCCATGATGAATGGGTAAGATAGTACTGAGTTTCAAAGTTACTTACATAAACATGCAAATATCCATACATGGAGCAGGGTTGTCGCTGTTCCTTACAGACTTTGTGACCTAGAAGTGCTTTCCCCAGGAATACTTGGTCAAGAACAAGGAGACATGGCAAGGCCTGTGGGGTCTAATCAAGGTATCATTCCTCTTGTCCGCTTCAGCTGGGCAGTCCTGTGCAGTGAACAATCGAGGACTTCTTGAAGGTGCCAAGGTCACCCCATGGCTTAGATTCCCAGTGCCTGGACTTGAATCCCCAGTTTTATTCTCTCTGTAGATGTGTGACCTTAATCAAGCTTTTATATTTCTCTGCCTCATTTTTCCCATCTGAATATGGGGGAGAATATTAGTATTAGCTGCATAGATTTGTTTAAAGAATGTAAGAGAAAAAAATTCATAAGAATGGCTTAGAACAATATGTAACATGTATTAAGGATTCAGTAAGTTTCAGCAAAAACATATGTCTTATTAAGATTCCTAAATAGTTCTCCCAAATGTAAAAGGAAGCCATATTTGAAGCATTTTATGAGTCTATGTATAAGCTGATTAATACCAGTAGGGGAAAATTTCTCTGGGGAGAGCAGACAGAGCAATTCTGCAAGGATGTATGTATGTACAAACAATGAGGTATCACTGTACAACTCAGTTGTTCTGTTTGCATGTATAGTTGCCTAAGGATTCCAAACTAAAATATCTCACTTAAAATTATGTTTCATTTCTAGGGATGTGAATCCTCTTACAAAGGTAGCAAACACATAAGTCAAGAGTCACACAATCACAACAGCAACTATTAGGCTCACCGGAGTCACATGTTTGTAACATCGAAATTCTCACTTAGCATGCACCAGTATCTCTAGCCATTCAATAAATGGATGGTGACTAATAGCGTCAAATAGAGTCTTTTACAAGCTCAAAAGAAGAGTGATATTTTAAAATGTATTTAATTCCTTTTCCACTTTATTACTATATTCTCAAAGCAAAATTCTCAAGTTCTCCAAGTTAGATGTTACAGGGCTGGTTATATAATTTCCAAATATCCAACTCTGTCAATGAGAAATCCACTTTTCAACAATCAGACTGGCAACATTTTGAACAGATTATTACTATCCAGTGTTGGCAAAAGTAAGGTAACGACACTGTGGGCCTTTACAATATCCATCAAATTTAAAGTGAACATACCCCTGGAACTGGTAATTCTCTTCTCAGAATAAATCTTCTGTGGTATTTTGCAGAGACAATGTACACAGAGAACCACTGCATCACTCTTTGTAATAATAAGAAACTGGAAAATCCAAGTGAATATTCTGGGGGGATATTGGTTGGCTGGTTACATTAGGTAGATACGTTTAAAAGAAATCTTCATTTACTGACAGAGAAATATTTGAGAAATATTAAAAGAAAGCAAATTTCAGAACACTGATAAATGAACCATTATCCAATTTTTTGGAAATAATGAAAGATTCCTGTGGTTATACATGGGAGGGAATCCCTGATGGCTCAGCGGTAAAAATCCACCTGTCAATGCAGGAGACCAGGGCTTGATTCCTGGAAGAGCCTCGGGAGAAGGAAATGGCAACCCACTCCAGTAGTCTTGCCTGGGAAATCCCATGGACAGAGGAGACTGTAGGCTATAGTCCACAGGGTCACAAGAGTCGGACACAATTTTGCGACCAAATCACCACTACCATACACATAAAGGAAAACAAGTCCAAATCAACAGCAGTTACACATACGGAATGGAATAGGAAAGAGGGTTCGCTTTATATTTTACTATAATTTTCTTGTTTTATAAGCAAGTAGTACTTTTAGAATTCAAAGAAAATAACAAGAATTTTCAAAAGCTACAGGGAACGAAAAGTTATTATTTGCAAATGTAAAAAAAAAAAAACTTAGTCATTCCCCAAATTAATTTCTGCTGTCCCATATGCTTAAAATGACAACTAAATAAAATGCTTATGGGATCTTAATAGACACACTCTAGTTAGAAAGGGCTTCCCTGGTAGCTCAGACAGTAAAGAATCTGCTGGTAATGCAGGAAACCAGGGTTTGATTCTAGAGAAGGGAATGGCAAACCACTCCAGTATTCTTGCCTCGAGAATTCCACGGACAGAGGAGCCTGGTCAATTAATGCATGGGGTCACAAAGAGTCAGACGTGACTAAGTGACTAACATACACATACCTTCACAAAGCATGATGAGAAACATTCCCTATTTGTAGGCCTATAAATGGAGCTGAGGAGGAATGGGAAGAAGAGAACAGCCCTCCACCTATGCTTTTGAAAAGTGAAAAATAAGTAGTTTACCACCACTGGTCACCTTCTTTCTCCACCTTCTCACCCAAATGGTACCAGAGAGGAGCCCAACCCTTCTAGGCCACTGACTTCAAACTCACGATAAATAAATAGATCAGGTGACTTGACTGATAGTACTGAGCACAAAAGATGAAAACAGAGGAAAGTGTGCTGAGAGGGTGAGGACAAGGTTATTATGAAAAAACCAGTCCTAGCTGGAAGGGAAGAATATTGTACTAATGAAGAGAATATACATATGAAATGAACGGAAAAGCAGGAGAAAGTAACAAAACAAAAGCAGAAAATGTTACTATTTATGAGGTGTTTAGTTTTCAGGACATCCCATGAAGTGGACAGCGCTGTCGTCTGCATTCTCTAGGGCTGCCCTCATAGGAAAGCTGACTGAAGGCAGATTGCTTGTTGGAGAGGGGTCCTGTAATTGCTTAGAGCAAGTCTTAGAAGAGCAGCACATCAGGTATGAAGCCCATTACATTCAATTCGAAGATCTTTTCACGTGCTGGGCAATTCCCGTTAGAAATGGAGTGATTATTGCTTAACCTGTACATTGTTTAAACAAGCTTCCAAAGGACATTTCTTCCCAAAGGAAGCTAAGGTGATTTAAATTGAATTATGTATTATATAATTCTATATAACGATTATATATATATATGCACATAACATGTATAGACAGACAGAAAGACATACACCTACATTCTTCATATAATCGCCCCAGAGGCATCACCTGAAGATACCCACTCTCAAAATGTGTCTAAGAGAGAATTGGCAGAGGCTGAGACAGGAGCAAAGGCCTGTGGTGATGCTCTAGGGCCAAATACCTTCCTACAAACCTCCGAGGTCCATAGAATATCCCAAAGCCCTGGCCTGGCCCCAGGCCACACACACAAAAAAAAAAACCCTCCACCAAAGCCCCCCAGAGACCTGGCAACCACGTGACTCGCCGACAGACACGGAAAGTTCCTCCACCAAACACATCCAACTTTTATTTTCTCCTTTTCCTGGGTGACCGGCTGGCGCATGCCCCCGCTGCCTCACCTCCGGCCCTTTCTTCTTTCCCGCACTTCGGGCTGTGGGAGGCCTCGGGGTATCTGCTTTCAAGCTCGACTGGCCTAGGGGGTCCTAAGGCTCAGCCTCTCCCGGGCGGGCGTCCCTGATGCAGCCGCGGGAGGGGAACCGAGCTTCCTCCGGTCCGACCCCGGCCGGGGGTCGGCAGGCTGTGGGGCTCAGCGGCTGGGCTCGGGGGGCGCGGCGGGAAACTTACCTGCGCGGAGCGGCTCCCGGAGCTCCCGCGTCGCCGTAGCCGCGTGGCCGCCGCATCTCCCGACGGCAGGTCCCCCCTACCCGCCCGGCTGCGAGGGTCCCGGGCCGCACTTTTCCCAGGCTGGGAAGGAGGCTGGCGAGCGCCGAGGTGGAAGGTGGGGGTGGGGCGGAGTGATCGGGGAGACGAGGCGTAAGGATGTTGTTTTGTTGTTGTTTTGTTTGTTTGTTTGTTTTTCCGGATCGCTAGCAGAGACTTTAGACCATATGCTGGGAGGGTATTAGCTCGGCTCAATGGCGACAGAACAGCGGCCTGACTCTCACCGTCCGATCGATTTACTAAACAAACTGAAACGTGGGTGGGGATGTTAAACAGTAACCAGCTGCCTCAATGAAAACTGAAAGCGGCGAGGCCGCCACCGCCTCGGCGCGCTGGTTTCCCGGTTCCCAAGGCCCCGGGGCGAGCGGCGGGCGGGCTGGCGAGTGCCGGAGGTCTGCCTGCGTGGACCCGAGCGGCTCTCCCGGGCCTCCCGGAGGCCTCCATCGCGCAATGCTCACGGCGGCTGGACCATCGGAGCCGGGTTCCCTCTCTCCGGCTCCCCCTCCTGAGGACCCCCCCGGCCTGAGGCCAAGCGCAGTCCCCCTTCCAGCCCCAGGTCACGCCTCGCCCAGGGCGGTGTCAGCCCCTGGGCCAGTGCCTCGGCGCAGGCGGTAGCGCGGAGAAGCCTGCTGACCCGAGAATGCTCCTCTCATCCCGAGCCAATGAGGTCCAGAAAGGGCCGGAAGTATTATTAAAGGGAATTAAGTAGGTTCCTAGGAAGAGCACTGCGGCCGCACCACTAGGGGAAGCCGCATCGATCTTGTTAAACTGCACCTTGGGCCACTGGTGTTAACTTCAGCCCTGCGGCTTATGACCACCTTGCTCGGCCAGAGTTCTGGGAAGTAGAAGGAGCCCGGTTTTCCATTCCCGGTTAACCTCGCCACCTGTGGCTTCGGTCACTTAGTACCTCTTTACAGATGTATCTGATGGAAAACTTCCTTTCTTCCTCCCACACACTAGGAACCGTCACAAACTTGTGACTTGGAGTAGTGATGCCCAGACCCATCAGAGATGCGATGGTCATCCGGGTCGGGTTTTTGTTAACCAAGCGATATAGCCAGAAGCAGTGGCTCTTAAAAACATCTCAGCAATTTAACTTCGTGGTTTCAGGAATGAATGACTTCGGGTCAAACAAGTAATTATCTTCATGAGATAAATAGTTACTTAATCCCTAAGGTTTTTCTTTTCCGACCGGGGGGGTGACGGTTATTTTAAGACTGTAATAACAATGCCAAGGAGATCAAAGAGCTAGGTCTTGTTTCTTTTTCTTTTAGATCAGGTTTACTAAACTTTCTCGGTTTCCTCCTTCTGAATCTCTTGCTGAAAAGCTCCTTTAAAAACAAGTAGTTGGTGTTTTACAAATCAGAACAAAGAAGAGAGATCATATACTATTTTTTTAGGTCTACTTTCTTGAGCAAAACACATTCTTTTGGTCTCATTGCCCACGTGGTCTGCAAACCAGGTCTCCAAAGCGGCCTCGCTCTGTCCAAATCCACTCCAGGAAACCCTGTGGAGACAGCCCAGGCATGAGAATAACTATTAACCGGCTGTATTTATTATGCAAATCTTTCAAGGGTGTGTTGTTTAAAGATCACCCATGGTCATTCTCAAAAAATATTTCCACATACTTGGATAATGAGTGTAGGTTGTCTTGCTCTTGCCAAAATAGAAATATATAGTTCCCATAAAAGGCTGAAAAGTCTGAAGTTAGAAACTGTCCATGCCTATTCTCAGAAACTTTGATGCCATTTGACATCTGTAGTTCCCTGCAGAGAAACCAGAGTCTCCGTTTATTTCGCTCCTAACAATCGCTAATGTCAGTGGGTTCGATTTGGGATGATCAATTTCTCATCCATGTGTGGTAGAATCGCTAATCTACCGGGAAATGATCATCATATATTCTGTATCAACAATTATTTTTACACAATATGTAAAACCTCTGCCAGAGAATTTTATTGTCACAAAGATTTGACTAATAAGAAGGGAAATAACAGTGCATTCAAGGAAGTATATAAACTCTTAAGACAGTTATTATCTAAAAGAAGTATTGGGGCTTCCCAGGTGGCTTAGTGGTAAAGAATCCGCCTACCAAGCAGGAGAGGAGGGTTCCATCCCTGGGTGGGGAAGATCTCCTGGAGGAGGAAATGACAACCCACTCTAGTATTCTTGCCTGGAGAATCCTGTGGACAGAGGAGCCTGGCAGGCTACAGTCGAGTCACAAAGAGTCAGAGGCGACTGAGCACACACGGAGGAAGCATTGCGTCTTTTCAACTTAGAAAAATCTCTACGAGTGTAACACTACCAGTCCTCTCTCGCAGCAAGTAGGGAGTGGTTTCAGGTAATTAAATAAATAGACAAAGAAGTGACTCTGTGAACTAAAGGAAAGTATGAGAGGTTGACTCAGCTACAGCTTTGGCAGTTTTTACTAAATCAACCAATGTCAACTGACCCAGCTTTAGAGCATCACTTATATTGTTCCTGAAACTAATTTATTACGATTCTCCATGGCATGGGTTTATGATGCTGAGAATGAAAAATGTGCTCTATGGAGAGTAGTCTCCCCTGACCTGACGCATGGCAGGGGTAGGGGTGAACGGAACAACAGAAGGAAGAGATCAGAATAATTTTTAGGGCAAGGTTTTCCCGAAAATACAAAGTTCTGTTTCAGTAGTCAGTATTTAGGGAGAAATCACACACATATGTGTTTATGCCATATCTGCTTTTAATCTGAAATTAAACACCGCAAAGTGGCGTCATAAAATTCTTTGCCTGGCTTTCCTGTTAAATGGCTCGTTTAACCTGGGCTTTTCCTTTTTGCTTTGATCAACTTTTTTACATGATTCCCCCCCACCCCCACCTCCACCCCCCACCCCCACACTCCCAATGCCACCAGACCATAGGGATAAAAATTCCGGATTTTCCCAGGAGCGCTTCTGATACTATGAATGGAAAGCTGTGGCCTCTGGCAGAGCGGTGGGGAGGGCGCGCGCGGGCGCGCGAAACCTGCGGGGAAAAGGTCTTGCAGATCTCAGCTCCTAGAGGCCCTGTCTCCGAGCGCAGCTCCACGCCCTCCGCCTAAACAGAAACCTTCCCCAGACGGGAGGCGTCCACTTCCTGCCCAGGTGCTCCACCTCTGCTGACCCGGTGTCACGGCCGTCGCACCCACACTGGAGCCGGCCACCGCCTGGGAGGGGCGCAGTTAGCGGCGATGACCGCCCGTCTGCACGCACGCTTCCCCGCCGGGGGTTAAAAAGGAAAACTAAAACACTCGCACAGTTCTCCACCTGCCGGTCCTTTCTGGATTGGGCAAAGCTCAGAGACCCCTTCTAAGCCACTCGATGTAAAGAACCGCGGGCGGGGTGTGGCCCGCCTGTGGGGGGGTGGTTCAGGGGCAATTCTAAGGCTGGAGCTGAGCTCAGCGTATCCCCCAACTCAACCTTTGGGGCTATGTTTGACCCTGGGGGCGAATCAACGGATAAAGCAGCCTCCGCCAGAATTTCAAAAACTCCCTGGACTCCAACGATGGTTTTTGCATCAGAAGTGAAGGATTCCAGTCATTGGGACTGGCGTGGGTGTCGGGGGTTGGGGAGAAGAGGGCGCTGCAGGTGGAGGTGGGGTGTGTGTGTGAGAGAGAGGAACATTCTAACGCCATCCTCTCTTGGAGTGTAGGGCCGGGGGCTTTTCCTCCCGCCGCCGCTCATTGCCCTGTAACCAAGTCTCTCTCCGGAAAAGTACAGCCCTTTGGACCCTAGTGCAGTCCTAAGCGAGGCACTGCCGAAGCTTTAAAGCTGCGAGGCCCCCCGACTGTGGGAAAAGGGATGCTAAGCCATTTCATCGCCGCCGACCTTGCATAGTAGCTTCAATGAGGTCTGCCCCTCTGTCCTGGAGCAGTAGCGGAGTTTGTCTCCGAATCCCGGGCTTTGGTACCCTCGTCTGTACTTGCTTTGTCGAACTTTTCACCGGGCACCCGTCTTTAATGCCTTGAATTCAAAGTGGTAAAACACTCTCCCCTTCCCTAAATCCGCAGAATGGGCAGATTAAACACGGAGGAGGGGGCTGATTAGTGTTCCCCCAGCTGCAGCATCACCAACACAGTGTAGATCCTAAAAAGCAACGTCCAGACCCTTGCCTGGCTCTTTGGAGAGCTAGGCTCTTAAAAACAGACTTTGGAAAAGCTGCAGGCAAGGCCTCCACACAGCTAGGCATCCTACTTGCCCACACATTGGCCCACATAAAAATTAGCGTTTCTTTTATGGCCTCATCACAGATGAGCACCTAGAGTAAACCCGTGTAAATAAGGCCACAGGAGTGTTTCCATTACCTGTTAATCTAAATGAAAAAAGCAACATTTCAGATTAAGTGGCTCTGCGGACACCTCTGGCTGAGACACTGTCAAAAATCGAACATTCACTAATTCTCAATGTCAACCTAGGGTTCCTGTGCAAAAAAAAAAAAAAAGAATTAAAATTGCTAGGCTGGATCTCTTCCCCAGCTCCTCTCTTTGTAGATTTCCTGCAAGTATTGACTGCCAAGGTCTCTGCATGATTTGCAAACTTTTACAGTCATTTATGGTACATGCAATAAAAAAGAGGTGATATGAACACGCTAGTTCAAGGTGTAATGCAAAGATATATTCCGTGCCCTTGGCAACTATCTGCGGGACCTATTTGTCTTTGCAGAACACACCCTTCTCTGAAATGAACCCCTCTGTAACAAAGATTGGCCCTTTACATTTCCAGGGCTTTGGCCCCTCCATGGAAAGGCATGTGATCAAACCAGAAAATTTGATTCTTTCTACCTCATTTCAAACCAGGAAAAAAAAAAAAAGATTCCAATAAAAACTAGGGGAAAAAAAGAAAAAGAATCTTGAAGTTCTCTACTTCCCTGCTCTCTCTTATCATAAAGAAGATAGGGAGGGGAAAAAAGAAAGAAAGACAACTGATTGCCAAGTTATAATGTAATCTCCAACTGCCCCTTCCATAACAGAGATCCACAGGAACTTCCTTGTTGAGAAAAATAAAAGGATTTAGATTATTCAGAGAAAACACACCATTTTAGATTGTAGGTGTCCAAAAGAAAAAAATTATAAGTGTTTTTGCAAAAATACATAGCTAGTCAAATACAGATTTGTTGCTGGTTATACAGTTTTCAATAAAGAAAATAAATTTGCAAGCATTCTTTTGTTCTATCCTGGTAACTGTAGATAATACATAAAAGCCTTATTAGAAACTCTACACCCTTTCACCAGTTTTACCAGTCCTTTTTTTTTTTTTTTAAGGCTATGTGTGGGAGATTGAGGAGGGTGAAAGAAAAAGAGACTCATTTCTAAAATGTCCTACTTTGAACCAAATCGGTTTTCTCATCTAGTGTTGCAGATGAGAACAGCTTACACATAGCTTCTGAAAGGTATTCTGAATCCTCTACCTGCCATCTAGTGGACATAAGATAAAATGCTGATTCTAGACATCTTTAAAGGGTCTTTAGCTGTTGTCTTATTTATAAACCAAAACAAGTTTAAGAAGTGAAAAAGAAAATATAACTTTAAAACTTAAAGGAAATAAAGCAAACAATTGTGTTAGGGATATATAAAATAACCACTCAATTGAGTTCCATTTCCTTCTGTTTTTAATAATCAGTGGGGTTATCAATCTTTGCTGAGACAATCAATTTATTATTATACTCGCTTTTCTTCTGCATATCCTCTGCACATAGATTTTATGCTGTTTGTCTTCTTTTCAATTAAGTTCATTATCAGTTTTTCACCTAGTTGATATTCAAATTTTTTTAAACTCGAAAAGAACTTAATAATATTCCATTTCTATCTGGACTCAGAATATCCACAAAAAGGATTATCCATTTTGTAAGACACAGTGAAAGAGAGAGAGGAAAGAAAGGGATAAAAGAAGGAAGAAAAAAGAGAGAAGAAAAAGATCAAGTTAATTGTACACTTGCTTTTAACACTGTGATAAGTATTATACTCCTTCAAAACTTAACTTTATCCAATATCAAAAAATAAGTAGGTTAAAATCTAAGCTTTATGGCAACTTACATTTCCTTGAGGTTAACATTATAAAATATTGAGCATATGTAGGAGGTTTGCTGTATGAAATGTTCATTAAATATTAATATCATCACCATGTTTTCATGATAGCTGACTTTGGGAGAATGTTTGTACTATGCTATGCATTGTTTTATGGGTTTTTAGTCAGTTTACACACTGAGTACTTACAAAAACTCTAAAAGATTTGTATTATTAATATCACTATAGGTGAGGAAGATGAGGAACGGAATTATGAAGCTGGTAAATTCAGAGCTAACCTGGTTCCAAAGTCGAGGCTGGCATCTTACTTGTCATCCTGACTCTCACAGAGAAAAGAAGTATAAAGAGACCACTGCAATTCACATTATGAAATAAAATAGATATAACATACATACATGAGGGAAGCCCTTATATGTATATCTTATATAAAAAATAAGCCCTTATATATATATATATCTTATATAAAATAGATATGATACATTTGTTTGAATATTTAAATTTGGTATGCAAAATATCAGACATCCAAATGAGAAAAAAACTTAATTACCACTCATAAAAGTCAAGTACTAAGAATAATATATACTTATAAGTAAATAGCATGTTCATTTACCTCATCTGTTTAGTATAATTTCATATAATTTGTGACAGATATCCTGCAAATCGTTATTGCAGCTTTGCCTTACAGTCCATGGCTACTTGTACTTTAAGTAATGAAATCAAACAGTCCTCGCAAAGCCCTCCAAGCATACTACCAAAGATATAGCCCTGAATTGAACTGGCTCTGTCAGCCCAATTATATTTACTCCTTGTCTCATTATAATTTCAAGTTCCATTTCCTAAACAAAAATGTATGTACTTTCTAAACGTATATTTTCCTCTCCTATAATTTTCAATATATTCTCCTCTTTTCAGAACAGCCATTTTACAAATGAACTAGTTCAAGAGTCAAGAACCTTAAATCATCACAATTAAATGTATTCCCATTCTCTCCATAACAACTCTATATCATGAGATCAAGCTTTCTCTTTTGGAAGCATATTGATCATTTTAGAAACTGTAAGTGAGTGATCTGTCTGACCTACTGGGCCTTCTGCTTGTTTTTTTCAGTCCACGACATTTGAAACACTAAGTAGCATTCTATCATGTAGGTATGACTTTAAGATTAGTAAATATTTTCAGGCTTCCCTGGTGGCTCAGTAGTGAAGAATCTGCCTGCCAGTACAGGAGACACGGTTTGGATCCCTGATCCAGGAAAATTCCAGATAACTCGGAGCAACTAAACCTGTGTGCCACAACTGTTGAGCCTTTGCTCTGGAGCCTGGGAACCTGAACTATTGAAGCCCACGCTCCCCAAGAAAAGCCACAGCAATGAGAAGCCTGCGCACCAAAAATAGAGAGTAGGCCTCACTCACCACAACTAGAGAAAAGCCAGTGCAACAACAAAGATCCAGCACGACCAAAAATAAAACAAATTAATTTCTTTTTTTTTTTTTTAAAAGTAGTGAATGCTTTCAAAATCTGACAGCAGGTGCTCAGGATTCCTGCCATGGTTTCATACTCAAGTGAAGTCACCAGTTCTGCCTTCCTGATCTCTTACATACCTCCAATCAAGACCAGATCACATAAAAGCTGGAGACGACAGTAGTCAGACCCTTTGTGTCTCTCTTGTGTATCCACGTAGATCTAAGCGCACCTTCCCTGTGATGCTATCACAGGAAGAAGAGCTCCAGCTCCTGTTTAAGGTTAATCCCTCCACCTGTGTTCTTGATCCCATCCCTTCCTGCCTATGCCTGGCCTTGTTCTATCAATTATTTCTTTCCTTATATCTTTAAATTCTCTCTCACTAATGGCTTCTTCCCTGCAGACTATACACATGTTCAAATCTTACTAATAAAGTAAAAAAAAAAAAAAATTAAAGAAGCCAAATTTGTTCTCTATTCTGTTCCCTTCAGGTGTTGCCCTATTTTTTGTCCTTTGCAGCCAAGAATCACTAGCCAAGACAATTGACAGTCTCTTTATCAACACCTTCCATTCACTCCTCTGCCCACTATAACCTGGCTTTCACTGGTTCCATTCTATAGACTGTTCTTTGGAAAGGTCTTACGACTTCTGGCTGATAATCTAATAAGGATTAAACATGTTCAATCCTTACATTAAGCTCACCAGAGTCTATGTCTAACCTTCTTGAACATTCTTTTATCTGTATTTCTTACCACTTTGCTATCATCCTATAACTAATTTCCCAAGATTTTCCCTTTAGCGTTCTTATCTTCTTACTCTGTATACTTCTCCTGGGCAATGCCAGGCACTCTAATAGTCTTCCCTATCACAAAACTGGCTATTGGTTCTTTAAATTATATTCAAACTCAAATCTTTCTCCTAAGTAACAGGACTATAGCAGCTTCAGGTGTTCCAAATACTACCGCAACAGTAGCTATTAGATTTTTCACATGCATTTCAAACTCAGTATTTCCAAAACTTTCCTATCTACCCCTCCACTCACCCCTCCTTTTTTTTTTTTTGAATATACATACACACAAAATGGACATAAGTTCCTCCCATTCCTGTAAGCATTGGGAACTGCACCATGTTTTCATGAGGAAGTAGACTCTGGAATGCAGATAAAATGAAGGACGTATACTGCAACCCGGAGGATGAGAGTCCCACACTGAAGATGGTGGGATAGGAATACACAAAGAGCTGGAGCCCTGAAGGCACTGTTTAGCTGCCTTCCCGACTGGAAACTACTTACCTTCAGCCTTTTCATTACATGCGAAAAACAAAACCCTTATTTTAATTCACCGGAGCAGATTAACTGAAATACTAACTCAAGGTAATGAAAAAGTGGAATCACTAATGGGCTTTATGTCACTGGCTTAGGCAACTGGGGGAATAATGGTTTCATTAATTAATACAAAAGAAAAGCAGGTTTGGGAAGAATATAACTTAGGAGTGTTTTGGAAATACTGAGTTTGAAGGGCATCTGGAATATCTCCTCCTTTCTTATCTTTCTGGTGAACATTTACTCATTTTTTTGAATATTACTCTTTCTGTAAATAATGAATCTTTCCCTGTAGTCCTCTTATTAAGCTCCTTCCAACAGTTTATCAGTTTCCTTCTATGCTATCTCAGTCTTCTTATATATATATACTTGTCTTATTTCTATGTCACTTGAAACTAACTGTTGATATGTATGTAATCCTCGATAATACATTTTGTGACTACAAATTAATAAATTTGACTTTCACTATCAGAATATTTTATTCTTCCATGATTAGAAGATATACTTGAAGTCCTTCGTACATTTCTTTTCAACAGAATTTTATGATATGTAGTAGAGGTTGTTCGCCTTTTGACTGCTAAAGCCTTCCTTTCAGAAAGTACCTCGTGCTCTCAAATTTATTTGCTCACCTTAGTTCATAGATAACTGTTGACAGAATAGGAGAAATTCACTTATAATTACTAATCTTTTAATGCTTCATTTCTTCCAAGGATATCTGCATTTTGAGGTCAGGAAAAGATGTTAAATGGAGCAAATAAATCTTGAATGGTGGAAATACAGGTATCATCAAGAGTGAGGGCAATGATGAGATTACATTTGTGTCTCACTCTTTCTTCTCTCACCAAAGTTATCAATAGTCCCATTTATATACTGCTGACACGGTAGATTTTTAAAAACTTAAGGGACCAGTGAATATTCACAGGGCTAACTGTCATTTCTTACAGATGCATTTGTGGTTTCCCAAAAATAGTATTCCACAATTTCATAATGTTAATAACTATCAATCAAAAATGTTTATGTTCCAGACACTGATTAAGCACCTTATATATTATTTCATTTAGTCCTCATAAGAGCACTATGAGGTTGTATTAAAGATGCAAAAGCAGAACTATCAAGGATTAAGCAACAGGCACACATGGATACAGTCAAGGTTTGAACCCAGCAATCACACTTCGTTTCTTGTAAACAGGGTTGTTAGTGTGACTTATTCCTGTAAAGACTGGATCTGACCATGCAGGACATGATAAAACAGATCATCTTCTCCCAACCCCTGGCTACATCAGTGGAGACAATGCTCTATGGCCCTCATCATGCTTGGCCAACATTTTATGTAGTTCAGAAGAATCTTCAAGCTGGTAGAAGTGTCTTTTCACTTCCACTGTGGCTTTAGATTCCTGATGCTCACTTCTCTCCCAATTTATCAGCCATGTTATTCTGCTACATTTGACTCCACAGTAGTCTTCTGAGGATCGTTCTCACCGGAACCTTAATTTTCTTACTTCTTGGCCTTTGGTACTGACATTTATACCCGTTTAGCCTCTTCTACTCTTTGTACATTTCCTTCCTGGCCTCAGAATTAAAGGTTCTTTCACACCATAAATGGAGGATTCAACAGAGCCTCTGAAGGTATGTGTTTTTGTATTCTTCCTTTCTGGTCACTCCAGGTCCCCACCAACCTATTGAAATGTACAACCTCAACCTCTGACACAGTGATTCATTCATACAAACATTTTTATTTATCATTTGTGCCTCAGTCTGCGGGGGCGCTCCGCAGAAAGAGTAGAGGCAGTGGAACTTCCCTCAGCAAAGCCGAGGGGTTCCCGAGGAGAGGTGAGCCTGCTATCCACCAACCCAGCCCCTCGGCAAGCCAGAGACAATCAGACGCGACAAGGGTTCTGTGAAGCAGTTCCGCTTTATTGTTGCAAACTCCCAGCTTATATAGACAAACAGGAGGGTTTTAAGAGGGACTTTCCACAGTTGCACCAATCATGTTAAAGGTCAAATTGTCATGTTCCTTCATTATAACAGGAGTCTATGGAGATCACACACTGTCTACATGCACAGAAATCAAGAGAGCCAATCAAAAACTTTGACAGACAACATAGACCCTGCCCCATCTCTTCCACCAGGCGCCATCTTAGGTTTTCGACCACAAAGCTAGCCCCTTTGTTTTTAAGGTTTCCCATTTAGGGCCCCACATCAGTCACCTTGAAACATGTCCCAAATTTCTTTGGCCTGACTTTCTTTGTAAAAAAAAAATTGATATTTATTTTATTTGGCTGCATTGGGTCTTAGTTGTGGCATGCAGGATCTTTTGTTGTGGCACACAGAGATTTGTGGCATGTGGAAACTCTAGTTGTGGCCTTTGGGCTCCGTAGTTGCAGCATTTGTGTTCTCTAGTTGTGGTTTGAAGGCTCCAGAGCATGCAGGCTTCAGGAGTTGTGGCGTTCAGGCTTAGTTGCTTCACAACATGTGGTATCTTAATTCCCCTGACCAGGAACTGACTCCCTGCATTGCAAGGCAGATCCTTAACCATTGGACCACAGGGGAAGTCCTCAACCTGACTTTCTTGAATTCCAACTTTATATTGCTGTCTACTTGGGAACATCTTCATCTGATTGCTCTCTAGCATCGCCTAAGTGGAACTCTGAAATAGTGTCTCGCCACAAAATTCCTACTTCTAAGAGAGTTACCATTGTTCTCCTTATCATTCTTGTGTGAAATCTCATGGTGGTGGTGGTTGTTGTTTAGTCCCAAGTTGTGGCTGACTCTTTTCAACCCCATGGACTGTAGCCCACCAAGCTCCTCTGTCTATGGGATTTCCCAGGCAAGAATACAGGAGAGGGTTGCCATTTCCTTCTCCAAGGGATCTTCCTGACCCAGGGATTGAACCAGCATCTCCTGCACTGGCAGCAGGTTCTTTATCACTGAAACCTCAGAATAATCTTAAATATTTCCCTATTCCTGGCTTTTCATGGCCACTAAATCACAAACTTGCAGTGTTTTTCTATACAAAAACTCTTGCATCTGGTTTATCCTTTCCATTAAATCAATGGAGGCCATGTCAACCCACTCCAGTATTCTTGCCTGGAGAAACCCATGGCCAGAGAAGCCTGGCAGGCTATGGTTCATAGGGTTGCAAAGGGGTGGACACGGCTGAAGCAACTTAGCACTCAGCATGCATGGACTGGTTTTTTTGCTCTGTTTCTTCCTTTCCCAAACCAACCAATATATGGCTAGTTTATTTTGTCCTAAAACAAAAATATACTTTGTTTCACTTTGTGGCTTCAGTATTTTAAATGATATCCAGAATTTTAATGACTAAAGACAAATATTACAATATATAAGAAGAAACATACATGAATGTCCACATTTGGCCCCAACCTATTTCTACAGCTTTTCGCCCTATATGAATTAGAGTAGGCTGAACCTGTTGAAGTGAAGTGAAGTGAAAGTCACTCAGTCTGGTCCAACTCTTTGTGACCCCATGGACTATATGGTCCATGTAATTCTCCAGGTCAGAATATTGGAGTGGGTTACTATTCTGACCAATGTAACTTGGACAGCTTGCTATTTTCCTTGAATTTTTATAGAAATTCAAATTTTATAGAATTTTTTTCTCTGCCATTCTTTCTGTGCTGTGCTACTTATTGATGATATTCTCTGAATATTTCTAATTCTCTGTCTTCTGTACTTCCTATGTCTTTAGGTAGATAGGGCTATGTGACTAGCTGTGAGCAGAAGTGGTGTCACTTGTGGGCTGAAGCATTTAAATTGGTGTTATGAAACCCTTAAGGGCTCTCTTTCTACTTTAGTTCATTAGGTGTGATCTAGACAGTGGATGCTCCATCAGCCTTGGTTGTAAAAGTGAGTGCAGTTTGGAATATAGTCTCTAGCTGCTTTACCAGAGATTTTTATATAAATGAGAGAGATAAAACCTTTGTGTTTAAGTGGAAATCTGTGAATTTGTTAACACAGTCTAATCTAGCCAATTTGAACTGAGACAAATTGGTAACAGAAGTGAGATACTACTGTGTTGCTGTGTTTAGTTGTCAAGTCCTGTCTGACTCTATGCGACCCCATGGACTGCAGCCCTCCAGGCTCCCCTGTCCATGGGATTTTCCAGGCAAGAATACTGGAGTGGGTTGCCATTTCCTTCTCCAGGGCATCTTCCCAACCCAGGGATTGAACTCAGGTCTCCTGCATTGGCAGGCAGATTCTTTATCATTGAGTCACCTGGAAAGCCCGGGATGCTACCTTACAGGTAAAGCCTGTGGAAAAGTTAGAGGGCTGGGCATTCATATTCAGTAAGGTTCCAAAACTGAATTCCATGAACCGTGTCCATGATACATGTGGTGAACTGTTGATTCCATTAACTAAGAAGTTAATTTGATTGCCCAGAAGCACAATCAGAAAGTAGATGTTCGAAACAATGTTTGTTGCCATTGGCTATGTTTGACAAACTATTGCAAGAAAAAGGTAAGAAAAATGATTTTGCTGATTGCAAAAGTGAAAGGAAGAATATTTAGGGGACATGTAGTGCTGAAAAATTCAGATACTTCTTAACTCCAACGAGGGAAAAATAAAACTAGTTCACCTGGCATCTGTCAGGTGAGGACATCAGACTGACTGGTAGATGTGTGTGCGTGTGCACATGCATGTGTGCTCAGCTGTGTCTGACTCTTTGTGACCCCATGGACTATAGCCCACTAGGCTCCTCTATCCATGGGATTTTCCAGGCAAGAACAGAAGAGTAGGTTGCCATTTTCTACTCAGGGGATCTTCCCAACCCAGGGATCAAACTTGCATCTCTTGCGTCTCCTGCATTGGCAGGTGGATTCTTTATCACTGTGCCACCTGGGAAGCTGGTGAGGTAATGCTTGGCACAAAGCAGGAGAAGAATTGCTCAAGATTTCACCAGTAGAGGCTGGGGGATTCCCTGGTGGCTCAGATGGTAAAGCATCTGCGCACAACGTGGGAGATCCAGGTTCGATCGCTGGGTTGGGAAGATCCCCTGGAGAAGGAAATGGCAATCCACTCCAGTATTCTTGCCTAGAAAATCCCATGGATGGAGGAGCCTGCTACAGTCCATGGGGTTGCAAAGAGTCAGACGTGACTGAGCGACTTCACTTTCCTTCCACTTTGCCAGCAGTGACTAGGGAAAAGTCCCAGTGGAAGGAAATGTTATGGAAGATATGATAGTGATACAAGTATTTGTAAAAATAAGGGGGTTGGGCAATGTTTGCAAGGACAGCTGAGGTTACTTCCTTCTGTTAAGGTGTATCCATACCCTGAAGAAGAGTGATGAGGCCCTGAGGGCTGATAACCAGCAGTTAGTACCAAAGAGCCTCAGTCTTAGCTTATGAAAAGGCCCTTATCACCTGTAGTGGAAGGGCAGATACAGTTTTGGGAGGCCTGAAGACCCGCTAAAATTATAGGACTGCAGAGATATCTGACTGCTTAGTCATGGCAAGTCTGCTACACGGAGGTCAGGCACTAGTCGGAGGAATGTGGAATCCTGAACCATGGTGCACACGATAGCTGGTACACATGGGACAGCAAGACGCATGGCCTTCAGAATGTTGGCTCTGTAACCACCCTGGACTCTTTGGGGGTCAGTGATTTTTGTAGTTGAGTGTTATTATTATTTTTAATCTAGCAACCAGGTATTTGAAACCTGACTGATTAAGGGGGAAGAATTTAATGAAAGATCACTATCATTAGGTCCATTTTTAAGCTGCAATAGACCAATAGATAAGGAAAGCATACATTTTCTTAACCTTTATGTGAGTAAACCTGTTCATGAAAATGTCACATACTACCAATTACTGTTCTTCTATCAGCCAGCATTCAGTACACACAATGTTAGCACTCTTTCATTCTCTGTTAACATCGGTAGAGCATAAATTGGTAAATGTGTGGTAACTATGCAATTAACTCATGTCATCACTGTACCTTTTCATTAGCATCACCAAGAGTAGTATTACCCTCTCAGTGACCTCAGCAAAAGTGATAACATCCTTAGCTGTTACAGTGAAAAAAAAAACTTAAGTGAGTTTAGCGTTGTGAAGGGTGATGGAGTGACAGACTGCCTTAGAGAATGGAGCCCTTTTTATTTATCACACAGCACAAATAGTGAAAATGCAAGCCGTGTAAGTAGCCTCATTAGCACATCTCACCTCTTCTCTCTAAGAACAGAATGTTTCTTACTTATTCTTTTACTTGTGGAGTTACCTGTAGCGTTCATGATTTTTCCCATGAAGGGTGATGGCTGTGAGAGCTCTGCTAGAGTTATTGGTTTCATTTGCCCTACTTCAGACAAGACTCGGGTGAACAACTGCACGTGGTATACACATTCCTAAAGCACAACTTTGGAAATCCTTATCACTGATTCTCATTTGTTAAATGTGTACTTGGTGTATAAACAAAACCTATTAAAAGTTAAATCACTTTTACAGAAAATTCATTTTTACAATAACCATTGGCCAAGTTTTTTTTATCTTAAGGTTCCTGTTCTTGCTGAAATTAAATTGACAATAGATTAGTATATATTCAATAGGGTAGCCTTTCTTGCAGCATGAGGCATAGGAGAAGGAAACTTAAGTTTGAGGGTGGTGGGTATCCTACTGATTAAAAGCACGAGTTTGGAAATCAGATTCACCTGTATTTGGATTGGGGTGTCAACTTCAGTCTTCAGTGAGAGCATATAAAAATGCTGAGGTATTAAATGCTTCCCTGAGAAAATGCTTTTATTTAATCTGTGACAGAAGAGAATTCGGCATGAAAGAGATCTAGGTACAAAGAACATTCTAGGCAAAGAAACTAAGAAACTGGTATATGAAAAGCTCTCTTATGAGAGAGAGCCCAGCATTCCCATGGGTTCTAACTGTGCGTGTTATGTATGTATGTCTGTGCATGTATGTGAATATGAAGGAATAAGTGGCGAATGAAAGGTGCAGTAGAAGATTTTAATAAAATTCGCACTTTTGAACAATTACACTGATTACACAGCATAGATAACAGGACAAGAATCTATGTGATGGTGTCAATTTAAATGCTATTGCAAGATTTTAGGCAAGAGATACTGGCGGTCTTTATTAGGGTGCTGGCAGTGAATACGAAAAGATGGGCACAGATTAAAGAGTTTTTAATAGTTCGGAGGAAAAACTGATGTGCCCTGGATATTGGGAAGTGAAAAGAGGGAAGATCATGAGTGATTCTCAGGTTTTAGCTTATGGGACCAGATGGTTCTTTACTCACATGGGGGACATTGCAATACACCAGATTTGTGTGAGAAGACCTGAGATTTATCAAGGCGAGCTTGATATCTCTGAGTAGATCGTGAGTTCATAGTGTCTTCCCAGGTGGTGCTAGCAGTAAAGAACTGCCTGCCAGTGCAAGAGACATAAGAGACACAGGTTCCAGCCCTGGGTCAGGAAGATCCCATGGAGAGAAGGAAATGGCAACCTACTCCAGTATTCTTGCCTGGGAAATTCCATGCACAGAGGATCCTGGTGGGTTACAGTTTTTGCCTGGAGAATTCCATGAACAGAGGAGTCTGGTGGGCTACAGTCCATGGGATTGGAAAGAGTCAGACATGACTCTTAGCAACTTAGCACCAGTCCCCACAGTGTCTTGTACCTACTTTTATAGTAATTTGCATTCACCTTTGTCCTTGCCTATTCATTTTCCACAGTGAGCCTGGAGACGTCTTACAGAACACGAAATTTGATTATGACACTTTTCCTGCTGATACCTTTAAATGACTTCTCACTGCACTTCAAATTTTTTTATTTTAAAAATAATTAACAATATGAAGAGTTAACAATACAAAAGACCTATCTGATCATACGTTATTTTATTTTGCATGGCAAAAGGGACTTTGTAGATTTGAATAAGCCAAGGACTATGGGATGGGAAGATAGTCCTGGATAATTATCTCAGTATTCCTGTCAAATCTCACCGGTTCTAGAAGTGGATAAACTTTTCCAGCTGTGGTCAGAGAAAGAGATGTGGTAACAGAAGAGGGGTCAGAGATGCTACCTTGCTAATGGGGGAAGAGAGACACAAGCCAAGTATGCAGGCAGCCCCTAGGATCTGGAGAAGACAAGAAAACTCATTCTTCCCTACAGTCTGCAGAAGAGAATTCAGCCTTGCTGCACCTTGATTTTAGCCCAGTAAGACTTGTGTTAGATTTCTGACCTACTGAACTATAAGAAAATAAATCTGTGTTATTTTAAGCCAGTGTTTATGGTAATTTGTTACAGTAGGAATAGAAAATTAATAAAGATGCATTGTTGAATTATATTTGTACTACAACTAATTCCAGATATATTTCTGGTCCATAGGTTTCTAATTTAGGAATTATGTTGTTAAATCATGATGAAATTAATCTCCTGAAAATATAGTATTTTGAATTAGCAATATGAAAAATGATCTTCGACTCTGATCTTCTTAATTGAATTCACAGTAGCATTTCAAATAACATCAAATGTTTCACTTCAGAAAAAATAAACTTTCAAGGCTCTTCATTGATTCCATAAATTGTTTCAAGAAATTAATGTATTATTAAAATTATCTTGTATGATTATTCCTTTTAGTTCTGATATAAAATTGGCATCATTTAAGTCTATCAATGTCTTCTTTTGCTACTGAAGCCAATATACTAACAGCAACCATAAGTCTACAAGAAATCATGACACTGAAAGGAGTAAAGTTAATTCATAAGGGCAGTTATTTGATCTATGTGAACAGCTATATATCAAATATGATATGTAAATGTGCCTTCTGTAGCCACACTTGTTCAGTCTTTGTAAGCACAGTGTTTAAAAACTGACTGATGCTTTTTTGAAGCAGTTGATGCTTCGCTATCAGATCTATTTCTGTTTTTTGCTTGTCTGTTCATTTTGTCAGTGGTATCATTATAGCCCCATAGTAGATGGCAGGGTCATCACACATGTTAAACCAGTTACATATTCATCATCAATTTTCTTAAGAAATGAACTTTAGAATTAACTTTTTACAAAAAGAATCATTATTCTTGCTTTTTTTTTTTTGGCCAAAAAGTGCTTAAAAGAAGAGTATTTTATGACATGATTGTGCATATTCTATTGCACATTTCATATAGGTATGACCTAAAAATCTCCTTGTTGCCCGCTGGCTCCAACAACCAGAGTCCTATAAAACAACTGGCTGGAACACCAACTGGCCATCTGGGGAGACCAGGTATCAAACATACCCCCACCATCACTAAGATAAGAAGAAATTAGCTGGCCCTAGCCACTTTTGCCCATCTATGAGTTGTGCGGACTTTATACACAAAATTTCCCTGGGCCTGTCCTTTGACCAACTTGTGTGGTTATTTTCTTTAGGATGAATATATAAGGAGCTTTCGTCCTTTGTCCCTTTATCCTTTTGTCCTCTTTCAAAGCTTAGGAATTTTGTTACAAAAATGAGCTGGGCACACCTCTTCATCAGTACTTATTTCCTCCCAGAAAGCATTTCTAACACTAAGACTGTGTCCCCTTGACAAGAGTCCATACAAGCATGGGCATGTCTGTTTTTCACAATTTGAGTGCTTAGAACCCCTGCCATCTTGCTTTTCCTCAACTCTCTGCATTTTTAAGTCATTTTCCAGAATAATAGAAACTCCCTAAGTATAGAGACATTCAATATTTGGAGAAACGTCCATGATTATCTGTTCTCTTGAAATGTGCTTTTCTGATGTATATTATCACCAAAGGTAACAGCCCATAAAACCAGTTGTACCTGAAATGGATCCTTATATTTGATAGTGAACTGAATGTCTATTTTAACTTTTTGATCTGTTTGTTTTAGCTAGCACTCTTAGCTTGTGAGATTTTAGTTCCACAACCAGGAATTGAACTTAGGCTCTTGAGTGAGAGCGCAGAGTCCCAACCACTTGACTGCAAAGGAATTCCCTGAATGTTGATTTTGAGTCACTGATCTCTCTACAGAAAGTTCAGTTCAGTTCAGTTCAGTCGCTCAGTCGTGTCTGACTCTCTACGACCCCATGAATCGCAGCACGCCAGGCCTCCCTGTCCATCACCAACTTCCGGAGTTCACTCAGATTCGCATCCATCGAGTCAGTGATGCCATCCAGCCATCTTATCCTCTGTCGTCCCCTTCTCCTCCTGCCCCCAATCCCTCCTAGCATCAAAGTCTTTTCCAATGAGTCAGCTCTTCGCATGAGGTGGCCAAAGTACTGGAGTTTCAGCTTTAGCATCAATTCTTCCAAAGAAATCCCAGTGCTATCTCCTTCAGAATGGACTGGTTGGATCTCCTTGCAGTCCAAGGGACTCTCAAAAGTCTTCTCCAACGCCACAGTTCAAAAGCATCAATTATTCAGTGCTCAGCCTTCTTCACAGTCCAACTCTCACATCCATACATGACCACTGGAAAAACCATAGCCTTGACTAGACAGACCTTTGTTGGCAAAGTAATGTCTCTGCTTTTGAATATACTATCTAGGTTGATCATAACTTTTCTTCCAAGGAGTAAGCATCTTTTAATTTCATGGCTGCAGTCACCATCTGCAGTGATTTGGGAGCCCCCAAAATAAAGTCTGACACTGTTTCCACTGTTTCCCCATCTATTTCTTATGGAGTGATGGGACCAGATGCCATGATCTTCGTTTTCTGAACGTTGAGCTGTAAGCCAACTTTTTCACTCTCCTCTTTCACTTTCATCAAGACGCTTTTTAGTTCCTCTTCATTTTCTGCCATAAGGGTGGTGTTATCTGCATATCTGAGGTTACTGATATTTCTCCCGGCAATCTTGATTCCAGCTTGTGTTTCTTCCAGCCCAGCGTTTCTGATGATGTACTCTGCATAGAAGTTAAATAAGCAGGGTGATAATATATAGCTTTGATGTACTTTTCCTATTTGGAACCAGTCTGTGGTTCCATGTCCAGTTCTAACTGTTACTTCCTGGCCTGCATACAGATTTCTCAAGAGGCAGGTTAGGTGGTCTGGTATTCCCATCTCTTTCAGAGTTTTCCACAGTTTATTGTGATCCACACAGTCAAAGGGTTTGGCATAGTCAATAAAGCAGAAATAGATGTATTTCTGGAACTCTCTTGCTTTTTCCATGATCCAGAGGATGTTGGCAATTTGATTTCTGGTTCCTCTGCCTTTTCTAAAACCAGCTTGAACATCAGAAAGTTCAGGGTTCACGTTTTGCTGAAGCCTGGCTTGGAGAATTTTGAGCATTACTTTACTAGCGTGTAACCTTAGTCAATTCCAAGTAATCTTAGTTAATTCAGGATGCCTCCTCATTCCTCTACCCTTAACTGATCAAAGTTCTCAGTGGCTTTCTTAATGCCAAACACTCAGCAATAAAGGATCTGAGGTGCCCCACCATACCTGTTGGCTTCTCCCAACATGCATGTGGTGCTGGAAGAATCTTGGTCCTTGTCCACCCAGGATTTGCTCCACTTTTTCCTGATCCCTACCCCAGGTCTGCTCTAATTCATTCCCTCAGTTATTTCCACATTTCTCTCTGGGCACAGGGTCTATCTGACAGTTACCCTATGCTACTCTGTGAAGTTGCCACAGGTCCTCATTGTAGACACGTTAGACCTTTTCTTCCATCTCTGCTCCCTACTAGCCATGGGGGAGTGGGGGTTTTGACACAATTATAATAATAATTAGATATGTCCAATCAGTACTTTGTGGTAAAAACTGTGCAAAGGGAAATGACAGAGGCCACACTTGAAACTCAAAAAGAACCATACTTTTAAGTCATCATCAGGCTAAGCTTTCAGTTCAGTTCAGTCACTCAGTCATGTCCAACTCTTTGCGACCCCATGAATCGCAGCATGCCAGGCCTCCCTGTCCATCACCAACTCCCAGAGTTTACCCAAACTCATGTCCATCAAGTCGGTGATGCTATCCAGCCTTCTCATCCTCTGTCGTCCCCTTCTCCTCCTGCCCCCAATCCCTCCTAGCATCAGAGTCTTTTCCAATGAGTCAGCTCTTCGCATGAAGTGGCCAGAGTACTGGAGTTTCAGCTTCAGCATCACTCCTTCCAAAGAAATCCCAGCACTATCTCCTTCAGAATGGACCGGTTGGATCTCCTTGCAGTCCAAGGGACTCTCAAGAGTCTTCTCCAACACCACAGTTCAAAAGCATCAATTCTTTGGCGCTCAGCTTTCTTCACAGTCCAACTCTCACATCCATACATGACCACAGGAAAAACCATAGCCTTGACTAGACGGACCTTTGTTGGCAAAGTAATGTCTCTGCTTTTGAATATGCTGTCTAGGTCGGTCATAACCTTTCTTCCAAGGTGTAAATGTTTTTTAATTTCATGGCTGTAATTACCATCTGCAGTGATTTGGGAGCCCCCAAAATAAAGTCTGACACTGTTTCCACTGTTTCCCCATCTATTTCCCATGAAGTGATGGGATCGGATGCCATGATCTTCGTTTTCTGAATGTTGAGGCTTACGCCAACTTTTTCACTCTCCTCTTTCACCTTCATCAAGAGGCTTTTAGTTCCTCTTCACTTTCTGCCATAAGGGTGGTGTCATCTTCATGTCTGCATATCTGAGGTTAATGATATTTCTCCCAGCAACCTTGATTCCAGCTTGTGTTTCCTCCAGTCCAGCGTTTCTCATGATGTGCTCTACATATAAGTTAAATAAGCAGGGTGACAGTATACAGCCTTGACGTACTCCTTTCCCTATTTGGAACCAGTCTGTTGTTCCATGTCCAGCTCTAACTGTTGCTTCCTGACCTGCATATTGGTTTCTCAAGAGGCAGGTCAGGTGGTCTGGTGTTCCCATCTCTATACTGCATGACAATAAAAGAGCCACTAAATATCTGCATGGCTCTATTGTTAGTAAAACATATTCTCTGTTGGAATTTCCAGTTAAGACCACTTTCTCTCTCTTTGTCACTGCATTGTTGGTTCTCTATATTTGGAATCAGAGATGTTGTATTTTTTTTACTTGGCATATATGATTTTTTCAAAAGTGTTTTATAGACAGAAGAGTTATGTGATCTGAATTTGAAAGTATGATAAAATGTCAAAGAAAGAGGTGCATGATAGTTAGTGAGAAATTCACTTGCTCAGTTTGGTTGCACAATGTTATAAATTTATCCAGTGTATTAGCAAAAGCCACAGAAGTAGAGTTGAGCCCTTGTGAAAAAAACATGTGCCCCATTGTTACCTTAATAAGGGCAGACCAGCTAAAACTTCTTTACATAGGGCTGGATTTGGCTTCCATCTTCACCGGGCACTGCCACCCCAATGACTAGAACCAGCTCTTCTGAGGTTCAGAAAGATCCCCTGGAGAAGGAAATAGCAACCCACTCCAGTATTTTTGCCATTGAAATACCATGGACAGAGGAGTCTGGAGACTACAGTCCATGGGGTTGCAAATCTAGTGACTAAACAGAAGCAGAAAAGGCAGAGGAACTAGAGATCAAATTGCCAACATCTGATGGATCATTGAAAAAGTAAGAAAGTTCCAGAAAAACATCTATTTCTGCTTTATTGACTATACCAAACCTTTGACTGTATGGATCACAATAAATTGTGGAAAATTCTGAGAGAGATGGGAATACCAGACCACCTGACCTGCCTCTTGAGAAACCTATATGCAGGTCAGGAAGCAATAGTTAGAACTGGACATGGAACAACAGACTGGTTCCAATTAGGAAAAGGAGTACATCAAGGCTGTATATTGTCACCCTGCTTATTTAACTACTATGCAGAGTACATCATAAGAAATGCTGGGCTGGAGGAAGCACAAGCTAGAATCAAGATTGCCAGGAGAAACATCAATAACTGCAGGTATGCAGATATGCAGATGGCACCACTTTGTGGCAGAAGAGGAACTAAAAAGCCTCTTGATGAAAGTGAAAGAAAGAGAGTGAAAAAGTTGGCTTAAAGCTCCACATTTAGAAAACGAAGATCATGGCATCCAGTCCCATCACTTAGTGGGAAATATGGGGAATCAGGGAAACAGTGTCAGACTTTATTTTTCTGGGCTCTAAAATGACTGCAGATAGAGCCATGAAATTAGAAGATGCTTACTCCTTGGAAGAAAAGTTATGACCAACCTAGACAGCATATTCAAAAGCAGAGGTATTACTTCATCAACAAAGGTCTGTCTAGTCAAGCCTATGGTTTTTCCAGTGGTCATGTATGGATGTGAATGTTGGACTATAAGGAAAGTTGTGTGCCTAATAATTGATGCTTTTGAACTGTGGTGTTGGAGAAGACTCTTGAGAGTCTCTTGGACTGCAAGGAGATCCAACCAGTCTGTCCTAAAGGAGATCAGTCCTGGGTGTTCATTGGAAGATCTGATCTTGGAGCTGAAACTCCAATACTTTGGCCACCTGATGCGAAGACTCATTGGAAAAGACCTTGATGCTGGGAAAGACTGAGGGCAGGAGGAGAAGGGGACGACAGAGGACAAGATGGTTAGACTCAATGGACATGGGTTTGGGTGGACTCCAGGAGTTGATGATGTACAGGGAACCTGGCGTGCTGCAGTTCATGGGGTCACAAAGAGTCAGACATGACTGAGCGACTGAAATGAACTGAACTGAAGCAGAAGCAGCAGCTCCTGACCCCATATCTTTCATGAACCCTGAGCCTAAATTTAATTGAGGAAAAAACTGTAACAAACGTGCTTTTTCAAGGAAAAATACAGATTCTTTTTCCAATTTTAGCTATATTCAGTTCAATTCAGTCGCTCAGTTGTGTCTGACTCTCTGCGACCCCATAAATTGCAGCATGCCAGGCCTCCCTGTCCATCACCGTCTCTGGAGTTCACTCAGATTCACGTCCATCGAGTCCGTGATGCCATCCAGCCGTTTCATCCTCTGTCGTCCCCTTCTCCTCCTGCCCCCAGTTCCTCCTAGCATCAGAGTCTTTTCCAATGAGTCAACTCTTCGCATGAGGTGGCCAGAGTACTGGAGTTTCAGCTTCAGCATCATTCCTTCCAAAGAAATCCCAGGGCTTATCTCCTTCAGAATGGACCAGTTGGATCTCCTTGCAGTCCAAGGACTCTCAAAAGTCTTCTCCAACACCACAGTTCAAAAGCATCAATTCTTTGGCGCTCAGCTTTCTTCACAGTCCAACTCTCACATCCATACGTGACCACTGGAAAAACCATACCCTTGACTAGAGGAACCTTTGTTGGCAAAGTAATGTCTCTTCTTTTCAATATGCTGTCTAGGTTGGTCATAACTTTTCTTCCAAGGAGTAAATGTCTTTGAATTTCATGGCTGCAGTCACCATCTGCAGTTATTTGGGAGCCCCCAAAATAAAGTCTGACACTGTTTCCACTGTTTCCCCATCTATTTCCCATGGAGTGATGGGACTGGATGCCATGATCTTCGTTTTCTGAATGTTGAGCTTTAAGCCAACTTTTTCACTCTCCTCTTTCACTTTCATCAAGAAGCTTTTTAGTTCCTGTTCACTTTCTGCCATAAGGGTGGTGTCATTTGCATATTTGAGGTTATTGATATTTCTCCCAGCAATCTTGAAAAGATTCCAGCTTGTGCTTCTTCCAGCCCAGTGTTTCTCATGATGTACTCTGCATTACTATTAAATAAGCAGGGTGACAATATACAGCCTTGATGTACTCCTTTTCCTATTTGGAACCAGTCTGTTGTTCCATGTCCAGTTCTAACTGTTGCTTCCTCACCTGCATATAGGTTTCTCGGCAAAGTAGATTTTCATTGTATTTTGAAAGAATCTTTTTATTTTCTGTTATTTGTATCCAGTCATTTTCACCACAGAATTTACACTGTTGTTCCAGTCTGACTGAGGAAGAAAAGAATTATATGGTCCCTTTGTTTTCTTGAAGACACATTGATGGAAATTAGCAGTTTCTATACATTCCTCTCTCCTGATTATGAACCGCCTTGTGGCAAAAATTCACCATCTATTGAAGACTCAGGCTCTGACATTAATCCTCTTCTTTTCCAGATCTCAATGAAGATTGTGAAGACTTGGCAGTAAATATAAGAATGCATATTTAGTAGACATTATACTATTTTCTTAAAGTGGTTTCAAAGCAGTAACAAGACATATCCTGCTGGAAGTTCTTAACATTCCATTCTGATTTTTTACTTTTCACAAACTTTAGCTGAAAAACTGTTCAGAACTGTGATCAGTATTATTTAGATTTAAAGAGAATCAGAAGGCATGTCACTTTCTGTAGAAAAATCTAGAACCTATGTGAGACAGCCAAGACATATTTATAAGAAAAGAGTAAGGAAATAAACATCCCTATATTCTGTGATTTCAAAGGAATGATCAAGTTTCCACTTTGTGGCAGTACAAAAACAAGTAAGCAGAGTAGGGTCAGTAAAAGGAGAGGTTGATGAAGACTGAAACCTCACAGATTACCAAGACTGAAAGGGAGGAGCATAAGTTATGCCTGGATTTATGCAAAAGATTTGGGGAGACAGATAAGAGACGTCATTTCAATTCATCACTAACATAAATATATTTTCTAATTCTTCGTCACCAACTGATATAAATCTTTAACCGGTTCAATTTAATCTTTACATCACACTTCAAACATCCTATCTTTTTCTGATTATTTAATACCATATCTATCTCACCACTGTTTTTAAAAAAAGGAAAACAATATCATTTTAATTCAGCCCAAACATAACTATAAAACAAAACAAAATATACTTTAAAACTATAGCTTTAACCATTAAATTTAAGCCAAAAGACATTTCCTATCATGAGAGGCCCTCTGAAACCACCTTTTCCATTCAGAGAGGAAGATAGGGGAAATAGACACTAAAGGATACACTACAATTCTTGATTTCAAGGAGGTTATTTCCAGATCCTTGGGGCTCTCATAGGTTATGACAGGTTACATATCAAAATACTCTGCTTGAGCCTATCTCATTCTGTAGCCAAAGAGAAGAAGCCAAAGAGATATCTCAGGCTGGGCTAATGATAGTTCTACATCTTCTTGGTCATAGTATCCAAAAGATGGATATGTGATCCCAACCGGGACAATCAGAGTCCTTCCTTGAATTTCTATATTGTTGTAAAAATAGCTTTTTGCTCTTAAATCATAAGCTGTTACAAGATAAACACAGATGAGTTCCTCACTACACAGAGGTACCTGAGTCAGACACACAAAAATAGAAGTCTAGACTAGTGACGGTTGTGGTGAGTGAAGAGAGAAAGATAGAGAAATACAGAGACAGTGCTGTTGCTGTTTGAATTCCAAGCTCCAGCATGTGTTACTGCAATGTATCCCCACTCACTTCTGTCTTTTTATGGTTTCGTTATACAAGCTGATACATTTACTTTTAAAAAAAATAAAATGGGGTATGTTGCTTTACAATATAGTGTTAATTTCTGCTGTACAATGAAGTGAATCAGCTACATGTACACATATATCCCCTCTAAGGTCTATATCCTTAGACCTCCCTCCCACATGCCATCTCACCCTCTAAGGTCATCACAGAGCATGGAGCTGAGCTCCCTGGGCTATACAGCAGCTTCCCACTAGCTATCCGTTTTACACACAGCACTGTGAGTACATCAGTCCCCATCTTCCAGTTCACCTCTCTCCCCCACTTCATGTCCACCTGTCCATTCTCCATGTCTGCATCTCCATTCCTGCCCTGCAAACCCTAAGCTTCCAAATGAGAGAAAGCATATGCCAATGAAACAACTGACAAGGGATTAATCTCCAAAATATACAAATAGCTCACGAAACTCAATATCAAAAAAGCAAACAACCCAATCAGAAAAAGGGCAGAGATCTAAATAGACATTTCTCCAAAGAACACATGAAGATGGTCAAGATACATTTTCTTTTCTATTTAACTATTTTAAATTGGATTTCTATCACTTGCATCTGAAAGTTTCATAATACGAGATTCAAGATGTGTGAAAGAGTTATAGAATATGATAACATACATAATAAAATTATTCAATTAAATTCAATAAAGTTAATAGAAATGAAGGTTATATGTGGCACAGAATCATAAAAAAAAGAATTGTGGAGTAATAAATCTTGATTAAGATTTTGAAGGAGAAATATGATTCTACTGTCAGAGAGGAAAAAAGGGTTCTCTTTTTTATGTAAATGCCTAAGCAAAGATGTGGAAGAAGAAAGATAATCTGAAATATACATACAGATTTCAACTCTACACATGCTCTTTGAGAAGTATTAGTTAATTTTGTCAAATATTCTGAAAACGCATGGATCTGAATTTAACTTGGAATAATAAGTTTTCTAAGAAATATTAAGGCTTTGTTTAGAAGGTTATTAGTCATTTCACTATGGCATAAACTAATGTCATTATTTCAATTTAAGATATAACTGATATCAACCAAATTGAAGGAATGGGTGCTTTGATAAAGAGCCAAGAAACCAAGAGAAACTGGCACTCTTGAGGAAGAAAAAGAAGGAAACATTGCCCTAAGAATTATTAATACTTACCCTAAAGCTTCAGTAATTGAAATAGTGCAATATTCCTGCAGCAATAGAAAAACAGACACATACACTTGGTATTATCCATTGAATTAAGCATTATTAAACTATTGATAAGTGGAATTTTCTAAATTTTTACTATAGAGCTATATGAGAAATGTTTGCATCCATGGCAACAGCAAGGTAGACTCAGACAAATTAAAAACCATACCATTCTACACTACTAGCAAATAGTGAATACAAGAAAGGCTAAATGAACTGAATTCCAGATAGAATAAGTCTTTTATATGTGGGCAGAGAACCATGGTGTCAGCTTCCATTACCGGCACTGTGAATCTACATGGGGTGAAGACAGAAAAGGCCCACAGTAGAAACAGAATAGGAATAGGAGAGATGGTATGCTGGAGAGATGACATAGAATCTAAAAGAACCCAAAATACAAAACAAATTGCTCCACATGACAACTCTTTCTTCCTGAAAGGTAAACTTTTACTCCTTATCAGAAGAAAAAAAAAGTGGCTTTGGAGAAAAATGGAAAGATATCAGAGAAAACCATATTTAATCATGGGTTGTCACATGTATATCAAGCTTTGGTTCAAAAATATCTGAAATATCAAAAATATCTGCAATTTAACCTATCTTCATCTCAAATATTGATATCAAAATGGTAGCAACTTGGAATGCTGGACGTTCTCCTGATCATAGGCAAATTCAACTGAACTTAAAGCTATAACCCAATCCCAGTTCAAATCAACTTTAGAAGATAATTAGCCCTGCCTAAATGTCAGGCAGAAAAAGAGGCTTGAACTTTTCAGACATAAACAGAACTCAATAAAAGAAAATTATATCTAAATCTTCACCATTCTTCTATACAGAGTATCTAGTATACAATTAAAAATAATTAGGCAGTAAATAAACAGAAAAATGTGACTTATAAAAAAGGGAAAAAAAGTCAGTGCAATAGAATTTCTTGATGATATAATTAGGAATAGCAGAAGAGGCATTTATCAATGCCAGTGCAGGAGACATAAAAGATGCAGGTTTGATCCTTGGGTCAGAAAGATCCCCTGGAGGGGGAAATGGCAACCCACTCCAGTATCTTGCTTGGGAAATCCCATGGACAGAGGAGTCTGTAGGCTACAGTCCATGGGGTCACAAAGAGCTGAACATGACCAAAGCAACTGAGCACACATAGTTAAATCAACTACTTTAAATATGTTAAGAAATTTAGAAGAAAAGATGAATATAGTGAATGAAAAGATGAGGCATTCCAAGATATGAGAATAGTAAGAGAACAATAAATATAAATTTAAAAGTGGATATACTTCAAATATAAGGCTCCCCTGGTGGATTAGATGGTAATGAATCTGCCTGCAATGTGGGACACTTGGGTTTGATCCCTGGGTTGGGAAGATCCTTTGGAGAAGGAAATGGCAACCCACTCCAATATTCTTGCCTGGAGAATCCTATACGCAGAGGAGCCTGGTAGGCTGAAGTCCATGGGGTCACAAAGAGTTGGACATAACTGGGAGTCTAACACACATACTTAGAATATATCTATTATAAAATAAAAATTCATTCAACAGCTTAATAAGAGACTGAACACTATGACAAAAGAAACTGAAATAGGATAGTACAAATTATCCAAATTGAAACTAAGAAAAAAATTGAATAAATGAGCAGAGCATCAATGACCTGTGAGAGTTCATCATGTGGCCAATATGTTTAATTGAGATTCCAGAGAAAAGAGAGAAAAGTGAGATAAAAATCAATTTAAAATTTGTGAGCTATTTTATTATTTTTATGGAAAATGTTATTTATACAGATCCAAAAAAGAATCTCAATGAATCTGAACAGGATAAATACAAAGAAAATCACACCAGACTATATCATTGTCAAGTTACTAAAGACTAAGTAGAAATATTTTTAAAATATTAAAAACACAGAGAAAGGGAAAAGACATACTGCACATTTTATGTAAGCCAGAAGACAATTATGTGGCTTCTTTAAAATTTTTAAAAAGAAATAAACCATCAGTGTGGAGTTGATAATATTCAGCAAATATTTAAAAATAAAGTCAAAATAGTATCCAAAATATATTTGCAATCTGCATAAATCAATAAGAATTAAAAAGACAATATGCAAAAGAGGAAATGCAAATAGTCAACAAGCAAATAATTGGGAAAGGAGTATGACAAGGATGTATATTGTCACCCTGCTTATTTAATTTATAAGCAGAGTACATCATTCAAAATACTGGGCTGGATGAATCACAAGCTGGAATCAAGATTGCCAGGAGAAATGTAAAAACCTCAGATATACAGATGATACCACTCTAATGGCAGAAAGTGAAGAGGAATTGAAGAGCCTCTTGATGAGGGTGAAAGAGGAGAGTGAAAAAGCTGGCTAAAATTCAACCTTCAGAAAACCAAGATCATGGCATCTGGTCCCATCACTTCGTGGCAAAAGAAAGGGAAAGAGTGTAAGCAGTGACAGATTTTATTTTCTTAGCCTCTCAAAGCACTGCGGACAGTGACTGCAGCCATGAAATTAAATGATGCTTGCTGCTTGAAAGGAAAGTAAACCTAGACAAACCTAGACAGCATATTAAAAGCAGAGACATCACTTTGCTGACAAAGCTCTGTATAGTCGAAGCTATAGTTTTTCCCATAATAATGTACAGAAGTGAAAGTTGGATCATAAAGAAGGTTGAGCGCTGAAGAACTGATGTTTTTGAATTGTGGTGTTGGATAAGACTCCTGAGAGTCCCTTTGACTGCAAGGAAACTAAACCAGTCAATCCTAAAAGAGATCAGTCCTGAATATTCACTGGAAGGACTGATGCTGAAGCTGAAGCTCCAATACTTTTGCCACCTGATGCAAAGAGCCGACTCACTGGAAAAGACTGATTCTGGGAAAGACTGAAGACCAAAGGAGCAGGAGGTGGCAGAGGATGAGATGGTTAGACAGATAGCATCATTGGCTCAATGGACATGAATCTGAGCAAACTCTGGGAGAGAGAGGACAGTGGAGCTAGTGTTCTGCAGTCAGGGGCCTGCAAAGAGTTGGATATAACAGTGACTGAACAAGAAGAAGAATCCTGCTTGTAATCAAGGAAATGTAAACTTTAACCCACAGTGTTATGTTACCATACCACCTGTATATAGTCAAAAATTGAACATTCTAACTATAATATATTTTGGAGAGGATGTATATGCAGCAAAGGAATTCTCCAATTACTACGTATTGGAGTAACTACTTTGGTATTTCAAAGTCTAGCCTTACAGTGAAGTTGAAGATGAACAAAACCCACATGACAGCAATAGATGTTCTAACAGGCCTGTATCTGTCAAATAAATTCAATAAATCATTAATAATTAATTAATAACCTTCCAAGACAGAAACCATCAAGCTCAGATGTGTTCAAACATTTAAAGAAGCCATTCTACCAATGCCCTAAAAATCTCTTGTAGAGGATAGGAGCAGAAGGAATACTTCCTAACTCATTCTTTGAGGCAAGTATTATCCTATTACTAAAATCGACAAAGATATCAGAAAAGAAAATTATAAACTAATGCTTATCAGGAGCATAGATGCAAAAATCCTCAAAGAAATATTATCAATTGAATGTATCAATGTATAAAACAATTATACACCACTACCAAGTAAGATTTGTCCCAGGCATGCAAGGTTGTTTCAGCATTAAAAATCAATTAATGTAATCCGTGACATCAAAAAGGGAAAGAAGAAAAACATCCCTTGATCAAATTGATAGATGAAGAAAAAGCATCTGACAAAACCCAATATCCATTCACAATAAATAGTTTCAGAAAATTGGAAATAGAGGGGAAAGTCCTCAACTTGATAAAGAATAGCTACAAAATTTGTACAGATAACATAATAGTTTGTGATGAGAAAATGGAATTTTCCTAGTAAAATCAGGAATGAGGCAAGGATGTCCTCTTGAGCCACTGCTTTTCAACACTGTACTGTAAGTTCTAGCTAATGCACTATGTATGACAAGAAAGAAAATAAAAAGTATAAGGATTGAGAAGAAAGACATAAAATTTTTCATTTACAGAGGATATAATCATCAATGCAGAAAATGATAAAAGAATTAACCAAAAAACTCCTGGAACTGATAAGTATAGCAACATTGCAGATAATAAGACTAATATACAAAAATCAGTCACTCTCATATATTTCAGCAAAGAACAAGTGGAATTTGAAATAAAACACACTATCATTTCTATTAGCACCTAAAAAATGAAATACTTTGAAATAAATCTAACAAAATATATATAAGATTATATGAGAAATATATACAAGATTATATGACAAAAGGTGTAAAACTCTGATAGAAGGAATCAAGAAACTAAATAAATGGAGAGATATTCCACGTTCATGGATAGAAAAATTCAATATTGTCAAGATGTTAGTTCTTCCTAGCTTAATCTATAGATTCAATGAAATTCCAGTCAAAATCCTAGCCAATTGTTTTGAGGATATCAACAAACTTGAGTCTAAAGTTTATACGGTGAGGCAAAAAAGAAAAATCAACAGAATATTGAAGAAGACTAAAGTTGGAAGATAGACACTACCCAACTTTAAGACTTATTAAAAAGCTACAGTCTCAAGACAGTGTGGTATTCGTGAAAGAGCAGACATAAAGACTGATAGAACCCAATAAAGATCCTAGAAACTGACCCACATAAACACAGCCAACTGATCTTTAACAAAGAAACAAAGGCAATTTAATGGAGAAATGATAGTCTTTCCAACAAATGGTAACAGAACAACTGTATTTCCATGTGCAAAGGAAAAAAAAAATGAATCCAGGTACAGACCTAACAGCCTTCACAAAATTAACTCAAAATGGATTATAGACCTAGTTGCAACATGCAAAACCATAAAACCCCTAGAAAAGGGTTTTTCTAATAAAAGAGAAAACCTAGATGACCTTGAGTATGACAGTGACTTTTTACAATATCTAAAGCATGATTCATGAAAGAAATAAATGATAATCTTCACTTCACTGAAATAAAAAATTTCTGCTCTTTTTTAAAGTTAATTTATTTATTTTAATTGGAGGCTAATTACTTTTACAATATTGTAGTGGTTTTTGCCACACATTGACATGAATCAGCCATGGGTGTGCACGTGTCCCCCATTCCGAACCTCCCTCCCACCTCCCTCCCATCCCATCCCTCAGGGTCATCCAAGTGCACTGGTCCTGAGCACCCTGTCTCATGCGTTGAACTGGACTGGCGATCTATTTGACATATGATAATATACATGTTTCAATGCTATTCCTTCAAATCATCTCACCCTCACCTTCTCCCACAGAGTCCAAAACTCTGTTCTTTACATCTGTGTCTCTTTGCTGTCTTGCATATAGGGTCATCATTATCATCTTTCTAAATTCCATATGTGCATTCATATACTATGTGTTTTCTTTCTGACTTACTTCACTCTGTAAAATAGGCTCCAGTTTCACCCACCTAATTAGAACTGATTCAAATGTGTTCTTTTTAATAGCTGAGTAATATTCCACTATGTATGTGTACCACAGCTTTCTCACCCATTTTCTGCCAATGGAGATCTAGGCTGTTTCCATGTCCTAGCTACTGTAAACAATTCTGTGATGAACATTGGGGTACATGTTTCTCTTTCAGTTCTGGCTGCCTCAGTGTATATGCCCAGCAGTGGGATTGCTGGGTCTTATGGCAGTTCTATTTCCAGTTTTTAAGGAATCTCCACACTGTTCTCCATAGTGGTTGTACTAGTTTGCATTCCCACCAACAGTGGAAGAGGGTTCCCTGTTCTCTGCGCCCTTACCAGCGTTTATTATCTGTAGACTTTTTGATAGCAGCCATTCTGATGGTTTTTATTTGTGTTTCTCTGATAATGAGTGATGTAGAGCATATTTTCATGTGTTTGTTAGCCATCTAAGTCTTCTTTGGAGAAATGTCTGTTTAGTTCTTCAGCCCATTTTTTGATTGAGTCATTTATTTTTCTGATATTGAGCTGCATGAGCTTCTTGTATATTTTTGAGATTAATTCTTTGTCAGTTGCTTCATTTGCTATTATTTTCTCCCATTCTGAAGGCTATCTAAAAGACACTGGCAAGAGAGTGAAAAGGTAAGTCTCATATGGAAGAAAATATTTGCAAAAGGCATATCTGATAAAGAACTAATAATATCTAAAATATACAATAAATTCTTAAAGCTTAACAATAATAAAACACACAACTCACTCGAAAAATGGACCAAAGATCTCAACAGACACATTACCAAGGAAGACATACAAATAGTATATAAGCATACGAAAAGATATTCCACATCACAGTTTTCAGGGAAATGAAAATTAAAACAACAATGTGATATCACTACCTACTTGTTAGAATGGCCAAAACATGTTTGCAATAGGAGCTCTCATTCATTGTTAACGGGAATGAAAAATGGTATAACTACTTTGGAAGAGAGTGGGCAGTTTTTCACAAAATCAACCGAAGCTTTATATACAATGCATCAGTCAAACTCCTTAGTGTTAATATTAACCCAAAGGAAGTAAAAAGTTATGTGCCTACAAAAACCTGCACACAAACGTTTCCAGCAGCTTTATTCCTAATTGCTTAACTTGAAAATAACCAACAGGCCTTTCAGTGTGTGCTGTGTGCTTAGTCGCTTAGTTGAGTCTGACTCTTGCGAGTCCATGGACTTTGGCCTGCCAGGCCCCTCTACCCATGGGATTCTCCAGGCAAGAATACTGGAGTGGACTGCCATGCCCTCCTCCAGGGGATCTTCCCAACTCAGGGATCAAACCCAGCTCTCCCACATTGCAGGCGGATTCTTTACTGTTTGAGCCACCAGAAAAGTCCAGTCTTTCAGTAGGTGAATTAATTAATAAACTGTGGTACAACCCACCTATGGGCTTACCAGGTGGTACTAGTGGTAAAGAACGCCTGCCAATGCATGAGACACGTTCAATGCACATGTTCAATCCCTGGGTTGGGAAAAATTCCCTGGAGAAGGAAATGGCAATGCACTCTAGTATTCTTCCTGGGAAAATCCCAGAGACAGAGGAGCCTGGCAGGCTACAGTCCATGGGGTTACAGTGAGACATGACTGAGTATGAATGTGGTACATCCAGACAATGGAGTTATTGAGCTCTTAAAAGCAATGACCAGTCAAGTCATGAAAGACACGGAGGAAATTTAAATGTATATTACTACCTGAAAGAAGCCAGTCTGAAAAGGCTACATACTATATGACATTTCAGAAAAGACAAAACTGTGGAGACAATCAAAAGATTAGTGGCTGAGGGAAAGGGGTAGGGGGATGAAAAGGTGCAGCCCAGAGAATTTTTAGGGCAGTGGAAATACTCAGTATGATATTATAACAATAGATACATGTCATTATAAATTTTTGGAACCACAGACTGTGTAACACCAAGAGTGAAGCCTGATGTAAACAGGACGCTGGATGACTGTGATGTGTTAGCGCAAGCCCTTCACCAGTTATTCCACTTTGGGGGAGGATCCTGACAACGGAGGCTATGCCAGTGTGCAATCAGAGGATATATGGGAAATCACAGTACCTTCCTCTCAATTTTTCTGTGATCCTAAAACTCCCAGTGCTCTGTGATAACCTAAAAGGGTCGGATAGGGAGTGGGTGGGAGAGAGGTTCAGAGTGAGCAGGTATATGTATACTCATTGGAGAAGGAAATGGCAACCCACTTCAGGATTCTTGCCTAGAGAATCCCCATGGACAGAGGAGCCTGGTGGGTTACAGTCTATGGGATCACAGTCAGACACAACTGAATGACTTTCACTCACTCACTCACTCATGACTGATTGATTGATTCACATTGTACAACAGAAACCAACACAACATTGTAAAGCAATTATCCTCCAATTAAAAAGTTTAAAAAAATTAAAAATGAAGTCTTTTAAAGCATTTCTATTTTCATATTTTTTTCTTGGTTTGAGGAGAACAAAATCACACTTAAGAAGTCAGGAACTGAGGAAAATAGCCTTAATCAGCTTAGCTATGCATTACTTCCGCCTGAATGATTTTAAAACATGCAAGTTTTAATAAGGACTTATTATTCACATTAATATTACTAAATAAAATGTTGGCATTGAAAAGCAACTATTGATTTTTTTAGTTTCCCTTGGTTTTCAGATCGACTGTCTCCTAAACTTGCATCTTCTCCTGACTAAAATATTGTATATTTCTTCTTCAGTTCAGTTCAGTTCAGTTCAGCCGCTCAGTCATGTCCTACTTTTTGCAACCTCATGAATCGCAGCACGCTAGCCTCCCTGTTCATCACCATCTCCCGGAGTTCACTCAGACTCACGTCCATCGAGTCCGTGATGCCATCCAGCCATCTCATCCTCTGTCGTCCCCTTCTCTTCCTGCCCCCAATCCCTCCCAGCATCAGAGTCTTTTCCAGTGAGTCAACTCTTCGCACGAGGTGGCCAAAGTGCTGGAGTTTCAGCTTTAGCATCATTCCTTCCAAAGAAATCCCAGGGCTGATCTCCTTCAGAATGGACTGGTTGGATCTCCTTGCAGTCCAAGGGACTCTCAAGAGTTTTCTCCAACACCACAGTTCAAAAGCATCAGTTCTTCAGCACTCAGCCTTCTTCACAGTCCAACTCTCACATCCATACATGACCACAGGAAAAACCATAGCGTTGACTAGACGGACCTTAGTTGGCACAGTAATGTCTCTGCTTTTCAATATACTATCTAGGTTGGTCATAACTTTTCTTCCAAGGAGTAAACGTCTTTTAATTTCATGGCTGCAGTCACCATCTGCAGTGACTTTGGAGCCCCCAAAATGAGGTCTGACACTGTTTCCCCATCTATTTCTTCTTAAAAGCTTTATTTACTGAAAAATTAACTACAGGCTTACCTTGGAGATATTGTGGGTTGGGTTCCACATCACCACAATGAAATGAATATCACAAAAAAGTGAGTCACACAAAATTTTTGGTTTCCAAATGCATACAAAAGTTATATTTAAACTATATTGTAGTCTACTAAAGATGCGAGAGTTGGACTGTGAAGAAGGCTGAGCACCGAAGAACTGATGCTTTTGAACTGTGGTGTTGCAGAAGACTCTTGAGAGTCCCTTGAATGCAAGGAGATCCAACCAGTCCATTCTGAAGGAGATCAGCCCTGGGATTTCTTTGGAAGGAATGATGCTAAAGCTGAAACTCCAGCACTTTGGCCACCTCGTGCGAAGAGTTGACTCATTGGAAAAAAAGTCTGATGCTGGGAGGGACTGGGGGCAGGAGGAGAAGGGGGCGACAGAGGATGAGATGGCTGGATGGTATCACCGACTCAATGGATGTGAGTCTGAGTGAACTCCGGGGGTTGGTGATGGACAGGGAGGCCTGGCGTGCTGCAATTCATGGGGTCGCAAAGAGTTAGACTGAGTGACTGAACTGAACTGAAAGGTGAAAGAGCATTATGTCTAAAAAAATACAACATAACTACCTTAATTTAAAAATACTTTATTGCTAAAAATGCCAAAACAATGACAGTAGTAACATCAAAGATTACTAATCACAGATTACATCACAAATAAAATAATAATGAAAAAGGTCTGAAATACTGCAAGAACTACCTTGGGTGTGACACAGAGACATGAAGGGAGCAAATGCTGTTGGAAAAAATGGTATCAAAAGGCTTTACTTAATGCGGGGTTGCCACAAACCTTCAATTTGTAGGGGTAAAAAGCACAATAAAATTAGGTAAGGCTTTATTCATAAAATTAGCAATGAAAGCACTCAGGATAAAAACATTACACCTTTGAAAATCAATTCTAAGCAGCATTTTCACTTTGGTAATGTGTGCAGATGAGCCTCTGTATTTAAGTGAACATTACATTATATCTCATACACTATGAAGCCATGAAAGTCTAGTAAAATGCTCTAAGTGTGCTATTTATAAAATTATGTAAATAACACAGCAATACGATTACTGTATTATGCAAATACACTCAATATATTTGCTTTTTGAACAAATGTTACATTTTAATATATTGAGAATACGGTTGTCTTTTGGGAAAAACACACCACATGTACTATTTTTCATAACTTTTAATTTGTTTTTCCTTTTTTCTTTTTCATACAGACATATAAAAATTCATCTGGTAAATGTATACATTTGTTTTGTCTCTGCCTACAAAACCTAAGAATATAATATTTTTTTCATTTCGTCAAGGCCATGTTAAAAGATTGCTTTTATTTCACTGCTTAGGAAGAGCTACATTGAAAAGAAAGTCTCTTTTTCTAAAATAAATATTCAGAATTTTTACAAAAATTATGTAAATGATATGCATATAGTGAAAGTAAAGTTTGAAAGGGTTAGTTGCTCAGCTGTGTCAGACTCTTTTCAACCCCATGGACTATTGCCCACCAGGCTCCTCTGTCTATGAGATTCCCCCGGCAGGAACACTGGAGTGGGTTGCCATTTCCTTCTCCACTGGATTGTCCCAATCCAGGGATCCAAACCTGGGTCTCTTGCATTGCAGGCAGATTCTTTACCATCTAAGCCATTAAGGAAATGGGTATGCATATAAAAGCAATACAATACATAGGCAGATTTTTTTTCTGCAAATATCTATTGTTAGAGCTACACATGACCTTTCTCTGATTTTTCTTACACTTTAATGAAATTCAACAATGTGAGCATATGCTTATGCATTATTACTCGAGTTCTTTTTCATGTTATTTATAAAACTTGGGCTATGCTTTTCATATTATTATGAAGCCCAGCATTTAATTATATATGTAATATTGGTTGAAAGATTTTCTATATAAATATGAGTAAATATATGGGTATTTATAATAAGATAGTTAATGATTATTCAGCTCTAAGTGCTTAGTCTATGTAGGACTAATATTTAAGAACAACTATTACTTTGAAAATTAACAGACATAATTTACAATAAATAGCAGAAGGCAACAATATATTTACTAGCATCAGAATGGGAAAAGATTTATGCTTTAAAGAAAAATATAAAGAAAGTATAATTCCATAAGGAATTAAAATGTTTTAGATGCTTTTTAGAATTATATAAACTAACTTATTTTATAGGAATGTTTTATACTTTTTAATATAACAATGAACAAATAACAGTGACTGGAAGATTCAGATGTATTTCCTTAAGTAACCACCAGATGGCTATATGGGCTCTTTCTTCATCTTGAAGTTCAGTTTTCGTTTTTTACTTACCAAACTAAAGATTTAAGCAATTCTTTAGAGAATTTTTATGGAGTTTTGAAATAACTGAAGTGTGATGATATAAAAGATATGAATGCAATGACATGAGTGTGAGAGTAATTGATTTTTCTGATTTTATTTACATATTGAAGACTAATATGGTGAATATTAAAGAATCCTTTGATCATGGCACTTTAAATAATTAGCTCTCTTTTAGTCCAAACTTTTTTATTTTACAGACTAAGAATCTGATATGTAAAAGATCTGTCTCTCTCTATCTTTCAGGCTTTAGTTTTACTGGCAAAGTAAAATCTGCATGCATTAACCAGATAATTCAAATGCAGGATCGGGGAAAGGACGTCAGAACTACCTGTAGGGCTTCCCTGGTGGCTCAGTGGTAAAGAATCCTCCTGCCAATGCAGAAGACAAGGATTTGATCCCTGGTCCTGGAAGATGCCACGGAGCAACTAAGCCCGTGCATCACAACAAGTGAGCCCAGGTGGCGCAACTCCTACAGCCTGTGCACTGCAACTAGAGAACAGCCCTGGCTCTTCTCAACTACAGAAAAGTCAGTGCAGCAATGAAAATCCAGAACAGCCAAAAATACATTAGCAAATAAACAAAATTATTTTTTTAAAGCTACCTGTAAAACTACAAAGAAAAAATAGGTTTATTTCTTTGATTATTTAAGAAATAATATTTATCCAATGCTGAAATTTTTACTTTGCCTTCATTCTGTCAATGTATTTATAGGGAAAAATAGGTAAAATAGACTCATACGAGTTGACTCATTTGAAAAGACTCTGATGCTGGGAGGGACTGGGGGCAGGAGGAAAAGGGGACGACAGAGGATGAGATGGCTGGATGGCATCACTGACTCAATGGACGTGAGTCTGAGTGAACTCCGGGAGTTGGTGATGGACAGGGAGGCCTGGCATGCTGTGATTCATGGGGTCACAAAGAGTCGGCTGAGCGACTGAAATAACTAACTTAACTAATTAGGTATAATAGAAGGAAGTCTGAAACATTTTTTATGATTACATCTTATCTGTATATATGTTCTGGATATATTTGTCTTAAAAACAATTAGCTTTAGGTGGCATTAGTGGTAAAGAACATGACTGCCAATGCAAGATGTAAGAGACATAGGTTCGATCCCTGGCTCAGGAAAATCCCCTAGAGGAGGCCCTGGCAACCCACTCCAGTATTCTTGCCTGGAGAGTCCCAGGGAGAGAAGAGCCTGGCAGGCTACAGTCCATAGAGTCACAAAGAGTCAGACATGACTGAAGTGACTTGGCATGCACGCATAAGAAAAATAACTAAATAAGAGGACTGCAACTCTCTCAAGGATTAGTGTGTAATGTAATCAATTTTAGAAAGCTTTGCACAATGCATTTTGATTTTGCACATTTTTATTTTCTAAAAATAAAATTCACTTTGATATAATTTTTCTGAACTACTTCAAACCATTTTTATTAGTTCTCTTTGTTTATGGTTTTGAATATATTTTTGCAGGTTTATAACGCAGGAGGAGAATTGGGCAACAGACGATTAGATGACTGCATGACATCACTGACTCAGTGGACATGAGCTTGAGCAAGCTCCAGGAAATAGTGAAGGACAGGGAAGCCTGGCGCACTGCAGTCCATGGGGTTGCAACGTCAGAACGACCTTAGCAACCAAACAACAACAAAGTTGTAACCAATGATACAGAACTGAGTTAGCAAAATCGGCCTATATTCTCCTTTTTTGAGGGAGAGAAATTTGTGCTTGTTCGTTACCAGATTTTACTCAGAATGAAGTATCTTGCTCTTCCACAAATGTGACTATTAGCTTGGAATTTTAGTACTACCTTGCTACAGTCCCACAGTAAATGGAAGCAGAGCTTGGGGAGTGCTGAGGAATGTCTGGGTGATGTCATTTTAGTGGGGTCAAGATTTACATTTTACGTCTTAGACATGTTAAAATGTGGCGGGATGTATTTTGTATATTGGATTTCATCTTGCTTTTAAGTTTCCTTTCTCACTGATTAAGGAGAGGAAAACAGGAAAAAAAAAGTCAGACCTTAAATCTTGGTATGCCAATATTTATTCCTGGTATTAGTGTCTTTCAGATGGTTATTTCCAATTTTTTTCCCATCTGGCAGGGCTTTCTCCTCCCCTTTTCCTTACCTAGATGGTGTGATATGATGAGGATAAAGAATACCTATCCTTGTGGCTGGGGAGGAGATTATCTGGCTGGCTATTGTGCTTTCAGTCCAGGCTGTCTCCATGGCGATGTCCTTGCCGCGTTCATGTCCTGCAGTGGTGTCATTCTCAAAATCTCCTAATCTTGGCATCCCCGCTCAAGGTCCGCCAGAACTGCCACTGTGCGTCACTTAGACAATGGGAAACTGGTTACACAATGGTTTGGCTGAACCAAGATGTTATAATGTGCTCTAAGTATAGATAATCTCCTCTTATCTTTTAAACAGGGAGCCAGACAGACACAAAAAGAATCTTTTGTTTTCAGTTTCCCCATCACCTTCCTTGTATTTTATCTCATTAGTGCATCCTATCTCTTCTTTCTGGGTTGATTTGAGGAGGTGAGTTAAGGAAAAGTTGCTTCTGCATCATGATGTCATCTTCAGATCTTTCCAAACTTGATCCAACATTGAAGCATTATCCTTTCCATCTGAATTGCAGAGACTTTTCGTATATCCTCCCATCTTCTCTTCTATGGCTTTTATGGGAAAACCCTAAGCTCAGACTCTCAAGCTTGGCTCTGCCTTTACACTGGGAAAGTTTGGGAACTGACAAAATATTTATTTTTAAAAACTTTCTTTCAATAAAACCTCGTGTTCAAAACCCTCATTTCTCTATGAAAGTATATTAGAAAAGTTTAAGACTCAAAATTGAGGAATAACCACCTTGTTTTAGGCTCTGTTTACCCTCCCTCTGTGAAACAAGGAATTAAAGAATGAAGTAGCTGGAAAAACATGGAAAATCAGAATCTGAAAGGAAAAAACCCACAGGTTTAATATCTCAAATAAACTTTCACTATTTCATCATTAAGACTAGTAAAAATTCTCATGCTTAGTCACTGTGTTCCTGATGTTGGTCTGTAATTCTCAGCAGAAAGCACAGATGTGGCACAAACTTTGTATTTGACTGCCACTGTTTTCTTGTTGCCCACCCATCTGGCAGGCCAGGAGAAAATAAAAGCCTGTCTCACTTAAAAGCTCATTCACTTGCTCATCCTCATGCTCATTCATTCATTCATTGAGTGCCAGATGGATATGAAAAAGAACTACAACAGAAATAACAATAACAACACACTCCCACTTTTAGCCCAAAGATAGTCTGTCTGTACCACTGTAGTGTTTAAAGAAGTCTTCAAGACTTCTCTCAGGGCCAAAGCAGGGCATTAATTTAGGTTTGTTTTTTAACGGTACAGTTAAGTTGAGAGAATGCTCTGGGGAATCACTGGTTCTGTCGCATTTGCTATGACTTTTATAATCAGGAAAAAGAGCATCATAAAAAGACATGATTTTGACCTCACCCTGGCCTTGAGTTTGGCTGCTCTAATTAAAAAGTGAATGTACCCAATGTTTTACAGAATAAAGCCCTTTTATAACAAATAACCTTTTGATGGAGAAACCACACTGTTTGTACACCAAAAGTAATTTTAAGGCTTATCTTGAGCTAATGCCAGGGTAAATAGAAGCTGAAGCTTCTTGCCCTTCTTCTCTCTTTACCAAGGAATCAAAGCAGATCTATTTCAGCTTTCTGCTTTTACAAAAATTCTACTGTAAATTTTATGCAGTTTGCAAGGACAAAATCCTTTCCAGTGACATTTTGGAACAAAAATGAAAATTCTGGATCTATGGATGTGTGGCAACTAGATTTTAACAATCTGTACAGAAGAAGCCTTATTGTGAGGGAAGCCAAATTTAATACTGAAATGTTCCAAAGAGTTGTCAACAGTTCATTTAAGGAAACATTAAGGAAAGATCTCACTCTTGAAATTTAATTTTGACCCAGTTTATAAAAGTTGGAAAGCCAGAGTATTTATGCTTTCATTAAGGAAGTTTTTTGGGAAACCTGAGTTCATCTCCATAACTTAATGTATGGAACTGAAACTACATTAAAGGTACATTTGTTTGGGGAGGAATTTCAAACTAAGCAATTTTTCAAAAACCCTCGGGAACAAGTTAACAGATAAAAGGAATTTCAGCACTTAGCAACAAGAAATCAGTTCTAAAAGTTCAGGCTCTACTCTTTTAATCTCTTTTAAACACTATATCACTTTATTGTGATAATTAAATGCCAAAAAGATGGGTGATTTATAGCTGTACTTCTTGTCACAATAAACACTTCAAATAAACCATCACCAGTTAGCGTTTACAGATTAAGTACAAGAGCTTAAGCAGTTCTTCATAAAGTACTTTGTTTAATAATGTCACATAATAACCCCATGCCCTATATAGTTTGCAAAATCCGTTCAACATTTTTTTTTTTGAAGTATAGTTGTTTTAAATGTTGTGTTAGTTTCTGGTGTACAACAAAATAGTGCAGATACTTATTTGTTTTCTCAGGTTCTTTATTCATTTTGATTATTTGGACTTCTTATAATTGTTGCAGTCTGGGTGGCCTTTAAAAATTTATATTTAGTCTTATGTACAGTAGTAAATTCTGAGATTTAAGTATTGAAAAATTTATGTAACTAAACAGTGAAAGAACCAGGATACATTGAAACGTGGGATTTCTGATTTAAAATTCTTTGCAAATACTTAATTTTCTCCTTGGTGTAACATTTACTTATAAATGTGTGTTATTTCTTCTTCTGCAATATTTACACCACCATGACATCACAGCAATTTGATGGATTAGTTGTTTTAATGTACTTCTTCTTGGCTCTTAACCATTCTCATTAATCTCCTATTAGTTGTCTCATAAAAGATGTCTCCAGCTATAGAGAGCAAACTCTAGAAGATAGGAAATGTACCTGGAAGATTTCTGGGTTTTGTTTCAGATGTAAGGAACTTGGAAGTCACCACTTCATCCTAACAGTAAATCAAAACTCAACAAACTGAAAAAAACACCTGTCACTCTTCTTGATATATAAGAGAGGAGAAGACATAGGACAAATTACTGCTCCTGACATTGGAGACAAGTGAATAGAGGGAATCACAGCTTACCAGAGTAGAGATGGACAGAAATTGCTGATTTTACCAATACAAAGGTATGAAAATCCAAACTATAATTGATAAATTGCTAGAGGCTCACTGCAGACAACTTTGATAGGTAAAAACTCCAGAGGACTCAGTCATTTGTGAGTTTTAGTTCCAGGAGTCTGATGAGGTTCTCACAGTAATTATCAGAGAAAAATCCCCTCATGCTGCAAGTAAGAGGAAGGGAAAAGGAATCCTTTTGATATCTGCCAAAGCATTTTGATTTCATCAAGGCCTTTCCTCAGCAGAAACAGAGTCTAACCTGTCCAGGTATTATCAGGGCCTAATTGACCTGGGTGAAGGGAAATAGCGAACTCCAGCCTACTCTGTCCATCCTACTCTATCTAAGTGGAGAAAAAACCTGAGAAGCACTTGTGAAGTTCACAGTCCCTCTGGACTTAAACCTGTAGAACACTTTTCTCCCCTGACACCTTACCATCACATTACTAGAGATCTACTTACAAGAGTTCCTTATGTGTGTCAGTCAAGAAAAAAATTGCAAAGCATATTAAAAGGCAAAAACACAACTGAAAAGGCAGAGCAAGCAACAGAACCAGACATAAGATGAATGTTGGAGTTATCATAACAAGGATACAAAACAATTATGATTTATATGTTAAGGGCCCTAACTGATAAAGTAGACAGCATTCAAGAATAGATAGGGATTGTAAGCAGATGGAAATTTTAAAAAATTATCAAAAATAAATGTTAGAAATCAAAAACATTGTAACAGAAATGAAGAATGACTTTGATAGGCTTACTAGTAGGCTGGATATGTCTGAGGAAAAAAAAACCTCTGAGACTGAGGCTATCTCAACAGAAACCCCAAAGCTGAAATTCAAAGAGAAGAGAAACTGGAAAAAAAAAAAAGAATATTCAAGAACTGTGGGAAACCCATAAAAGATGTAACACACACTTAATGGGAATACCAGAAGGAGGAGAAAAAGAAAGAGATAGACAAGATATTTGAAACAATAATAAGTGAGAATTTCTCCAAATTAATCTCAGATACCAAACCACAGATCTAGGAAGCTCAAAGAAAACCAAGCAGGATTAATGCCAAGAAAATACACCCAGGCAGATCATTTTCAAGCTACAGAAGATCAAAGATAAGGGAAAAAATCCTGAAAAGAGTCAGATGAAAAAATTTTCTTACCTATTGAGGAATGTAGATAAGAATGACATCCAGCTTCTCAGAAATCATTCAAGCAAGAAGACAGTAGAGTGAAATATTTAAAGTGCTGAGAGAAAACCCCACCAACCAAGCTTTGTAACTCTGAAATTATCCTTCAAAACTGAATAAGATTAAAGACTTTTTCAGGTAAACAAAAATTGAAAAATTTGTTGCAAGTAACTTATCTTGCAAGAAATGTTAAAAGTTCTTTAAAGAGAAAATCAATAGTAAAGATCAGAACCCCCAATCTATGTTAAGAAAAGAAGAGCATCAGACAGGGAATAACTGAAGATAAAGCAAAAGCTTTTATTTTTCTTATTCTTATTTGACCTAGCTAAGAGTTTATTCAAAATAATAATGGCAACAATTGTTTTGATTATGTATGCTTATGTGTATATCTTCTGCATAAAATCTAGGAAGGATATTAAAAAGAAAAGACATCAGTTTGCCAGCAAAGTTCCATGTAGTCAAAACTATAGTTTTTCTAGTACTTATGTATGGAAATGAGAGTTGGATCATAAAGAAGACAGTTCTGAAGAATTTATGCTTTTGAATTGCAACAGTATGTGAACTGAGAAATTCCAGATGTACAAATTGGATTTAGAAAAGGCAGAGGAACCAGAGATCAAATTGCCAACATCTGTTGGATCATAGAAAAAGCTAGAGAATTCCAGAAAAACACCTACTTCCGCTTCATTGACTATGCTAAAGCCTTTGACTGTGTGGATCACAGCAAACTGTGGAAAATTTTTCAAAAGCTAGGAATACCAGACCAGCTGCCTCCTGAAAGTTATATGCAGGTCAAGAAGCAACAGTTAGAACCGGACATGGAACAACGGACTGGTTCAAAATCGGGAAAGGAGTATGGCAAGGCTGTATGTTGTCACCCTGCTTATTTAACTTGTATGCAGAGTACATCATATGAAATGCTGAGCTGGATGAAGCTCAAGCTGGAATCAAGATTGCTGGGAGAAATATCAATAACCTCAAACATGCAGATGATGCCACCCTTATGGCAGAAGGCAAAGTGGAACTAAAGTGTCTCTTGATGAAGGTGAAAGAGGAGAGTGAAAAAGCTGGCTTAAAACTCAACATTCAGAAAACAAAGATCATGGCATCTGGTCCCACCACTTCACAGAAAATAGATGGGGGAAAAAATGGAAACAGTGAGAGACTTAATTTCCTTGGGCTCCAAAATATTTCAGATGGTGACTGCAGCCATGAAATTAAAAGACGTTTCCTCCTTGAAAGAAAAGCTATGACAGACCTAGACAGCATATCAAAAGCAGAGACATCACTTTGCCAACAAAGATCTGTCTAGGCAAAGCTATGGTTTTTCCAGTAGTCATGTATGGATGTGAAAGTTGGACCATAAAGAAAACTGAGCACCAAAGAATTGATGTCTTAGAATTCTGGTGCTGGAGAAGACTTGAAAGTCCCTTGGGCAGCAAGGAGATGAAAGCAGTTAACCCTAAAGGAAATCAGTCCTGAATATTCATTAGAGGGGCTGATGCTGAAGCTTCAATACTTTGGCTATCTGAGGGGAAGAACCAACTCATGGAAAAGATTCTGATGCTGAGAAAGACTGAGGGCAGAAGGAGAAGGTGGGGTGGGGGCGGCGGTTACAGAGGATGAGATATTTGGATGGCATCATCAACTCAACGGACATGAATTTGAGCAAACTCTGGAAGATAGCAGAGGACATAACAGCCTGGCATGCTGCACTGCATGGGACTTCAAATAGTCGGACATGCCTTAGTGACTGAACAAAAATAACATCAAAGTATGTAGGCTTCCCTGGTGGCTCAGACGGTAAAGCATCTGCCTGCAATACGGGAGACCCGGGTTCGATTCCTAGGTAGGGAAGATCCCCTGGAGAAGGAAATGGCAATCCACTCCAGCACTCTTGCCTGGAAAATCCCATGGATGGAAGAGCCTGATAGGCTACAGTCCATGGGGTGGCAAAGAGTCAGACACGACTGAGCGACTTCACTTCATGTAGGGATCCAAAATATCACATTAAGATTTTTTATTTTTATATTTATTTTTTTATACTGTCAATATGCTAATTTTTTTCTTTCATTGCCTTAATATTTGTTACAACAATGTTGGTATTATTTCTTTTAGAACCTGTCAATATTGCTGGAGTCTCCACTCATTCTTCTTTATTAAAGACAAATATTCATTAATTTAATAAGTGTTCACTGAGCATCCATCCACCATGTGCTGATACCCATGGAGTACCCAAAGACTTCATACGTAGCCATGAGCTTTCTGTTCTCATGAAGCTAATGACATAGTATAGAAGATGATTAACTAAATTATTAGATTCTGAGAAGGATAATAGATAAATTATGCAGCATTTTGTCCTTACTCAAACTTCGTAAGATTATTTTTCCTAACATTTACCATCTATCTGTTACTCCTCAAATCTTTTCAAATCTTCATGATTTTCCAATTTTAAATTCATTTTGACACGTCTTTAGTTCTAAAATATGTAACAATATCTTATATTGAAAGGTAAACTATCTTTATTTTTATGATGTTTCTTAAGATTTTGAACATAATAACTCCTTTTTGTTGTTTAAGAAATAGCAGTATGCTGTATTTCAACTGGGTGCTCTTAACAAGGTAATAATTTCAGTATATATGAGATATAGTCTGGCTCAGGCTGACTGGAAAATCATCTTATGTATCAGGAGCTGGGCCTGGTAATCATGGGCATAAATCAACACAGCATTGTAAAGCAATTACCCTCCAATTAAAAATAAATTTCAAAAAAAAATCCTAAAAGTTTATGTCCTTTGAATAAATAGTATGACAACATAATGCCTTTCCTCATTCTACTGCTTGAATTGCCTGTGGTTACAGTATACACTTTGGGGCATTTCAAATTTAGAAAAAAATTTTCACCTCTAAGGGATTAAAATGAGATTAGGGGTCACTATCTTATTTCCAAGGAGTCATCCATGTTTCAGAACCATAGTTTAATTTTCATATATTACTAGACAGAGCAGGCAGTATCTTCAGAAATATGCATGTAAGTGAAATCTACAAGTAAACATAGGTAGCAAGTGTTTTAGTACCCTCCACATCTTTATATGAAATTGCTTTTCAGAATATATTGAATGTTAAAAACCTGATGCCTTATTATCATGATGAGACAAGAATAGAAAATGGCAGAGGACTATAGGCAATTTATTTTCATGACAAGCCTGCAATATCATGAAGAATTGTGAACATAAACCATCCTCACTGCCATTTCAAGACTATAATCTTGTCCTTCCAAGATGTCACACCTGGGCCCTGGTTGTTTTAAATGACTCACTTCATATTTCTAGATCTTCTTGCCCAGACTAGTTATCAGATCCAACCATTTCTAAAATAAATGAATATTATTCTTGTCTAGTCTATTGAAGCAAATTATATCAACATATAATGCTAGGTTTGAATATTTATGAAACATTCAGGCAACTTGAAGAGAATTTAAGTGATCTTGTTAACAGCATCGCTTTTTAGTTCCCTTTTGATGCATATATAGATAAACACATTCTAAAGAAGACATTATTAAGTCTACTTTTTTAAAAAATAAGAGATGTGTGCATGTATGTGTGTGTGTGTGTGTGTGTGTGTGTGTGTGTGTGTGTGTGCACTTCTATCTGTGGCATAATTAGAGCTTTTAAGACCTCAAGTGCCTAAATTATATTTGCTGACATGCCAACATAAGGCCAAATTAAAAGGAGCTAAAATTACCCCACATCAGAGACCCAAATATATTTTTAATTCAAAACTAATATATATGAACAATTGCCATATGTATTTGATAGGAACTGTAGAAAAATCTTCAAATTTAACAAGGTAAAGGATTATCCTAGTAAACTTATTGTTATGATGTTTTGGCTAAAAAGATTCACCTTGATCTAATAATACATATTTTGTTTTGGTAAGTCCTTTGAGAAGTATAATTTTAATATCATACTGACTACTGGAAAAACCATAGCTTTGCCTAGACAGATCTTTGTCGGCAAAGTGATGTCTGACTCACAGAAACACTATATACAGGTTCGTTCTTGTTATATTGTGATTTTATAAGATTCTTTGTGTGTGCATGCTAAGTCACTTCAGTCGTGTCAGACTCTTTGAGGCCTTATAGACTGTAGTCCTCCAGGCTCCTCTGTCCAAGGGATTCTCCAGACAAGAATTCTGGAATGGGTTGTCATTCTCTTCTCCAGGGGATCTTCCCAGCACAGGGATTGACCCCACATTTCCTGTGCCTCCTGCATTGGCAGGTGGTTTCTTTACCACTAGCACCACCTGGGAAGCCCATGTATAAAGCACTTCAGGTAAGTCAAAGGGAAGGGTAAGACCAGCTTTCATAAACCCTACTTTATGAAGATTTGAATTTAGGCTTGGTCTTAAGACTTGGTTTCAGAATGGCAGAGAGGGCTACCAAGTGTTTTCAAAAACTGTGAATAGTAAATATACTTTTAGAAACACAAAAACAGTGGCATGAGTCAGTGAAGCGCAGTGAGAAGCAGAAGTCCTTGTTATTGCAAGTGGAGCAGCCTGTAGAATGGGTGAGTAAGGGCTTTTGATAACATGTTAAGAAAGTCCAAATGGATGAGTCAAAGAGGATCTAGTTTTCCATCGTACACCCTCCTATCTTCAGCCCCTTTTAGTTTTTACTTTGCACAAGTCAGACTGTAACAATGAGAAACAAAATACTTAAGCTCCAAGTGGTTAAACACAGCTAAAACTAAAAGGTAAAGGGAAATTAATACTTTCAAAGCAGCATTCAGTGAACCCATGGAAAATTTTTGCTTAAAATGGTGACATTACACAAAAGAAGGCATGGACAATGAAAGAAGGAAAGAGGAAAAGTTAAACATCTTTAAAATGATTTGTTACTATAAATAATGTGGTGTTAAAGGTAGAAATATGTGAAGAGTAAAATAGTTTGAAGATACCACGTGCAGACTTTCAAACACTAATAGAATGTGTTGCATTTCCATGCATTCCATTGTAATAAGGTAATATTTTGAAAAACATTACTGCCTATTTCTCTTTTTCCCTTGAGATCACTTTCATCCTGGCAAGTTGAGACGTTTGCCAAACTACCCGGTAGAGGTGAATTAGAGGTGAGAGATGGAGGAGAGCTATAGTCTGCAACAGAAGGAATGAAGTTATAGTCAGCTTTTAATATGCAACATAGAAATATCTAGTCAGAATACAGCCTAGAAAGAAAATTTCTCCTGCTTTCTTTTTTCTTCTCATGCCTCCCTCATTTAGCTTATTGGTAGGGAACCGGAGGAAGCACCTCTTAGAGCTGCCCCACAGGGTGAAGAAGATGGATCTTCTGTCCACGGTAGTTGGGTTTGTTCCAAAAGACTCAAGAGGGCTTGACAGAAAGGAAGAGAAAGAAAATCTCACCTGCATTTTTGGTCTTAAGAATGGCAAGAGTTTTACTTCTTCTTTTCCAATTTGGATTCCTTTTATTTCTTTTTCTGCTCTAATTGCTGTGACCAAAACTTCCAAAACCATATTGAATAGTAGTGGTGAAAGTGGGCACCCTTGTCTGGTTCCTGACTTTAGGGGAAATGCTTTCAATTTTTCACCATTGAGGATAATGTTTGCTGTGGGTTTGTCATATATAGCTTTTATTATGTTGAAGTATGTTCCTTCTATTCCTGCTTTCTGGAGAGTTTTTATCATAAATGGATGTTGAAGTTTGTCAAAGGCCTTCTCTGCATATGGCTTTTATTTTTTCAATTTGTTTATGTGGTGCATTACATTGTTTGATTTGCGGATATTGAAGAATCCTTGCATCCCTGGGATAAAGCCCACTTGGTCATGGTGTATGATATTTTTAATGTGTTACTGGATTCTGATTGCTAGAATTTTGTTAAGGATTGCTGCATCTATGTTCATCAGTGATATTGGCCTGTAGTTTTCATTTTTGTGGCATCTTTGTCAGGTTTTGGTATTAGGGTGATGGTAGCCTCATAGGATGAGTTTGGAAGTTCACCTTCCTCTGCAATTTTCTGGAAAAGTTTGAGTAGGATAAGTGTTAGCTCTTCTCTAAATTTTTGGTAGAATTCAGCTGTGAAGCCATCTAGACCTGGGCTTTTGTTTGCTGTAAAATTTCTGATTACAGTTTCATGACATGATCCTCTACATAGAAAACCCTGAAGACTCCACCAGAAAATCAATAGGACTAATCAATGAATATAGTAAAGTTGCAGGATATAAAATCAACACACAGAAATCCCTTGCATTCCTAATTCCCCTACCAAGTTACCAATGGTATTTTTCAACAGAGCTAGAACAAATAATTTCACAATTTGTATGGAAATACAAAAACCTCGAATAGCCAAAGCAATCTTGAGAAAGAAGAATGGAACTGGAGGAATCAACCTGCCTGACTTCAGGCTCTACTACAAAGTCACAGTCATCAAGACAGTATGGTACTGGCACAAAGACAGAAATATAGATCAATGGAACAAAATAGAAAGCCCAGAGATAAATCCACACACCTATGGACACCTTATCTTTGACAAAGGAGGCAAGAATATACAATGGAGAAAAGACAATCTCTTTAACAAGTGGTGCTGGGAAAACTGGTCAACCACTTGTAAAAGAATGAAACTAGAACACTTTCTAACACCATACACAAAAATAAACTCAAAATAGATTAAAGATCTAAACCTAAGACCAGAAACTATAAAACTCCTTTAGGAGAACATAGGTAAAACACTCTCTGACATAAATCACAGCTGGATCCTCTATGACCCACTTCCCAGAATACTGGAAATAAAAGCAAAAATAAACAAATGGGATCTAATTAAAATTAAAAGCTTCTGCACAACAAAGGAAACTATAAGCAAGGTGAAAAGACAACCTTCTGAATGGGAGAAAATCATAGCAAATGAAGCTACTGACAAACAACTAATCTCAAAAATATACAAGCAACTTATGCAGCTCAATTCCAGAAAAATAAACGACCCAATCAAAAAAATGCGCTGAAGAACTAAACAGACATTTCTCCAAAGAAGACATACGGATGGCTAACAAACACATGAAAAGATGCTCAACATCACTCATTATCAGAGAAATGCAAATCAAAACCATAATGAGGTACCATTTCATGCCAGTCAGAATGGCTGAGATCCAAAAGTCTACAAGCAATAAATGCTGGAGAGGGTGTGGAGAAAAGGGAACCCTCTTACACTGTTGGTGGGAATGCAAACTAGTACAGCCACTATGGAGAACAGTGTGGAGATTCCTTAAAACACTGGAAATAGAACTGCCTTATGACCCAGCAATCCCACTGCTGGGCATACACACCGAGGAAACCAGAATTGAAAGAAACACGTGTACCCCAGTGTTCATCACAGCACTGTTTATAACAGCCAGGACATGGAAGCAACCTAGATCTCCATCAGCAGATGAATGGATAAGAAAACTGGTACATATACACAATAGAGTTATTACTCAGCCATTAAAAATAATATATTTGAAACAGTTCTAATGAGGTGGATGAATCTGGAGCCTATTATACAGAGTGAAGTAAGCCAGAAAGAAAAACACCAGTACAGTATAGTAACACTTATATATGGAATTTAGAAAGATGGTAATGATAACCCTGTATGCGAGACAGTAAAAGAGACACAGATATATAGAACAGTCTTTTGGACTCTGTGGGAGAGGAAGAGGGTGGGATGATTTGGGAGAATGGCATTGAAACATGTATAATATCATATAAGAAATGAATCACCAGTCCAGGTTTGATGCAGGATAAAGGATGCTTGGGGCTGGTGCACTGGGATGACCCAGAGGGATGGCATGGGGAGGGAGATGGGAGGGGGTTCAGGATGAGAAACATGTGTACACCTGTGGTGGATTCATGTTGATGTATGGCAAAACCAATAAAATATTGTAAAGTAGGAAAAAAATGGCAAGAAAGGAGAATTCACTCTCCTCCATGAGCTGATCAGCTCCTCAGCCCATTGATGTGTACCTGAAGAAGCCTGAAATATGGCCCTTTTGTAGGAACCCCAACAAGGAGCTAGTAATGAGGGACATTGTGAACACAGAGATCCTGTCTTAGTATGTCAATAGGCTAAGGAGCTCATTTGATCACTTCATGGAAGAGAGTGAATTCTTCCCAGGATTATTTTAATGATCAGATCAGAGTAGGATTTGGATTACATTAGCCTATTTTTCCCCTTGCTGTGTGGGGAAGAAAGCCCTGTGACACTTAGAGACTAAATAAGACTAAGCCTCATTACTTAGAGAATAAATAAAATGTATTTCATTAGCTTCCGGCATATTTCTGTGAGCTAAGTTTTTACCTAATCTACTTTATATGCTTAATTTGAATTATAAAGTTGAAGAGAGTCAAAGAAAATTCAATGATATCTATAAGGAAGACTTAATTAAAGGGAGTGGGTGTTCCATAAAGGAGGTATATGGACCACTACAAAATAATTTTGCAGTAGAGGAGAGAGATTGGGTTCTACTCTGAATACCACACGGGCAACTGGAAATTTAAAGCCAAGGGGTTCAACAAGGGGTCAGAGAATAGGAAATTACTATTAGTGGATATAAGATTCTGCCTTTTCTCATAAGACAGGCCACAGTGATCAGACATCACCAGGGGGATGATGGAGAATGAGAAACCCAAGGTGATGGGTCAAGGGTGATGAGATACCAAAGGTGCTATGTGCTGTACTGTCTTTTCAATCGTGTCCAACTCTTTGCAACCTTATCGACCATAGCTCACCAGGGTCTTCTGTCCATGGGACTCTCCAGGCAAGAATACTGCCCTCCTTCAAGGGATTTTTCCCAACATAGGGATCGAATCCATGTCTCTTATGTCTCCTGCATTGGCAGGCGAGCTCTTTACTACTAGCACCACCTGGGAAGCCCAAAACTTTGCCCAGTGTGGGCCAAGAATCCATGACTCTGGTAGTCTCATGCTGTACCAAATGAGCTAGCTGGGCAAGGATGGAGGTTCTAACTACGTTGACTTAGCAGGGTTCCTGCTAAAACTGGGTCTTATAAGTACCTGCACAAATGTGCCCAGAAAATGGTTCAGGTGCTTGATAAAAGTTTGGTCAAACAAATATCTTTGTCAGGAACCTATATCGTACATATTACAATCATGAAGCTACTGCACTGTTTACTTCCTACACACTGAAAAGAAACAGCTTCTAAAACTTGAATGCCATTTGCTATAAGAAATTTTTTGGTAAACTAAATTTAAGCACCAAGTTAGCAATAATAACAAAATATCCTTAGTTCTTTCAACTTCAAAAGTACTCTGTTTTAGCTATGTTAATTATTTCCCTGTAGTCACAAAACACCGAGGATAAAGCATAATACTATGTTCTTGGGTTTACTTATTTTCCAGATTGTGGGCTTGTCTCCTTCCACAAAAATATATTGAAATTTGCTCTTAGTAATTGTATTATGATTTATCTTACAATTTCTCTAGGTAAAATCTGGAAAATTCTCTGTATAAAAACAGTAAAGCCCAAACCATTTTAAACATATTAACTTGTCCACAAATAATATCAGAGTAAATTTACTGAGGAACAGGGGAGAAAACCTCTGAGGTAAAGTGTAAATGGGCTTCCCTGGTGGCTCAGACGGTAAAGAATCTACCTGCAATGCCGGAGACTTGGGTTCAGTCCCTGGGTTGGGAAGATCCCATGGAGGAGGGCACGGTAACCCACTCCAGTATCCTTGCCTGGAGAATCCCATGGGCACAGGAGCCTGGCAGGCTACCGTCCATGGGGTCACAAAGAGTCGGACAGAACTGAGCGACTAAACACAGCGCAAAGTGTCAGATAGTAAACAGACAGAAAATTGGATATCCACCTCCTAGATTCTTAACCAATAATTACAATGGAGAAAATTCTGATTCTGTAAATGTATAAAAATTTAAAAACTGAGGATTTAAATTGGGAAGAATTCCAAAAATAAAGGCTGTTCATGCTTTCTTTTTCATAGCATTGCTTTTTCACATAGTAGGTACTTAAACAGTGTTTGCTGAATCAGTTATCCTCAAGAACACCTGGAATCAGTTAACCTAATACATTTACCTGGAATACAGAGTGCATTTTTCCAATTTGTCTGTAGTGCACTTGAATAATACAGCCGTTTCATTTCCTCCATCTCATTTCCCTTCACCTTCAGTCTTGGCTTTCCCGTAAATACCTTCAACTGTGCTGACAATTTCAGTGCTGACTACTCTGTGCCAGTGTAGAGGCCCGAGTGGTGGTCCAGGCCCAGGTCAATTGCCCCTGGGCATTTCCCTTAAGTAGCTCGAACACTCTGTTCTGGAGTTTGGATTTAAAAATATCTGCCAACAATATGCCAAAAGTACAATGGGCCTTTGGATTTTTCTTTCTTTTTATTGAAGTGATTTTTTTTTCATACACTGGTTATATTGTTTTTAAGACTCTGCACTCTTTTCCCAAATTGAAATTATTTTACTGGATGCAGCTCAGTAGGAATTCAGTGTTAGGATGGTTATAATATTTTATTTCATATCTCCTTTTGTTGCTTATGTCTGAATAATTGTACTGAAATTTTAATTAGGGTGTGTATGTGTGTGTGCTGAGTCATTCAGTCATGTCTGACTCTTTGCAATCCCATGGACTGTATCCCACCAGGCTCCTCTGTCCATGAGGATTCTCCAGGCAAGAATACTGGAGTGGGTTGCCATGCCCTCCTCCAGGGGATCTTCCCAATCCAGGGATCGAACCCAGGTCTCCCACATTGTAGGCGGACTCTACCATGTGAGCCACCGGGGAAGCCTCCTCCATTTATTAACTGGAGACAATTTACAGTTTGGAGTAAAGCAAACAAATCAAAACATAAACCTATTTCTGAATCCTGGCTCTCTTCTATAAAACTCGTGGCTTAGGCAGGACACAGGACCTAAGTTTTCCTTTATCTTTATAAGGAGAATAATATGATTAAATGAAATGCTGTAGCCAGCATACAGTGAATAAAGGCTAGTTTCCATCTCTCCTTCAGCTTCTCACTTCCCACTAAGAGAATGCTGGTTACTCTTTATGGTTTTCTTAACTCCCCAGATTCCACAACTCAGTTCTCACAAATTACTCCATCATCTCTTATAGCTCAGCAGACCTACTGTCAGAAGTGAAGCTTCCTAGGGAACAGAATCAGAGGCAAGGATGCAAGTGGTGATGTTTTATTGGAGGGAGCAAGCATAAAACCAAAAGAGCAAGAGTGGGTGAAAAGGGAAGGAGGCGAGGAAAGATGAGAAGGCGGGTGCGGCACATCCTCGTGCTGGCTGCTGGTTGATGATGGCTGTGAGGAGTCTCTGTGCTGCTCCAGCACGCAGGGCTTCTCCAGCACGCAGGGCTTCTCCGTATGGGCTTTACAGACATGCACTATATTGGAGTAAATCATCATGGGAGGCCAGATAAAGAGGTAATTTATCTCTGTGTTTCCTCTAATTCCTCCTTTCCCATTGGTCAAAATTCAACCCACAGGAGTGAGCACCTTCACTCACTTCTGGGCTGAGATATCTGGCTTCTCCGGATGCCTTTTGTAAGCCAGATCTCGTGACCTGTGGGGGTGTAGTGTTTGCTTCTGGTCTAGATGTGGTGACAGGAGCCGGCTGACCGGGCAACAGATGACCTTGAAGAGGAAAGGGTCCACTACCCAGCTGGGCCCAGAGAGCCTCTAAGAGTGTACACATGAATCAGAGGACTTACTCAGCTAAAGTTTACTCTATGAAGATTCTGTGTGCTGGAAAAGATTCTCGAGATCCCTTGGACTGCAAGGAGATCAAACCAGACAGTCCTAAAGGAAATCAACCTGAATATTCATTGGAAAGACTGATGCTGAAGCTGAAACTCCAATACTTTGGCCACCTGATGTGAAAAACCAGCTCATTTCTCTGGTGCTTGGAAAGATTCAGGGCAGGAGGAGAAGGGAGCTGCAGAGGATGAGATGGTTAGACAGCATCACTGACTCAATGGACATGAGTTTGAGCAAACTCTGGGAGACAGTGAAAGACAGGGAAGCCTGGTGTGCTGCTGTCCATGGGATGCAGAGTTGGACATGACTGAGCAACTGAACAACATGAGGATTCTATTCATAGAAATTTTCTCTAATTTTAAATTAGATGCAAAACTCAAAAGAGTTATAAGGTTATCTATTTATGTCTTGTCAGCAAGTGTTCCTCTGAAGGGTGAAGAGTGTGGACATCTCCACTCCCTTTCACCATCACCTTCCTTGTGGGACAGTTCTGCATCACCTCTGTGATGCTTGCATGGAGTGCTGTTACTGCAAATTCAGTTCCCTTCTCCCTCCATCATTATTACGAGGAGTAAGCAATTATCTGCCAACATAATATACTATCTGAAAACAACTGCGGGCACATGCCACTCAGAGCGGATTTATTTAAGTGTGCCAGTGGCAGGGGTAGTAATTTTCTGAATTTCAGTATATGTATCTTCACAGCAACATTGGTACACCCTTTTAGAGGCTGAGAGAGACTACTTGTTTGTGGCTAGGTCGAATGGCAACCTTCAGTAATGGTTTTCTTCTACTGTGTATTGCAGAATTTTTTTTCCCCCTCAGGAAAGACAATAAGGATGAATGCACTTGTTTCTTATTCCTTTTACAAGGATTAATAAAGTGTCAGCTCAAAGATGGACAGGAGACAGCACTAGTCAAAAGTAATAAACATAAATAAGGCAATAAAATGAGTCTTTGAGACTAGAGGCAGATTCAAATCCTAATTCTACAACTAACTAGCCATCTTGACTGTGAGTATTGAAAGTGAAAGTGTTAGTCATTCAGCCATTTAACTCTGCAACTCTGTGGACTGTAGCCTGGGAGGTTCCTCTGTCCATGGAATTATCCTGGCAAGAATACTGGAGTGGGTAGCCATTTCTTTCTCTAGGGGGCCTTCCTGACTCAGGGATTGAACCTGGGTCTTCTGCATTGCAGGCAGATTCTTTACTGTCTGAGCCACCAGGGAAGCTTCAAGTTCCCCCTTGACTACTGGGTGGGGAGGGGTTTCATTCCAAGACCCTTAGCAGATGCCTGAAATTGCAGACAGTACTGAACACTATATATACACTGCTTTTACCTATTCACATATATCTATAATAAAGTTTAATTTATAAACTAGGCACAATAAGACATGACCAACAATAATAATAACAAAATAGAACAATTACATATTGTAATTAAAGTGTGAATTTGGTCACTTTCACTCTCTCTCAAAATATCTTCTGGTACAAATTTAATGTTTTTTCCATCTTAACTAAGCACTTATTACACCTTATGGCCCTAACTTCTGCAGTTTCAGTTGTGATAGGAAAACTATCAGAAATTTTTTTTTCCTTCTTCACAGTTTCACAAGTAGAAGACTCATTCTTACTGTCTATCTTAGCTACCTCAGCATATGATAGCTTTCTTATTAAGTTAGAAACTTTCATGGTTTCATTAAATTAAATGCTTTATGCTCTCTTTGGCATATCCAAATTGCCAGCATCACTGCTCTTGCACTTTGGGGCCCTTATTAAGTGAAATAGGGTGACTTGAACACAAGCACTGAAATATCTCAAGGGTCCATCTAATAAGGAGATGGCCACTAAGTATCTAACAGGCAGGACATGCTGGACCAAAGAATGGTTCAGGTCCCAGGCAGGACCTAGTTGGACACTGTCAGACACACCATGTTACTCAGAATGGTGCACAACTCAAAACTTATGAATTATATCTGGAATTTTCCATGTAATATTTTTGGACTGCAGTTGACTGAAAGCTTGAACAGCATAACTATTGATAAGAGTGTGTAACTGCTCAGTCGTGTCCAACTCTTTGCAATACTCTGGACTATAGCCCACCATGCAGTCCACGGGGTCTCAAAGAGTTGGACACATGACTGAGCGACTGAACCGAACTGAACTGATAGCCCGCCAGGCTCCTCTGTCCATGGAATTTTCCAGGCAAGATTACTAAAGTGGGTTGCCATTTCCTCCACCAGGGGATCTTCCCAACTCAGTAAGAGAAGGACTACTATACTTAATCTCCCTGAATTTTCTGCTTTTAACCAGTAAAATGATAGTAATACCTCTTTTACAGATTATGAACAAAAATTAAAAGGTATAAAAATTGTTTAGCACATGGTAAGCTCTTTCATGGTGCTTAATATTAGACCCAGAAATCTGAGAGTTAGTATATGTAATTCTCTTTTTCCAGTCAGGAAACTGAGTGGCCTGGCAAAGCCAGATGACAGTCCCGAAGTTGTGTATATTAATACAATAAGTCATAAAGGCTGCTGTATAATTCACTTCTTTTAAAAATTGAATGCTTTTTTTACTGTATAATATTAAGAATACTTCCAAGACTAGATTTTTGATGTGGAGAACAACTACACTTCTCATTCTGATAAGAGAAAATTTGGTAGTCTTATTTTATTTGGGGGATTTACAGAGGCACGACTTGGAGACAGTGTCGGTTTGGTTCCAGACCACCACAATAAAACCAATGTCACAATAAAGTGAGTCTTACAAATTTTTGGTTTCACAGTGCATATCAAAGTTATGTTTGCACTATGTTGTAGTCTATTAAAGTGTACAATAGCATAGAATGATGTCTAAAAAAACTATATGCCTAAATTTTTAAATACCTGATTGGTGAAAAATGCTAACCATCATCTGAGATTTCAGTGAATAGTAATCTTTTTGCAATAGTACCATCATAGAAACACTGATCACAGATCACCATAACAAACATAAAAATAATTTAAAAGTTGAAAATATTGTAAGAATTACCAAAATGTGACACAGAGACACGAACTGAGCAAATGCTGTTGGAAAAATGATGCCAATAGACTTGCTCCACACAGACTTGCCACAAACCTTCAGTTAAAACAAACAAAAAAGCAGTATCTATAAAACACAATAAAGCAAAACACACATAAAAAAATATGGTATGCCTATATTAGAATTTTCTTTGGTCTAGAACAAATTTCTGTGCAAAAGAAAATGCATTAGCAAGGCACAATTTATTTAGGACCATATAGCCATATAGCTAGTCAAAAACAACTTGAAACTTGATTTCTGTGGTGTACCCTCTGAGCTTCCTTCTAGCCATCAAGGATAAGATATTTAAATGTGATTTACTGGTACCTAGTTGATACATTATTTAATTGATTGCATTGTGTGTCTGCACAATCTCATCATTATACAGTATACATAAAGCAACTGTACTAAATAAGTACTACGGTTTCAACTACTCTTTTAGTTTTACAGAGTAGTTTTCTCATGATTCATATCTATTTCACTTTATACCATGATAATTTTGAAATAAAATGCCATTCCTTACTTTCCTGTGTGTTAAATGTATATTTATATTCTGTCTAAAATAATCAAGATGAAATGGAGCTTAGTATAAAAGTCCTTTTATGTTCAGAAGAAATGGTTTTGTATAAAGAAGGCCCAAACTGAAACCATAGCACTAGGCATGTGATGGCCTAATGGCTTTCTTAAAAATATTTCTGACAGAGTCAATTTTGTTAAAAACAACCCCATAAGACTAATTTCATTTCTGAAAAAAACAGTAGTGGTTCTAAGGTACAGACCTCATAGTGAATGGAACTTTTAGGCATAATATTTCTATGGCATGGTAAACTAGTTAAAATGGAATTCTGATGGTCACTGGTATATCTGATACATAAAAACTTCTACACTAATTGGACATTGTAATTTTGTGTAAGTCACTTAATCTCTCTGAGACTCTGATTTTTTTTCTAATCATAAACAGTAATCTCTGCCTAAGGAAAATGAGATATTTAAGCTTCCATCATCCTTAGAAGAGAGTTTGTCAAATTCATTTTTATGAATGACTTGTTGCATCAGTTACTTTTTCAACCCAGGAACATCAACATCCCTCTTTGCTCTTCAGTCAATTCACAAAATCATGACTCTTGTCTCATCATTATTTCTCCACTAGCTATAACTAGTGGAGAAAAGCTAATTTTCTTGAAGAGTTTTCTCATCTCTAATGTAACCATGTAAGAGAGCAGAGAACATTAGAAAAACTGCAGCTTGGTTAGTGGTCCTGGAGTAGTATAGACAGATCATGTGAAATTAAAAGCATAGTCAGGGTGATTTCCTGTTTCTGGTCCAGCTTGTAAGGAGACTGCAAGTTGTCAATCCATCCTCACAACAAATGGAAAGTTGAAAATAAATTGAAAAAACAACTCTTTTTAACCCTAGAAAAGTGCTGCCCTCATAATTAGAAAGACACACAGGAAATTACATAGTTATAACAACTTTCCAAAGCAGAAACGCTCTGAGCAAGAACTTCCACAGGTACTGGTGCTACGATAGGACAACATGTATCATAACTGGCTAACTGCTAGAGGCTCAAAGTGGACAAGCCTGAGAGTTACAAACTCCGGGGGTGCGTGTGTGTGTGTGAGGTAGGGTGAGCCATAGGGCGTTCCCACACTTCCGTGAATTTAACTCCAGGAGTTTAACCAGATTCTCCAAGTTAAATATTAGAGGCAAATCCCCTTCTGCTTCTGGGGAAAGGAACTGCTCTGAAATATACCATAGCATTTCGGATTTTTAAAAATGACAAAAATGTATTTCCTGTTGTTCACAAAACAACCCCAAAATCAGTGTCTCAGAGTTGACACCATCACCCTCGGCTTCTGTGTATGCTACCAAAGTGGATGCTCCAGCTCCCACCATCATATCTGTATCCCAGCTGAGCAGGGAGAATACACATTCATTCCTTTTCCCCTCAGTTTTATTGAGGTATAAATGGCAAACAAAAATTGTATCAATTTAAGATGTATAACATGATGTTTTCATATATGTGTACATTGTAAAATGATTACTAAAATCAGGCTAATTAATATATCCATCACCTTATACGGTCACCATTTTTTTTTTTTTTTTTTGGTTGTGCTATATGGCTTGCTGGATTTTAACTCCACAACCAGGGGTTGAACCCAGGCCCTTGGCACTGAAAATGCTGGAATCCTAACCACTAGGTTGTCAAGAAATTCTCCATTGTCCTTTTTTGGTCTGTTTGTTCAGAAAAGTTGAGATCTACTCTCTTCGCAGATTTCAAGCATGTTGTTTTTCAGTCACTCAGTTGTGTCAGGCTCTTTGTGACCCCAGGGACTGCAGCAGGCCAGGCTTCCCTGTCCTTCACCATCTCCTGGAGCTTGCTCAGACTCATGTCCGTTGAGTCAGTGTGGTCATCCCGCCATCTCATCCATTGTCGTCCTCTTCTGCTGCTTTCCATCCTTCTCTTCACACCAGGTGGCCAAAGTATTAGAGCTTCCGCTTCAGCATCCGTCCTTCCAATGAATATTTCGGGTTGATTTTCTTTAGGGTTGACTGCTTTGATCTCCTTACTATCCAAGGGATTCTGAAGAGTCTTCTCCAGCACCACAGTTGAAAGGCATCAATTCTTTGGCCCTCAGCCTTTTTTACTGTTCAGCTCTGACAACTGTACATGACTACCGCAAAACATTATTATTATTATATAGTAGTAGTAGTAGTTTGTCACTCAGTCGTGTCCGACTCTTTGCGACCCCATGGACTGTAGCCTACCAGGCTCCTCCCTCTATGGAATTCTCCAGGCAAGAAGGATACTGGAGTGGGTTGCCATTTCCTTCTCCAGGGGATCTTCCTGACCCAGGGATCGAACCCAAGTCTCTCTCATTCCAGGCAGACACTTTAACCTCTGAGCCACCAGAGAAGCCCATTATTATTGTATAAGGCATACTATATATAGTATAACATATATTTTATTTTGTGTGTGTGGTGAGAAAAAAGAGATCTAAGGAAATTTCCAACATACATTGTTGAATATTATATATTGCACATGTATAGTATATAATCTGCTGTGTATTGCATATAGTCCAAACTGTACATTAGGTCTCCAGAATTTATTCATCCTATAACTGAAATTTTGTCCCCTCTGACCAACATCTCTGTATTTCCCCAATTGTCAGCTTCTAGTAGTCACCCTCCTACACTCTGTAACTAATTTTACTTTTCAGATTCTATATATAATACTGACATCATGCAGTACATATCTTTCTGTTCCAGCGTGTATCACTTAGCATAATGGCTAAGAGGATTTTAACAAGCCTTACACTCTGGAGAACCTATTTTACCATAGTCTAAACTGTTGGAGTTTTATCACAGCCTAGCCTAGCACTCATTCACATTCTAACAAAATTATGCTCAAAATCCTTCAAGTTACGTTTCAGCAGCACTTGAATCAAGAACATCCAGATGTACAAGCTAGGTTTCAAAGAGGCAGAGGAACCAGAGATCAAATTGCCAACATTCTTTGGCTCATGGAGAAAGCAAGAGAACTCCAGAAAAACATCTCCTTCTGCTTCATTGACTACACAAAGCCTTTGACTTTAATGTGGATCACAACAAACTGGAAAATTCTTAAAGAGCTGGAATACCAGACCACCTTACCTGCCTCCTAAAAATCCTTTATGATGCTCAAGAAGCAACAGTTAGAACCTTACATGAAGCAACTGACTGATTCCAAACTGGGAAACAAGTATGGCAAAGCTTTATATTGTCACCCTTCTTATTTAATTTAAATGAAGAGTGAATCATGGGAAATGCTGGGCTGGATGAATCATAAGCTGGAATCAAGACTATCAGGAGAAATATCAATAACCTCAGATATGCAGATGATATCACTCTAATAGCAGAAAGTGAAGAAGAACGAAAGAACCTCTTGATGAGGGTGAAAGAGAAAAGTGAAAAAGCAAAGCTGGCTTGAAACTTAACATTCAAAAAACTAAGATCATGGCATATGACCACATCACTTTATGTCAAAGAGAAGGGGGAAAAGTAAAAGTAATGACAGATTTTTTGTTCCTGGGATCCAAAATCACTGTGGCCAGTGACTTCAGCCATGAAATTAAAAGACACTTGCTCCTTGGAAGGAAAGCTATGACAAACCTAGACAGTATATTAGAAAGAAGAGGCATCATATTGCCAACAAATGTCTATATAGTAACAGCTTGGAAAACTCAGCAGTGGCCACAGGACTGGAAAAGGTCAGTTTTTATTCCAATCCCAAAGAAAGACAATGCCAAAGAATGCTCAAACTACTGCAGAATTGCACTCATCTCACATGCTAGTAAAGTAATGTTCAAATTCTCCAAGCCGGGCTTCAGTAACATGTGAATTTCCAGATGTTCGACTTGGATTTAGAAAAGGCAGTGGAACCAGAGATCAAATTGCCAACATCTGCTGGATCATCAAAAAAGCAAGAGAGTTGCAAAAAAAAACATCTACTTCTGCTTTATTGACTATGCCAAAGCCTTAGACTGTGTGGACCACGACAAACTCTGGGCAATTCTTAAAAAGATGGGAATACCAGACCACCTGACCTGTCTTTTGAGAAATCTGTATGCAGGTCAAGAAGCAACAGTTAAAACTGGACATGGAACAACAGAATGGTTCTAATTAAGGAAAGGAATAGGTCAAGGCTGTATATTGTCACCCTGCTTATTTCACTTATATGTAGAGTACATCATGAGAAATGCTGGACTGGATGAAGCACAAGCTGGAATCAAGATGCAGGAGAAATATCAATAACCTCAAATATGCAGATGACACCACCTTTATGGCAGAAAGCAAAGAATACCTAAAGAGTCTCTTGATGAAAGGGAAAGAGGAGAGTGAAAAAGTTGGCTTAAAACTCAACATTCAGAAAACTAAGATCATGGCATCCAGTCCCATCACTTCATGGGAAATAGATGGGGAAACAGTGTGCTCCAAAATCACTGCAGATGGTGACTGCATTCATGAAATTAAAAGACGCTTGCTCCTTGGAAGAAAAGTTATGACCAGCCTAGACAGCTTACTAAAAAGCAGAGACATTACTTTGCCAACAAAGGTGCATCTGGTCAAAGCTATGGTTTTTCTAGTAGTCAGGTATGGATGTGAGAGTTGGACTATAAAGAAAGTTGAGAGCCAAAGAATTGATGCTTTGAACTGTGGTGTTGGAGAAGACTCTTGAGAGTCTCTTGGACAGCAAGGAAATCCAACCAGTCCATCCTAAAGGAGATCAGTCCTGGATATTCATTGGAAGGACTGATGCTGAAGCTGAAACTCCGAATACTTTGGCCACCTGATGCAAAGAACTGACTCATTTGAAAAGACCCTGATGCTGGGAAAGATTGAGGGCAGGAGAAGGGGATGACAGAGGATGAGATGGTTGAATGGCACCACCTACTCCATGGACATGAGTTTGAGTGAACTCTGAGAGTTGGTGTTGATCAGGGTGGCCTGGTGTGCTGCAGTCCATGGGGTTGCAAAGAGTCGGACACGACTGAGCAACTAAACTGACTGAATGAGAACCCACTCTATAATTCACGGAACCCTACTCAGTGATTTGTCCTAAATTGGAAGGAAATCCAACAAAGAGGGAATACATATACATATAGTTGATTCACTTTCCTATAGAGTAGAAACTAACACATTTGTAAAGCAACTATACTCCAATATAAATTAATTTTTAAAAATAAAAGCATTGTGGGGCTGGTTTGCAAATTGAGTATATTTTTGAAAAGGATGTGTTTTCATGTATAAAATTCTATTAATAGAAAGCTGTGGTTGATGGATTGATAGTATAAATTTGCTATTTTAGAAATGTTTGAATCTAGAACAGTCTATAGGAGGACATGTGCCTGAACCAAGAGGTGGTTTATATGTATATTTCCTCTTATGTCCAGTGCTGTGCTGTGCTTAGTCTTCAGTTGTGTCTGACTCTTTGTGACCCCATGGATTGTAGCCTGCCATGCTCCTCTGTCCATGGGGGTTCTTCAGACAAGAATACTGAAGTGGGTTGCCATACCCTCCTCCAGGGGATCTTCCCAACGCAGGGATTGAAAGCAGATCTCCTGCACTGCAGGCAGATTCTTTACTGTCTGAGCCACCAGGGAAGGACAAGAATCCTGAAGTGGGTAGCCTATCCCATCTCCAGAGGATCTTCCCAACCCAGGAATCAAACTAGGGTCTTCAGCATTGAAGGCAAATTCTTTACCAGCTGAGCTATGAGAGAAGCCCATAAGTCCAGTAGATGTAGCAAATATGAATATTTTTGCTGTCAAATGAAGAGTAGGAACTTTGATACTCTATTAGTGCTTATGAAGATTTAAAAATCCTTTTGACATTTTCCATTCAATTTCAAAATCTGAATGAATTACAATAAGGAGATCATTTAAAAAACTAAAAATGTAAAAATTAACTAGATTTGCAATTATCATTGCTGTTGTTTAATTACTAAGTCATGTTCAACTATTTGCAACTCAAGGACCGAAGCCCACCATGCTCCTTTGTTCATGGAATTTTCCCAGCCAGATAGAGGAGTGGGTTGCCATTTTCTTGTCCAGATGAACTTGCTAACCCAGGGATATAACCCACATCTCCTGCACCGGCAGGGGCATTCTTTACCACTGAGTCACCAGAGAAGCCCAGCTTCTCAATTACACATTACTAAATTTTTAGTTAATTACCATGATAAGGAAGGATGGTTTGCATAATTTATACCTATTCAAAACTAAAAGCCTTCTGGGCATTTCTAATCTTTAGGGTATGAGCTGTTCAAAGATGGCACAACACCCCAATCATTTGTTGGTTAAAAGTGTTTTGTACTTAGTACCCATTTGAAGGCTGTATTTTTAGAATTTTTTTCACTTTCTGTGAACTTAATTAGGTCAAAAGAAATAGAGATACTATAATGCTAGGCATAATCTAATGTTATCAGTAAAATAAATAGCATGACTGAAATATTAAAGATGTGAGAGTTAACCAAATCAGGATAATGCAAAACTATGGAAAACAACTAGTATAAGTGTACAGTTCACTTCAGTCGCTCAGTCGTGTCCGACTCTTTGTGACCCCATGAATCGCAGCACGCCAGGCCTCCCTGTTCATCACCAACTCCTGGAGTTCATGCAGACTCACATCCATGGAGTCAGTGATGCCATCCAGCCATCTCATCATCTGTCGTCCCCTTTTCCTCCTTCCCTCAATCCCTCCCAGCATCAAAGTCTTTTCCAATGAGTTAGCTCTTCGCATGAGGTGGCCAAAGTACTGGAGTTTCAGCTTTAGCATCATTCCTTCCAAAGAAATCCCAAGGTTGATCTCCTTCAGAATGAACTGGTTGGATCTCCTTGCAGTCCAAGGGACTCTCAAGAGTCTTCTCCAACACCACAGTACAAACGCATCAGTTCTTCGGCGCTCAGCCTTCTTCATAGTCCAACTCTCACATCCATACATGACCACTGGAAAAACCATAGCCTTGACTAGACGGACCTTATTTGGCAAAGTAACATCTCTGCTTTTGAATATGCTATCTAGGTTGGTCATAACTTTTCTTCCAAGAGGTAAGCATCTTTTAATTTCATGGCTGCAGTCACCATCTGCAATGATTTTGGAGCCCCACAAAAATACAGTCTGACACTGTATCCACTGTTTCCCCATCGATTTCCCATAAAGTGATGGGGCTGGATGCCATGATCTTAGTTTTCTGAATGTTGAGCTTTAAGCCAACTTTTTCACTCTCCACTTTCACTTTCATCAAGAGGCTTCTTAGTTCCTCTTCACTTTCTGCCATAAGGGTGGTGTCATCTGCATATCTGAGGTTATTGATATTTCTCCTGGCAATCTTGATTATAGCTTGTGCTTCTTCCAGTCCAGCGTTTCTCATGATGTACTGTGCATATAAGTTAAATAAGCAGGGTGAAAATATACAGCCTTGACATACTCCTTTTCCTATTTGGAACCAGTCTGTTGTTCCATGTCCAGTTCTAACTGTTCTAACTGTTGCTTCCTGACCTGCATATAGGTTTCTCAAGAGGCAGGCCAGGTGGTCTGATATTCCCATCTCTCTCAGAATTTTCCGCAGTTAATTGTGATCCACACAGTCAAAAGTTTTGGCATAGTCAATAAAGCAGAAGTAGATGTTTTTCTGGAACTCTCTTGCTTTTTCCATGATCCAGCTGATGTTGGCAATTTGATCTCTGGTTCCCCTGCCTTTTTTAAAACCAGCTTGAACATCTGGAAGTTCATAGTTCACGTATTGCTGAAGCCTGGTTTGGAGAATTTTGAGCATTACTTTACTAGCATGTGAGATGAGTGCAATTGTGCAGTAGTTTGAGCATTCTTTGGCATTGCCTTTCTTTGGAATTGGAATGAAAACTGACCTTTTCAGTCCTGTGGCCACTGCTGTGAGTGCAGCACTTTCATAGCATCATCTTGCAGGATTTGAAATAGCTCAACTGAAATTCCATCACCTCCACTAGCTTTGTTCATAGTAATGCTTTCTAAGGACCACCTGACCTCACATTCCAGGATGTCTGGCTCTAGATGAGTGATCACACCATCGTGATTATCCGGGTTGTGAAGATCTTTTTATACAGTTCTTCCATGTACTTTTGGTGTTAGTTCTAAAAGGTCTTGTAGATCTTCATAGAACCATTCTACTTCAGCTTCCTCAGCATTACTGGTTGGGGCATAGACTTGCATTACTGTGATATTGAATGGTTTGCCTTAGAGACGAACAGAGATCATTCTGTCGTTTTTGAGATTGCATCCAAGTACTGCATTTCGGACTCTTTGTTGACCGTGATGGCTACTCCATTTCTTCTGAGGGATTCTTGCCCACAGTAGTAGATATAATGGTCACCGAGTTAAATTCACCTATTCCAGTCTATTTTAGTTTGCTGATTCCTAGAATGTCAATGTTCACTCTTGCCATCTCTTGTTAACCACTTCCAATTTGCCTTAGTTCATGGACCTGACCTTCCAGGTTCCTGTCCAATATTGCTCTTTACAGCATCGGATCTTGCTTTTGTCACCAGTCACATCCACAGCTGGGTATTGTTTTTGCTTTTTCTCCATCCCTTCATTCTTTCTGGAGTTATTTCTCCGCTGATCTCCAGTAGCATATCGGGCACCTATTGACCTGGGGATTTCCTCTTTCAGTATCCTATTATTTTGCCTTTTCATACTGTTCATAGGGTTCTCAAGGCAAGAATACTGATGTGGTTTACCATTCCCTTCTCCAGTGGACTACATTCTGTCAGACCTCTCCACCATGACCCACCTGTCTTGCGTTGCCCTGCGGGCATGGCTTAGTTTCATTGAGTTAGACAAGGCTGTGGTCCTAGTGTGATTAGACTGACTAGTTTTCTGTGAGTACGGTTTCAGTGTGTCTGCCCTCTGATGCCCTCTTGCAACACTTACCATCTTACTTGGGTTTCTCTTACCTTGGGCATGAGGTATCTCTTCACAGCTGCTCCAGCAAAGCGCAGCCGCTGCTCCTTACCTTGGACGAGGGGTATCTCCTCACTGCTGCCCTTCCTGACCTTCAGTTTGGGATGGCTCCTCTAGGCCCTCCTGTGCCAGTGCAGGCACTGCTCCTTGGACATGGGGTTGCTCCTCCTGGCCGCAGCCCCTGGCCTCAGCCGCGGGTGGCTTCTCCCAGCCGTTCCTGTACTGATGCAGCCTGGCACTCTCGGTCACCGCTGGTGACCTCGGACGTCGGGTAACTCCTCTTGGTCGCCACCCTTCAGGCATGGGGTCCTCCTAGCTTCTGACCTTGACTTCAGATGTGGGGTAGCTCCTCTCGGCCACCCTATGTGCACCGGTTGCAGCTGCCTGCGCTTAGACCACCAGTTACAGTGACTTCAAAAATTCAGTTTTTATAACAGTTTTTTAAAAACTGCTTCCTATCAACAGTTCTTACTTATACACATCTTAAAAGTTGTATACTTTTAGTCTATAAAGTGACAAATTACATTTTATTTTTTAAACTTTATTTTGAAGAATTTGAAATGGCATAAATGAGAAAGCTAAATGTGCTAGTTGCTGTTCAGTCTTCCAGTTGCATCCAACTCCCTGTGACCCCATGGACTGCAGCATGCCAAGCCTCCCTGTTCTTCACCATCTCCTGAAGTTTGTCCAGGTTCATGCCCATTGCATCGGTGATGCAATATTATCAGTTTATGTTAGTAGCATGTTTAAAATAGGAAATTTAATGCCCTGCAGTACTCAGAATTTGATGCAAAAAGAAAACTGAAAGGATGTCTGATAAAGAACCAGGGATTTTTATAGACACAAACTAATTTCTCTATTCAGTTTTTGGTATACTAACATTGCTTTAATCTCCTTACATATTATATATATATACCACAAATCTCAGGAATCCAAGTACTGCAATAATGTTTGTAAAGAATTTTAAATCTGTGTTTGAAAGCAATCAATAGATATATGATCACATAAATCATGTACTTTAATTAATGCATTTCTTATACACACAAAAAAGAGAGAGAGAGACAGTAATAGACTGGTGTCTTGGCAGTGTCCCTTGAGTTTTATAGAATCACTTGGTTGTCTCACAAGCTCAACTGTGGAGGGAATGTAGGGACTACTAAGGTCAAACATGAGAATCGCCACACTGAACAAACATATCGTCTGAATGCACCACTTTGAGGTCAATTTTTCCCTAAATTCTCTGAAGACTACTCATGAAAGACTTGCTTTCTTTTCATGTGATAAATCACTTACCATCCCAGAAGGCCGACTTCAACTACACTACACTCATTAATTTTCCTTAATGCCACTTTCTATTTCCAGTGCTCTCTGCTGGCTGACCATCTATCTCTTTCCACTGTATGCTTTGGTGGTATGAGTTGGCTTCAGCTGAAGGGACCTCTCCTACATTATTAATGTTGTTGCAAATGTCCTTTCTACCACTTATGTTAAATGAAAGCTAGATCTTCCCCACCACACATCCTGCATTCCTCAAAAACCTAAGCAAATGTTAGGTATTCTCTTTCCTTCCTTCTCACTTCTACTTGCCAAGTCCTAGAGAGAAACTCAAATCAACACTGGCCTTGTGTCTACCAGTTGCTCTCAGATCATTGCCGTCTGTTCAAATCTGAAGCAATGTTGACAAATGCAAATATCCTTCCTATAATCCTGTACTCATCCTGGGAAATGCTGATGCAGGAAAAAGTTGAGGAACCATGTGAGTGTTCCTCCCCCATCACCTCAGAGGGCAGGACAGGAGTCCTGGGCACTCATGGTTCTCACTTGCTGGGACCCTCATGCTGATCGTGCTGCTGCTACAGAACATTTGTTCTTTCTCGTTCTGATCAGATGGTATAATTACTTTCTAAGTCATTCAGAGGCATTCTGATACTCTGCTCTTAACCTCGAAACAAAAATTTTCACCTTCACTTTCCTGCTTTTCTTCCAGTTTCAGAGGACAATGAGATTTTTTTAAATTGGAGGATAATTGCTTTATGATGTTGTATTGCTTTCTGTCGTGTAACAATGCAAATCAGCCATACATATATATCCCTCCCTCTTGAGCCTCCACCACTCCATGGGTTTTTATTTTTGAAGCCTAACCATGCTATTTAGGCTCACAATCAATTGCCTTATTTTCCTTCAAAAATGTGTTTTAAAAACTATCAAATTCTTGTTTTGTGTTACTAATCAACCTAAAAATAGTCCCACATTCTCATCTTCAAAAATTAATAGCTTTTTCCCATGTCTTTCTGTACACTCAAGGAATAACATCTTTGAAAGGAAAAAGACCATATTCATTGCCTTAACACCCACTCTCTCCTCAGGCTTTTAAAATATGATTTCTATTTCCTGTTAAAACTATGTTTTGATAGCCATCAGTGATAACAAACTCACTAAATCCACCAGCCTCTTTATTGCTTTCATGCTTCATTACCTTTCTTTAGCAGCTAACATTTTTCAGCACCCCAGTGTTTTGCAGTTTCTTATTCTGTCCCAGTTCATTCGTTCAACAATATTTTCTGAGATCTACCATGTGGCTGACCAGATGCCATGGACATAAACAAAACAGACCAAAAACTTGCCTTTGTGGAGCAGACATTATAAGTTATATAGTATTTTAGAGTGCAAGGAGATCCAACCAGTCCATTCTAAAGGAGATCAGTTCTGGGTGTTCTTTGGAAGGAGTGACGCTGAAGCTGAAACTCCAGTACTTTGGCCACCTCATGCGAAGAGTTGACTCACTGGAAAAGACTCTGATGCTGGGAGGTATTGGGGGCAGGAGGAGAAGGGGACGACCGAGGATGAGATGGCTGGATGGCATCACTGACTCGATGGATGTGAGTTTGAATGAACTCCTGGAGTTGGTGATGGACAGGGAAGGCCTGGCGTGCTGCAATTCACAGGGTCGCAAAGAGTTAGACACGATTGAGTGAATGAACTGAACTAAACTGGAACTGAAGGACTAGGTCAACAAATAAAGCAAGGAAAGAGATACAGAGTGAGGGACAGATGAATTTGCAATAGAGAATCCTTTTAACCATGGTTAGGAAAACCTCATTGGCAAGATGCCATTTGAGCAAATGTTTAAAGGAACTAAGGGGTGAGCCATATGGGAATCTGGAGAAAGAGGTTTCCAATGAGGGCAAAAGCCAGTGTCAAATCCTGAGACAAGAACATAGAGGCAAGTGCGACTGATGCTCAGTGAGTCAGAGAGGGAAGCATAACAAGGTAAACCACAAATTAGAGCAGGATAGATCATTCACTGGGTGTGGAACATTCATGTCAGGGGTAACTGGTAACAGTTCCCACCTTCTCTTTTTGTTGTTTGTTTTACATCCTAACTAGCCATATCAGAGGTATTAGCACCAGCCAACTGGTGCCCAGTTCCTCAGAGGTGCGGGTTCAGAGTTCCTCTTCAGAGTTTCTGAGATCCCAACATCACTGACAGCAGCTTTCCTTAAGAGTTCTGGGTCTCAGCCTCATGAGACGCCTTTCCAAACTTCAAACTTCTAATGACCAGTTGTTCCCTTCTGTTTCACTTGCCCTAAGGATGAAGGCTGTCGCTTGAAATCACTATTTCTGTGTCACCACAGTTTGTTTGCTTTTTGCTTTTGTAGTCTTTCAGTATTGGTTTAATTTCCTGTATTAAACTTTCTCCATTAAAATATCTGGCATAATCACTGTCTTCCTGAATGAACCCTGATGAATATATTTCCTCATTTTCCTTCTCACTGTGAACATTTAGCGGGAAACACTTCTTAGACTTTTGTTCCTATTGAATCTTTAGTAAATTCTTCTGTTTATGTATATGTATATGTACACACACACACATGTTTTATACTCAAAAACTCACTTTAAACAAACCAAACAAGGATCTGAGAGTTTTCAACGTTCAAGACACTGTACTAGACACCCTGAAGGGTATATAATGTTAGTGGTGGAGCAATAGTGTTTTCTTTTGATAGATAGATATGTAACTGGATAGGTAAATGGGGGCTTCCCAGGGGTAAAGAATCCACCTGTCAATTCAGGAGATGCAGGAGATGTGGGTTCCATCCCTGAGTTGGGAAGGTCCTCTGGAGGACGAAATGGCAACTTGCTCCACAGTTCTTACTTGGAAAACTCCGTAGACAGAGGAACCTGGTGGGCTACAGTCCATGGGGTTGCAAAGAGTCGGATGGCAGAGTGACTGAGCATGCACACACAAATAGATAAATACCTAGCTCGATCAGATAGATAAATAGAAAGATAGCTATAGATACATACATACAGTATAGACATAGATAGAGAAATACTTGAGCTAAGTAATAATAGAAGACCTCCCATGTAATACAAGCTCCTGTATTCTACTTTCTGAGTAAACCCTGGGAGATAGTGAAGGACAGGGAAGCCTGGCGTGCTGTAGTCCATGAGGTCACAAAGTCAGACACAACTAAGCGACTGAACAATAGCATTCTACTTTGTCAAACAAAAAAAATATGTATGTGATTTCAACAATTGGTAAGTTTTATTAAACACCATTCTTGTTGGTATGTTTATCTTATTTCATTGTAAGACTGACATCGTTTTACTCATTATATGAGGATAGTTCAACTCTCTCATTCATAAACTGGCACAGAAAACACTTAATAAATATTAAACTGGATGGTTTATAGCCTTCTCTTCCTGCAAATGGACTTTAGAACCCATACGTTTCTCTACCTCCTTCTTCCATGCCTTTCCCTGTTGATCAGGCTGTTCAGAGAAACAGGAGGGGAGAAAGAAAGGAGAGCTGGTAGGGGATTGTTACCTTGTGTAAACAAAGCAATAGCAGTTTAAAAACTGTAAGAGGGAAATGTGCATGACCAGAAGGGAAAAAGAGAAAAGGCTAAAACTGAGGAGTCAGCAACATTGTAAAGAAAGAACACTGACACTAGTGAGAAGCCTGGAAAATCAAATACCAGTTTAAAGGCAGTTGGTACATTAGGCCTCTTAGGATGTAAAGGCCATTTCACATCCTTTGTTTGAGATGTATTCTCATGCTGCTAGATTTCAATGAACTGAAAGATACATTATTTGTGGAGTATGTTTAAGAATTCCTAAGGGTGCCAGATGAACAGGAACTGGCATAATTTATTTTATTCCAGCTGACAGAGTGAAGAATAAAGACAATTCTGTGTAAGGGTCATATGAAAAAGGAAGTCAAGTGTAAAAGAAATCAGATCTTATTTTTTCCTGATCTCTAGCCAAACATTCAGTTAAGAGGTGAACTTTTCTTCCAGCAAAGAAATGTTGCTTGCCAGGAATGTGGAGGTAAGCTATCTTATTCCAGGCCAAACTGGGAATGAATTATGAAAGCTAAACTTATATCTTTTGGGAAACCAGATCAACTAAAGATCTGATGCAAAATGAACTGAGTTCAGGAAGACCTGGATTCTAACTTAACCTCAGAGGGAATTTAGGACTTTGTGGTTTCCTCCCTTTTCTTCTGGAATCAAGTTTTATACCTTTATTTGCAGCAAAAGTTTGTTTCCTGAAGTTTCTATATGCTTTGCGGAGCTTTTAAAACATTATTTTATTTAAACAGCAGCAGATGGTGCATTTAATTTATGACAGTTCTGTGTATCGTGTGGGGCAATACTGTTTTTGAAATATTTCTGTAGCATCATCAACAATTCTTTTGGCCTTGCAATTGACCATGTCCTTGAGGGAAAGTCATCAATTGTTAAAATCAACAATGGTGCTTCACTTTGATGCTAGTAGTAAAAACTATAGAAATAATATATTTATAACTAGCATGCATAACTATTTAAATGCACTTCATTATTTTTAGAAGAAATGAATAAAGCACAGTGTTATAAGAAGAAAATAATAATCACTGTCATTTAATAGGCTTATGATAGGCATTCAGTTTTGACTGGCCAGTACTGAATTCTCTTAAAGCAAGTCAAGCATTTCTGGTAAGAGAATATGACTTATGTAGACAATATATCTGGAAAATATTTAAAAGACATTAAATTTTACAGCAGAATTTATAGGAATAAATAATGTATAGTGTTAGTTGATTAATGTGTGAAAAATAATGATTACCCACTTTCCCCATATTTTATGAGGTGAGGATGCTAATATCAGTTCATTATTTGGCTATTTTTTATGAAATTATTACACTATATTTTATGAGATTATTGTCTAGATTTATATTTCAGCAAGATGGATTGGATATAACTTATAAACCAATCCTCTTTAGTTTGAGTTTCAGATTAATTTTTCAGCGTACAAATCTTGAACAATATATGGCAGAAGACAGAAATTCTGTGTACTTATATTAAGGTGATGGGTTAATCAGCAATTTCTAAATGCTTTTTGTAGAAAATAATATGAATACAGATGAAATGCCGTTAGGACTATTGTTTTTTTATAGATTTCTTTTGTAATTAATTTATTTTAATTGGAGACAAATCACTTTACAATATTGTGGTGGGTTTTGCCATACATTGACATGAATCAGCCATGTGTGTACATGTGTCCTACCATCTTGAACAACCCTCCCAAAGCCCTCCCTATCCTATCCCTCTTGGTTGTCCCAGAACAGAAACTTTGGGTGCCCTGCTTCATGCATCAAATTTGCACTTTTATAGATTTCTAAATGATTCTTACTTTATCTTAGTCTTTCACATATTTGCATATTTATATATCACCATGTTTAAAGCAATGTGGCAGTTAGAATTGTTTCTTGATCTGAAGAATATTTTGTTATAGCAAATATTTGTTCAAAAATATTGCACCATTTAAAACCACAATGGCCTTATGCCTTGAGTCCAGAAAGGGAAAATAAAAGTTGGACCATTTTACAAGTTTCTTCCACTGGGTATTTTGCAAGTTTGTGTTGGTCTTTCTGGTTGGAGTGTTCATGAAATTAAAGGTAAGGGTTTATATAGGAAGGTACCAAGAAACTGATTCCTCAATTAGGAGACATTGTGACAGAAATGGAAACCATTCAGCAATATTTAGTCAGAAAATACTACACATATAATGTGGTGGTAGATAGAAATATGTTGTTGTTGTTGTTGTTTAGTCTCTAAGTCATGTCCAACTCTTTGCAACTCCATGGACTGTAGCCCACCAGGCTCCTCTGTCCATGGGGTTTCCCAGGAAGAATACTGGAGTGAGTTACTATTTCCTCCTCCAGGGGATTTTCTTAACCCAAGAATCAAACCCATGTCTCTTGCACTGACAAGAGATTCTTTTATTTTTATTTATTTATTTTTAAATGAAAAATAATTGCTTTACAATACTGTCTTGGTTTCTGCCAAACATCAACATGAATCAGCCATATGTATACACATATGTCCCCTCCCTCTTGAACCTCCCTCCAACCTCCCACGCCATCCCACTCTAGCTTGTCACAGAGCCCTGGGTTGAGTCCCCTGAGTCATACAGCAAACTTCCATTGGCAAGCTATTTTACATGTGGTGGTGTATATGTTTCCATGCTACTCTCTCCATTTGTCCCACTCTCTCCTTCCCCCACACTGTCCACAGTCTGTACTCTATGTCTGTGTCTCCACTGCTGCTTGCAGATAGGTTCATCAGTACCATCTTTCTAGATTCCAGATATATGCTTTAATATATGCTATTTGTTTTTCTTTTTCTGACATACTTCACTCTGTGTAACATCTACCTCATTAGAACAGACTCAGCAGTGTTACTTTTCATGACTGAGTAGTACTCCACAACTTCTTTATCCATTCATCCATCGATGGACATCTAGGTTGCGTCCATGTCCTAGCTATTGTAAATAGTGCTGGCAGATGATTCTTTACCACTGAGCCACTGGGGAAGCCTATGGAATGCACTACGGTGGTCATAGCATCAATTTAATGGTGGACAGCTAGGTTACCTGGAGGAGCCAGGTTGCCTACAGAGGGAGGCTGGTTGGCTACAGTCCAATGGGTTGCAAAAGAGTTAGACACAACTTAAAAGACTGAACAACAAGAACAGACAGAAATATACTTAGAATTCAATTTATTAGAGTCAATAGCTAGTACTTATGAAGTATTCTAAGAAAAAGAGAAAAGTGATTAGAGGTAAAAAGAAAAAAGCCAATCAACTAGTATAGGATTCACAGAGATTATATTTCCTGTGTGAACCAAGGAAGGAATGGCAATTGAAGAGTGTGGTTGGTAGACAGCATCTAAGTTGGCTCCCAAAGATCCCTGACTCCCAATACATTCGCATCCTTATGTCATCCTTTGAGAGACTAAATTCATGGACAGAATACTACAAAGGTGACCAGATGTCACTTCTGAGGTGACATTACGGAGCTCTACTGGTTTCCATCTGTCTTGGTCTCTGTGTTCTCTTCCTCACTCAGGTGAAGCAAGCCCCCATACTGAGAGCTGCACTATGCAGTGGCAAAGAGTTGAGGGCAGCCTGTAATCAAAAGCCAGGAACAACTTCAGTCAGTAATCTGCAATGGGCTGGATCTTGCCAGAAGCCACATAGATGAGTTTAGAAGTAGACTCTCTTCCTGGTCAAGCCTTAAGATAACTGCAGCTCCGACTGACACTTGATTGAAACTTAGGGAAAAAGTGAGATGGAGGCATCTAGCCAAATTATACTCAGACTCCTGAAGCAAAGAAATTATGAGATAATAAATGTTAGTTATTTTTAAACCACTAAATTTTGGAGCACAACCATAATTAACTATTGCCACAAGGAAAGCCATGAACGAGAAGAAAATTTCAGTTAGTAGACTTAAATAGAAATGTGTGCCTAGTTGTGTCTGACTCTTTGCAATCCCAGGGACTGTAGCCTGTCAGGCTCCTCTGTCGATGGAATTTTCCAGACAAGAATATTGGAGTGGGTGGCCATTTATTCCTCCTGGGGATCTTCCCAACTCAGGGATTGAACCTGAGTCTCTTGAGTTTCTTGCATTGGCAAGCAGATTCTTTAATGCTATGTCACCTGGGAAGCCATAATAAATAGAAGAAAGGAGGTTAAAGTGCATTCTTAGTGGAAGGAAGAGCCTAAAAATGCACAAAGCTAGGAAATGTCATGGTGTATTTGTGGAAAAGCAATTAGTTGAATTTTCTGGAGTATAATGTACATGAAGATTTTGTAGAGGTTAGAATTTAAAACAGTACACTAAAAGTTTAACATAGATAATCTGGAAAGTCAAGTTTGGGATTTATATCTTATTTAGTTGAATTAGGTACATAAAGTAAGCAAAGCAGTACTTTTTCGTTTTGCTGAGTGCAATGTAGAAGATCAATTGAAAGAAAAAGACATAGAATGCACCACAGAGTGAGTGTGCAATAGCCACAGTGCTGTGCTGTGCTCAGTCATGTCCAACTCTGCAGTCCCATGGACTGGAGCCCGCCAGACTCCTCTGTCCATGGAATCTTCCAGGCAAGAATACTGGGTTGCCATTTCATCCTCCAGGGCATCCTCCTGACCCAGGGATCAAACCTGGGTCTTTTGCATCTCCTGCACTGGCAGGCAAATTCTTTACCAACTGCACCAGCTGGGAAGCCCAACAGTAAAGGTATAGGAGGAAAATGAGTCAATGTGATAGAATAAAGATGTGAGAGCTTACAGTAAAGAAAGTACTGATGGGATTTTTTTTTTTTTTTTTTAAGCAACTGACTTTATTTGAGAGTCTTGAGGAGAGAGATAAAATGTGTATAAGGATTCAATTTTAGACTACTGGGAAAATAAGAGAAATATTAAATTCAAGAGAAATGTAATTAGAAATGGGGGAAAGGCTTGTTTTTTGACCTTTCAAGGCAAAGTAACAATAAAAACATTATAATGACAAATAAAAGCTACTGGTGACATTTTAGATACAATTTGTATATGAGTTATGTTTAAAGATGTGTGGAATGATCTAAGTTAGAGTCTAGACAGAACCTTGGAAAAGGTCCACATTTAAGACTTGAATGAAAACGTACAAAGAACCAGAGAAAATATAGCATTAGCAGAAGAAAGTAGCTGGTAGAAATATAGATGCAGATACACTCATACAAATAGAAGATTGAAAGCCAGTGTTTTTGGCCAAAAATGGTAATCAAACTTATTTCTCAGCTATTCAAAAAGAAAATTAACAAAAGCTGCCATATAATCCCGACGTTTTGACATAAATCTGCATGTAGATTATACCTAATTTTTATTTTGCTTTCTAAAACAAACCAATTATTAATGAACTTTAGTAGGGTTAATGCTGAAGCTCCAATAGTTTGGCCACTTGATGCAAAGAGCCAGCTCACTGTAAAGACCCTGATGCTGGGCCAGATTGAAGGCAAGAGGAGAAGGGGCCAGCAGAGGATGAGATGATCAGAGGGCATCACCAACTCAATGGACATGAATTTGAGCAAGCTCTGGGAGAGTGAAGGACAGGGAAGCCTGGCATGCTGCAGTCCATGGAGTGGCAAACAGTCAGACATGACTTACTGACTGAATAACAACAACTTGTTACATGGCATTTTCACAAAGAAAGTATCTTTGCAAGACAGTTCCATAGATTTTACAGTACTTCTTTGTGGTAAACAGATATAAATGTCAGCTATAGATTTACTCACTTGCTTAAATCTGTATTTCTCACCTTCTTCATGCAAAGCAAAGCTCTAGATACTGAGAACATAACAATAAATAAGACAATTACCATTCTTACTTACATTTCAAAAGTTATTTCAAGTCTAACCCAATTATGACACTTCCATAAAAGGGAATGCTTAATTGTAATATTCACTTGTAAAGAAAGCCATGGGGCTAGTGGTAGCAAATATAATATCAGGGCTTACTACCATATAAGAGCCACTTTAATGTACTATTTTGTGGGGGAAAAAGATGAGGAAGAGTAATTTTAAGTCCACTCTGGCATTATTCACTTAATAATTTATTAGTGGGTAATTTCTCTAAGTTTTCAGCACTGCCTATTCCACTGTTTTCTTTACCCACTTGGTGTTTAATTCATGCTTCTACATGTATGACTTAAATTGAAAAGTATATGACAATGGCAGTTGTAGTGAAAGTCACTCTTTGTGACTCCATGGACTATACAGTCCATGAAATTCTCCACGCAAGAATACTGGAATGGGTAGCCTATCCCTTCTCCAGCACATCTTCCCAACCCAGGGATCAAACCCAGGTCTCCCACATTGCAGACAGATTCTTTACCAGCTGAACCACCAGGGAAGCCCAGTTGTAGTGAGTTGTAGTGAGGTAGGAGGTTAGTCAGAGAGAGAGGCCTGATCCAAGCAGGCCAAATCAGAGTAGCCTTGCAAATTTAAGAACTGTCTAGGTTTGTTATTGACAGTCTCATACATGTGAACAACTGAAGTGTGATACAAATAAGCTCTTATATAAATGGAGACTGAAAGTCAGTGTAATACCAGTTAAGACCTTCCCATCAATATATAAGCAAAACAGAATAGATACATGTATATGTATGATTGAGTTACTTTGTTATCCCCCTGAGACTATCACAACATCATTAATCAGCTATATTTCAATATAAAATAAAAAGTTTGGTATATATATATAAGAAAAACAAAATCTTACATATTTATATGCTTAATGATATAGCCAATCATTTAAAGCAATATGCAGCACAAGTGAACAATAAATATTATAAATAAATGTATGGGTATGTAAGGTACCAGTTCAGTTCAGTTCGGTTTAGTCGCTCAGTCATGCCTGACTCTGTGATCCCATAAATCACAGCACGCCAGGCCTCCCTGTCCATCACCAACTCCTGGAGTCTACCCAAACCCATGTCCATTGAGTCAGTGATGCCATCCAGCCATCTCATCCTCTGTAGTTCCCTTTTCCTCCTGTCCCCATTCCTACCAGCATCAGGGTCTTTTCCAATGAGTCAAATCTTGGCATGAGGTGGCCAAAGTATTGGAGTTTCAGCTTTAGCATCAGTCCTTCCAATGAACACCCAGGACTGATCTCCTTTAGGATGGACTGGTTGGACCTTCTTGAAGTCCAAGGGACTTGCAAAAGTCTTCTCCAACACCACAGTTCAAAAGCATCAATTCTTCTGCACTCAGCTTTCTTCATAGTCCAACTCTCACATCCATACATGACCACTGGAAAAACCATAGCCTCAACTAGATGGACCTTTGTTGGCAAAGTAATGTCTCTGCTTTTTAATATGCTATCATGTTCAATTTTTCAAAATGCCTATGTATATACCTGTTGGGCTTCCCTGATAGCTCAGTTGGTAAAGGAAAAAGAGCCTGCAATGCAGGAGACCTCGGTTCAATTCCCGTGTTTGGAAGATCCCCTGGAGAAGGAAAACGCTACTCACTCCAGTATTCTGGCCTGGAGAAATCCACAGACTGTATAATCCATGGGTTCGCAAAGAGTTGGACACGACTGAGCAACTTTCACTTTTTCACTTTTCATAAATATCCCTGTTAGTTCTCTTTGTAAACACACATATGTTGTTGTTCAGTCTCTAAGTCATGTCTGATTCCTTGTGACACTGTGGACTGCAGCACACCAAGCTCCTCTGTCCTCAACTATCTCCTGGAGTTTGCTCAGTTCATTTCAATTGAGTTGGTGATCCCATCCAACCATTTCATCCTCTGCCACCCCCATCTCCTTTTGCCCACAATCTTTCCAGCATCAAGATTTTTCCAGTGAAATGGCTCTTCTCATCAGGAGTCCAAAGTACTGGAGCTTCAGCATCCATCCTTCCAATGAGTATTCAGGGTTGATTTCCTTTAGGACTGACTGGTTTGATCTTCCTGCAGTCCAAGGGACTCACATACACTAAACTCACTGACTACCTTAATTTTTCAGACATAGCATGAGAAATCAGTAAGAAGAAAGAGAAGTATTTTCATTTTATTAAATATATTTTTAAAGAATATTTCTTTTTATGATGAATTCCATATTTGTATTATGCAGCACAACGGTACTTTTTCCTAATAAAATTTTACACTAAATTTCACCTTTCTTTTAAAAGATGACTCTGGGAAAAAGCAATACCTTGTTAGGCTCATGGTATAGAGTGTTTTTTCCAGAAAACACCTGCTCTGAATCATGAATTTTATCCCCACTCAAGAGTATCTCATAATCTTCTCAACACCAAAAGTGAATGTCTGTGTAACTTCAGTTCAGTCACTCAGTCGTGTTCGACTACTTGCGACCCCATGAATCGCAGCACGCCAGGTCTCCCTGTCCATCACCAACTCCCGGAGTTCACTCAGACTCACGTCCATCGAGTCAGTGATGCAATCCAGCCATCTCATCCTCTGTCATCCCCTCCTCCTCCTGCCCCCAATCCCTCCCAGCAACAGAGTCTTTTCCTTTTTTCCCCCAATCTTGAACCCCACTCCCACCTCCCACTCCATATCATCTCTCTGGATCATCCCCGTGCACCAGCCCCAAGCATCCTGTATCCTGTATCGAATATAGACTGGCAATTCGTTTCTTACCTGATAGTATACATGTTTCAATGCCACTCTCCCACATCATTCCACCCTCTTCCTCTCCCACAGAGTCTAAAAGTCTGTTCTATACATCTGTGTCTCTTTTGCTGTCTTGAATAGAGGGTTATCATTACCATTTTTCTAAATTCCATATATATGTGTTACTATACTGTATTGGTGTTTTTCTTTCTGGCTTACTTCACTCTGTATAATAGGCTCCAGTTTTATCCACCTCATTAGAACTGATTCAAATATATTCTTTTTAATGACTAATACTCCATTGTGTATATGTACCACAGCTTTCTTATTCATTCATCTGCTGATGGACATCTAGGTTGTTTCCATGTCCTGGCTATTATAAATAGTGCTGTGATGAACATTGGAGCACATGTGTCTCTTTCAATTCTGGTTTCCTTGGTGTGTATGCCCAGCAGTGGGATTGCTGGGTCATAAGGCAGTTCTATTTCCAGTTTTTTAAGGATTCTCCACACTGTTCTCCAGAGTGGCTGTACTAGTTTGCATTCCCACCAACAGTGTTAGAGGGTTCCCTTTTCTCCACACCCTCTCCAGCATTTATTGCTTGTAGACTTTTGGATCTCCGCCATTCTGACTGGCATGAAATGGTACCTCATTGTGGTTTTGATTTGCATTTCTCTGATAATGAGTGATGTTGAGCATCTTTTCATGTGTTTCTTAGCTATCCGTATGTCTTCTTTGGGGAAATGTCTATTTAGTTCTTTGGCCCATTTTGTGATTGGGTCATTTATTTTTCTAGAATTGAGCTGCATAAGTTGCTTGTATATTTTTGAGATTAGTTGTTTGTCAGTAGCTTCATTTGCTATGATTTTCTCCCATTCAGAAGGCTGTCTTTTCACCTTGCTTATACTTTCCTTTGTTGTGCAGAAGCTTTTAATTTTAATTAGATCCCATTTGTTTATTTTTGCTTTTATTTCCAGTATTTTGGGAGGTGGGTCATAGAGGATCCAGCTGTCATTTATGTCAGAGAGTGTTTTGTCTATGTTCTCCTCTAGGTGTTTTATAGTTTCTGGTCTTAGGTTTAGATCTTTAATCCATTTTGAGTTTATTTTTGTGTATGGTATTAGAAAGTGATCTAGTTTCATTCTTTTACAAGTGGTTGACCAGTTTTCCCAGAACCACTTGTTAAAGAGATTGTCTTTACTCCATTGTATATTCTTGCTTCCTTTGCCAAAGATAAGGTGTCCATAGGTGTGTGGATTTATCTCTGGGCTTTCTATTTTGTTCCATTGATCTATATTTCTGTCTTTGTGCCAGTACCATACTGTCTTGATGACTGTGGCTTTGTAGTAGAGCCTGAAGTCAGGCAGGTTGATTCCTCCAGTTCCATTCTTCTTTCTCAAGATTGCTTGGGCTATTCAAGGTTTTTGTATTTCTATACAAATTGTGAAACTATTTGCTCTAGCTCTGTGAAAAATATTGCTGGTAGCTTGATAGGGATTGCATTGAATCTGTAGATTGCTTTGGGTAGTATACTCATTTTCACTATATTGATTCTTCTGATCCATGAACATGGTATATTTCTCCATCTATTAGTGTCCTCTTTGATTTCTTTCATCAGTGTTTTATAATTTTTTATATATGTCTTTGGTTTCTTTAGGTAGGTATATTCCTAAGTATTTTATTCTTTTCATTGCAGTGGTGAATGGAATTGTTTCCTTAATTTCTTTTTCCACTTTCTCATTATTAGTGTATAGGAATGTAAGGGATTTCTGTGTGTTGATTTTATATCCTGCAACTTTATTATATTCATTGATTAGCTCTAGTAATTTTCTGGTGGAGTCTTTAGGGTTTTCTATGTAGAGGACCATGTCATCTGCAAACAGTGAGAGTTTTACTTATTCTTTTCCAATTTGGATTCCTTTTATTTATTTATTTATTTTCTTCTTTGATTGCTGTGGCCAAAACTTCCGGAACTATGTTGAATACTACCGGTGAAAGTCAGCACTTTGTCTTGTTCCTGACTTTAGGGAAAATGCTTTAAATTTTTCACCATTGAGGATAAATGTTTGCTGTGGGTTTGTCATATATAGCTTTTATTATGTTGAGGTATATTCCTTCTATTTCTGCTTTCTGGAGAGTTTTTATCAAAAATGGATGTTGAATTTTGTCAAAGGCCTTCTCTGCATCTATTGAGATAATCATATGGCTTTTATTTTCAATATGTTAATGTGGTGAATTACATTGATTGATTTGTGAATATTGAAGAATCCTTGCATCCCTGGGATAAAGCCCACTTGGTCATGGTGTGTGATATTTTTAATGTGTTGTTGGATTCTGATTACTAGGATTTTGTTAAGGATTTTTGCATCTATGTTCATCAGTGATATTGGCCTGTAGTTTTCATTTTTTGTGGCATCTTTGTCAGGTTTTGGTATTAGGATGATGGTGGCCTCATAGAATGAGTTTGGAAGTTTACCTTCCTCTGCAATTTCCTGGAAGAGTTTGAGTAGGATAGGTGTTAGCTATTCTCTAAATTTTTGGTAGAATTCAGCTGTGAAGCCATCTGGACCTGGGCTTTTGTTTGCTGGAAGATTTCTGATTACAGCTTCAATTTCCGTGCTTGTGATGGGTCTGTTAAGATTTTCTATTTCTTCCTGGTTCAGTTTTGGGAAGTTGTATTTTTCTAAGAATTTGTCCGTTTCTTCCACGTTGCCCATTTTATTGGCATATAATTGCTGATAGTAGTCTCTTATGTTCCTTTGTATTTCTGTGGTGTCTGTTGTGATCTCTCCATTTTAAGTTCTAATTTTATTGATTTGATTTTTCTCCCTTTGTTTCTTGATGAGTCTGGCTAATAGTTTGTCAATTTTATTTGTCCTTTCAAAGAACCAGCTTTTGGCTTTGTTGATTTTTGCTATGGTCTCTTTTGCATTTATTTCTGCCCTAATTTTTAAGATTTCTTACCTTCTACTAACTCTGGGGTTCTCCATTTCTTCCTTTTCTAGTTGCTTTAGGTGTAGTTAGGCTATTTATTTGACTTTTTCTTGTTTCAGAGGTACACCTGTATTGCTATGAACTTTCCTCTTAGCACTGCTTTTATAGTGTCCCACAGGTTTCGGATTGTTGTGTTTTCATTTTCATTCGTTTTTATGCATATTTTGATTTATTTTTTGATTTCTTCTGTGATTTGTTGGTTATTCAGAAGCATGTTGTTCAGTCTCCATATATTGGAATTTTTTAATAGTTTTTCTCCTGTAATCGAGATCTAATCTTAATGCAGTATGGTCAGAAAAGATGCTTGAGATGATTTCAATTTTTTTGAATTTATCAACATTAGATTTATGGCCCAGGATATGATCTATCCTGGAGAAGATTCCATGAGCACTTGAGAAAAAGGTGAAATTCATTGTTTTGGGGTGAAATGTCCTATAGATATCAGTTAGGTCATTTAAAGTTTGCATTTATTTTTTAATTTTCTGTTTAGTTGATCTGCCCATAGGTGTGAGTGGGGTATTAAAGTCTCCCACTATTATTGTGTTATTGTCAATTTCCCCTTTCATACTTGTTAGCATTTGTCTTACATATTGCGGTGCTCCTATGTTGGGTGCATATATATTTATAATTGTTATATCTTCTTCTTGGATTGATCCTTTAATCGTTATGTAGTGGCCTTCTTTGTCTCTTTTTCACAGCCTTTGTTTTAAAGTCTATTTTATTGGATATGAGTATTGCTACTCCTGCTTTCTTTTGGTCTCTATTTGCATAGAATATCTTTTTCCAGCCCTTCACTTTCAGTCTGTATGTGTCCGTTGTTTTAAGGTGGGTCTCTTGTAGGCAGCATATATAGGGGTCTTGTTTTTGTATCTATTCAGCCAGTCTCTGCCTTTTGGTTGGGGCATTCAACCCCTTTACGTTTAAGATAATTATTGATAAGTATGATCCCGTTGCCATTTACTTTATTGTTTTGGGTTCGGGTTTATATGCCCTTTTTTTTGTTTCCTGTCTAGAATACCTTTAGGATTTGTTGGAGAGCTGGTTTGGTGGTGCTGAATTCTCTCAGCTTTTGCTTGTCTGTAAAGCTTTTGATTTCTCCTTCATATTTGAATAAGATCCTTGCTTGGTACAGTAATCTGGGCTGTAGGTTATTTTCTTTCATCATTTTAAGTATGTCTTGCCATTCCCTCCTGGCCTGAAGCATTTCTATTGAAAAATTTGCGGTTATCCTTATGGGAATCCCCTTGTGTGTTATTTGTTGTTTTTCCCTTGCTGCTTTTAATATTTGTTCTTTGTGTTTGGTCTTTGTTAGTTTGATTAATATATGTCTTGGGGTGTTTCGCCTTGGGTTTATCCTGTTTGGAACTTTCTGGGTTCCTTGGACTTGGTGATTATTTCCTTCCCTATTTTAGGGAAGTTGTCAACTATTATCTCCTCAAGTATTTTCTCATGGTCTTTCTTTATGTCTTCTTCTTCTGGGACTCCTATAATTCGAATGTTGGAGCGTTTCATATTGTCCTGGAGGTCTCTGAGATTGTCCTCATTTCTTTCAATTCATTTTTCTTTTTCCCTCTCTGATTCATTTATTTCTACCATTCTATCTTCTATTTCACTAATCCTATCTTCTGCCTCCGATATTCTACTATTTGTTGCCTCCAGAGTGTTTCTGATCTCATTTATTGCATTATTCATTATATATTGACTCTTTTTAAGGTCCTTGTTAAACCTTTCTTGCATCTTCTCAATCTTTGTCTCCAGGCTATTTATCTGTGATTCCATTTTGATTTCACGATTTGGGATCATTTTCACTATCATTATCTGAAATTCTTTCTCAAGTAGATTCTCTATCTCTTCCTCTTTTGTTTGGTTTGGTGGGCATTTCTCCTGTTCCTTTACCTGCTTGGTATTCCTCTGTCTCTTCATCTTGGTTATATTGCTGCGTTTGGGGTGGCCTTTCTGTATTCTGGGAATTTGTGGAGTTCTCTTTATTATGGCGATTCCTTGCTGTGGGTGGGGTTTTATCAGTGGCTTGTCAAGGTTTCTTGGTTAGGGAAGCTTGTGTCGGAGTTCTGGTGGGTAGAGCTGGATTTCTTCTCTCTGGAGTGCAATGAAGTGTCCAGTAATGAGTTATGAGACATCTATGGTTTTGGAGTAACTTGAGATGCCTGTATATTGAAGCTCAGGGGTGTGTTCCTGTGTTGCTGGAGAATTTGCGTGGTATGTCTTGCTCTGGAACTTGTTGGCCCTTGGGTGGTGCTTGGTTTCAGTGTAGGTATGGAGGGTGTTTGATGAGCTCCTATCGACTAATGTTCCCTGGATTCAGGGGTTCTCTGATGTTCTCAGGATTTGTACTTAAGCCTCCTGCTTCTGGTTTTCAGTTTTATTTTTAAGTAGCCTCAAGACTTCTCCATCTATACAGCACCAATGATAAAAAAAAATCTAGGTTAAAGATGAAAAGTTTCTCTACATTGAGGGACACCAGGAGAGGTTCATGTAAATTCGGCGATTTTCAGCACCTGGAACTTCCCTTTGTTCTTCTGTTCAGGATGATATTCTGTTCTTGTCTTCACAATCACCATAAGTCTGAAACAACACAAGAGGTGCTATGTCTCTAGAAGGAATACCAACATTTTACAAGAAAGGGGACGAATTTGGCTGATAAGGGAATGAAAGGGTTTCCAGAGTCTTTTCTAATGAGTCAACTCTTCACATGAGGTGGCCAAAGTACTGGCGTTTCAGTTTTAGTATCATTCCTTCCAAAGAAATCCCAGGGCTGATCTCCTTCAGAATGGACTGGTTGGATCTCCTTGCACTCCAAGGGACTCTCAAGAGCCTTCTCCAACACCATAGTTCAAAAGCATCAATTCTTCTGTGCTCAGCCTTCTTCATAGTCCGGCTCTCACATCTATACATGACCACTGGAAAAACCATAGCCTTGAGTAGATGGACCTTAGTCGGCAAAGTAATGTCTCTGCTTTTGAATATACTATCTAGGTTGGTCATAACTTTTCTTCCATGGAGTGTCTTTTAATTCCATGGTTGCAATCACCATCTGCAGTGATTTTGGAGCCCCCAAAATACAGTCTGACACTGTTTCCACTGTTTCCCCATCTATTTCCCAGGAAGTGATGGGACCAGATGCCATGATCTTCATTTTCTGAATGTTGAGCTTTAAGCCAACTTTTCATTCTCCTCTTTCACTTTCATCAAGAAGCTTTTAGTTCCTCTTCACTTTCTGCCATAAGGGTGGTGTCATCTGCATATCTGACGTTATTGATTTCTCCTGGCAATCTTGATTCCAGCTTGTTTCTTTCAGTCCAGTGTTTCTCATGATGTACTCTGCATAGAAGTTAAATATGCAGGGTGACAATATACAGCCTTGACATACTCCTTTTCCTATTTGGAACCAGTCTGTTGTTCCATGTTGCTGTTCTAGCTGTTGCTGTTGCTGTTGCTGTTCTAGCTGTTGCTTCCTGACCTGCATACAGATTTCTCAAAAGGCAGGTCAGGTGGTGTGGTATTCCCATCTCTCTCAGAATTTTCCACAGTTTATTGTGATCCACACAGTCAAAGGCTTTGGCATAGTCAATAAAGCAGAAGTAGATGTTTTTCTGGAACTCTCTTGCTTTTTCCATGATCCAGTGGATGTTGGCAATACGATCTCTGGTTCTTCTGCCTTTTCTAAAACCAGCTTGAACATCAGGAATTTCACAGTTCACATATTGCTAAAGCCTAGCTTGGAGAATTTTGAGCATTACTTTACTAGCATGTGAGATGAGTGCAACTGTGCAGTAGTTTGAGCATTCTTTGGCATTGCCTTTCTTTGGGATTGCAATGAAAACTGACCTTTTTCAGTCCTGTGGCCACTGCTGAGTTTTTCAAATTTGCTGGCATATTGAGTGCAGGATCATCTTTTAGGATTTGAAACAGCTCAACTGGAATTCCATCACCTCCACTAGCTTTGTTTGTAGTGATGCTTTCTAAGGCCCACTTGACTTCACATTCCAGGATGTGAGGCTCTAGATTAGTGATCACACCATCATGATTATCTGTGTCTCTTACTCACCCCAAATCCAGAAGTCGAAGCCCTAATCCCCATGTGATGTTATTTCATGGTGGGGCTTTTGGGAGATAATTAGGTTTAGATGAGGTGATGAGAGTGGAGCCTGCATAAGGGGATTAGTGCCTTTAAAAAGAAGAAAGGGGGACTTCCCTGGTGGTCCAGTGGTTAGGACTCTGCGTTTAAGAAGCAGAGGGCATGGGTTCATCCCTGGTTGAGGAACTAGGATCCCGCAGGCCCCATGGAGTGGCTAATAAGGAAATACATAAAATAATAAGAAGAACCCAGTACTCTCTCTGTCTCTCTGCCAAGTCCTCACCAGACATGGAGGCTGCCTGTACCTTGATCTTAGACATGTCAGCCTCTAGAACTGTGAGAAATAAATATTGGCTGTTCAAGCTATGATTAACCATCTATGATTATTTTTAGAATCCCAAGCTTACAAGTGCAATGGTATAGATATTCTATTTACTTAAATGTATCTTAACATTATTGTTGCTTGGATGATACATATGTATACATGTTTCTGCTATTCTATATTATATATTTGGTAAAAGAGGCCAGATGGAATTGTGCTTTGGGGAATATATATCTTTCTCTGGGAAAATATATCTTTTCCTTATGAAGTTCACTTCATCTAAATATTTATAGCATTTCTATGGAAATTGATGATTTTTAAAAATTAGTGTCATAAACAAATAGAACACTCCCTGAATAATAACATTACAATTGCTTGAATGAACAGAACTAACTGATACTTAGTATGTGAGTGTGAGTGATAGTCGCTCAGTTGTGTTCAACTCTCTGTGACCCCGTGGACTGCAGTCTGACAGGCTCCTTTGTCCATGGAATTCCCCAGGCAAGAATACTGGAGTGGGTGATATTTAGCATATTTAACAATAATGTATATAACATCTTGTGTTCGTTGGTTTTGAACATCTTATAGGAAGTTGAAGACGTAAAATAGAGAATATCTGAATAACATTAATGAACACCCCCAAGAAATATTTCTTTCACTGTTATGGGAATACTTTATTACTTTCACATGACAATATAGTTGAATAGCAAGGTAAGAGCTTTATTAAACTAGTCATTTCCTTTTTCTGTGAATCTAGAGAGATACAGAAAATGCAAACTCACATTTCTAAAAAAATCAATGGACAAAGATGAGCTAATATTATCTGTGCCATCTATCCTAAGTACAGTATTGCTGTCCCATGAATTTATAGTGCAGATTGACTCTGATTTCAATTTGAAATATTATAGGTTAATTTATACTTCCTTGTATTAGACCATATGAGCTTAGAGACTGTATAAAGTGTAGTTAACACACTCAATAAATTTATTAATGAAATTGTTTAGGAGGCTTTGTTTTTTCTGAACTCTCTTAATTTATGTTGTGATTTCTGTTGTCTGGTTAAGTTGGTTCATTAGAAAATGATACCACAGAATAGGTACTAAGTTTTTCCCATGGGGGCTGATTGATTTGCTTTGTTCAGTTCTATAGCTCTAAAGCACAACTCAACTGTGGTCAGCAATATTAACAGTTAACCAATCAACGAACAGAGTCTTACTGAAAACCTACTATCCTGTATTCAAAAGTAAAGCTTCTGTAGTTCTGAGCAGATGACACTTCTTAATGGAGCCACACTAGGAGAAATAAAAACGATAGGGAGTAGAGCGAAATTAGTACTTCACTGCTGCTGCTAAGTCGCGTCAGTTGTGTCTGACTCTGCAGCCCCATAGACAGCAGCCCACCAAGCTCCTCTGTCCCTGGGATTCTCCATGCAAGAATACTAGAGTGGGTTGTCATCTCCTTCTCCAATGCATGAAAGTGAAAAGTAAAAGTGAAGTTGCTCAGTTGTGTCTGACTCCTCCCGACCCCATGGACTGTAGCCTACCAGGCTCCTCCGTCCATGACATTTTCCAGGCAAGAGTACTGGAGTGGGTTGCCATTTCATTCTCCAAGCACTCCATTACATGGGGGAAAAATCCGGTTAGTCAGTTGGAAGTTCCATTTTTACAAAATGACAGATTGTTATCTTTTATAGCTAGTTCTACCTAAGTGGTTAACATATGAACTTCATAGTGATCAACTTCATAACGATAATTGAAGCAGAGCATTGGAAAACTTCCAGCGAATTGGGAATTTAGGAAGGGTGGGCAGCACATTTTGATCTACTTAGGTTAAATTAAGAAATTTTCCTTTGCTTGCCCACTATGTTTCTTCCACATATAAGCAAAAGCTGCTGTAGAGTAATAACCTTGCACAGAAACAATGTCATTAATATTTACTCTTGCCACTGCCATCTATTACTCATTTTTGAAAAAATTAACAGTGATGATAGGAAAGAAACCTATGAGTTCCTCTCTCTGTCTCTTTCTCTTTGGTTCATACCTTTCCCCATCTGAAATACATTAACTCCTGGGATGGAGATGTTCCTAGAACTTTCAGATAGCTGTTTCCAAGGAAAGAGCATTTTTTTTTCCATACACATCCTGCAGTTCAGACAGTAGATTGCTTTGTATCATGAGACAAGAGTCTAGCGTAGCTAATTTATATAAACGGTAGAGTATTAAAATCAAACTAAAAATCTCACTGTAATCAGTTTTGGATCACCATTTAAAAAGTCTCCAGGGCTTCCCTGGTGGCTCAGTGATAAAGAATCAGCCTGCTAAATGCAAGAGACACGAGTTTGATCCCTGATCTGGGAAGATCCCACATGCAACAGAAAACGAAGCCCGTGCACCACAACCATTGAACCTGTGCTCTGGAACCCAAAGCCCACGTGCCCTAGAGCCCACGCTGTGCGATGAGAGAAGCCAGCGCAGCGAGAAACCCAGAGCACTGCAACAAAGAGCATCCCCACTCACGGCACCCAGAGAAAAGCCCACGCAACACAGACGGCCCCAAAATAAATAAAGTTAAAAATTTTTCCCATCTACTGAAAAGAGTTATGGAAAATGCTATGGGTGGAGTTTCAAAATATTATTTACCATGTTGGGGTTTCAAGATGGCTTCTCAAGAGGAACCTTCTCACGGCTGTGGAATGTAACATCCTTCAGTCCTGTGGAGCCCTCTACTGGAAGGCTCTGTGCACCAAACTCAGAAAGAAGATACTTGTTTTCCAAAATCTATCAAGAGTGTGACTTGTAATATTCGTGAATATTATGTAACTCCTTCTTATAAATAATCTTGATTTCCATAATATCTAGCTACTTCATCTAAACAGTTGTTCTTATTTCCTGTTGTTTCTTGTTTAGGCAAAACAGTGTTGTTACCGGGACTTAATCTAATTCTCTATGTTGACATACACCATCCTTCCAATTTAGTCCCTTTAATGTGAAGTGTTGAGTAAGCTCTTTATGACTGGGAAGGCTTCAAAAACAAGCAAAATCAAACTCTTTATGTGTTTAATTATGTTGTTAAGTATTCTGCTTTACACTTTAGAAAACCCTTATATCAATATCATTTTAAAATATATGAAAAGGACAGAATAAGAAAAAGGATAATAGCAGCTTTAACATGACATGATAAAACTTCAAGTATTACAAGGTTAGAATTGTATTGCCTTAGGCAAGAGAAATTACAATATTCACCATACAGAGAACAGTACCAAGGAAATTTCGAAATTCACTGGAAAGATAAAGTCAAAAAGTAATTTTCTGACCAAAAAAATATTCTATAAAATGTATCACTGGGATAGGTTACCCCATGTGAAAGGCAGATTCTTTATCACTATGCCACCTGGGAAACCCAGGTTACCACAGGTAACTCCATATTAACTATGTAGTGAAAAATTAATGGTAATGACATTTAGTATGGTAAAGATATTATATTCAAATGATATCTATATAATAATATAGGGATATGAATTAATGTTCCTTATAATTTATGGTTATTACTATTTTTCCAGTTAAAATTAGACTAAGTACCTATTAAAAGGTTGAAGAATATAGGGAGCATTTTATAAGTGCATATCATATTCAGAGGACAAATACTCACTTTGGGACTGAACTGAATACACGAGTACAGGCAGAAGCAACTGGAGAATCTCACCACTGTAGGTTTAGCGAGGAACACTGAAGTCGGGTATACCTACAGTTCACTGTCCAATCTAGGAAACTTTTGAGAGTTAAAAGATAATACTTAAAAGATTGCATCATGGCAACATTACAAATCAAACTGTCTTGGGCCACCTAGTTGCTATATAAGGAAAGAAAGAGTGAGGAAAATGAGTAACTCGTTTAGATGTACAGCTAGACTAAAATTCTTTCAAAGATGTTTGTTTTTTTTTTTAATTAAATTTATTTATTTTTTTAATTACAATACTGTATTTGTTTTGCCATACATTGACACGAATCAGCCATGGGTGAACACAATCGCCCAATGCCGAAGCCCCCTCCCACCTCCCACCCCACATCCTCTACCTGAATCATCCTGTGCATCAGCCCCATGCATCCTGCATCCTACACCAAACATAGATTAGCGCTTCGTTTCTTACAGGAAAATACAGATGCTTCACTGCCATTCTCCCAAACCATCCCACCCTTTCCCTCTCCCTCAGAGTCCAAAAGTCCACTCTATACCTCTGTGTCTCTTGTTGTCTCACATATAGGGTCATCATTACTCTCTTCTAAATTCCATATATATGTGTCAGTATACTATATTGGTGTTTTTCTTTCTGGCTTAAATATTTAAACTCATCTTTGAAGAAGGGATTACAGTCTCTATTTAAAAGAAGGGGAAGTTTCCTTAAACAATTCATCCTACCATTCACATACCTGGACTCGAATCCAGGTTTAGGATCCTCCTAAACCCTCTGAGCCATGACAGAAAATTTCTATGAAACTTTCAGAAAAGTTGGCAGCCTGCAGATTTTGAGGTGTGGTTGTTGGGCCTCTTACACTGGTACTTAATTTGGGCGGGGGGGGTGGCATTCTGACCAAACAAATTGGTGCCTGACTCTTGTAACCTGTGCGTGTGTGTTTAGTTACCAAGTCATGTCCTCTTTTCTGACCCCATGGACTGTAGCCTGCCAGGCTCCTCTGTCCATGGAATTTTCCAGTCAAGAAAACTGGAGTGGTTTGTCATTTTCTCCTCCAGGGGATCTTCTTGACCCAGGAGTCAAACTCACATCTCCTGCCTGGCAGGTAGATTCTTTACCACTGAGCCACCTGGGAAACCCATTGTAATCTGTACTACTGGCCAAAATACAGGTACTTTCAGTCTTCCTTTCACTTCCCAAAACTGAGTTCTTAAACTTACCATCATCTTCTCTTTCCTAACCTGCCTATTTCCATCATTATAACATAATGGTGAAGATTATGCCCAGGTATCAGGCCTGGCTTGAAACACTGGTTTTACCTCTTTCTACCTAAAGTTGCTTAAGCCTTTGATGCCTCTAGTAATAAAGAAATAGGCAAACTAATACACATCTGCTGAGTTCTTGTGATGATTAAAAATGAGATAACATTACATATAAGATGCTTGGAAGTGTCCGAATCATAAGGAGCATCTAAAAATACTAAATTATTATTTTTACACTCTTTTCACCTTCCAATAATTTCCTGATATGATCCCATTGCACCTGAGCCAGATAATTCACTTCCATGGTAAATAAACCTCTGATTAATACAAACCTTCAGTCTCTTATTAAGGTCAAAACCCAATTCTCTGAAGAATTCTGTTTCTTCACTTATACCTTTAAATGGAAATTGCTTATTGTCCAAAATTCCATACTTTGTAGGCTAGGAGGAAAGAGAGTTAGATTCCACTTCTTTGCCTCCTAACACATTTTTCCACCTCACTCAAATAAAAAAGTCTTCTCTAGATTATCTTGTTATGCTATTCCACCTTTCAGTGATGGCATCTAATAGCCTTATGGTCAGACACTGTTTACTGCATTTGGCTTGCAGGCTTCTCACTCATAAATCCCACTAGCATCCTACATGGCTTCAGTATCCATATTGATCTATCAATAACCTTATATCACAATGTGTTGCCTTTCTTAATGCCACCAACTTACATTTCAATTCTAATTCAGCCAATCTCACCCACAGCCATCCCTTGGAACTGTTCATTTCTAATAATTACCCAGCATTCCTAAACATAATCTCTAATGTCCCACTCCCTAATGCAAATTTACCCCCATCAAAATCCTTCATATCTTCACACCTTTTGGGGACATTTAGCTCATGGTTCTCTTCTCTCTACTCCATTCTTCCCTCTCTCCTCCTCTTTCTCAGCCTCCTAAAAACCTTATTACTTAAACTACTAGATTGTTAATATGCCATTGCTTTGTCTGTGACTTCTTCTACACAAACTTAAAATTCTACAGTACCCCTAAAAACACTGTGACACTGAATTAGTCCACTTATTAAGGCTTTCTCTTATAGCCTGTCTGCCAGGAATTCAGGTTATGATTTGGACTGGCACCAAGAGAGATTCATGCTCTATACTGTCAGCCAGAAACCTAATGCTATCTTACCAAAGTATCTGAGGATACCACAGAGAGCCAGCTACCATTTCTCAAAACAACCACTTTTAACCTTTACTCTTGTTACAATTCTTCTTTAGTATAACACTGCCAGTCTCATGCTTTTCCAGTCAGTGGTAAAGAATCTGCCTGTCAATGTGAGAGATACAGGAGACCCAGGTTTGATCCCTGAGTGAGAAAGATCCCCTGGAGGAGGAAATGACAATCCATTCCTGCGTTCTTGCCAGGAAAACCCCATGAACAGAGGAGCTTGGTGGGCTACAGTCCACACTGCTCTGCAGAGTCAGGCATGGCTGAACACACACATATGCAAGCCGGCACAGTCACAGCAAAAACCTTGCTTCCTAACTCCATAACTACACAGAGAGTATTCAGCAAGAATTCTTTCAATTCTTTTTCCTCTCTCACTAACAAATTCACCTACATTGTAACACATTAAGCAAGGGATAAAGTTTCAGATATTTACCTGCAGAGATATGTTCTTTGTTGCTGAAATTTAATAACATGCCCCTTACTGTTCCCCAGACCTCAGATGACTGTATGAGCATAACTACTCGAGCTGGGATAATTAGATTATCTCTTTTGAGCATTTACTATTTGCTTTCAAAAGTAGTCACAGGCAGTCTTTGATGACGGCTGAAACTGCCTTATGTAAATTCAGGAGCCACATGCACATGGAAAAGCAAAGAAGGTAACACTGAAGTGACGATTCCAAGGGAAGCAGGGATGGGAGACCCACAGCTCTGCCCTGGAGAGAGTAATTTTGGATCTTGATGAGATTCTGGTTCCTGTTTCCACTCCTAGTAAGGTGGACCTCCTGCTTTGAGATCCCAGCAGATACTTCTGAAGCTTATATCTCCTACCCACTTGCTTGCTGCTGCTGCTGCTTCTAAGTCGCTTCAGTTGTGTCCGACTCTGTGAAACCCCATAGATGGCAGCTCACCAGGCTCCCCCGTCCCTGGGATTCTCCAGGCAAGAACACTGGAGTGGGTTGCCATTTCCTTCTCCAATGCATGAAAGTGAAAAGTGAAAGGGAAGTCGCTCAGTCATGTCCGACTTTTCGCAACCCCATGGACTTCAGCCTACCAGGCTCCTCTGCCCATGGGATTTTCCAGGCAAGAGTACTGGAGTGGGTTGCCATTGCCTTCTCTGACGCACTTGCTTAAATCTATTCAAATGAGTTGTAGTAACCTGCAACACTCTCCTCCCCTCCGCTAAAAAATCCACTTAGGCAAGTTGTTTACATCCATTCTTTCTCCTTCTCTCCAGTTTCAGTAAAATACTTTCTCTTCTCTCTCTGCTCTTTTATTATATCTCCCTTTGTTTATATGCTCTGGATCCAATCTTCTCTTGTGCTTTTGATCATCAACACTCTTCCCTTTTCTTTGGCCTCACTTTCTATCCCTTTCCTCTTGGAATATAAACACCCTGATGGTTTCCCTGGTAGCTCAGATGCTAAAGAGTTTGCCTGCAATGTAGGAGACCCAGGTTTGATCCCTGGGTTGGGAAGATCCCCTGGAGAAGGAAATGGCAACCCACTCCAGTATTCTTGTCTGGAAAATCCCACGGACAGAGAAGCCTGGTGGGCTACTGTCCATGGGGTGGCAAAGAGTTAGACATGACTGAGTGTCTAACACGCACCACTCCAAGCTTGAAAAATAATGCATCTTCCTTGAACTTGTGTTTTTGCAAACTTTGCTGTATTGTCACAATTATGCTCAGCAGATAACCTTTTCCCCTCCATGGTCAAACTTCTGAGAAAGACAGTCTAATCTCACAGTCTCCATTATTTATCTCTTATTTATGACTCAGTCACTGCAATTTGCTTCTTTGCTTTCAGTACCTTTCATTCATAATTTTCAATTCTTTTTTTTTTTTTGGTATATCTCAGCATTTGACATACTCTGACTTCTTCTCTTTTAAAACTAGCTCTTTCCTTTGTTTCTGACTTATCACACTGTATACTATACACATTCTTCCTTATGAAACTGATTCTTATTCATCTTAATGGCCCACAATTGTAAATGTAGAGCTCAGATCATTGTGATAAACTCCAGTCCCACATATTAATGTGCGCACACACATGTGTGTATACTATACATCACATATATATACATTCATATTTTTGGTGTACAAGCTGGAAATCTCAAAGTCATTCATGAGCTTAGGGTTGCTAAATATTTTAACTGATCTCTTTGTTTTTATTACCATTCCTTCAATCTAGGATTTACATTGTTGGCAAATGATCTTTCCAAAATATATATTTAACCGCCTCTGCCCAGGCCTGCTGACAAAAGTAGCGGGCTTGGAACAAGAGTGCAAATAGGTTCTCACATACAATATGTCTAATATTTTAAAGCTATATATGAATGTAACAAGCTGTTAAATAAAATCAATTATATACTTCTACCTTAAATATATTTTTATAATAACAAAATCATAGTGTACAGCTACATTTTATGTAACTAATATTTGACAGATTATCAGAGAAATTAATAAATCACTTTTACAACTCAACTAGATTTTCTGCTGTTGGGATGATGATATTTACATAAGTAATCAAATAAAGGTATATGATATTACTTTATAGTTTTCAATACATTTTATGGTTCTTGACTTTATTGTAGAAAAATCATAAATTACACTATTAAAACTTCCTTATAATTCAAGTTTTATTCCAAGAAATACCAAGTTAGAAAGTTTTCATTAAATTGCTGTAGTTCTTAAACAGCTTTCTGTTAACGGCAATTTGGAGAAACTTTTCTACTGCCAAAGCAATAGCAATTGGAATTGTCAATAAAAGTCTTCAAGAAATACTTAAATGAAAAAAAAAAGAAATACTTAAATGAGAGATGAACAATAAATTTTATATATAATATTGAAACTGTGAAATGGGGCTACACATGATAAAGTATTATTATTTTAGTAAATATTACAAATTATTTTAATTTTGTTATATAAATCAATACTAATCATATCACTGTTTTAGTCTTCTCTTAAAGCAATATCTAAACCCACTTATTAATATAAAGCCTTGGTATCACATTTATACTGTACCTCTTTTATAATGTTTCATGCTTAGTTCTCATATAATTTTTAGAGCTATAAATTCCTTACTAAAGAAAATACTCCTCATTGCCATATGTAATGCTGGATGTACCATATTATTTTATGAGTGCCTCCATACTTTGAACTGAAATACAGTAAAGACCAAGAAAATGGGTGCTTGGCTCAAATGAAAAACAACAAAATAATTTTAAATATCCATTATCTTTATGATAGCTTAAGGGAAGTATTTGGCAAGTTGAAAAAGATTTATTTTTTTCCTTACCTCAATATTTCTGCACCATAAATTCGGCCCATAATTCAAAATGCTGTTTATTGGCAATATCCATAGTGGTACAACCTACAATCCTGCATGACTTTTAGGTGTGGTCATCTCTTGTTTTGAGAAAGTGTGGGAAAAATATGTGAAGAAGCATTTCTCTGGAACCCGAATGGGTTCAGTCATGAGAGTGGGTTTTGGGCTAGATTACAAAAAACAGAGGTGAACATCCTTTCTGGTTTGCATGGGACTGAGAACTTCTGTGGGATGCAAAGTTTTCAGTGTTAAAACTAAGAAAGTCCCAGGCAAATTCAAACATGTTTATTACTCTAACATGTATATTTAAAAAATAAAATAAAATTTGTGTGTACGTTTTTGATATGTGCGGCTCCAGGGCTCAGGGATCCCTCCTCCCCATGCCTAAGAGTGGTACTGTGTATGCCACACCTTTGTTTAAATTACTTTACCTTCTATCATTGATATCATGACAAAATCCAAACAGCTTAGACATTAGACACGGCTGTTCTTGTTCCTTCCTTTCTCTCTAGAGTTATCTGTTATTGCTTCTTTAATCTACACCTTTGCTCTGTGCTAAATTTCTTATACTTCCCAAACCAGTTATGTATTCTAATACTCCTCCATTTCTACACATGGTCTTGTCTTTGGAGATTGCTGTCTCCCCAGTTCATTGCCTGAGTCATTCTAATTACTCTTGAAATCTCATTTCAAATATCATCTCTCCAGGAAACAATGTATAATCCCCCTGCCCCTCCCACCTCCTTGTCTCAGTATAACAGAACACTTAAGAGCATGGGTTCTGAAATCAGCCTATCTGAACTCAGATCCAAGCCCTACCACTTACCAAGTGTGTAACCTTGGCAAATAATTTAACTTCCCTTTGCCTCAGTTTCCATTTATAAAATGAAAATTGGAATACTACCTACTCACAAGGTTGTTGTGAGGGTAAAGGAAACAATGAAAACAACTCTAATACACAGCACATATTAATGTTAGCTCATTATTATTCTACCCAGACACATAGAGGATGATTGATACATGTTTTTGAATGCCTGGGAGGGATGTCTGCTTTCTAGGAATTTACAAATCAAAATGAAAACAGATAAGTGAATTCATCTGGCTTTAAATTTTTATTTCATAGTTTCCAGTGATTAGGCAATTGGTGTCCAGATGACTTGAAATTCTAAACTAGGACTCTGAAAATGGTAAGATCCAGATATTTCCATTTGGAGTGCAACTTCAAGGAATTTAAAACAGTTGTCAAATGATGCCTGTCATTTAAAGGATACATCTTGTAAGTTAGGAACTCAGATTCCAATTTATGAGGGAAAACAGTCAGTCTCAGAGATGAAGACAGGAAGGGGATGAAGAGAAAAATAGAGGGTCCCGTTATTGTTCACAAATAACAGGACTGAATTCCAAAGACTATTCCAGAAATGACCAGAACTGAATTCCAAAGACTATTCCAGAAATTACCAGAACTCCAGACCTGAATAGGAACTATACTATTCACTCAGGAGAGGTTTGGGCTTGGTAAAACTATGTCTCAACCCACATGCCCTGGCTATCCTAAGAGTAATCTTGTTTTCTGGACCTTATTTGTGAGGAGGTAGACAAACTGAACAACGTGGGAGTCCAGCACATGTCTAAGAGTCACTGGAGCTGGGGGTACGACAGTCTTCAGCTGTTAGAATGCTCTAGACCTCAACCTAGAGATGATCTCTTAGCTTTGGGCTAAGGTGCAAGAGAGTTAGTGAGTCCGGATATATGGAGCGAGGCATAACCATGTTCCTGGAAATGAAGCAGAGATGTTTGAAATAGCTGTGGCAGAACTTCAATCCCAGATCTGAATTTTGAATCTTGTGCTTTTACCATTTTAAAACATACAAGGCATCACTATTTGATGGAATAAATGTGTTCAAGAGAGTAAAAGTGGAGTGCATTATGTTTCTTCTAAATCCGTTTTCAACAATTTTTTTTCTTATAAATATGGCAATGTATTTCTACCACAACAGAAGGGAAGGGCATTTCAACATCACACGTCAAAAGAGAAAGTAAACAATTAGTTGTTTCATTTGAACCTTACAAAATCCTGTAAGGTAGGGCAGGAAAATATATATTACTACCTCCACGTTCCCTGTGTAGAAAGGAAAATGAAGCACATTGGGGTCAAGTAAGTTGTCAAAGGTCACATAGCAAGTTGTTGAGACAAATACTCTCCTAATACCCTTTCCACCAGACCATGTTAGCCCTAAAGGTCATGACTACACACTTGTTTCCAAGTCTGAATTGCATTTTGGAGTGCAGAACCAGGTGACTAATGGAGAAACAGTGTCTGGATACCACGTTGTTGAGCTTGGAAGAAACAGTCCTGTTTAAGCCAATGACTGAAGCTGAGGGAATAACCTGATGGAAGACTGAATGTTCCAAAGCCAAGTGCTGCCTGCCTGTGTCAAGATACATGCAATTTTACCTCAACACTAAGGAGGGAAACATCTGTTAAAATGGAGCTACTCCAACGCAAGGGAGATGAGAAAAAGCTTGATTATAGCACTAACAATATCCACCTAACTTCATAAGAATGCACTATTGCACAAGAACAATTTGCTGGGTTATAAAAACTGCTGGGTTAACCAGGTGGCATTGTTGGGTGTGAATCTTGCTTTTCACTTTGCCAAGTAGATATTTAAATGTCAACAGGTGAGTCCTCCAAGTGCCGTTCAGTTATACGGTTAGTGGAAATGTTTAACTTTATCAACACTATAATCCAACTTGCAAAAAGTGGAACTTGAAACATAATAAATTTACTGGGTGATACTACATATATATTGGAGAAGGATATGGCAGCCCACTCCAGTACTCTTGCCTGGGAAATCCAACTGACGCAGGAGCCTGGTGGGCTAAAGTCCATGGGGTCACAAAAGAGTCAGATATGACTGAGCAACTAAATAGCAACATTATATGTACATATACACATACATATGTACATATAATAATCTATTATATATAATAATATTATATAGAGAGCTAACACCCAAAAAAGATGTCCTTTTCATTATAGCGGACTGGAATGTAAAAGTAGAAAGTCAAGAAACACCTGGAGTAACAGGCAAATTTGGCCTTGGAATGTGGAATGAAGCAGGGCAAAGACTAATAGAGTTTTGCCAAGAAAATGCACTAGCAAACACCCTCTTCCAACAACACAAGAGAAGACTCTACACATGGACATCACCAGATGGTCAACACCGAAATCAGATTGATTATATTCTCTGAAGCAAAAGATGGAGAAGCTCTATACAGTCAACAACAAAAAAAGACCAGGAGCTGACTGTGGCTCAGATCATGAACTCCTTATTACCAAATTCAGACTTACATTGAAGAAAGTAGGGAAAACTGCTAGACCATTCAGGTATGACCTAAATCAAATCCCTTATGATTATACGGTGGAAGTGAGAAATAGGTTTAAGGGCCTAGATCTGATAGATAGAGTGCCAGATGAACTATGGAATGAGGTTCGTGACATTGTACAGGAGACAGGGATCAAGACCATCCCCATGGAAAAAAATGCAAAAAAGCAAAATGGCTGTCTGGGGAGGCCTTACAAATAGCTGTGAAAAGAAGAGAGGTGAAAAGCCAAGGAGAAAAGGAAAGATATAAGCATCTGAATACAGAGTTCCAAAGAATAGCAAGAAGTGATAAGAACGCCTTCTTCGGTGATCAATGCAAAGAAATAGAGGAAAACAACAGAATGGGAAAGACTAGAGATCTCTTCAAGAAAATTAAAGATACCAAGGGAACATTTCATGCAAAGATGGGCTCAATAAAGGACAGAAATGGTATAGACCTAACAGAAGCAGAAGATATTAAGAAGAGATGGCAAGAATACACAGAACTGTACAAAAGGATCTTCATGATCCGGATAATCACGGTGGTGTGATCACTCATGTAGAGCCAGACATCCTGGAATGTGAAGTCAAATGGGCCTTAGAAAGCATCACTACGAACAAAGCTACTGGAGGTGATGGAATTCCAGTTGAGCGGTTTCAAATCCTACAAGATGATGCTGTGAAAGTGCTACACTCAATATGCCAGCAAATTTGGAAAACTCAGCAGTGGCCACAGGACTGGAAAAGGTCAGTTTTCATTCCAACCACAAAGAAAGGCAATGCCAAAGAATGCTCAAACTACTGCACAATTGCACTCATCTCACATGGTAGTAAAGTAATGCTCAAAATTCTCCAAGGCAGGCTTCAGCAATACATGAACCATGAACTTCCTGATGTTTAAGCTTGTTTTAGAAAAGGCAGAGGAACCAGGGATCAAATTGCCAACATCCACGGGATCATGGAAAAAGCAAGAGAGTTCCAGAAAAACATCTATTTCTGTTTTTTGACTATGCCAAAGCCTTTGACTGTGTGGATCACAATAAACTGTGGAAAATTCTGAAAGAGATGGGAATACCAGACCACCTAACCTGCCTCTTGAGAAATCTGTATGCAGGTCAGGAAGCAACAGTTAGAACTGGACATGGAACAACAGAATGTTTCCAAATAGGAAAAGGAGTACATCAAGGCTGTATATTGTCACCCAGCTTATTTAACTTCTATGCAGAGTACATCATGAGAAACGCTGGACTGGAAGAAACACAAACTGGAATCAAGATTGCCGGGAGAAATATCAATAACCTCAGATATGCAGATGACACCACCCTTATGGCAGAAAGTGAAGAGGAGCTAAAAGCCTCTTGATGAAAGTGAAAGAGGAGAGTGAAAAAGTTGGCTTAAAGCTTAACATTCAGAAAATGAAGATCATGGCATCTGGTCCCATCATTCTATGGGAAATGGAGAAACAGTGGAAACAGTGTCAGACTTTATTTTTCTGGGCTCCAAAATCACTGCAGATGGTGACTGCAGCCATGAAATTAAAAGACGCTTACTCCTTGGAAGAAAAGTTATGACCATCCTAGATAGTATATTCAAAAGCAGAGACATTACTTTGCTGACTAAAGTCTGTCTAGTCAAGACTACGGTTTTTCCTGTGGTCATGTATGGGTGTGAGAGTTGGGCTGTGAAGAAGGCTGAGCACCGAAGAATTGATGCTTTTGAACTGTGGTGTTGGAGAAGACTCTTGAGAGTCCCTTGGACTGCAAGGAGATCCAACCAGTCCATTCTGAAGATCAACCCTGGGATTTCTTTGGAAGGAATGATGCTAAAGCTGAAACTTCAGTACTTTGGCCACCACATGAGAAGAGTTGACTCATTGGAAAAGACTCTGGTGCTGGGAGGGATTGGGGGCAGGAGGAGAAGAGGACGACAAAGGATGAGATGGCTGGATGGCATCACGGACTCGATAGACGTGAGTCTGAGTGAATTCTGGGAGTTGATAATGAACAGGGAGGCCTGGCGTGCGGCGATTCATGGGGTCTCAAAGAGTCAGACACGACTGAGCGACTGAACTGAACTGAATAGCTATATGAAGAATTATAATGGATATACTCTATTTTTTCTTTTGATTCAAGTATATTTTCCCATTGCTGTTTTTTTTTTTACCAGCAGATAAATAACTGATCTACATAAAGGGAGAGAGATCATGAAAATGTCACATCTCTTTCCCAGCTTGGTGTCCACTCCTCATTCATCCCTGCACCACTGTCCTCCTCAAGACACCAGAGTGGTAAGCACTATGACAACTCTGGTTTAATATGTGTTTTTGGTTGATTTTTTTTTTTTTTTGCTACATTCCCTCCCTACAATAAGATCCTACATAGTGTCAGGGAACCTGATCCATGTCCCAGTGTCATATTGCCACTTGAGCTCCAGTAAAGACTAAGAAGTAGCATGAATCCTGAGTTTCTAGAGCTTTCCAGTTATTGTTTGTTAATAAATTGGAAATAAAGTACGATGACATCTCAGTTTTTTTTTAATTGTATGTTTGCACATTAAATAAAAAATGCTTTCCAAACTAAACAGAAATTACTCCTGTGTTTTTATATTATTATCTACCTCCATCAGAGAATTGAGAGATAATTTAGGGGTTAGCTTGTATTTGTGGTCTAGTCTGATAAGTCATGCTTTTTACTGATCTTCAAGTCAACTATTAGGATCAATCAAAATAGATTATATGTGTAAATAGGAAGGAAATGAGATTAGATGAAAATGATTTTACTAATGCTCACAGTGACAGTGACACATTCTGACATGCCATTAAGGTAATGTATACACAGACTTCACAAACAAATATTTGCATGAGCATATGCAGATATGAGTACAAATACATACTGGGGAAGACAGGCTGGGAAACTGGAAGGAGACATAGTGTTCAAGATTAGTTGATTCTTAGCCTGATTCTTAACCTCCTTCCCATCTCATTAGGACAAGACCTTTTGATGCTGTGCTTGTTTAAAAACCTAAAAGAGTTCAGAATAAATGTTTTCCTAAACAGAAAAACTCAATTTATTACATGCATTCTTTCACAATAATGGGATAAGCTCACAGTGTGATGAAAGAACAATATAGGGGCATGTGCTGACCTTTCCAGATGTGGTGTGACCTTGCCTCTCCATGAACAGTGCTGACAATGGAAAGACCCATTAAGGACTCGAGGGCCTAAGGGAGGCTCTGATGATTTTAGATTCTGTTTTCCTGGCTATATGAATCTTAACCTCAACCTGATACTCTTCAGTCAAACCTGAGATGCATGGATCATATCTGCAGGTAGGTTGCTTATAGCAGTCAGTAAGGCGGCACTAAAGAATCTCACCTCATACTTTGTGCAATCAAGTTTCTTCTACTAACTCACATTCAAACTCTAAAAGCTGAGTGCGAACATGCGCTTCCAGTTTTCACTGAACACTAAAAGGACACTCATACTAGTTTTCAGATCTTTATCACCTTATCCAGGCAAGAATACTGGAGTGGGGTGCCATTTTCTATTCCGGGGAATCTTCCCAACTCAGGGTCTGAACCTGTATCGCTTGCACTGGCAGATGGACTCTTTACCACTGGGCCACCCGGGAAGCCCAATACCAAATAACCATCCCCCAAACACTGTCAGTTCTTAGACCATCAGTAAGATATATACTTTCAGTACAGAGCTAATATAAATGTAGAGAATCTGTGCTTTAATTCGGTTGTTTATTTAATTATATATTCAAGATAAGCAGGGCTTCCCTGATGGCTCAGACAATATAGAGTCAGTCGTAGTGCAGGAGACCTGGATTCGATCCCTAGGTCAGGAAGATTCCCTGGAGGAGGGCATGGCAACCCACTCCAGTACTCTTGCTTGAAGAATCCCATGGGCAGAGGAGCCTGGTGGGCCTACAGTCCATGGGATCTCAGAGTTGAACACAAATGTGTGACTAACACTTAACTTAAAGATAGGCATATAACTGTAAGTTGCTTAAGTGAAGTTGCTCAGTCGTGTCTGACTCTTTGTGACCCCATGGACAGTAGTCAACCAGGCTCCTCCATCCATAGGATTTTCCAGGCAAGAATACTGGAGTGGGTTGCCAGTTTCTTTTCCAAAAGGTCAGCTTGCTGAGTTGGCCGGGAATTGAATCCGGGTCAACTGCTTGGAAGGCAGCTATGCTCACACTATACCACCAATGCTAGAATTTCTATAGTCAGATTCACCTTATAAAACATTTTAAATCCCATCAGAATTGTGCAATCACTTTTAATATCATTTTTTACAGATGAAAAAACCAAAGCTCTGAAAGTTCACTGATTTGCCATAAGTAAATAACTATTGAAAATCACAAGAGTGGGACTTGAACTGGGTACACAGATGTTACATTCCATATGCTATACATCTTGCCACATTTATTCTTCTATCTCTACTCTCAGCTACAAAAGATGTGCTTATAATGTGTATTAGGGTGTTATCATTTCTGCTTAGAGACAGAGACACTCAAATAAGACTGGAGAAAAATTAGATGCATCATCACACGAGACTGCAAAACAAGTTCAGAAATAATGGCTTTCATTCTGGGGACCATGTCAATAACAAGGTAATCAGTTCAGTTCAGTTCAGTTCAGTCGCTCAGTCACGTCCGACCCTTTACAACTCCACGAATTGCCGCATACCAGGCCTCCCTGTCCGTCATCAACTCCCGGAGTTCACCCAAACTCATGTGCATCTGTCAGTGATGCCATCCAGCCATCTCATCCAATGTCATCCCCTTCTCCTCCTGTCTGCAATCCCTCCCAGCATCAAAGTCTTTTCCAATGAGTCAAATCTTCACATAAGGTGGCCAAAATATTGGAGTTTCAGATTTAGCTTCAGTCCTTCCAAAGAACACCCTGGACTGATCTCCTTTAGAATGGACTGGTTGGATCTCCTTGCAGTCCAAGGGACTCTCAACAGTCTTCTCCAACACCACAGTTCAAAAGCATCAATTCTTTGGCACTCAGCTTTCTTCACAGTCCAACTCTCTCATCCATATATGACCACTGGAAAAACCATAGCCTTGACTAGACGGATCTTTGTTGGCAAAGTAATGTCTCTGCCCCCCCCAATTTATTTATTTATTTATTCATAATTTTATTTTTTTTAACTTTACAATACTGTATTTGTTTTGCCATACATCAACATGAATCCGCCATGGGTGTACATAAGTTCCCACTCCTGAATTCCCCTCCCACCTCCCTCCCCATACCATCCCTCTGGTCTGCTTTTGAATATGCTATCTAGGTTGGTCATAACTTTCCTTCCAAGGAGTGTCTTTGAATTTCATGGCTGCAGTCACCATCTGCAGTGATTTTGGAGCCCCAAAAATAAAGTCTGACACTGTTTTCACTGTTTCCCCATCTATTTCCCATGAAGTGATGGGACCAGATGCCATAATCTTCATTTTCTGAATGTTGAGCTTTAATCCAACTTTTTGACTCTCCTCTTTTACTTTCATCAGGAGGCTTTTTAGTTCCTCTTCATTTTCTGCCATAAGGGTAGTGTCATCTGAGGTTATTGATATTTCTCCTGGCAATCTTGATTCCAGCTTGTGTTTCTTCTAGTCCAGCGTTTCTCATGATGTAGTCTGCATAGAAGTTAAATAAGCAGGGTGACAATAGACGGTCTTGACGTACTCCTTTTCCTATTTGGAACCAGTCTGTTATGCCATGTCCAGTTCTAACTGTTGCTTCCTGACCTGCATACAGATTTCTCAAGAGGCAGGTCAGGTGGTCTGGTATTCCCATCTCTTTCAGAATTTTCCACAGTTTATTGTGATCCACACAGTCAAAGGCTTTGGCATAGTCAATAAAGCAGAAATAGATGTTTTTCTGGAAGTCTCTTGCTTTTTCCATGATCCAGCTGATGTTGGCAATTTGATCTCTGGTTCCTCTGCCTTTTCTAAAACCAGCTTGAACATCAGGAGTTCACAGTTCATGCATTGCTAAAGCCTGGCTTGGAGAATTTTGAGCATTACTTCACTAGCGCGTGAGATGAGTGCAATTGTGTGGTAGTTTGAGCATTCTTGTTTGAGCATTCTTTGGCATTGCCTTTCTTTGGGATTGGAATGAAAACTGACCTTTTCCAGTCCTGTGGCCACTGCTGAGTTTTCCAAATTTGCTGGCATATTGAGTGCAGCACTTTCATAGCATCATCTTTCAGGATTTGAAATAGCTCTACTGGAATTCCATCACCTCCAGTAGCTTTGTTCATAGTGATGCTTTTTAAGTCCCACTTGACTTCACATTCCAGGATGTCTGGCTCTACGTGAGTAATCACACCGTCATGATTATCCGGGTCATGAAGATCTTTTTTGTACAGTTCTTCTGTGTATTCTTGCCACCTTTTCTTAATATCTTCTGCTTCTGTTAGGTCCATAACATGGTAATAAAGAAAGAAAAAAAGAACAATATATTCTTTGATATACAATGGAAAATAAATTTAGATTGTCTAATTCTTTACTAGCTCCCATTTATGTATTTAATACTATTTCCAGTAAATGGCATAAAAACTAAGAAAGAAAGAAAATAGAAACTTCAAATTCTATTTAAGAATTAAATTATTTTAAGCAATAATTTCAACTTAGGCTACTTTTAGTCCCTTGAGTATACTATAAGATAATAGCCCTTTAATGCATAGAGGGTTATTTATAACATCTATATTAACTTTTTACCCAATGTTTAGTTGAAACTCATAAGTACTTGAAATTTAAGCAAATAATTTTAGTTCTCTTTATGTGTTGGCCAAAAATAGTGATGGAAATTTTGTATTCTGTGATTCCATCAATAAACTGATATCTGAAAAAATAGTGAAGATGGATCTTTGTTCATTTACCTTGAATATCTAAATAGGTTGTGCTCTTTAAATATCTCTCAACCATCAGGGAAAAACTATGGTTAGAAAGAAAGCCTTGCCAAAGGGCCATAATCAGGTTAACTGGACATGCATTCTTTCTGAATTCCTACATTTTTCCTTTCAAAGAAAATATAAAGAGACAGAATAGCATTTTGATGCCAAAATGTAAGATGTTTTACATTTCTCCATCTCAAATCTTTACATGAGGAAAGTTAGAAAGTAGAGTGAATTTTCAGGCAATAAATTCCTCTGAACCACACATTTTTCATCTTCAATTTACTATGTAAGTCAGCTTTCTGTGTATATGTACTTTTTTTCCCATCAGTGTCAGTCCTCCTACATTTTGCTTTTAAGTAACACTTTAACACGAAACCACAGGCACAGGCCATGGGTGAGAGAGCCTGAGGGAATAAGCTTCTTAGAGTTCAGGATTAATGTTAAGATTAAATCAAGTTTATTTCAGTTCCAGTTTTCCCCTCTTACATATTAGCAATTATTACAATTGCATCAGAATCTCTCTCTCTCTCTCTCTCTCTCTCTCTCTCTCTCATATATATATATATATATATATATATATACACACACATATTATTTTCCTCTCATAATTCTTACGCTTTTTGATGTATGTGACTCATTTATGGTGAAGTGATGCTAGATATAATTGTCACATGGATTGAAAATTGTAGAGGGATGTAGACTGGGCTTCAAATTTAGGAAATATGAAATATTTCATTTTAACATATGTTTATTTGAGGCCATGTGTACTTTTTCAGGTCTACTAAAGTTCTAGAAGACGACTCTTGAGAATCCCTTTGATTGCAAGGAGATCAAACCAGTCAACCCTAAAAGAAATAAACCCTAAATATTCATTGGAAAGACATGCTGCAGCTCCAATACTTTGTCCATCTGATGCAAAGAGTAGACTCATTGGACAAGATGTTAATACTGGGAAAGATTACAGGCAGGAGAAGAAGGGGGGTGACAGAAGATGAGGTGGTTGGATGGCATCACCAACTCAATGGACATGAGTTTGAATGAACTCCAGGAGATGGTGAAGGACAGGGAAGCCTGGTGTGCTGCAGCCCATGCGGTTGCAAAGAGTCAGACACAACTTAGCAACTGAACAACAAAAAGCTCTAGAGGAGTTAAGGTGAGAGGGAAGGCATAGCTTGGCTTCATCTGACTTCTAGTTGGATGGAATAGCGGAAAAGGAACTGGTGTTTTAGAACTGTCTACTTACATTTTTAGCCACTACATGAATGTCTATGATATTGAACATACTAATATTTAAACGTACACACAAAACTGAATTCTAAATCCACTCCTCCCCCTCTAGTCTATCCTCAATGCATTGAAGATAATCTTTCTAAAATTTAACTCTACAGCAATTTCCCACTTTATTCAGTTAAAAAGCAAACATCTGTATAATGGTAAGAGCTTTCTCTCCATCTCTCACATTCGCCTCTGCTATTATGTAAACACACCAGGCACCTTTCCATCTTTAGGTCTTTGTTTTAGCTCTTCTCACTCTAAAAAGTTTTCCCACCAGTTATATCTCCTTATTTCACTTTTCATACTCTCCAAATTTTTCTTCAATCATCACCTTTATGAGACCTTCCTTACCTACTGATTCAATTTACTCTCCACCCAAACCCCTGGCAACCTTTTGCCTTCCTTTGTTTTTTTCACATAATACATACTTTCTTTGAAGATACTATAACATTTACTCATTTATTATATTCATTGTTTATTGTCTGTTTCCCTCCTGCAATGTCCATGTGGACAGGGATCTTTGGTTTCTCCTATGCATTCAAAAGGCCTAAATGGTGCCTGACACTTTGTCAACATTCAGTATTAATGGGTTGAGTGAACGAATGTCACCAACCTTAGACTCCCAAATACCCACCTCATTTTCTCTATCTCCATTTCTTTATTTCTGTTCTTTCTTTCTCACACATGTACACTTATATATATATATGTGTGTGTGTGTGCAAAGTCACTTCAGTAGTATCCAACTCTGCGACCCTATGGACTGTAGCCTGCCAGGCTCCTCTGCTCATGGGATTCTCCAAGGTAAGAATACTGGGGTAGGTTGCCATGACATCCTACAGGGGATCATCCCAACCCAGGGACTGAACCCAAATCTCATATGTCTCCTGCATTGGCAAGAGGGTTCTTTACCACTAGCACCATCTGGGAAACCCACACTTCTATGCACAGTAGCTATAAAGCATTGTAACCCATCCATTCAATATCTCAGATCCTAGTGAAAAGGGTATGTAGCTAGAGGTAAAGAAACAGCTCTGCAACAGAACTCTCTATGACAGAGAACCTATTGTGGAAGTAAATGAAGATCAACCAAATGCTAGGAAGCAAAGGTTACCTATTCAGGGTTTGTTAGAGCAAGGAATATAGCCATCATCATTAATGGGCTTCACAGATTCAAAGGCTGGCAAAGAGTGGAATAAAGAAAGATTTCAGGTTATACTCTGAGTGGAGTCTGTTGGCAGAGAGAAGCTGTGGACAGGCTAACTAGAAGCAGGGCATCTTATGTAATTGGCCCAGGATACATATTTCCTTTATCTGGTTGGTAATAAGCTAGAAACCAGGAAAAAATTTTGGAAGCTTTTAGTTATTAACCAAATTTTATCTTTTGGTTCTGACTGTTACTAGTTGGCTCTTGGATTGTCACTAGAGATCACAATATGACTTCCTATAAATTTGGCTTACTAAGAGCAGGCTAGATTCATAGGCTGGTTACTGCAGATACTGGTTTGGCTTCCTGGGCTGTTTACTGCAGGTTGTAGGTCAAAGTTATTTATTATATATAATCTGGCCATTATCCATTTGTATATCGAGTCTCACAGTACATAAAATGAACACATAGAGGAACTTTTAAAAGTAGATAAATAGTACATATCTACACATCTATTACTGAAATCAAATTAATGATCTCTAAATAATCTTTTTAAACAAATATCACTTCTCCAAATTCTCTTGATTTCTAGAATCTTGGTGAATTTTTCATAGGCTGATTTTTTTTTTTTTTTTTAATCTCAAATGCAGTCCTTTCTGGTCCCCACTGAGATTCTTCTCATTTGGTTATAAAGGTCTGGGACAGTGAACCTTTTAAATGTATTTGGGGATGAAACAATGACGGACTTTATTTTCCTGAGCTCCAAAACCACTGCAGATGCTGACTGCAGCCATGAAATTAAAAGATGCTTGATCCTTGGAAGAAAAGCTATGACCAACCTAGACAGCATACTAAAAAGCAGAGACATTACTTTGCCAACAAAAGTCCGTCTAGTCAAAGGTATGTTTTCTCCAGTAGTCATGTATGGATGTGAGAGTTGGACTATAAAGAAAGCTGAGCACCAAAGAATCAATGCTTTTGAACTGTGGTGTTGGAGAGGAATCTTAATAGTCACTGGGACTGCAAGGAAATCAAACTAGTCCATCCTAAAGGAAATCGGCCCTGAATATTCATTGAAAGACATGCTGATGCTGAAACTCTAATACTTTGGCCACCACCTGATGCAAAGAACTAGCTCATTGGAAAAGACCTTGAGGCTGGGAAAGACTGAAGGCAGGAGGAGAAGGGGGAGACAAAGGAGGAAATGGTTTGATGGCACCACCAACTCAACGGGCATGAATTTAAGTAATCTCTGGGAGTTGGCAATAGACAGGGAGGCCTGGCATGCTGCAGTCCATGGAGGTCACAAGGAAATTGGACATGACTGAGTGACTGAACTGAACTAACTGGCTATGATGTAACAGTTCATTGATCACATAAGCACTGGTTTAAGATCAGTATTTGTTGACTTCCACAATTTAGTCGTATTTGGCTCCAATCTGGTTTTTGCAATACGACTATCAACACATGGAAAATCCAGAGTGAAGGCAGATCTTATTAAAACATTGCCTCCTTCATTCACTTCACTGATTTATTAATGCTCTGAGGGAAAAGGAGGAAATTGTCAACAAGAACCAGAATTTTAAATGGCTTAGCCTTAATCTCCTCTTCAGTTTCACTTCATGCCTAAATCTTGGTTTTGTGCTCTAATTACTCCGAGAAGAACCACTTGGACTGGCCATGTTCCTCATATCACTTGGCATTTTCTTATACTTTCTCTCTCAAACCATATAACTTTTCCTCATCTCATTCCTAACGTAATGTTGACTAGTTAAGTTTTTCTCTGTTATGGTGAGCTCAGGCTTCAACCTTTTTACTAGCTTTAAGTCTACCTGTTTATCACTATCAGAGCATCGTGTATATTTTCATCTTAATGCTTATCAGTTATTATGAAGAACCAGCAAAAAATTTTCTCTCTCTCTTCTCTGCTAGACTAAAGCTTTGGAAAGAAGCCAACCATTACATTTTCAACCTATTTTGTTCTCAATGCCTAGTACAGTGCCTCTCACATAACAAATACTCAATAAAAATGTTTGTTGAATTAAAGTATCAGTTAATGAGTATTAAGAATACACACACATGTGAAATAAGGCCAGTGACCTGAAGAAGCTCACAGTCTAGAGAGGAGTTAAAATAAATCAGACATAAATAGTAAAAGTGATCTAGAAAGTATTATGAAAGAATCCTAGAGGAGGGAACAATTAATTGCAAGAATAAGGTTAACTTCTCAAACAAGGTGCTCTTTGAGTGGTGTTTAGGGTAGAAGTTTTTTTCAGATGTTGAGAAAGAAATGAAAATCATGACACACTCTTATCTATGCTCCCTATAACACAGACCTTGTACATTAAATATTTACTTGTAATATTATTTGTATTACTTATAATACTTGGGTCAGTGACTATCCTTGATCATCCATAATAGTGCTCCTCTGTTCATTGGGCACGATGATTTATAGTTGAGTCATAAACTATATAAAATATTTTGAAAAGAAATGATGACATTTCTTTTGAAAAGGCTGAAGCAGCTATTTCTTTTACTAGTCTTAGTGTAAATTTAAAAGGAGGAAAAGGAAAGAAATAATCTTTTCATAATGCTAATAAATCGTTATTCAAGGCTATTCTTTGATGGATAAAGAAATATTGAACTAGGCAAACTGAGATCTGAAAACTAAGAAAAAGTTTGGTTATGAGACAGGGCTTTATTAGGAGAATTTTCCTACAGTACTCAGTCACCCTTGCTGTTCTCCGTTCAAGAAGGAAAAAAAAAAAAAAAACACCCTGTAAGTCACTGTGGAAAATATAAAATTTCCTTACTTCCAAAATGCTTCTTTGAAGACTGTAGATTTAAAAGCCAATAGTCTCATACCCTTAAACAATCTTACGTTTTCAAACAGTAACATTTATAACAAAGATTTACTTGCCCCAAATGTTAATTATGTCTAAAGCTCTTAGGAACCCATACATTCCAGGTAACTCAATCCTCATATACAAGCCTTTATCAATGGGCTAAGATGTATATTTAAGAAAAGACAATATATAGTCTTTTTTTATAAGATACGGATGTCCGTGAGTGTATGCATGCTCACTCCTGTCTGACTCTTTGTGACCCCACAGACTGTAGCCCACCAGACATCTCTGTCCATGGGATTTTCCAGGCAAGAATACTGGAGTGGGTTGCCATTTTCTGCTCCAGAAGATCTTCCCGACCCAGGGATTGAACCCGTGCCTTCTGTGTCTCCTGTATTGGCAGGCAAATTCTGTACTATAGAAATACCTGGGAAGCCCTTTTATAAGATACAAGCATATAAAAGTAGTGATGTTTCCTGATTTACAGATTTGCTTCTGAGAAACAACCACAACAAAGTCTTTAACTTGGAAATGATGGTCTATTCCCAATTCCTGTATTTTGGGACACTGAAAGAGAAATACGATGTAATGAGTTCCCTTTAAATCTTTACTTACAGGCAAAGTATAATGCCTTCTTAATCATGCCTGAATATTTAGCAATTTTTCCAGTAGTTCCTCCTGATTAGATTTCAGCTGAGTCTGCCACAGAGAACAGAATCTGCAACCTAACAGGAAAAATTGGGGCAGGTGTTAAAATTAGACTGAACAGAACTGACATTTGAAGGCTTTTCATAATTTTCCATCCCTAATATTATTGTCATGGAAATGAGAGAAGAAATGGTGACAATGCCTTTCAGTAAGAGAGCCCAGCAGTCCTCTATCTGATATGCTAATCATGAAGACATAGAAATATGTTAAGCACAATGGTTTTGTGCTTACCCTCCCCCACTGTAATGCCTACTCAAATACCCATAACTGGCTTTTAATGTGCTGATAAATGTCACTTTATTTGAAGCAAATAAAAAAGCTTTGCCATTTAATTGTAATATAAGTTAGTTTTGACTATGAACAAAAGCCAATAGAGTGCAAAGGCTTCCTATAGGGACTCATATTTGAATGGAAACATAATGCCCCTGGTCTTGCTTTTAGCTCCATCTCAGAGACAACATAACAGACAGTGTGTGGACTCTCCCATCCCCTGTGGAAAGGATCTACTGATACATTTTATTGTAAGAAGATATATCTGTAGTAGCAGTAGTGTTAGTTGCTCAGTCGTGTCCCACTCTTTGCAGCCCCACAGACTGTAGCCCACCAGGCTCCTCGGTCCATGAGATTCTCCAGGCAAGAATACTGGAGTGGGCTGCCATTTCCTTCTCCAGAGGATCATCCCAACCCAGGGATCAAACCCAGGTCTCCTGCATAGCAGGCAGATTCTTTACTGTTTGAGCTATTGTAAGAAAGATATATCTGTTCTGTTCCATTCAATTCACTCACTCAGTCGTGTCTGATTCTTTGCGACCCCATGGACTGCAGCAGGCCAGGTTTCCCTCTCCATCAAACTCCCAGAGCCTACTCAACTCATGCCCATCGAGGTGGGGATGCCATCCAATCATCTCATCCTCTGTCATCCCCTTCTCTTCCCGCCTTCAATGTTACACAGCATCAGAGTCTTTTCCAAGAAGTCAGTTCTTTGCATCAGGTGGCCAAAGTATTGGCGTTTCAGCTTTAGCATCAGTTCTTCCAACGAATATTTACTACTGATTTCCTTTAGGATGGACTGGTTGGATCTCCTTGCAGTCCAAGGAACTCTCAAGAGTCTTCTCCAACACCATATTTCAAAAGCATCAATTCTTTGGTACTCTGCTTTCTTTATAATCCAACTCTCATATTCATACATGACTACTGGAAAAGCCATACCTTTGACTAGATGGACCATTGTTGGTAAAATAATGTTTTTGCTTTTTAAAATGCTGTCTAGGTTGGTCACAGCTTTTCTTCCAAGGAGGAAGCATCTTTTAATTTCATGGCTGCAGTCACATTCTTCAGTGATTTTGGAGCCCCCCCCGCCCCCACCGCAAATAAAGTCTCTCATTGTTACCATTGTTTCCCCATCTATTTGCCATGAAGTGATGGGACCGGATGCCAAGATCTTAGTTTTCTGAATGGTGAGTTTTAAGCCAACTTTTTCACTCTCCTCTTTCACTTTCATCAAGAGGCTCTTTAGTTCTTCTTTGCTTTCTGCCATAAGGGTTGTGTCATCTGTGTATCTGAGGTTATTGATATTTCTCCCAGCAATCTTGTTTCCAGTTTGTGCTTCATCCAGCCCAGCATTTTGCATGATGCATTCTCCATATAAGTTAAACAAGCAGGGTGACAATATACAGCCTTGACGTACTCCTTGTCCTATTTGGAACCAGTCTGTTGTTCCATGTCCAGTTCTAACTGTTGTTTCTTAACCTGCATACAGATTTCTCAGTAGACAGGTCAGGTGTTCTGGTATTCCCCTCTTTAAAATTTTTCCACAGTTTTTTGTGATCCACACAGTCAAAGGTTTGCTATCATCAGTAAAGCAAAAGTAGATGTTTTTCTGGAACTCTCTTGCTTTTTCCATGATCAAGTGGATGCTGGCAATTTGATCTCTCATTCGTCTGCCTTTTCTAAATCCAGCTTGAACATCTGGAAGTTCATGATTTACATTCTGTTTAAGCCAGGCTTGGAGAATTTTGAGCATTACTTTGCTAGCTTCTGAGATGAGTGCAATTGTGTGATAGTATGAACATTCTTTGTCATTGCCTTTCTTTGGGATTGGAATGAAAACTGACCTTTTCCAGTCCTGTGGCCACTGCTGAGTTTTCCACATTTGCTGGCATATTGAGTGTAGCACTTTCACAGCATCATCTTTCAAGATTTGAAATAGCTCAACTGAAATTCCATCACCTCCACTAGTTTTGTTTGAAGTGATGCTTCCTAAGGCCCACTAGACTTTGCATTCCAGGATGTCTGGCTCTAGATGAGTGATCACACCATTGTGGTTATCTGGGTCATGAGGATCTTTTTGTATAGTTCTTCTGGGTATTCTTGCCACATTCTCTTAATACCATTCTCTTAATGCTGCTGCTGCTGCTAAATTGCTTCAGTCGTGTCCGACTCTGTGCGACCTCATAGACAGCAGCCCACCAGGCTCCCCTATCCCTAGGATTCTCCAGGCAAGAACACTGGAGTGTGTTGCCATTTCCTTCTCCAATGCATGAAAGTGAAAAGTGAAAGTGAATTCTCTTAGTTCTGTCTGACTCTTAGTGACCCCATGGACCACAGCCCACCAGGCTCCTCGGTCCATGGGATTTTCCAGGCAAGAGTACTGGAGTGGGGTGCCATTGCCTTCTCCATCATTCTCTTAATACCATTCTCTTAATATTGCCTACTTCTGTTAGGTCCATACCATTTCTGTCCTTTATCGTGCCCATTTTTTGCATTAAATGTTCCTTTGGTATCTCTAATTTTCTTGAAGAGATCTCTAGTTGTTCCCAGTCTATTGTTTTCTTCTATTTCTTTTCAATGTTAGACATTGTTTATTAAATTTCCATAATCAAAAAAAGATTTAATTCTTTCCCATTCCTTCCTCTACTGTATCCCATCTCTCTATTTTCTCTCCATTACTATTATTCCTGAATCACAATTTATAGTTGGGCCTTATTCACTCTCTATATTTAGTTCTTTCAGATATAAAATTCTGTTGTCCCTAGAAGTAATGAGTGCCTCTTTTTATTTCTTCATTTCCTCAGCTCTATGTCACTATTACCATATCATCTCCAAATTCTAGTGTTTTGTGTCTCTCTCTCTGTGTGTAGGGGGTGGTTGGGGTGGTATGTATACACAGGAAACTTTTTAAAGTTTTATTGATATGTGTTCACATACCATACATTTCACCAATTTAGTGCACAATTCAATAGCTTTTAGAATATTTACAGATGTGTATTTCCATCACCAGATTCTATTTTTGAAGTTTTTAATCAGTCCAAAAGAAACGTGACACACCTTAGCCATTACCCTCCAACTTCTGCCGGGAGCCAGCATGAGGAACTCTGCCCTTGGCAAAGGTCATGAGGAAGGAGGCTCGGCATTAGGCAAAGGCGAGATCGAGCCTCAGGAGACCCCCTGTTCCCGAGCATCTACCCCCAAAACCAGAGTGCCTACTTTACTGTTTCATGCTCTTACCTATACCTCTGACTTTATGGGGGCTGACCCCCCACCTCTCTCGGAGAAGGAGTTAACTTGCAGCTCCTGTTAATAAAAATTCCTGGATGTGACAAGAGTGTTTCAACTTACAAACTCCTCTGAAGGTTCTCTAGCCTGCCTGAGCAGGTTCGTCCAGTCACGGACGTGATTGTTTACAGCCTCCCAACTGTGAGAGGCATGAGATGCTTTAAAACTTTCTAAATACAGACTCTTTTGAGAAGTTAGAAAATTATTAGTATAGTATAGTGGGTTGATTAGAAATTATATTGGTGAAAGGTTTTTCATTTGTTGAGCCAATATTTGCTGCTAAATCTCCATATTCCCTGCCCTTATAATGAATATAACTAGCTTATAGGAAAAATAAGTATTAACCTTTAAGATTAATCATGTTAAACCTTAGGCTAAGTAAATTCCTTTTCTTGATTGTAACCCACTACACCCTCACCCTATAGGAATGCAACTTTATTTGGAGGGTGGCACCTGGTTTAAGAAAAATCACCCCTGGAAAAAATAAGTTTTCTAGTTGACTGACCGTTATCAGAAAGGGCCATAAAATGTCAGCAGGTCTCATGGCCAGATGATGATGTAAAACCCCTAAGACCTTTGTATAATTTTATATGAAGCACCTGATTTTGACAAGGGTCAGATCTGCTGACCCTGCGTGACTCTGTATTCATCCCTCTGTATAACAAAAAGTATATAAACAAACCTGAAAATAAAGAAAATGGATCCGTTTCTGGAAACACACATTCCCCCGTGTTGCTTCTTTTTTGTTCCCCGTTTTTCTGGCTGAGTTCCCATCTGGAGCATGGGTACTCTCCAAGCCTGCTAATTTTGCCTGGGCTTCTAAGATCGGACTGGGGGTGCCTCAGTGCCTCCTCTGCTTCGGGAGAATGGAAAGACATCTGTGGCCTACGTAGGTGGTGCAAGGTTCTTGTCTCAAAGCTTTATTGGTAACCCACATAAACCAAGTTATTCAGCATCTTTTTCTCCACTAATTTTCCTACTACTCTATTCCTTTCTAATCTCTCTTCATACTTCTAATTAAATAGCTTTTTCCTAGGACACCGATTCCATCTCCCCTTTGAATTACCCTGGATCCACTGGGGCTGGACCTCAGCAAACTTCCAGAGCTCCCAGCCCTAGGCAACTGCTAATCTATATCTATCTCTATAGATCTGCCAGGTGACTCAGATGGTAAAGAATCTGCTTTCAATGCAGGAGACCTGGGTTCGATCCCTGGGTTGGGAAGATCCCCTGGAGCAGGGCATGGCAACCCACTCCAGTATTCTTGCCTGGAAAATCCCCATGGATGGAGGAGCCTGGCAAGCAACAGTCCATGGGGTTATAGAGTGCGACACAACTGAGTGACTAAGCACACACATAGATTTGCCTATTCTGGACATTTCGGATAAGTGGAATAATACAATATGTGGTCCTTTGTGATGGCTAATATAAAGTTATTAGGGTCACAAAGAGTTGGACACAATTCAGTGACTAACACTTTGACATTTTTTCAAGGTTGTTAGCAATGCCTTCATTTTCATTTCTGATTTGTGTATGTGTGTGTGTGCGTCTCCTCTCTCTCCATCCCCCTCCCCCCACCCACCCACCTACACACACACTTACCTATCTATCTGTTGGTTGCTTAAATGTTTGTCAATATCATTGCACTTAAAAAAAAAAAACAACTTTTGATTTCTTATATTCTGGTACAATTTCAATTGATCCCACTCTGGAGTCAAGAAGCACACCTCAGTATTTTAGATCAGGTGAGAAAGAAATGGGTTTCCTGCAAGTATCTTTAGACAGCTGGGAAGCCACATGCTCGCTCACTCACATGCTTTCACTTTCCTATAGGGGAGAGATCAGCCCGAGGGAGCTTCTCTTGTCTCTAGGCTGTGCTACTTAGGGGAGTAGTAATGCAGGTAGAGCATAACTGATCTTTAGCATCTTTATTGCATCTAATCTGGACTTCTTCTTCTTCTTTTTTTTTTTTTTTTTTTTGCTTGCTTTAATAGTATGCTGGAAATTCTCTGCTGGACTGCTGGGTTTGCAAAGAGGTATTCCCATGCATGGGTGATTGTCAAAATCAGTGCCATTGGGGGAAAGATGGTAGAAAACTCCTGTTGATCCAGTTGATCCTTCACTTCTTGTCTTCATTGCTCCTTAAAGGTCAGCCAGAGGTGAAAGCACATGCTCTTCTCACATGTTTTCTGAGCATGCATCCTGCTCTGTGCATGCACATGGGCTTTCCAGATTCCCCAGAATATGTGGATGAGTGTAAAGTCTTTATGCCCCCAAATGCTCCAGCTTTTCCATCCAGGCTTTTAGCATGTCTATTGCTTTCCACTACTATTGTGGTGGCAAGCTGTTCACTTGCCTTTAAGTGTTTTTGATGAAAATACTCCATATAGGCACTTCTTTGCACTTAGTCTCTGCTGGCTCAGACAGTAAAGATCCTTTCTGCAATGCAAGAAACCCAGGTTTGATCCCTGGGTCGAGAAGATGCCCTAGAGAAGAAAATGGCAAACCACTCCAGTTTTCAGAGAATTCCATGGACAGAGGAACCTGAAGGGCTTTAGTCCATGGATGACTGAGCAACTAACACTTTCACTGTCTTTCACTGAGTTAGGTGAAACAAAGATTAGTCCCTTGCATCAGTCCTTCAGGGAACACACAGATGGGTAAAAACAAAACCAAAAAAGATCCTTGGAACAAGGTCTATCCTGTCTGTTCCTTATGGAACCAGGTGCCCATGTAAGGAACATGGGCTGCGGTTGGTAGGACTGCCAATATCCCAGAGAATAGGGTGAAACAAAGGTAAGTTAAAAATGCCAAAAACTTTTATCATGTTTTATGATATCATGCATCCCAGGGGTACCTTGCAAAAGCAAACAGGATTTTATTCTGTACACTGTCCATTCTAGCTGCACAGAATTACTCTGCATCAAGTCCCACTGAACAGTGACACACACTTGAAACTAATAATAAATAAACACATGAAAGGAAATCCACCAAAAATAAGATTTAAAAGCTCAATTACAACAAGATTAGACAATCATGATCTTCAAAAATCAGAAATACTGTTTGAGAATGTTTTAAATTTTGATTTATATGGTTATGCTAATTATATACAACCAGATGATTATCATGGAGAAGGAAATGGCAACCCACTCCAGTATTCTTGCCTAGAGAATTCTGTGGACAGAGGAGCCTGGTGGGCTGCTGTCCATGGGGTTGCACAGAGTCGGACACGACTGAAATGACTTAGCATGCATGCATGCATTGGAGAAGAAAATGGTAACCCATTCCAGTATTGTTGCCTGGAGAATCCCAGGGATAGAGGAGCCTGGTGGCCTGCCATCTATGGAGTCGCACAGAGTCGGATACGACAGAAGCAACTTAGCAGCAGCAGCAGATGATTAACAGGGCCCTGCAGACTCCACAAGTTATACTCATGTAAGGTTTGGTGGTGGTGTTCAGTTGCTCAGTCGTGTCTGACTCTTTGCAACCCTGGGGGCTGTAAGTTTTAAATAAAGCTAAAGGGCTTCCCTGGTGGCTCAGCAGTAAAGAATTCATCTGCAATGCAGAAGACACACGTTCAATCCCTGGGTTGAGAAAATTTCCTGGAAGAGGAAATGGCAACTCACTTCAGTATTCTTACCTGGGAATTCCTATGAACAAAGGAGCCTGGCAGGCTACAGTCCATGGAGTCACAAAAGAGCCAGATATGGCAACTAAACAAAAACAACAACAAATAATAATATACAGCAGCAGAAACAAAGTGTAGACACATTTTGGAGAGGTCTGAGACTTATCAATGCAGTTCCCAACATACTTTCTCAGTCAGACAGAGGAAAGCAGGATATATTTTGATAGCTCTTCATTGCATTGCTCACATGATTCTATTGCTGCTCATCTTCTGTAACCAAGAAGTCACTTCCAAAGAACAAATGTGGAGCTGCTGACACTTCTGTCACTTGAGCATCACTGAGGTTGTGTGACCCCAAAAGTATCCCTTGGGTAATGGCTCCAATATCGGCTCCTGTTGTTCAGTTGCTACTGTTTTTCAGTCGCTAAGTTGTGTCTACTCTTTTCTGACACCCCGGACTATAGCTTGCCAAACTCATTTGTCCATGGGATTTCCCAGGCAAGAATACTGGAATGAGTTACCATTTCCTTTTTCAGGGGATCTTTTTGACCCAGGCACTGAACCTGAATCTCCAGCACTGGCAAGCAGATTCCTTATGGCTGAGCCACCAGGGAAGCCCCCAGTTGTTCAGAGCCTCATTCAAATTCAGCATTTTTTTTTTGTAACATTGTTAGTGGGGACTCAGAGAAGGCAGTGGCACCCCACTCCAGTACTCATGCCTGGAAAATCTCATGGACAGAGGAGCCTGGTGGGCTGCAGTCCATAGGGTCGCTAAGAGTCAGACACGACTGAGCAACTTCACTTTCACTTTTCACTTTCATGCATTGGAGAAGGAAATGGCAACCCACTCCAGTGTTCTTGCCTGGAGAATCCCAGGGATGGTGGGAGCCTGGTGGGCTGCTGTCTATGAGGTCGCACAGAGTCGGACACGACTGAAGTGACTTAGCAGCAGCAGCAGCAGTGGAGGCTCATATTGTAAAATAAAACAAACCAATTAATTTTTGTTTCAGTTTTTGAGCTGACAGAAACCATAGCTTATGTGTGGCTGTTTGAAGAATGTTTCTAATGTCTCTACACTAAGTCATTCCTATGAATGTTACCAGCTATTCTTGAACCTCTATTTTAGCTGGTTAATTAGCCATTCCCTGGCAGTGACATGATTAATCAAAATTTCTAATCATCTTAACTTGATCTTTGAGGTTGCCATTATATCATCAATATATGTAATGCATAACAGTACATTTCAGCTGAATCATATTAAAGCCTCTTCTCAACAGGTTGTGCAATTAGCAAGTGGATTTAAATAACCTTGTGGAAGCTTAGTAAACCTGTGTCAGATTCTGTCCAACACAAATGCACAATGGTTTTGGCTTACATCCGTAACTGAAATTAAAAAGGAACCACTTGATAAACCAGTGAATTAACCATAGAATACCAATCAGCCTTAGCTTATCGCAAGGTTGAATTGCTAACATCCTATCAGCTTGGCTGATGCTATTGGAAGAACTATTTTATCCAGCCTTCCACAGTCTACGATTAACCTCCAGGACTCGCCAACTTTTCTTGCAAACAATAATGGGTTTTTAAAGAGGGTATTTTTTGGATGATAATATACTTGTTTTAACATATTCTTAATCAAATCAGGAATTTATTGATGACCAGCAGGTATGCTATGTAATCTTAAATTAACCAGTTGAGTTGGTAAGGTCAGTGTAGGGATTTGCACTTAGCATGCCCAGTTAAAACTTATAGCAGATTTCTATAACATCCTTTTCCCCATTTGTTTGAGTAAGCCAAGAACTTTACTTTCTTTTTATTCAAGAAATCACATAATATATTCTGGTACAGTTGATACACAATCATAAATAAATTCTGTTCACAAATTTCTAACTTAGGTCATAGTTTCAGTTTTAAGTTATTGATAATTTATCACATCTCTATAACCTATGTTGCTTTATTATAGCAGGTTTAGATATGACAGTACATTATGAGCAGATTTAGATCTGACATTACCTTATGAGCCAGTGTAGAAGAATTCCAATACAATTTCTTCATCTGTGATAATTTACCTACAAACCAGTGCAAATAGCCTCTGATACCCGGAGACGCCACCACCATTTCCACCCTGGGCACAACCTGATATCCTGGTATAACTTCTTTAACTCACATTATTCTAATCAATGCTGGTTATGAGGATCCTTTTCTTTTTATGGAGTATCACTATAATAGTTTTGAAAATTCATTATGGTTAAGATAAGTTGAATAAATCTCTATAATAGTTGGAGTTACTAGAGTAGCTGGATCTTGTAATCTCTCAGCAATCTACTAGAAATTTTAGTACTTATTTCATCTATCACTTCATTTTTCATAACTTTTAAGTTAAACTTCTGAACTGTTCCACTCTGTTTAATTATCTTAAAGTTTTTTTTTTTTCCTTCTAATCTTAACATTCCTTTTCCCTTACTGAGTATTCGTAATCTTTTTCCTATCACTTACCCCTTAAAGTAATGCTCAAAATTCTCCAAGACAGGCTTCAGCAGTATGTGAACCGTGAACTTCCAGATGTTTAAGCTGGTTTTAGAAAAGGCAGAGGAACCAGAGGTCAAATTGCCAACATCCACTGGATCACGGAAAAAGCAAGAGAGTTCCAGAAAAACATCTACTTTTGCTTTATTGACTATGCCAAAGCCTTTGACTGTGTGGATCACAATAAACTGTGGAAAATTCTGAAAGAGATGGGAATACCAGGCCAGCTGACCTGCCTCTTGAGAAACCTGTATGCAGGTCAGGAAGCAACAGTTAGAACTGGACATGGAACAACAGACTGGTTCCAAATAAGAAAAGGAGTATGTCAAGGCTATATAATGTCACCCTGCTTATTTAACTTCTATGCAGGGTGAGAAATGTTGGGCTGGAAGAAGCACAAGCTGGAATCAAGACTGCTGGGAGAAATATCAATAACCTCAGATATGCAGATGACACCACCCTTATGGCAGAAAGTGAAGAGGAACTAAGAAGCCTCTTGATGAAAGTGAAAGAAGAGGGTGAAAAGGTTGGCTTAAAGTTCAACATTCAGGAAATGAAGATCATGGCATCTGGTCCCATCACTTTCTGGGAAATAGATGGGGAAACAGTGGAAACAGTGTCAGACTTTATTTTGGGGGCTCCAAAATCACTGCAGATGGTGACTGCAGCCATGAAATTAAAAGACGCTTCCTCCTTGGAAAGAAAGTTATGACCAACCTAGATAGCATATTCAAAAGCAGAGACATCACTTTGCCAACAAAGATCCATCTAGTCAAGGCTATGGTTTTTCCAGTGGTCATGTATGGATGAGAGAGTTGGATGGTGAAGAAGGCTGAGCACCAAAGAATTGATGCTTTTGAACTGTGGTGTTGAAGAAGACTCTTGAGAGTCCCTTGGACTGCAAGGAGATCCAACCAGTCCCTCCTAAAGGAGATCAGTCCTGGGTGTTCTTTGGAAGGACTGATGTTGAAGTTGAAACTCCAATACTTTGGTCACCTCATGCGAAGAGTTGACTCATTGGGAAAGACCCTAATGCTTGGAAGGACTGGGAGCAGGAGGAGAAGGGGACAACAGGATGAGATAGCTGGATGGCATCATTGACTCGATGGACATGAGTCTGAGTGAACTCCGGGAGTTGGTGATGGACAAGGAGGCCTGGTGTGCTGTGATTCATGGGGTCACAGAGTCAGACATGACTGAGCGACTGAACTGAACTGAACTGCCCCTTTAAAGTCCCATGGTCAGAGGAGCCTGGTGGGCTAAAATCCACAGGGTCCCAAAGTCAGACATGACTAAATACACATGCATGCACACACACACACCTTGAAAAAGAGTTGAGCCAGTGATAGCTTCCCTCACGGGTTTTTCCTTCCAACAGGAGGGTCCACACAAGAATATCAAGCATTTAAGCTCCATGTATCAAAGCAGCCATTTCTTGGGTATAAGGTCTAAAATTGGAGCATACTTTGTCATTATATAATCAATCTGAAAGTGCTTGCATTTTCAAGATTTCAGCATCTCAGGATTACTCAATATGTAAGTGATGGTGAAGCTAGAATATTCCCTCTCTTAAGGTATTTTTGCATGACTCTGCATTTCACCAACTCAACATATTAGGAGACCCACATTTCTACAAAAATACACTGCATGACCATTTTGAATGTTTCCATGTTTGGGGGATCTCTTAATCCCCACCTTCCCCTTCACCACATCCAAAGTCTGAATAGTCTTTTTAATGATTATCTGTTATGCAACTGATGAAAAAAATGTTTGAGCATTTGACTCCCTGCTTTCATCATGTCCTTTCTCATTACAGACATAATGGATGGTGGTTAAGTTGGCAGATGAGAAGCCTTGTGTTTTTTCTTAGTTAGTCTCACTTTTGCCAAAGCAGCTCAGAGCAGCCAAGGCACAGAATTCCTGACTGGCTTTCCTTCTGTCTCAATTTCTTTTTCATCCATTTAGGTATTTCCCTCAGCTCCAGGCCTACCTACTTCCAAGCTGTCTATGTTTACCCTGCTGTCGATGGCCAAATGTTGGCTAGTGTAGGGGAGCTAGCCTGGCATCAAGGTCCTTCATACGCCATTTATTCATCTTCCTTTCTTCCAAACAAAGCATTATCCATCATTTAATGACACAGCCAAGGGCCACTTCTTATAACCTGCTCAGAGGACCAGCTGCAGCAATTACGCAGCATCAGACAATTGAAACAACTCACAAAATGCCACAGGATACACTCACAAAGCTTCAAGGAAAGTAAAAGATATGACACAGCAGAAGATAAAATGTACAGACAAACATGAGAGAAAACCGGAAATTTTTAGATACAGCCTCGACTCTTTCCTCAGACACAGGACATGCTTCATGTGTGGATCATGACACCGAGATAAGGGTGGGAAATCTTGTTTCAGCAGAGACGAGACAGAAGCTCACTAGATGAGTCTTTTATACTCCTCTGGTCATAGAGCTAAGACCAGACTGGCCTTAAACAGGTGAAATAGATTCAAACCATTAAGCCATACATTTTCAGTAAACAAAGTAAACAGACTGGTACAGAGTGCCTCCAGTCAAGTGTAGACTTTACGTGAAAGTGAAAGTGTCAGTCACTCAGTCATGTCTGACTCTTTGTGACCCCATGAACTATAGCCCTCCAGGTTCCTCTGTCCATGGAATTCTCCAGGCAAGAACACTGGAGTGGGTTGCCATTTCCTTCTCCAGGGGATCTTCCTGATCCAGGGATTGAACCAAGGTCCCCTGCATTGTAGACAGGTTCTTTACTGTCTGAGCCACCAGGGCAGACTTTACATGACATATTATAAATTACAAGCTTTGCTTTGCTTTGTATGCATGCTCAATCATGTCAGAATCTTTGTGACCTCATGGTCGGTGGCCTGCCAGGCTTCTCTGTCTGTCGATGGAATTCTCCAGGCAAGAATACTGGAGTGAGTTGCCATTTTCCGCTCCAGAGGATTCCTCCTGACCCATGGACTGAACCTGCATTTCCTGCAACTCTTGCAATAGCAGGCAGATTCTTTACCACTGTGCCATCTGGGAAGCTTCAAATTGCAAGCTAGTATCTGTTATATGTGTCTTGATCAAGTGTCAGTTTAATAGCCTCCTTGGACATGTAAATAGAGATACCACAGATCATTTTCAAGAACTTTCAAAAATTGTACATTAAAGAATTTCTAGTGCTATGATATCAAACGGAGAAGGTAATGGCACCCCACTCCAGTACTCTTGCCTGGAAAATCCCATGGGTGGAGGAGCCTGATAGACTGTAGTCCATGGGGTCACTAAGAGTCGGACACGACTGAGTGACTTCCCTTTCACTTTTCACTTTCATGCATTGGAGAAGGAAATGTTAACCCACTCCAGTGTTCTTGCCTGGAGAATCCCAGGGACAGGGGAGCCTGGTGAGCTGCTGTCTATGGGGTCACACAGAGTCGGACATGACTGAAGGACTTAGCTGCTGCCGCAGCAGCAGCAGCAGTATATCCAAAATAGAAAAGTATAAACTTTAATCTTTCTGATTCATGTGATGCTTAGAAATCATATTAAAATGTTATTAATATACCACAGGCATACCTTATAAATACATGCATAATCAGTGGTTTCAAAACAAATGATTGATTAACTAGATACCACTAGAAACACTTTTGGTGATCTTTGTAGAGTCAAAATCATTCCTTAAGTGCTAAACCATTTAAATGATAGAGAAAACATAAGTAAACACAAATATAAACTGCTCTGAGGTAAAAATATGTATTCCTTAATCATTTAAAAAATACAAATGTCAAAACTGAAAAGAAACAGAAAAAAGAAATGAACTATCAAGGCATGCAAAGACACAGAGAAACCTTAAATGTGCATTACTAAGGAAAACAGGCCAATCTGAAAGGGTTATATACTGTATGGTTTCAAATACAACAGTCTGGAAAAGGCAAAACTGTAAAAGAGAATAAAATGATGAGTGGTAGCTACAATTTAGGGAAGGCAGAAATGAGTAGACACAAAGGACAGAAGAATTTTGAAATGAAATGATAGTATATGATGCTATTTCAGTGGACACATATCATTATACACTTGTACAACCCCAAGAGTGAACCTTAATATGAACTGTGGATTGGGGGAGTAATGATGTTTCAGTGTACATTCATCAATTGTAACAAACGTACCACAGTAGTGGAGGATGTTGACTACAGGGAATATTGTGCATGCATGGAGAGACAAGGGGTATTTAGGAATTCTCTGTATTTATCTGTGAGCTTAAAACTGCTCTAAATTTTTTTTTTTAAAGATGGAAAAATATATATCAGACACATAACTGTAGGTAGGCTATTTTTACCAGAAAAACAGTGATACTAGGATGTTTACTCAGGATAAGGAATTTACTGAGCACTGAAGAATTGATGCTTTTGAACTGTAGTGTTGGAGAAGACTCTTGAGAGTCCCTTGGACTGCAAGGAGATCAAACCAGTCCACCCTAAAGGAGATCAGTTCTGAATGTTCATTGGAAGGACTGATGTTGAAGTTGAAACTCCAAAACTTTGACTACCTGATGCGAAGAGCTGACTCATTTGAAAAGATCCTGATGATGGGAAAGACTGAAGGCAGGAGGAGAAGGGGACGGCAGAGGATAAGATGGTTGGGTGGCATCACCATCTCAATGGACATGAGTTTGAGTAAACTCTGGGAGTCGGTGATGGACAGGAGGAAGGCCTGGCATGCTGCAGTCCATGGGGTCGCAAAGAGTCGGACATGACTGAGTGACTGAACTGAATTGAACTAATATTTGAAAAAGAGGAATTTTGTCAGAAAGTTATATCATTTATCAACTTTAGGGACTCCCCTGGAGGTCCAGTGGTTAAGAACCTGCTTGCCAATGCAGGTTCACAGGTTTGGTCCCTGGTCCAGAAAGATTCCTTGTGCCGCAGGGGCAACTAAGCCTGTGTGCCACAGTTACTGAGCCTGCGTGCCTACGGGCTCTGCCCTACAACAAGAGGAGCCACCGCAATGAGAAGCCTGTGAACCTCAGTGAAAAGTAGTCCCCACTCACTGCAACTAGAGAAAGCCCAGACACAGCAATGAAGACTCAACACAACTATAAATAAATAAATATATTTTTAATATAGTCTTTACCTTTCCAGCATCCAGAGGCTGCCTATATTCATTAGCTCATGATTCTTTTTCTCCATTTTCCAAACCAGCAATGTTGCATCTCTCTGCCACTCCTTCTCTCTATTAAAAAGAAGTTAGAAAAAGAGAGAAAGATAAATACATTAATACAATATTGCTTATGTGTCAAATCTTTAAAAAAAAATGGTACAAATGAACTTATTTACAAAACGGAAATGGAAAACAAACTTATGGTTACCAGACGTAAAAGGAGGGGGAAAGGATAAATTGGGACATGGGGACTGACACATACACATTTCTGTATAATAGATATTAATAACTAATAAGGACCTAGTGTACAGCATAGGAAATTCTACTCACTACTCTAATGATCTATCTAAGAAAAGAAACTAAAACAGAATGGATGCATGTATATATGTAACTGCTTCACTTTGCTGTACAGCAGAAACACAAGATTGTAAATCAACTATCCTCCAATAAAACTTGCTTTAAAAGTTAGGGAAAGGTAGTAAAAATCCTCTGTTCTTAAAATCACCTATCACTAGCTTGGTTCTACCTAGATAGTCCATTATGGTCTTTCCATCCTAAGGTTCTTTCAGTTCAGTTGCTCAGTCATGTCCAGCTCTTTGCAACCCCATGGACTGCAGCACACCAGGCCTCCATGTCCATCACCATCTCCCGGAGTTTACTCAAACTCACGTCCATTGAGGCAGTGATGCCATCCTACCATCTCATCCTCTGTCGTCCCCTTTTCCTCCTGCCTTCGATCATTCCCAGCATTGAGGTCTTTTCCAGTGAGTCAGTTATTCACATCAGGTGGTCAAAGTATTGGAGTTTCAGCTTCAGCATCAATCCTTCCAGGGAGTATTCAGGACTGATTTCCTTTAGGGTGGACTGGTTTGATCTTGCAGTATAACGGACTCTCAAGAGTCTTTTCCAGCACCGCAGTTCACAAGTATCACTTCTTTGATGCTCAGCTTTCTTTATAGTCCAACTCTCACATCCATACATGACTAAAGGAAAAAACATACCTTTGACTACATAGACCTTTGCTGGCAAAGTAATGTCTCTGCTTTTTAATATGCAGTCTAGGTTGGTCATAGCTTTTCTTCCAAGGAGCAACCGTCTTTTAATTTCATGGCTGCAGTCACCATCTGCAGTGATTTTGGAGCCCCCAAGAATAAAGTCTCTCACTGTTTCCACTGTTTCCCCATCTATTTCCCATGAAGTGATGGGACTGGATGCCATGATCTTAGTTTTCTGCATGGTGAGTTTTAAGCCAACTTTTTCACTCTCCTCTTTCACTTTCATCAATAAGCTCTCTAGTTCTTTGCTTTCTGCCATAAGGGTGGCATCACCTGCATATCTGAGGTTACTGATATTTCTCCCAGCAGTCTTGATTCCAGCTTGGGCTTCATCCAGCCCAGCATTTCACATGATGCACTCTTCATATACGTTAAATAAGCAACGTGACATTATACAGCCTTTACATATTCCTTTCCTGATTTGAAACCAGTCTGTTTTTCCATGTCCAGTTCTAACTGTTGCTTCCTGACCTGCATACAGATTGCTCAGGAGGCAGATAAGGTGGTCTAGTATTCCCATCTCTTGAAGAATTTTCTAGTTTGTTGTGATCTACACAGTCAAAGGCTTTGGTGTAGTTAAGAAAGCAGAAGCAGATGTTTTTCTGGAACTCTCTTGCTTCTTCGATGATCCAACAGATGTTGGCAATTTGATCTCTGGTTCTTCTGTCTTTTCTAAATCCAACTTGAACATCTGGAAGTTCATGGTTCACATAATGTTGAAGCTTGGCTTGGAGAATTTTGAACATTACTTTGCTAGCATGTGAGATGAGTGCAATTGTGTGGTAGTTTGAGCACTCTTTGGCATTGCCTTTCTTTGGGATTGGAATGAAAACTGACCTTTTCCAGTCCTGTGGCCACTGCTCAATTTGCTGGCATATTGAGTGCAGCACTTCCACAGCATCATCTTTCAGGATTTGAAATAGCTCAACTGGAATTCCATCACCTTCGCTAGCTTTGTTTGTAGTATGATTCCTAAGGCCCACTTGGCTTTGCATTCCAGGATGTCTGGCTCTATGTGAGTTATCACACCACTGTGGTTATCTGGGTCATGAAGATCTTTTTGTATAGTTCTTCTGTGTATTCTTGCCACCTCTTCTTAATATCACCTGCTTCTGTTAGGTCCATACCATTTCTGTCCTTTATCGAGCCCATCTTTGCATGAAATATTCCCTTGGAATCTCTAATTTTTTGAAGAGATCTCCAGTCTTTCCCATTGTATTGTTTTCCTCTATTTCTTTGCATTGATTGTTGAGGAAAGCTTTCTTATCTCTCCTTGTTCTTCTTTGCAACTCTGCATTCAAATGGTATATCTTTCCTTTTCTCCTTTGCCTTTATCTTCTCTTCTTTTGTCAGCTATTTGTAAGACCTCCTCAGACAGCCATTTTGCCTTTTTGCATTTCTTTTTCTTGGGGATGGTCTTGATCACTGCCTCCTGAATAATGTCATTAACCTCCATCCATAGTTCTTCAGGCACTCTAACAGTTCTAATCCCTTGAATCCTTTTGTCACTTCCACTATATAATCGTAAGGGATTTGATTTAGGTCATTTGTGAATGGTCTTGTGGTTTTCCCTACTTTTCCCTAAAGGAGGAGAAGGGGATGACATAGGATGAGATGGTTGGAAGGCATCACTGTCTCGATATACTTGAGTCTGAGTAATCTCTGGGAGTTGGTGATGGACATGCAAGCCTGGCGTGCTGAGGTCTATGAGGTTCACAAAGAGTTGGACACGATTGAGCGACTAAACTGAACTAAGCAACTAACACTTTCATACACATATATACTCTATGCAATCCTATGGACTATAGCCCACCAGGCTCCTCTGTCCATGGGATTCTCCAGGCAAGAATACTAGAGTGGGTTGCCATTTCCTTCTCCAGGGGATCTTCCTGACCCAGTGATCAAACCCATGTCTCCTGCACTGCAGGCAGATTCTTTACCACCTGAGCCACCCGGGAAGCCCCAAGTAATATATATAACCAACAAATATATAACCTGTGTGTGTGTGTGTGTGTGTGTGTATATATATATATATATATATATATATATATATATCTCCTATTGGTTCTCTTTCTCTGTAGAACTTTGACTAGTACAGCAACTTGGTATCCAGATATTATATTAACTAAATGGTTTTGAAATAATTTAATCTCCAGCTTTTCTTTTTTTTTTCCATTGGATGTGGGCCTTACTGGGTTCAGTTCAGTGCAGTTCAGTCACTCAGTCGTGTCCGACTCTTTGCAACCCCATGAATCGCAGCACGCCAGGCCTCCCTGTCCATCACCAACTCCCGGAGTTCACTGAGACTCACGTCCATCGAGTCAGTGATGCCATCTAGCCATCTCATCCTCGGTCGTTCCCTTCTCCTCCTGCTCCCAATCCCTCCCAGCATCAGAGTCTTTTCCAATGAGTCAACTCTTCGCATGAGGTGGCCAAAGTACTGGAGGCCTTACTGGGTTAACTTTACAAAATTCCTGGGGTTTGAAACTGGATTTCTCTAGGAAGAACATAGGATATGTTTTCCTCTCCATACAGAGAGGTTGGAATTGGAGTTTGAACCACTGAAGTCAAGATGAAGTACGAATTAATGGAATATTTAAAATGTGATGTTAGTTAAATTAATATGTGTGACATGTAAAATTCTTTCTTGACAAAGTCACAGAAACTTATGGCAAGATGTAAATATGCATGTTGTGGCCGCTAGAGGGCGTGCAACATCTGCCACTTATTTTAACCAAGGCCTTCTGATTGTAGAATAAAGTAGTTGTATTTCATCTAAGAAGTAAGGAAATGGAGTCCAGTTTATAACTTAAACCATTTTCACTGAAATATAAATATCTAAGCTTAATCAACAAGTTCATTCACTCAAAAGTCACTTTTCTATAAATTTTCAGTATGTAGGAACTTTTTCCCCTAAGATAAGATTTTTAAATACAGCAGTGCAATGGACTCTGAATAAATGAGTAAATAAGTAAAACTAGAATTTAAGTTTCTTCAAAACATAACACTCATTTATCCTTGAGTCCTGATATATTTCCTGACTAAATTTATGAGCAGAGATTTTTTTTTAATTATAAAATTCAGACTTGTATTAAAGCAACATAATAGGTATATAATGCAATTCTACAGATATCACTTTGCTACCTATATTAAAGGTGACAGCATCAGTCAAATCGTGTTCTCTAGGAATGCGGGATCAGGTGACAGTCTGTCCTATGTCAGAGGTAAGGCCCATCTGCCTCAGGCATTCCCTCCATCTGTCTGCTCCTTTTTAGGGAATCTTCTTAGGATTTTCTACTGGTTAAACCTCAGGCCCATTTCTTCTTTCAAGCACTGGATCCTTTGCCCCATATTCTTTCTTTTCCAAAACCCAAATTTTTCTTTTCACAGATTATTACCCATTCCCTTCCCTGAAAATATTACCTAAGACACACCTAAATGCCATTTCCCAAACCATCTCTTTTCTTTTATGATTTTTCATTTAACTCAGAGAACTCTTGAGTCTTTCTTCTTTAGACACTGACATGCACAGACTGTATTCATTACTAGGTCTAATGTGATTTCATGCCTCATGTGTTGTAAATATAGAGTCATGGTTATTTATTTTGTTTCTTTAGGTCAAAGAGTTGTGAAGACCTGTAAATATTTCCTTTAAACATTATTTGTATTCATTTCTTTCCCACTATTTTTACTGCCAGCTCTTTGGTCAGTCTCTGGCTCTGCATCTGAATTACTGCAACATTTTCTTAATTGGCATCTCTTACTCTGCTTCCTTTTGTGAATCTCCTATAAAGCTATCAGATCAATCTTGCTTAAATAATGATTTCATTATGGTATTGCCAAGCAAATACATCTACAGTGATTTTGTTGTTGTTGTTTTGCCACTAAGACATGTCCAACTCTTTTGCAACTCCATGGACTGTAATCCTCCAGGTTCTTCTGTCCATGGGACTTCCCAGGCAAGAAAACTGGAATGGGTAGCCATTTCCTTCTCCAGGGGTCCTTTTGACCCAGGGATCAAACTCACATCGCCTCCATTGGCAAGAGAGTTCCTTCTACCATACAAATATGAAAATCCTCTGATAAGTAAGCTCTTCCAGAGTATGACCCCATCCCAAACATCAGAAATTATTTCCCTGCCTCCCCAATATGCAGCTTTACCTAATGAGTCAAGTCTTTTGTCATGACAGAAAGGTGACTTTCATATCATAGCAACTTTAGACTTTCTAATGTTCATAAATTTCAATATTTAGCTTCTCTAGAGCAGATACTCCTTGGAGAAGGCGATGGCACCCCACTCCAGTACTCTTGCCTGGGAAATCCCATGGATGGTGGAGCCTGGTGGGCTGCAGTCCATGGGGTTATGAAGAGTCAGACACGACTGAGCGACTTCCTTTTCACTTTTCATTTTCATGCATTGGAGAAGGAAATGGCCCCCACTCCAATGTTCTTGCCTGGAGAATCCCAGGGACCAGGGAGCGTGGTGGGGTGTCGTCTATGGGGTCACACAGAGTTGGACACGACTGAAGCGACTCAGCAGCAGCAGCAGCAGAGCAGATACTCATTAGTTTTGTGCTTACAATGCTTTCCTTAAAGCTAGCTCTAAGAAGAAGCACAGTAATTGTTGACTGAATGTATAAATATGTAAAATGGCACCCAGGAATTTGGATAGAATGTTGTCTCTATATATATCTATTAAGTTCATCTGGTCTAATGGGTCATTTAAGGCCAGGGCTTCCTTTTTGATTTTATGTCTGGATGATCTGTCCATTGATGTAAGCGGCTATTATTTTAAGCTGATCATCTCTTATGTTCAGATATATTCTAACAACCCTTAATTTGGCTCAGAGGTTAAAGCATCTGCCTCCAATGCGGGAGACCTGGGTTCGATCCCTGGGTCGAGAAGATCCCCTGGAGAAGGAAATGGTAACCCACTCCAGTATTCTTGCCTGGAGAATCCCATGGATAGAAGAGCGTGGCAGGCTACAGTCCATGGGGTCGCAAAGAGTCGGACACGACTGAGCGACTTCTTCTTCTTCTTCTATCATGTTTATTATTTTTGACATCATGTTTTGCACTCTTTTGCTTTGCATATCCCTTAACTATTTATTGCAGATCTACATTATCTTATGACTTGTCTTTTAACCTTCCTACTAGCTTTGCAAATGGCAGACCTACTGCCTTTACTGTATTTTTGCCCTTACCCCCTACATACTTTTCATATTTCTAGGCACGATCTCTTCTGTTCTGCTCAGGAAAGTCCCTTTGACATTTCTTATAATGCAGTTTAGTGGTGCTAAACTCTTTTGGCTTTGGTTTGTCTATAAAAGTATATCTCCTTCAAATCTGAATGATAACCATGCTGTATATAGTATTCTTGGCTGTAGGGTTTTTTCCCTTTTATTACTTTTTTTCCCACAGTTTCAATTTAAGAAGAAAAAAAAACCATCTTAATAAATGCAGAAAAACCATTTGACAAATTCAACAGGCAATTATATATATATATATATATATATATCTTTAATTTTAATTGGAGGCTAATTACTTTACAGGAGAAGGCAATGGCAACTCACTCCAGTACTCTTGCCTGGAAAATCCCATGAATGGAGGAGCCTGGTAGGCTGGAGTCCATGGGGTCGCTTAGGAGTCGGACACGACTGAGAGACTTCACTTTCACTTTTCACTTCCATGCGTTGGAGAAGGAAATGGCAACCCACTCCAGTATTCTTGCCTGGAGAATCCCAGGGACAGGGGAGCCTGGTGGGCTGTCGTCTCTGGGGCTGCACAGAGTCGGACACGACTGAAGCGCCTTAGCAGCAGCAGCATTACTTTACAATATTGTAGTGGTTTTTGCCATACAGTGACATGAGTCAGCCATGTGTTCCCCATCCTGAACCTCCCACCCACCTCCCTCTGCATCCCATCCCTCAGGCTCATCCCAGTGCACCAGTCCTGAGCACCCTGTCTCATGCATCAAACCTGGACTGGAAATCTATTTCACATATGATAATATACACGGTTCAGTGCTATTCTCTCAAATCATTCCACCCTCGCCTTCTCCCACAGAGTCCTCCTCTTATTACTTTAAAAACAGTTGACCCCTGAACAACATGGGTTTGGATAGCTTGAATCCATTTACACGCAGATTACTTTTTTCAATAAATATACACTACAGTATTACATGAGGACTGGGCTTCCCTGGTGACTCAGTGGTAGAGAATCCACCTGCCAGTGTGGGAGACATGGGTTTGATCGCTGGCTCAAGAAAATCCCCTAGAGAAGGAAATCCCATGAGTAGAGCAGCATGAGCATGGTGGGCTATAGCCCATGGGGTTGCAAAGAGTCAGACACAGTGTAGCAACTAAAATAACAAGACCTATATGATTCGTGTTGGGGTGAATGGGCAGATATGGAGCCACAAGATACAGTGGGCCAACTATAAAGTTATATGGAATTTTTGACTATGTGGGGGTTGGTGCCCCAACCCTTGTGTTGTTCAAGGGCCAACTGGATAACATTTCTGTCCTGCAAAGTATGCAACCCCACTAGCCTTCAAACCCAGATGTTCTTTGGGCTCATCTTCCCTGTGCAGGACCTCTGGACTGGGGAACTGGATGTCAGCCTCGGACTCTTTGCTCTTTAGGGAGAACCTCTGCAATTGTGCTTATCCTCAGTTGCCTTCGTGGGTTTGTGGATTGCCTACTAGGTGTGTTGGCTTGACTGTACCATATATTTAACCCTCCTGTCTTCTGTGGTTCCATTTTTACATAGTTAGTTGTGAAAATCTCTTTTGCTAGTCTTCAGGTTGCTTTCACTGATAGTTGCTCTGTAAATAGCTGTAATATTGATATGCCCATAGGAGAAGATGAGCTCAGCATCTTCTTACTTTGCCATCTTGGCTACAGATCCTCAGGAGTGCATTACTTTCCGGAATTTTCAGGGAAGAATCTGTTGGTTTTTTGTTTTTTTTCCCCCCCAGCTCCTAGAGGTTGTCTGGATTTCTTAGATACTTATTCTCCCCCATCTGCAACAGTGACCAGCTGATTTTTTCTTCTAGTGCATCTCTATGACACTGACACTTCTGCCTCCTTTTTCAGCATTTGAAGGTCCCTTGTAATTACGTTACTGGGTAATTTTAGATTATCCATGACAACTTCTTTATCATAAGGTCAGTTGACTAGCAAACTTAATTATATCTGCCACTTTAATGCCTCCTCGCCATGTAATATAACTTATGTTCAAGTTCTGAGGATTGGAACATGAATGCCATTCAAGTGAGGGCATCATTCTGCCTATCACAGTCTACCCTCTAGCACCAAAACAGTCACGTCTCTCTCATATTCAAAATATATTCATCACATTTTAATATATTCCAAAGTCTCAGCCAACTGGAGCATTGACTCAAAGTTCAATACTTCATCTAAATATCATCAGCTTAAAAGTCTCAGATCTTACTATCTAAATCAGGTATGGTTAAGGCTCTGGTTATAATTCATCTTAAGTTACAATTCATCTCCAGTTGTGAACCAGTAAAATTCAAGAAACAGGTAATTTGTGGCCAAAATACAATAGTGAATAGGCATGAGATAGTATGATATAAACAGTATCCCCTAAAAAGGGGGGAAAACCTTTTAAAAATGTCACTGGTCCCAAGTAATTCAGATATCATCTGAAAGAACCCCATTTGATTTCAAGCCTTTCTGGCTTGTGACTCCACTTTTGGGGCTCTTAACTCTGGCCTAGGATTCCTCTTCAAAGACAGTATATGTTTTCAGTTGATTCATTTTATCAACCTGTTGGAGATGTAACAGTCAGTACTATCTCACTCCATGACTTTTGGACCAAGCTGGAGCTTTTCTCCTGGTATAACATTACCAAGAAATTTGTGGTTCTGTGTGTATGTTATAAGAAATCACTTTATTAGATAAGAGTGCTCTCCACAAGAGGAGAACATAGGCAAAACATTCTCCGACATAAATCACAGCAGGATCCTCTATGATCCACCTCCCAGGATACTGGAAATAGAAGCAAAAATAAACAAATGGGATCTAATTAAAATTAAAAGCTTCTGCAAAACAAAGGAAACTATAAGCAAGGTGAAAAGACAGCCTTCTGAATGGGAGAAAACAATAGCAAATGAAGCAACTGACAAACAACTAATCTCAAAAATATACAAGCAACTTATGCAGCTCAAGTCCAGAAAAATAAACGATCCAATCAAACAATGGGCCAAAGAACTAAATAGGCATTTCTCCAAAGAAGACATACGGATAGCTAACAAACACATGAAAAGATGCTCAACATCACTCATTATCAGAGAAATGCAAATCAAGACCACAATGAGGTACCATTTCACACCAGTCAGAATGGCTGAGATCCAAAAGCCTACAAGCAATAAATGCTGGAGAGGGTGTGGAGAAAACGGAACCCTCTTACACTGTTGGTGGGAATGCAAGCTAGTGCAGCCATTATGGAGAAGAGTGTGGAGATTCCTTAAAAATTGCAAATAGAACTGCCTTATGACCCAGCAATCCCCTGCTGGGCATACACACTGAGGAAACCAGAATTGAAAGAGACACATGTCCCCCAGTGTTCACTGCAGCATTGTTTATAATAGCCAGGACATGGAAACAACCTAGATGTCCATCAGCAGATGAATGGATAAGAAAGCTGTGGTACATATACACAATGGAGTATTACTCAGCCCTTAAAAAGAATAAATTCAACTCAGTTTTAATGAGATGGATGAAACTGGAGCCGATTATACAGAGTGAAGTAAGCCAGAAAGAAAAACACCAATACAGTATACTGACACATATATATGGAATTTAGAAAGATAGTAATGATGACCCTGTATGTGAGACAACAAAAGAGACACAGAGGTATAGCATGGACTTTTGGCCTCTGAAGGAGAGGGAGAGGGTGGGAGGATTTGGGAGAATGGCATTGAAACATGTATACTATCATGTAAGAAATGAAGCGCCAGTCTATGTTCAATACAGGATACAGGATGCTTGGGGCTGGTGCACGGGATGATCCAGAGAGATGATATGGGGTGGTAGGTAGGAGGGGGCTTCAGCATTGGGAGATCATGTACCCCTGTGACTGATTCATGTCAATGTATGGAAAAACCAATACAGTATTGTAAAGTAGAATAATGTATTAAAAAAAGAGAGAGAACAATTTCTAAGTGTTGTCAACATCCACTGGATCATGGAAAAAGCAAGAGAGTTCCAGAAAAACATCTTTTTCTGCTTTATTGACTATGCCAAAGCCTTTGACTGTGTGGATCACAATAAACTGAAAATTCTGAGTGAGATAGGAATACGAGATCACCTGACCTGCCTCTTGAGAAATCTGTATGCCGGTCAGGAAGCAACTGTTAGAACTGGACATGTGACAGCAGACTGGTTCCAAATAGGAAAAGGAGTACGTCAAGGCTGTATATTGTTAGCCTGCTTATTTAACTTCTATGCAGAGTACATCATGAGAAACGCTGGACTGGAATCAAGATTTCCGGGAGAAATATCAATAACCTCAGATATGCAGATGACACCACTCTTATGGCAGAAAGTGAAGAGGAACTAAAAGCCTCTTGATGAAACTCAAAGAGGACAGTGAAAAAGTTGACTTAAAGCTCAACATTCAGAAAATGAAGATCATGGCATCTGGTCCCATCACTTCATGGGAAATAGAGGGGAAACAGTGGAAACAGTGTCAGACTTTATTTTTGGGGGCTCCAAAATCACTGCAGATGGTGACTGCTGCCATGAAATTAAAAGACGCTTATTCCTTGGAAGAAAAGTTATGATCAATCTAGACAGCATACTGAAAGCAGAGACATTACTTTGCCAACTAAGGTCAAACATAGTCAAGGCTATGGTTTTTCCAGTAGTCATGTATGGATGTGAGAGTTGGACTGTGCAGAAGGCTGACCACCGAAGAATTGATGCTTTTGAACTGTGGTGTTGGAGAAGACTCTTGAGAGTCCCTTGGACTGCAAGGAGATCCAACCAGTCCATTCTGAAGAAGATCAGCCCTGGGATTTCTTTGGAAGGAATGATGCTAAAGCTGAAACTCCCGTACTTTGGCCACCTCATGTGAAGAGTTGACTCATTGGAAAAGACTTTGATGCTGGGAGGGACTGGGGGCAGGAGGAGAAGGGGAAGACCAAGGATGAGATGGCTGGATGGCATCACGGACTCAATGGACGTGAGTCTGAGTGAACTCTGGAAGTTGGTGATGGACAGGGAGGCCTGGCGAGCTGCGATTCATGGGGTCGCAAAGAGTCGAACGTGACCGAGCGACTGAACTGAACTGAACTGAAGGGAGAATGTTATTCATTAACTGAAAGATCTGTAATTATCAAAATTAAAGGGAGAAAGGAGATTCACATGCTTATAAGACCCCATTCTTTAGTTGAATGGGGTTTTAGCAACAACCTGCCATCTGTTGCAGGCTTGATCCCTGAGTCAGGAAAATGCCCTGAGGTAGGAAATGGCAACCCACTCCAGTCTTCTTGCCTGGAAAATGCCATGGACAGAGGAGGAGCCTGGCAGGCTACAGTCCATGGAGTTGCAAAAGCTGGACACAACTGAGCACAAGAGCAAGAAAGTGCTAAAAGGCTTCGCTCAGTCATGTCCTAGTCTTTGTGACCCCATGGACTGTAGCCTATTAGTTTCCCTCAGTCCATGGGATTTTCCAGGCAAGAGTGCTGGAGTGGATTGCCATTTTCTTCTCCAGGGGATCTTCCCGACCCAGGAATCAAACCTGGGTCTCCCACATTGCAGGCAGACGCTTTACCGTGGGAGCCATCAGGGAAGCTCAGCTAAAAAGCTTGTTAGCAGTCTTTATTAACCCTTTTCATTATAAAAGCTGTAAACAGTTCTTTATGATGTCACAGTGGATATTACAAGTAAGGCACTCTACAACAGTTCATGATAACACATACAAGCCATGTTGCTGCTTGGTGCCCATTTCAACCCCAAGTGGCTACTGTTTCTCTCTGTGGGTAAAGAACAAAACTATGCTAAGAAGAAAATGGTTCGTTAAAATCAACCGTGCAATGATTACTTCATAGAATGTTAAGTTTTCCTATATGCCCTTGGAAAATAATCCACAGTAACATTTTATAGCTTTTGCAACTTTACTAAGTTTATATTCACACAATGTATATATTACAGGTATATCAGAATATTTAAGAAATATTAAATTTCTTTTTGCTCTTAATTTAAGGCCCAAGAAACTTAAGGTGTTCGTTTCTGCTGTACAGAAAGGTACATAAAGATAATTTTATGAATTACGTTTTGGGAGCTTTCTGTGTTACATGAAAATTCCTCACTTTCATCTTCTTGAGCTCATTCCTTTCCTTGTTTGGCACTGTCTCCCTGGGTACTTTCTGTCATTCCCAAGTTTCCACTTAAAGGTTAGCTATATCCCTAGCCTGACCTTTTCTTCCAAACTCGGCATCTGTATTTCAGCTTTCCAGTGAATATTTTCAGTCTAGATAAACTTAAAAGGTCCAACTTTAATTAATGACACCTTTTGGGGGGAGGAAATTTTTTTCTTAATGTTTTATTAGGACAGCTTTATATTAGCCATTGTTGCTGTTATTTACTTGCTAAGTTGTGACCAACTCTTTTGTGACAACATGGGCTGTAGCTCGTCAGGCTCCTCTGTCCATGGGATTTTCCAGGAAAGAATACTGGAAGGGATTGCCATTTCTTTCTCCAGGAGATCTTCCCAGACCAGGGATCGAACCCACATCTCCTACATTTTCAGGCAGATTCTTTACACTTAGCCACCAGGGAAGCTCCCATCTTTAGCCATAGTAAGTATGCATTTTATTGCTATAACATTCTTGCATTCATACACTGATAGAGAGATGGAAAGTCAAAAGAAGCTATATGTAACAGTTTAGCACTGAGATAGTACTATCTCATCATTCCATTAATTGAGAGTGGTGTTCAGGGAGAACAGAGGATATATGAACCTTGTATCTTGCAACATGAACCTTGAGCTCAACCAGTCTGTGATATCATTATGTCTGAGGCCACAATGTGATATAACAATGAATCATAAATCAAAAATGAAAATCAAAGAATTAAACAAAGCAAATGAAACTTATTTTAGAAGTATTTCCACTTCATTTTCATAGACACTTTCTGTTGCTGTATGTAGCCTGACATTATCAACTGCTATAAATGCTATAATTGGAAGTCTTGTCAACTTTCTTCCACCTTCATCAAGTTGATCAGAAGAGAATTTTCTCTATTTTCATTTTCAGGAGACTTACTTAACTTTCTCTTAAGACTTTTTCTTTCAGTGCTCTTGATCCAAATTAGAGGAATCATAAACTTGTACTTTTATAAGGAAAAAAATTCCTTTTAAAATCACTGACTTCTCTCTTGCATATTCATGCATTTTCAAATGCTGTTTTGTTGGACTCAGAAAGGATTCTTACCTCAAGCTTCTCTCTTTATCATGTCAATTACATAGTGCACAGCTTGTCATCATTTTTATAGAACAGGGTTTTTCTGTCTCAGCACTATTGACATTTGAGCTATAAGATTCTTTATTTAGGTAGGAGAAGCTTTCCTGTTATTGTAAGATATTTAAGGGCAGCAGTTGTCTCTACCCACTAGATGCCAGAAGCAACCTGCCACCACCACCACCATCACCAAATAGTGAAAATTTTACAATGTCTTCAGATATTACCAAATATATATTGGGCAACAAAATCACCCTAATAGAGAACCACTACCATAGACTAAACACTACTCTGGCCCTGAAGAATAAACTTTCAAGCAAGACTCCAAGAACCATGTGACTTCCAAGTGACTTTATTCCACAACAAAGTACAAGAATATTTATAGAAATATAAATACAAATAGTACCCAACAAAGTAAAAATAGCAATATCTGGCATCTAATCAAAAATGTATTAGACATTCAAAGAAGCTGAAAAATAGAGCCCATTATGACATGAAAATTTAATTAATTGAAACCTACCTAAAAGTGATAACAGATGGAATAAATAGACAAAGACACAAAAAGAGTTGTTACAGTTGTATTATATATGTTTAAGAAGCTAGAGGAAATATGTGATAGGAAAGCAGAGACATCAGTGTTATCAACACTTCTAAAGGTAAAAATTTTAATATTTGTGAATAAGAATACATTAAAGAGTATTAATATATATGAAACATTGCAGAAAAAAGACTGTTGAATTGAAACATACAGCAATAGACACCAACCAAATACACACCACACAGGAAGAAAAAAGGCTGAAATAACTGGACAGATCTGGGAAAGTTGATAGTCAAATTTATATGCAATTACAGTTCCTGAAGGAGGAGAATGAACAGAGAACAAAGATATCTGAAGAAATAAATACCAAATTTTTCAAACTTGATGAAAGGTATAAGTCCACAGAACCAAGATAACGAAAGAACCCCAAGCACAAGAAACAGATAATTACATTAAGGTATATCATAACTAAATTAATTTAAAAGAGTCACAAAGAGGATTACTAAAAGCATTTACAAGAAAATGATATCTGACATACAGAGCAACAGAGATAACAATGGCAGTAGGCTCTTCATTAGAAACAAAGCAAATGAGATTGCAGGGGAATGATATTTTTATGGTATTCTCAGCCTCGAATTCTCTAACCAGCAAAATCATCTTCGAAAAATGAAAGATAAATAGGCTTTGCTAGATACACAAGGGCTGAAATATTTCATAACCAGTAGAGCTGTAACCTAAGAAATGTTAAAGAAAACCCTCAGGCAGAAGAAAAGTTATACCAGATGGAGATTCAGAGCACTGGAAATAGTAACCGTCTCTGCAATTGAGGCTTTTCTTCTAACTGCATTGAAATCTTCGTAAATGATTATTAACTGTTCAGAAGAAAAATAATAAAATAATATTGTGATATCTATATAGAATTAAAACGCATGACAACAATACAGAGGTCAAGGTGGCAGAAATAAAAATACACTCCTGTAAGTTTTTTTATACTCTCTGTGATGTGGTATAACACGAAAGTGAAGGTAGAAGGTAAAAATGAAGTAGGTGTACCATAACCTCTGGAGCAAATGCTAAAACAACAACAGCTGAGTCATATCTAATTAGGCAGCAAAGGAAATAAAAGAAATCACAAAAATGTTCAAATAATTTAAAAAAGCAGAAGACAAAGAAAAGTGAACAAAGAACAGATGGTATACATAAAAACCTGTAGCCAGGAGCCAAATGAAAGACTTAATTTCAACCTTATCAACAGGATATATAAATGGTCTAAATTCCTCAGTAAAAGTAAGATTTGCTAGCGATGGAATGAAACACCAATACGGCCGAGTGGTTTGAATCTTTTTCTTTATTCTTCTTATTCTGCTGCTTCTTGCAGCTGCCTTATTTTATATCTTTTTCACAACAATCTACAGAGCAAGTTGCCAAACACTATGATTCAATGACTATACAGTGCGCAGGCGCGGGGGAGATAACCTTTACCTTAACTTATTTACTGCAGCTAAGACTTTGTTTTGGGGAACTTCCTTATCAACTTATAATCCATTTTGACCCTGGGTCTGTTCCTTTTGAAGAATCAGAGAAACATCCTTGTATGCAAGAAATGTTCTTTTCCCACAGGGTCAAAGGATTCTTGGCTGAAGATCTTGTTTGCAAGAATATTCAGCCCTGACCGGGAGCCTTGCTTGCAAGAGTCTTCCCAGCCTCCCTTATACTTTGTTCCCTACAAAGATTGTTGATTAGAATGAAAAAAAAAAAAAAGACCCAAGCCTATAAAACCTCTTTAAACAAAAGACACAAGCATACTAAAAGTAATAAGATGAATAAAGGTATACCACAGTAACTTATTAAAAAGCTGGAGTGGCTAAATAAACATCAGAAAATAGAGATTTTAGAGAAAAAATACTACCAAGAATAAACTAGGTTATTTCATAATGACAGGTCAGTTCTTCAAGGGACATAATAACTGTAAATGTTGATATACTGGTGGCTCAGTGATACACTGATAAAGACTCTGCCTGGCAATGCAAGAGACACGGGTTCAATCCCTGGATTGGGAAGATCCTCTGGAGCAGGAAATGGCAACCCACTCCAGTAGTTTTGCCTGGGAGATCCCGTGGACAGAGGAGCCTGGCCGCCTACAGCCCATCGGGTCACAAAAGAGTTGGACATACTTAGCAACTAAACAACAACAGAAACGTACTGATAACGGGGTTTCAAAAATATACATAAAAAATTGATTGACTATAGAACTCTTAGAGGAAAAAATAGGCAAAACACTCTCTGACATAAATCACAGCAAGATCCTCTATGATCCACCTCCAAGAGTAATGGAAATAAAAGCAAAATAAACAAACGGGACCTAATTAAAAGCTTTTTTCACAATGAAGGAAACTATAAGCAAGGTTAAAAGACAACCTTCAGAATGGGAGAAAATAACAAATGGAGCAACTGACAAAGAATTAATCTCAAAAATATACAAGCAGTTCATACAACTCAATACTAGAAAAAAATGACCCAATCAGAAAACAGGCCAAAGAACTAAACAAACATTTCTCCAAAGAAGACATACAAATGGCTAACAAACACATGAAAAGATCAGAGAAATGCAAATCAAAATTACAGTGAAGCACCGTCACACACAGGTCAAAATGGCTGCTATCAAAAAGTCTACAAACAATAAGTGCTGGAGAGGGTGTGGAGAAAGGGGAACTCTATTACATTGTTTGTGAGAATGCAAAATAGTACAGCCACTAAGGAGAACAATGTGGAGATTCCTTAAAAAATTGGAACTAGAACTGCCATACAACACAGCAACCCCACGGCTGGGCATACACACCAAGGAAACCCGAATTGAAAGGGACACGGGCACCCCAATATTCATCGCAGCACTGTTTACAATAGCCAGGATATGGAAGCAACCTAGATGTCCATCGGCAGATGAATGGATAAGAAAGCTGTGGTACAAATAAACAATGGAATATTACTCAGCTATGAAAGAGAACACATTTGAATCAGTTCTAATGAGGTGGATGAAACTGGAACCTATTATTATACAGAGTGAAGTAAGTCAGAAAAACACCAATACAATATACTAACACATATATATAGAATTTAGAAAGATGGTAACAATGACCCTATACATGAGACAGCAAAAGAGACACAGATATATAAAGAATAGACTTTTGGACTCTGTAGGAGAAGGTGGGGGTGGGATGATCTGAGAGAATAGCATTGAAACATGTATATTACCATATGTGAAACAGATCGCCAGTCCAGGTTCAGTGCATTAAAGAGGGCACTCAAAGCCAGTGCACTGGGACAACGCTGAGGGGTGGGATGGGGAGGGCGGTGAGAGGGGGTTCAGGATGGGGGACACATGTACACCCACGGCTGATTCATGTCAATGTATGGCAGAAACCACCACAATACTGTAAAGTAATTGGCCTCCAATTATTAATTAGTTTTTAAAAAATTGATTGAACTGCTAGGAGAAACAGACAAATCCAGTTACAGTAATATCTTTTAACATCCCTTCCACAATAACTGATAGAACACATGTACAGAAAATGAATATGTTTCGTTTCAAGTGAATATAAAATATTTAACAATATGTCCATTTTCTGAACTATAAAATACATCTCAATAAATATTGAAGGATTCTTGTTATAGAAAGTATCTTACCACACTAGAAATAAATTATTGATAGACAGTAGTAATAGAAATATTGTACAAGGAAAACTGCCCAATCCTGGAAACTAAATAACAATTTATACATTCAATTCAGTGTTATAAGTCAACAAAAAGCATCTGAATTGGAAAGGAAATACTAAAATTGTCTTTATTTGCAGACCACATGATTGTATAAAAGAATCACAAGGAATCTCTGAAAAGATTCTAGAATTAATAATTTATAAAACTTTTTGAGACAATTTTAAAAAGACATAAATAAATGGAAATATAAATATAAACTAAGCTCATGAGTAAAGAAACCTAAACTTTAAGGTAGTAATTCTCTCAGACTGATCTACAGATAGTGCAATCTCAATTATTATTATTATTATTTTTAAAGACACTTGCTCCTTGGAAGAAAAGTTATGACCAACCCAGACAGCGTATTAAAAAGCAGAGATATCACTTTGCCAACAAAGCTCTGTCTAGTCAAAGCTATGATTTTTCCAATAGTCATGTGTGGATGTGAGAGTTAGACTATAAAGAAAGTTGAACGCTGAAGAACTGATGCTTTTGAACTGTGATGTTGGAGAAGACTTTTTTTGTTGTTTTGTTTTTAATTTTTATTTATCTATTTATTTTTTAAATTACAATACTGCATTTGTTTACCAGGAGACTTTTATAGAAATTGACAAGTGTTTCTAAAATTTACATGAGAAAGCAAAGGGCCTAGAAAAGACATACATCTGTGAAAGAGAAGAGTGAAGCTATAGGATTTTCACTGTCTGACTTCAAGAATTATTATAAAGCTATATAATCAGAAAAATCTGGTACTGGCATGAAGATAAACAGATTAATGAAACAGAGAAGAACACCAAGAAATAGGCCCACCGATATAAGTCTAAGTCATTTTTCCCCAAAGTTGCTTTAGCAAACAGCGATCTTTTCAACAAAATTGTTTGGACCAATCAGGCATCTATACCCTTCCCAACTTTCCACAAAAAAAAAAAAAAAAGAAAAAGACAGTAAGAGAATAATTCCATCTTTTAAAAATGTGCAAATCATTTAAACAAACAGTTTACCAAAGACGATGTATCTATACAGTGAGAAGGTGAGAAGATGCTCAACAGTATCAGTCAACACAGAAAAAATGCTCATCATTAGCCATTACCAAAACACAAGTTAACCCCTCAGTGTGATAGTGCACATTACCCCCTTATCTAAAGCAGGTTTTCTCAGCATCACTGGCATTACGGTCAAGATAAGTCTTTGTTGCTCAGGACTGTGTTAACTCTGTTTTGTATTGTAGGTTCAGCAGCATCCTTGGCCTCTAAACTCCAGAGTCCACTTTCCCTGCCAGTTTCTCCAGGGACTGACTAGTGTTTCTTGCAGGACAAATTGCCTCAATTTGAGAATCACTGGCCTATTTATGGAATTACCATCAGTGTGTTCTTGCTGTTCTTAGTCTTGTTGCACCATGCCTTGGCTCACATTGCCGTCCGGTTTCTCTCCTGAAAGTCAAATCTGGGGACTTCCCTGGTGGTAAAGTGGTTAAGACCTTGCCTTCGAGTGTAAGGGGTGTGGGTTCGATCCCTGGTCAGGGAGCTAAGATCCCATGTGCCTTGTGGCCAAAAAGACAAAAACACAGAAAACAGAAATAATATTGTTACCAATTCAATAAGATTTCAAAAATAGTCCGCATCAAAAAATCTTAAATAAAAGAAAAAAAATCTGATTATGTCCATATGATCCTTTAAAGACCTCCCATTCTCCATAACCTTTTAGAGAAGGCTATTCCCCATAAATAAAAATAGCCCTATTTCTCACAAATGTCATGATTTTTTGTTTGTTTGCTTATTTATTTACCTATCTTCTTTACCCTATATTTATATATCCTGGGTTGCAGCAAGTCAGAGCTCCTTGCTGAATACACCTCATCTTTTTGTGCTTTCACAGGTCAAAGCATTTGGGCCTAGTGCTTCTTCCACAAGGCAATACTCTCCAGTCACTTAATCTACTCTCACTGAACAGAATTATGTTCACCTGAAATCTTACAATACATAAAGGACATTGTCTTTATGAAAACTTTACTGATACCACAAAGCAGCATTGTGTTCAGGTTCTTAGAATGCAATTGCCAGAAAAGAATAAAAGCTTTATTTGCTATTACCATGAGGGTATATCTGAAAGTGTGAATCTGTGAGCTCTTTGGCAGTAAGCAGAGTTTTATATGTTACATGCATATAAGGGTGCTAAGATTAGTTCATTTTCTCAGGACTCATAAAAAGATGTCCTCTGAGGGTAAGCAAGTACGGGAAAAGTACCTGGGTGGATTTTGGATTTTTCAACAACATAGCAGTTTAAACCCTAGGTTTGTAATTCTTTGTTACATATGAATTGCAGAAATGTGTTAACTCTGTAAGTTACTAGTTTCATATGATGAGTTCCCATAGCACATAGTTTTCATATTTTGATTATAAACAGTATTTTTAATGCTACATTTTTCATGCATTCTTATCTGCACAGTTCAGTTATGAATTCCTGAAAAGCAAAGCCTGTATCTAATTTTATCTGTTTTATTCTCAGCCTACGTTGGGCTGTGTAGGATGTGTACTGCTCTAAGCAAAGTGGTCGATAATAATAATAGTCCAAATTAATAAACTTCCTTCTGTTGAATATTCACCTTTAATAAAATGAAAAGAAACAAACACATTTGACTGCAAAAGCTCAGTATAAAGAACTTAGTACAAAGAACTTAGTATGAAATGCTTTCATAGAAACACAGTGACAATGTAAAGCAATCTATAAAAATTTTTAAACATTTATTTTTTCACTTAAAGATATGAATAATGTAAAGATAAAATAGATATGAAATTTTTCATCTAACCCCAACCTTTAAAAAGGAAATAATACAGGTTTAGACCAAATGTATGTTTTGGCATAGTTCAAATTTTTGTGAAATCTGATAAAGGCCAAGTATTTTATGCATTTGCTAAGCCAACTGACTGAGAATCAAAATAAATTTTCATGATTCATCTGATATTTGGTTTGCATACATTATTACCTGGGTCATCTTTGATGGCTTTCTGACCTCTCAGTCATCATCTCTCATGAACATTGAGGTTTTTTGTTTTTACCTAACTTTATAGCATGTAAAACAAGTTTTAAATGAATACAGAAATGGAGATATTATTAAACTATAGTAAACTTTTACAAATTCTTTTAAAACTTTTATTTTGCCTTGTCCTTCAAGATTAGAATTCCCTCTGATATTGCACTAAATTCAGGACCTTGTGTTTCAAATAGTTTGCATCCACCAGCATCTATTTCAATACATCAATCTCAAGATTTTGTGAATCTTAGTGGCATGGAAACTTCAGGCACTGACACCTGTATATGCTGTCTTTCCGAGTCTATCACTGTTGGTGCCAAGGACAGAAGCAGTTGTCTTACGTGTAGAGTCTTCATGCCAACATGAAAAATGTTACCTTCTCCCCAGTTATTGGAGAGATGAAGAGAAAAAGGATGCAAGATATTTACTGAAAAGAGCAACTTAAATTTACTTCAACCTTGCATAAGTAATGCAAGGTGAATCAGTCCGGCTGGTTTTCTTGCATAGCTTTAATCTAGTTGGTTACAAGGTTTGTAAGTCTGAAGTTATACACATGCATCAAAGTAATACTAGTAGCTCAGTATTATCTGACTCTTTGCAACCCCAAGGACTGTAGCCTACCAGGCTCCTCTGTCCATGGAATTCTCCAGGCCAGAATACTGGAGTGGGTAGCCATCAGGGAATCTCCCAACCCAGAGACTGAACCATGGTCTTCTGCATTGCAGGCAGGTTCTTTACCATCTGAGTGTATGTCCTTTTATTATACTTTGTTGTACTTCACAGATATTCTTTTTTTTTTTTTTTTTTTTACAAATTGAAGGCTTGTTGCAACCCCATTGGAGCCATCTTCTCAACAGCATTTATTCACTTCATGTCTCTGTCACATTTTGTTAATACTTGCAATATTCCAAACTTTTTAATTACTGTTATATTAATAATAGTAATCTGTGATCAGTGATTTTTGATGTTAATACTATGAATTGCTGAAAGCTCAGATGACAGCATTTTTAATAAAGTATTTTTTAAATTAAGACAGGTTTGTTGTCTCTTTTATGGTGGTTCACACTTAAAAGACTGCTGTATAGTAGAACATAATGTTTTACATGGAAGCCTGAAAATTCATATGACTTACTTTATTGAAATATTTGTTCTATTGCAGTGGCCTGAAACCAAACCCTCAATATCTCTGGGGTGTGCCTTATTCATGATACCACCCATCACTAGTTAGTACTGACAATGTCATCATGTTAACTTTTAGTTCCAAGTGGTCTCATCCAAAACATTTTTCTTATAGAATGGCAAACATAGCTGCTACCGGACTCACCACAATAGTTCAGCTCAGTCACTCAGTCCTGTCTGACTCTTTGTGATCCCATGAACCACAGCACACTAGGCCTCCCTATCCATCACCAACTCCCGGAGTTTACCCAAACTAATGTCCGATGAGTCGGTGATGCCATCTAATCATCTCATCTACTGTCGTCCCCTTCTTTTCCTGACTTCAATCTTTCCCAACATCAGGGTCTTTTCAAATAAGTCAGCTCTTCGCATCAGGTGGCCAAAATATTGGAATTCCAGCTTCAACATCAGTCCTTCAAATGAACACCCAGGACTGATTTCCTTTAGAATGGACTGGTTGGATCTCCTTGCTGTTCAGGGGACTCTCAAGAGCCTTCTCCAACACCACAGTTCAAGAGCATCAATTCTTCTGTGCTCAGCTTTCTTTATAGTCCAACTCTTACAATAGTAATATATCAAATATGAACTTTAAAAAGTTTTTATAGGTTATAATTTAAGACAAGATACCCAAAGTTTGAATAAAGTAATATATGTGTGGTGGAAGTGAAAGTGAAGTGTGCTCAGTCGTGTCCAACTGTTTGTGACCCAATGGACTTTAGCCTACCAGGCTCATCTGTCCATGGGATTTTCCAGGAAACAGTACTGGAGTGGTTTGCCATTTCCTTTTCTAGGGGATCTTCCCGACCCAGGGATCGAACTCAGGTCTCCTGCATTGTAGACAGACGCTTGACCGCCTGAGCCACCAGGGAAGCAAATAAAGTAATATATGTGTGGTACCATATAGGAAAATGCACTTGGGATGGATTAATAAAACTTGGATTATGTGTTCTACATTATCCATCAAGGGCCATTCTCTCCCATAAGGACAGGGTATAGAAATTCGAAATGGACACTGACATTGGCATTGCTCAATGTTAGAACCCTTATAGTCTTACTTAAGATGGCTTTTTGATTTGATGCCATATTGTCAAGCAGTCTCTTAGAGTAACTCCATGGCAAATCCCTGCACAGCTGTTTCAGAAGTATTCAAAAATGGGACAATAACAACAACAAAAATGAACCTTACCCTCAAGAATTAGTCATCATAGATTTTTAAAGAGATATCAGAGTTAATAATATGCCTTTATTAGGTTTATTTAATTTCTTAAGAATATATAATTATATAATATATAATTGAATATATAATTCAAGTCCCAGCTTCTTATGGTCTAATCATGTAAAATTATAGGTAATATTTAAACACTAAGCCAAAATATGTTGTTTCCTTAAGTGAAGTAGTGGGTTGAAAATCAGTATTAATAAATACCTCCCTTCTCTTTATTGATCATTTTCTACCTAATACATTTACAAAGAGACTTCAAATTTGAAGATTTTCATGAATATAAATGTGGAATTTTTATAAATTATTCCAAGTAAATACATAAGCATTTATGTTTTCTTTTATTTAATCTCACACTGAGAAATGTCTGCACTATTTGCCATCAATTTTCTATAAGTTTCTGACAACCCAGAAGGTATGATTGATATATTCATGGAGCCTTACCTTATATTTAATTTTAAAAAATAGACATCTATTAACATAAAATAACCATAAGGAAGAAGGATATGGTTTCAAGCTAGTAGACTATTCTGTCTTCCATTGTTCACATAAAAGAGAAGAAAAAAAACACAAACTTGAACATCTCACTATCTTCATCTGTCTACTCTTACTGACAGACCAGAAGAAGCCTTAATCAAGCTCCTGAAATCTAATCAGTTGAGCCACAAAGAAGTATGAAATTATGAGTAATAACAAAAGAGTTTATATCCATTTTGGAGAATTAAGAGTTATGAAAAAAAGTTATAAATTTTCATAGAATATCATTTTGGGATTTATAATAATTATTCAGTAAATTAATAAATGGCTTTTTACAAATTCAATACATAAAAAATTCCAACTGAACTTCCCTGGTGGTCAGTGGTTAAGAATTCACCTTTTAATGAAGAGTACACAGATTCAATCTCTGGTCAAGGATGATCCCACATGGCCTGGGGTAACTAAGCCCATGGGTCACAGCTGCTGAGCCTGTACTATAGAGCCCACGCTCTGCAATAAGGAAAGCTACCACAGTGAGAAGACTGCACACTCAACTAGAAAGCAGCCCCCAACTCACAGCAACTGGAGAAAGCCCACACACAGCAAGGAAGACCCAGTGCCAAAAACCTCCAACCTACATCAGTGCTAATGTTCATAAAATCATTGTTTTAACTACCCCCTTTTTGTCTATTCCCTTAAGAAAAATTAGAGAATATAAGATGCCTCCATTCTAAAAGGATATCTAATGAATTTATACACATAAAAACAACAAACAAAAAATAACAAACCATAATAATTATATGGGAAAGTACAGACTTCCCTGGTGGCTCAGAATCCGCCTGCAATGTGGGAGATCCAGGTTCAATCCCTGGGTTGGGAAGATACCCTGGAGAAGGGAATGACAATCCCCTCCAGTATTCTTGCCTGGAGAATCTCATGGACAGAGGAGCTTGGCGAGCTACAGTCCATGGGATTGCAAAGAGTTGGACACAACTGAGCATCTAACACTTCACTTCAATTCATGGCTTTCTAGATTGATATTAAAATTTCTGCTATTACCACAATATTGAATAGGAAACATATTACAATCATGAGTATTCTAAGAATGTGCCTATGTAGGAATCCAATCATGGTCTCCGTTTTCATCTCCTTTCACATTATGATTCAACTGGATTTCATTTAATTTTTATTTGGGGATGGGAGAAGATTTTTTTAATATTAAGACATTATTTAATTTTATTCAAGGGAGCAGAAAATATTTTTGTACACTAAACATGTTATCTAAGTTTATATAAAAGTTTATACTTGTTACTTTTATATTGTGGTTTCTGTAATTTTACTTCTCAAATTCTTCAGTACTAAGACTTTACTTATCTTATAAATCAACACAACAAATTCATATACTCTTTATTTTGATGACTGGGGTTGTAAAAAAAAGACATTCAGTGCTCATTTTTATTATGGCCTTAAATTTAAAATCTACTTCAGAAAAAGATGAAGAACTATTATGGAGAAACTTGCCTAGGCATCCCAACCATCTCTCTGAAAATTCTGTGACTTCAGCGATTAAAGGTATTAAAGAAAGGATTCCTGAGAAAAGAAGTGTTAGTCACTCAGTCACGTCTGACTCTTTACAACTGCATGGACTGTAGCCCGCCAGGCTCCTGTGTCTATAGAATTCTCCAGGCAAGAATACTGGAGTGGGCTGTCATTCCCTTCTCAAGGGGATCTTCCCAAAACAGGGATCAAAACTGCATTGCAGGCAGATTCTTTACCATCTGAGCCATCAGGAAAGCAAAACACATAAAAATAAAAAAATCCCATAGAGTCCACACCTTCGGATAGGGCTCTCAAAAAAACATAGATTTTGCACATGTTGTGAATTTGTAGCCCACTGAGCATCCAAATGTAGATATCAATCATTTGACTAACATGCATTAATCAAAAGGTTGCTAAGCCTGCGTATCTAAATTGAGAATTGTCTCCTGAGTTCTTGACCTCCAAGTGTAACACAATTGACTAAAAATGGTAATTACAGTCATGGGAGTGTGTTAGTTTGCCATGGGGGAATATGCAGAGTCAGATGAAAAGAGAGCCTAAGACAACACTTAAAAATAGGGCAACTAAGGATATACATCTGTCAATATGAATTAAAAGTTACATAAACACTTACATACTTTAATCACTTTAGTAATTTATCTACAAAACTAATCTCTAATTCAGAAATAACCCAGTGCTCGAAAATGTGCATCATTACAATGAAAAAAATAAAAATAAAAATAGGGAATGGCAATAAATACTGTTATATCCATTTAAAAATATATAGTCATTGAATTTTTACAAGTGTTTTTAGACAACTAGTTGCCCTAATCGTAAATGGAAAAACAGGCTACAAATTTACTCATCCAATTTGAGCATAACTTGTTAAAATATACACACATCAGCAAAGAGACCTGTAAAATTTCTCCTAGTGTTTCTCAGAATAAGTTTCCCCTGGTTATATTCTAATCCATTGCAAATATTCTACAAAAATTCCTATTTTTGTTTCAAAAACATTTAACATTTTTCAATATTTTATAGAATACTACAGTCACTTTTATCTGCACAGCATATGTAGCCACTCATTTTGGTTGAGAGCTTTTTCTCTCTTTTTTGTGGTGTCTGTTCATGTGCTCAGTCGTCAGTCTTGTCCGACTCTGTGTGACCCCATAGATTGTAACCCACCAGGCTCCTCAGTCCATGGGATTTCCCAGGCAAGAATATTGGAGTGGGCTGCCATTTCCTACTCCAGGGGTGTTTAGTTTGTTTTAGCTTCTGTAGGCTTTCCTGATGTATAGAAATTTGGGTAAAACCCAAGAGCTGACCAATCAGAGTATCCCACTTACATCAATATAGATACAAAGGCATAGATGAGCATGTGATTCAAATTAGAGCCATCCTCAGAAATTTTATTGAAATAATCAAGAAATGGCATTCTAGTTGATTTGGAACATTACTGAAAGGTGATGTAAGTCTTGAGCTGCTGGTGATCATTTTTATTTTTATTTTTAGGTTTTTTTAATAAATTTATTTATTTTAATTGGAGGCTAATTACTTTACAATATTGTATTGGTTTTCCCATACACCACCATGTATCTGCCACAGGTATACACGTGTTCCCCATCCTGAACACCCCTCCCTCCACTTTTAATTGAGAGGGAAGTCAAAAGAAAGGAATGTAGTCTAAACAAGGAGGAAGCATTCTGTTACTTGCATCCTGAATGCTGCAATGCTGCAGTGGGTCACCTTTAACTGTTTCCATTCTATGAGGTAACAACTCGGGGAGAAGGTCCAAGCTAATTTGATTTCCCATCATTTTACAAATGAAAAAAAATCAAACTGTGATAGGCTAAAATCATAACAAAGGGCTAACCCTGATGAATCTATTTTAGAGGTCCTCTCTCCCCAGCTCTCATCCTATGACATCAGAGAGAACATCTGCTGGAGAGTGGAAGGCACTGTGGGAGAATAGCAGGGCTGAAATCTGGAAAGAGCCTTCAATTTGCTCCATTTACACCCTGTTTGTTGAGATGATGTCTGATGCTTATATTAACACCAATATTCTCTGTCCACACACACCACCTTCTACATCAACCTGAAAACAAAAGACTGAAGAGGACACCAATGAGGTCAAATCATTACCTACAAGGAGTAACTAATGATGTATACAGATAGTGATGTCTATCCTGCGATTATTCTAATTAAGTACCAGGAGTCAGAGACAGGATAAGTGATGGATGTGGATGGTTCTCCTTATTTCTCTGCTATGCTTTATGTGTAGCCATCTATTTACATATTTTTGTTTTTAATAAGTAAGTTACTAACATTTATATTGATTAATTTCTAACTGTAGTGAAAGTAGTGGTGATTTTTATGAGAAATCCTCTGCACCCAAATTTCTAGATCCAACTCAGAGACTACTTGAGCAACAATCTTACAAAAAAGCAAAAAAAAGCAAACAAAATAAAGACAAAAAGAGAAAAAAAGTGAAGCAATGAAAGGTTATCTGGGCAGTTACTAGAACTCCAAACTAAAGAGACCTTGTGATTGAATAAAAAGTGAACTTCCTATCTAAACAAAACATTGTAAAATATTTTATCTCATGAAATGCAATTTACTTTCCAAGTGTGATTTATATTATCAAAGGTAAGGTATTTCTTTTCAGTATTTACTATCCTAATGTCTATGACTTTTCAGTATTTTTGACAGTCCTTATTGCTTTACCTAAACTACATATGACTCTACTACCTGACTTGTATGAATATTTTTAAAGCATTAAATATTTTGGCACCTGCTTGCCAGTGAGAAACTTGGGAAAGTTACTAAATTGTTGAAAATGTTTTAGAATCCCAATATGCTGAAGATAAAGGCTGTTAGTAATATAATTAGATTATTTTAAAATTCAATTAGCAATATAATACATATAAGATTACAGTCATACATAACTATGCATTAAGGGGTAATCAATGAATCAGATTCAAAACATATAACTTAATGGTGATAAGTCATATATGCTGTTTACTTGACAAGCTAACCTATATGGTTATATCAGAAGAACTAAAATACACTAGTAAGAAGAGGTGGCAAGAATACACAGAAGAACTGTACAAAAAAGATCTTCAAGACCCAGATAATCATGCTGATGTGATCACTAATCTAGAGCCAAACATCTTGGAATGTGAAGTCAAGTGGGCCTTAAAAAGCATCACTATGAACAAAGCTAGTGGAGGTGATGGAATTCCAGTTGAGCTGCTTCAAATTCTGAAAGATGATGCTCTGAAAGTGCTGCACTCAATATGCCAGCAAATTTGGAAAACTCAGCAGTGGCCACAGGACTGGAAAAGGTCAGTTTTCATTTCAATCTCAAAGAAAAGCAATGCCAAAAAATGATCAAACTACCACACAATTGCACTCATCTCACATGCTAGTAAAGTAATGCTCAAAATTCTCCAAGCCAGGCTTCAGCAATGCATGAACTGTGAACTCCCTGATGTTCAAGCTGGTTTTAGAAAAGGCAGAGGAACCAGAGATCAAACTGCCACCATCCGCTGGATCATGGAAAAAACAAAAGAGTTCCAGAAAAACATCTATTTCTGCTTTATTGACTATGCCAAAGCCTTTGTGTGGATCACAATAAACTGTGGAAAATTCTGAAAGAGATGGGAATACCAGACCATCTGACCTGCTTCTTGAGAAATCTGTATGCAGGTCAGGAAGCAACTGTTAGAACTGGACATGGAACAACAGACTGGTTCCAAATAGGGAAAGGAGTCCGTCAAGGCTGTATATTGTCACCCTGCTTATTTAACTTCTATGCAGAGTACATCATGAGAAACGCTGGACTGGAAGAAACACAAGCTGGAATCAAGATTGCCGGGAGAAATATCAATAACCTCAGATATGCAGATGACACCACCCTTATGGCAGAAAGTGAAGAGGAACTAAGAAACCTCTTGATGAAAGTGAAGGAGGAGAGTGAAAAAGTTGGCTTAAAGCTCAGCATTCAGAAAACGAAGATCATTGCATACAGTCCCATCACTTCATGGGAAATAGATGGGGAAACAGTGGAAACAGTGTCAAACTTTATTTTGGGGGCTCCAAAATCACTGCAGATGGTGACTGCTGCCATGAAATTAAAAGACGCTTACTCCTTGGAAGAAAAGTTATGACCAAACTAGATAGTATATTCAAAAGCAGAGACGTTACTTTGCTGACTAAGGTCCGTCTAGTCAAGGCTTATGGTTTTTCCAGTAGTCATGTATGGATGTGAGAGTTGGACTGTGAAGAAGGCTGACCACCAAAGAATTGATGCTTTTGAACTGTGGTGTTGGAGAAGACTCTTGAGAGTCCCTTGGACTGCAAGGAGATCCAACCAGTCTATTCTGAAGATCAACCCTGGGATTTCTTTGGAAGGAATGATGCTAAAGCTGAAACTCCAGTACTTTGGCCACCTCATGAAAAAAGTTGACTCACTGGAAAAGACTCTGATGCTGGGAGGGATTGGGGGCAGGAGGAGAAGGGGACGACCGAGGATGAGATCGCTGGATGGCATCACTGATTCGAAGAACGTGAGTCTGAGTGAACTCCGGGAGTTGGTGATGGACAGGGAGGCCTGGCGTGCGATTCATGGGGATGCAAAGAGTCGGATATGACTGAGCGACTAAACTGAACTGAATAATGTTGAATTTAATCAATCTGATTAAGAAGGGATGCATAGGTAATTTTAGGGGAACTATAACAGTGCTAATATAAGTCACTAGTATCTTCCCTGAGATTTTTTAAAATTAAATGAACATAAAAGGCTGTTTATTCTAAGTCTACTTTCTAATAGTGAATGCACTTTGAAAAACAAATAACCAGAGCTCTCTTGCTCTGTTTAAGTTGTGGGTATTTATTATTCAAAAGTAGAAAGATTTCATTTATTTTTCAGTCCAGGTAAAAGAATCACACCCTGAGTGTCAATCATCAAAATTTATGCAGTTTTCAAAATACTGAAAAACAAACCCAGCCTCTTAGTTGAATTAAGTTTGGCATATACTCTATAAATACTCTGTGGCCAACAAGAGTGTTTATAAAGTAGTGGAAAGCTTAAAGAGCATAGTAGTACTAGTTTAGAATTCTGGAGAAAAATTTGTAACAAACTCAGTGATTTCATAAAATGGACATGTTTCCCAAGAACATATTTTTAAGGTAATTATATTGCAATTAGTAGTTACTTTATTAAGTAGAAATACACTTTCTATCAAATGTTAAAAAGAAAAGTTAGTGGATGAGGTTCAAACATTTAAATTTTCATGAGAGAAAAAGTCTTTAGAAGGCATCTCTGCAATTTTTCCTCTCAGTATAAAAATACTGTTAAGTATATATGTGTGCATGCTTAGTTGGTCAGTTGTGTCTGACTTTCTGTGACCCCATGGACTGTAGTCCACCAAGCTCCTCTGTCCATGGAATTTTCCAGGCAATAAAGTACTGGAGTGGGAGTCTCTTTCCTACTCCAAGGGCTCTTCCTGACCCAGGGATTGAGTCCACAGCTCCTGCATCTCCTGCATTGGCAGATGGATTCTTTACCGCAGAGCCACCTGGGAAGCCCACAGGGAGATATAGTAAATCATAAAAGATAGGCCCCTCACCTGCCTTTCTTAACCACCTTGAAGGAGTATGCAGACTTATCCATGTTATGTCAAATATGGTTTTATGAAAAATGCCACCATCCAGTCAGCTTATGCACCAGTGTGTTCTGGTTCTGTTTAAGTCACCTGGTACACCATTTCAATGAGTAAATGTGATGAAGAGAAAGTAGGAATTAGTAAGATGGGCATGGTTTCTATTTTCTATTGGTTGGGTAATCTAGGAAAAGTTAGTCTTCATGAAATTTTGTTGAGTCATTTGTAAACTGGATATAATACCATCTATGCTTGACTGTTGGGAAGGTCAAGGGACTTATCAAGTGCAACACTTTCATAATACTGGACACCTAGGAAGACCTCAACAAAGATTATCTTTTGCACTTGAAATGCCATTTCCTCTGCCATCAACCTATGTTGTATTAGCTGGAACTAATGACTTACTTTTCCCAAAATATATCTCAAACATCATTTGGAGCGTCTACACCTGTCACAGAAACTAAGAAACTATTACACTTTACACTAAATTTAAAAGATGAGAAAAAGTCAGCAATGTTAAAATTATAAAGCAAAGCACAAATTAAAGTTTTAAGAAAGGTTAAATAACATTAGATGTAATTTTTTAATCAGAAAAATATTAAGACAGAAGTATTAAAACACATAATTATGACAAATCAATAAAAATAAAAATAAAATGAGTAAGACAAAAATGAAAGACTACTAAAGTTGAGACTGCAAAAGGCTAAAATAAAAGAGATAACACAGAAATAAAATAATAGTTTTTTAAATTTGTAGCTTTTAGAGTTTTAATAAGTTAAAATAGATAATAGTTGATAAATCTAAAGAAAGAATATTTGCAACTACGTAGATGAATCTAGAGAGTATTATGCATAGTGAAATAAGTTAGAGGAAGACAAATACTGTATATTGTCACTTATATGTAGAATTTAAAAGATAAAACAAAGTACATAATAAAATAGAAGAGACTCATGGATACAAAGAACAAACTGGATACCAGTGTGGACAGGGAAAAAGGGAGACTTAAGATAGTACCAGGAGCTTTCCCAGTGGCTCAGCAGTAAAGAATCTGCCTGCAGCACAGAAGACTCAGGAAATACAGGTTTGATCCCTAGGTCAGGAAGATCCCCTGGAGAAGGGCATGGCAACCCACTCCAGTATTCTTGCCTGGAGAATCCCATGGTCAGAGGAGGCTGGTGGGCTGTGGTCCATGGGGTCACAAAGAGTCGAACATGACTGAGGCAACTAAGCACAAACACACCAGCAGAGGAGATTAAGAGATATAAACTACTATGCAAACTACTAAAGAGATAAGCACAAGATATATTGTACAGCACAGAGAACTGTAACTAATATTATGTAATAACTGTAACTAATATTATGCAATAACTTAACATTGTGTATAATCTATAAAAATACTGAATCACTATGCTTTATACCTGAAACTAACATAATATTGTAAATCAACTATATTTCAATAAAAAGGAATTAATCTTAATAGAAACTTAAATAGAAAGACAGTTAAGTAGACAGTTAAAGACAGTTAAGACAGTTAAATAGAAATTTAACTCTTAACTGAATTAGTATTATATGGACATTAAGTCAACTAAATGTGATGTTACTTTTTCATTAAAAAAATAAATATTAAAATAAATAAAAACTACTAAAGTATATGTTAAGGAACTAAAAGAATCATCTAAAACATTAGAAAGTTAATGGTGTATAAGAATACAAAGAAAACAAAATATTTATTTCAAATCAAAGTAATATAAACTGGAATATGAATGATATGCAATCTTAAAATGATATGACTTAAATACTAAAACCAGGAAGCATAAATTATGAGAAATGTAACACAGTTCAAAGGAGAAAATGATTTAAAATACCATCACTCAATATTTTTCAATATACCAAAATATTACCCTGCTGCTGCTGCTAAGTCGCTTCAGTCATGTCCAACTCTGTGTGATCCCAAAGACGGCAGCCCACCAGGCTCCCCCCGTCCCTAGGATTCTCCAGGCAAGAACACTAGAGTCGGTTGCCATTTCCTTCTCCAATGCATGAAAGTGAAAAGTGAAAGTGAAGTCACTCAGTCATGTCCAACTCTGTGTGACCCCATGGACTGAAGCCCACCAGGCTCCCCATCCCTGGGATTCTCCAGGCAAGACTGCTGGAGTGGGGTGCCATTGCCTTCTCCTAATATACAGTAAACAGGAAGAGGAAATGGCAACTCACTCCAGTATTCTTGCCCAGATAATTCTATGGAGAGAGGAGCCCATGGAGTGGCAAAGAGTTGGATAAGACTGAGCAACTGAGCACACATGCACACAGCAAACAATCAGGAGTAGAGTGAAGAAAAACCTCCAGCACATTTTTGCCCTGTCCTCCAGGCTATGGGCTCAATTTCAAACAATCTTTAAGAGAAGGACAGATTTAAACAACTTTCCTAAATATTTTGAACCCATGATTCTTCTATCTTCTGCAAGGCAAAAGAGTCAGCAAAACAAGGTAAGAACACTGGATGTTCTAAATGAATAATGCACCGAGACTGTGCTCATGAATGGACACTGTTAGGCAGGGGACATGGAGACTGAAACAGAAGAAACTGAAACTCTAGTGGCTGTTAAGAGTTTTTTCTCCATGCTGGTGAATGAGATCTGAAGAGCATGACTGTGGGAGGGAATCAAGGAAGAGACAGAACTGCTTGTGAATCATATGGTTTAGGGAAAAATCCAGAGGGGTAATCACAAGCAAAAACCAAAATGGCTGTCTGAGGAGGCCTTACAAATAGCTGTGAAAAGAAGAGAAGCAAAAGCAAAAGAGAAAAGAAAAGATATACTCATTTGAATGAAGAGTTCCAAAGAATAGCAAGGAGAGAGAAAAAGCCTTCCTCAGTGATCAATGCAAAGAAATAGAGGAAAACAATAGAACAGGAAAGATTAGAAATCTCTTCAAGAAAATTAGAGATACCAAGGGAACATGTTATGCAAAGATGGGCTCAGTGAAGGACAGAAATGGTAGGGACCCTAGCAGAAGCAGAAGTTATTAAGGAGAGGTGGCAAGAATACACACAAGAACTATACACACAAGGACTTCATGACCCAGATAATCACGATGGTGTGATAACTCACCTAGAGCCAGACCTCCTGGAATGCGAAGTCAAGTAGGCCTTAGGAAGTATCACTACAAATAAAGCTAGTGGAGGTGACAGAATTCGAGATGAGTTATTTCAAATCCTAAATAAATGATGCTGTGAAATGATGCAATCAATATGTCAGCAAGTTTGAAAAAATCAGCAGTGGACAAGGACTGGAAAAGGTCAGTTTTCATTCCAATCCCAAAGAAAGGAGGTGCCAAAGAATGCTTAAACTACCACACAGTTGCACTCATCTCACATGCTAGTGAAGTAATGCTCAAAATTCTCCAAGCCAGGCTTCAGCAAAACGTGAACAATGAAATTTCAGAAGTTCAAGCTGGTTTTAGAAAAGGCAGTGGAACCAGAGATCAAGTTGCCAACATCCGCTGGGTCATCAAAAAGCAAGAGTGTTCCAGTTCAGTTCAGTTCAGTCGCTCAGTCGTGTCCAACTCTTTGCGACCCCATAAATCGCAGCACGCCAGGCCTCCCTGTCCATCACCAACTCCCAGAGTTCACTCAGAATCACATCCATTGAGTCAGTGATGCCATCCAGCCATCTCATCCTCAGTCGTCCCCTTCTCTTCCTGCCCCTTATCCCTCCCAACATCACAGTCTTTTCCAATGAGTCAACTCTTCGCATGAGGTGGCCAAAGTACTGGAGTTTCAGCTTTATCATCATTCCTTACAAAGAAATCCCAAGGTTGATCTCCTTCAGAATGGACTGGTTGGATCTCCTTGCAGTCCAAGGGAGAGTTCCAGAAAAAACATCTATTTCTGCTTTATTGACTATGCCAAAGCCTTTGACTGTGTGGATCACAATAAACTGTGGAAAATTCTGAAAGAGATGGGAATATCAGACCACCTGACCTGCCTCTTGAGAAACCTGTATGCAGGTCAGGAAGCAACAGTTAGAACTGGACATGGAACAACAGACTGCTTCCAAATAGGAAAAGGAGTAGGTCAAGGCTGTATATTGTCAGCCTGCTTATCAAACTTATATGCAGAGTACATCATGAGAAATGCTGGGCTGGATGAAGCACAACCTGGAATCAAGATTGCTGGGAGAAATATCAATAACCTCAGATATGCAGATGACACCACCCTTATGGCAGAAAGTGAAGAACTAAAGAGCCTCTTGATGAAGGTGAAAGAGGAGAGTGAAAGAGTTGGCTTAAAGGTCAACATTCAGAAAACAAAGATCATGGCATCTGGTCCCATCACTTCATGGGAAATAGATGGGGAAACAGTAGAAACAGTGTTAGACTTTATTTTGGGGGGCTCCAAAATCACTGCAGATGGTGATTGCAGCCATGAAATTAAAAGATGCTTACTCCTTGGAAGGAAAGTTATGACCAACCTAGATAGCATGTTGAAAAGCAGAGACATTACTTTGTCAACAAATGTCCACCTAGTCAAGGCTATGGTTTTTCCAATAGTCATATATGGTATGGATGTGAGGGTTGGAAAGAGGGCTGAGTACAGCATAATTGATGCTTTTGAACTGTGGTGTTGGAGAAGACTCTTGAGAGTCCCTTGGACTGCAAGGAGATCCAACCAGTCCATCCTAAAGGAAATCAGTCCTGGGTGATCATTGCAAGGACTGATGGTAAAGCTGAAACTCCAGTATTTTGGCCACCATGTGAAGAACTGACTCATTTGAAAAGACCCTGATGTTGGGAAAGATTGAAGGCAGGAGGAGAAGGGGACGACAGAGAATTAGATGGTTATTGGTATCACCAACTCAATGGGCATGAGTTTGGGTAAACTCCAGGTGTTGGTGATAGACAGGGAAGCCTGGCATGCTGCAGTTTATGGGGTAATGAAGAGTTGGACATGACTGAGCAACTGAACTGACTGACTGATTAATCACAACCAGGGATAAACTTGTGATGTCAGAGAAGGCTGTGTGCTTAGTCATTCAGTTGTATCTGACACTTTGTGGCTCCATGGACTGTAGCCTGCCAGACTCTTCTGTCCATGAAAATTTCCAGGCCAGAATTCAGTTCAGTTCAGTTGCTCAGTCATGTCCAACTCTTTCTGACCCTATGAACTGTAGCACGCCAGGACTCCCTGTCCATCACCAACTCCTGGAGTTCACCCAAACCCATGTCCATTGAGTCGGTGATGCCATCTAGCCATCTCATCCTTTGTCATCCCCTTCTCCTCCTGCCCCAAATCCCTCCCAGCATCAGAGTCTTTTCCAATGAGTCAGCTCTTCGCATCAGGTGGCCAAAGTATTGGAGATTCAGCTTCAGCCTCAATCCATCCAATGAATAATCAGGACTGATTTCCTTTAGAATGGACTGGTTGGATCTCCTTACAGTCTTCAAGAGAAGTCTCTCAGGAGTCTTCTTCAACAAAACAGTTCAAAAGCATCAATTATTCTTCACTCAGCCCTCTTTATAGTCCAACTCTCACATCCATACATGACCACTGGAAAAACCATAGCCTTGACTAGATGGACATTTGTTGACAAAGTAATGTCTCTGCTTTTCAACATGCTATCTAGGTTGGTCATAACTTTCCTTCCAAGGAGTAAGCATCTTTTAATTTTATGGCTGCAATCACCATCTGCAGTGATTTTGGAGCCCCCAAATTAAAGTCTGACACTGTTTCTACTGTTTCCCCATTTATTTCCCATGAAGTGATGGGACCAGATGCCATGATCTTCATTTTCTGAATGTTGACCTTTAAGCCAACTCTTTCACTCTCCTCTTTCACCTTCATCAAGAGGCTCTTTAGTTCTTCACTTTCTGCCATAAGGGTGGTGTCATCTGCATATCTGAGGTTATTGATATTTCTCCCAACAATCTTGATTCCAGGTTGTGCTTCGTCCAGCCCAGCATTTCTCATGATGTACTCTGCATATAAGTTCAATAAGCAGGCTGACAATATACAGCCTTGACCTACTCCTTTTCCTATTTGGAAGCAGTCTCTTGTTCCATGTCCAGTTCTAACAGTTGCTTCCTTACTTGCATGCAGGTTTCTCAAGAGGCAGGTCAGGTGATCTGGTATTCCCATTTATTTCAGAATTTTCCAGTTTATCATGATCCACACAGTCAAAGGCTTTGGCATAGTCAATAAAGCAGAAATAGATGTTTTTCTGGAACCCTCTTGCTTGTTCCATGATTAAGCAGATGATGGCAATTTGCTCTCTGGTTCCTCTGCCTTTTCTAAATCTAGCTTGAACATCTGGAAGTTCACAGTACACATATTGCTGAAGCCTGGCTTGGAGAATTTTGAGCATTACTTCACTAGTGTGTGAAATGAGTGTAATTGTGTGGTAGTTTGAGCATTCTTTGACACTGCCTTTCTTTGGAATTGGAATGAAAACTGACCTTTTCCAGTCCTGTGGCAGCTGTTGAGTTTTCCAAATTTGCTGGCATATTGAGTGCAGCACTTTCACAACATCATCTTTCAGGATTTGAAATAGCTCCACTGGAATTCCGTCACCTCCCCTTGCTTTATTCATATTGATGCTTTCTAAGGGCCACTTGACTTCACATTCCAGGATGTCTGTCTCTAGGTGAGTGATCACACCATCATGGTTATCCAGGTCATGAAGATCTTTTTGTATAGTTCTTCTGTGTATTCTTTCCACCTCGTCTTAATATTTTCTGCTGCTGTTAGGTCCCTACCATTTCTGTCCATCATTGAGCCCATCTTTGCATGAAATGTTCCTTTGGTATCTCTAATCCTCTTGAAGAGATCTCCAGTGCTGTGGTCCAGCCCCAGTGGATCCAGGGTGATTCGAAGCAGGGATGGCATTGGCGAGGAGAACTTATTTATTTATTAATATAAGATTAGATCAGGAAGAAATAGTGTAGTAGGAAAATTTAGCGGAGAAAAGAGGCTGATTAACCTGGTTTACATGGAAAACCAATAAAGTTCCAGACAAGGAACCTGCACCATCTACGTTGGGCCACAGGCACCTGCTTGAATACTGGAGGGTGTCCCGCCTTGGGCTCCCTCACGTGGGTCTCAGAAGCCTGGGCAAGTAAGTAGACTCGGTGAGCCTCCACGTTCCAAGGGATCAGCCTGAAAAGGAGAAGGAGGGAGGAAAAGAAAGAATCAACATGGGGGAGGCCAGGCTTGTGCAAAAACCCCTTCCAATTTTATTATTCAAAAGGTGTTTATATACCCTAAATTTACACAATGGAAGATACAGAGTCACACAGCGGCAGCAGTCCTGACCCTTTCTCTATATCTTTTGTATACAAAAGGTCTCAGGTGATTTACATTATCTTTTGGCCAGGAGGCTTGCTAACACTTTTTGGCTCTCTTTCATAATGAATGTTAATCTCATTTCCCCTGAAGTGTTTTTCTTTAATCTTCATCTCCTTAAAGCACTAAAGTTACATCCCTATAGAACAAAGGCACAGTGGGTTATAACAAAGAAGGTACTTAATTCAAAGATCTAATGCTGCTAGTTGTTTTTTCTATATACTAACTACATCAACAAATAAAAGATATTAAAATTCGGCAGCAAGTATTGGCTCAACAAATGAAACCTTTAGTCAGTTCTATTCTAATGATTTTGACTCCTCAGAAGCCTCTACATTCCTAGGATGTTTTAAGCTTCCTGTGCCTCCTGGGGTCAGGAGGCCTCAAACAATCACATGCGCAGCTGTACACATGTAGCTTTTCTAGCCTGCAGGCAGGCTAGAAAGCCATCAGAGAGGTTTTTGGATTGAAACATTCGTATTATGCCCAAGAGATTTATTATCTAAAAGCTAATTTTTTTCCCAGAAAAGGTGGTGCAGGGACAGCCTCCTTTTAATGAGAGAAGAGTAGGTGGAAAGCATAACACAGTAAAGCAGGCAGACTCTGGTTTTGGGGGTGGATGCTCAGGAAATTCCAGGGGGAACCCCTGAAGCCTGATCACGTCCTTGCATTTTGCCAGGCTTCCTTCCTCATGACCTTGTCACGGGCTGGATTCCTCATGTTGGCTCCTGGCACTCCAGTCTTTCCCATTCTATTGTTTCCCTCTATTTCTTTGCATTGATCACTGAGAAAGGCTTTCTTATCTCTCATTGCTTTTCTTTGGAACTCTGCATTCAAATCTAGGCAGAATCCTGGAGTGGAATTCCAAGTCATACTCCAGGGGATCTTCTTAATCCAGGGCTCAAACCCACATCTCCTGCATCTCCTGCATCTCCTGCACTGGCAGGCAGATTCACTACCAATAGCACCATCTGGGAACCCCCAGAGAAGGCTGAAGTAGGCTTAAGGTAAAGGGTGACCATGTTTTTTAATTAGATGCTTTTCTGTTATACTCTTTTGACTCTCCTCATTTTGAATAAAAGTCTGATATACAACACTGCTTTATAATATTTGTTATTACTAGAAGTAGGTAAATGAATTTTATGACACGTTTGAGGCAAAGTAGAAAGAGAGTCACAGGGCATAGGATATGTAATATAGACAGAATTGACAAGAGACAGGACATAAGTATCAAATCACTAAGAGGCATAATAGTTACTTACAAATCTTGAGAGATGTAAAGCAAAAGGGGGGACCTATACTTCTCAGTTTGGGGGACTGCGACCTATAGTCAATTATTTTAAAAGTTCAGTTGTGAGGATAACCTCAGGGAATTGTACGATTTAGGAACACACAGGTTTGTGACCTTTGGATTATATAATACATTATTAAACCTACTTTCTAAGTATTTTCCTAAAATACCTGTTTTACTTCATTTCTATTCTTACCACCAAGACTGAAATGTTCTCTGAACTTTTCTTGATCTTTATGCTTTTTCTCCTTTTCAATCCATCTTCAACTCCCATAATTTATCTTTCCTTGGTAAAGTTAGCCAAATCTAACACTTCAAAAATAATATTATCTGAGATTTTCAGTTTCTTAGTAGGCAAGAAAAATATTCATGGGGCTTATGATATATTTGAACTTAATTCCACCATATTCTTAAGGTTTTATGTTTAACATGCTTATTCTTCATTTTTTTGTTCTTTATTAACTACAGATTGATTAAAAAACAGTTCTTATATTTTTAGTTTGACTTTATGCTATGTTAGGGGTAGCCCTTAAATTTTTAACATGAATACCCAAATTTTCTTCCTTCTAACCAAGTCTGAGGTTAACTTGAGTTTCCATCTGTATTTGTAGGACTGCAGGAGGATACATTTCTGTTGTTTTAGTCCACCAGTGTGCGATACTTTGCTCCAGCAGCACTAAGAAACCAATACACACCATTTTCCTATTGGTCTCAAGGTGCACTTTTCTCTACAGAAAACTGCACCTAGAGCTTTTCACTAATGTAGTTACATCAATCTTGTAAATTTCATTTCAGCTTACTGTTACTTTCTCTTTGCCCTTCTTTACCAGTTTGTATTATGTTACATACTCTCATGAGCTCTGTATTTATTCTTTTATACAGCATTTCCCACATATTAAGCTTTAATGTAATTGTTGTGTATTGTTTATCTCCTCCACTAGAATGTAAGTAAGTTCCATGCACAGATGTATGCTTATCATGATACCCTTATCAACTAAGACCATATCTAGTCCATGGTAGATTTTGAATAAATATATATTAAATGAAGGGGCTTCTCGGGTAGTGCTAGTGGTAAAGAACCTGTCTGCCAATGCAGGAGACACGGATATGACTGAAGCACCTTAAAGTGTGCATGCACTCATAAAATGAAATCATTAATACATTTGATGGGAAAGCTAATATCAGGATACAGACAGTCCTAATTTTGAAGCTATAACTACTCAGGGATAATAAGCTGTGATATTTTTAACTTTAGAAGATCCTCAAATGCTACATATATATATATATATACACCATTGTCAGGCTAATAAGTACAACATATATTTCTTATAGTGCTTTCCTTGAAGGGATTTAATTATAGTTTCCAACAGTGGCAACCATTCACCAGAACCACCACTGTCAGAGCTTAAACAACATTTGATATAGCTGCATGAATCTTTTTTCCTTCATTGAAAGAAATTTCATTTTTGTTCAACGTCTACCTGAGCATTTCTTCATAGACATTTGATGAAGCTATTTTATATATATATAACCCAGAACTCAGAAGTTCCTCAAGTGTTAGGAAAAGGAAGCACATGTAAGAGTGTGAAGAAAATAATCACAATAGGTATCAAAAGGTTTCCCAATTTTAGGGAAATGATCTGAAGACGGTTGTTACCCATCAGGAAGCATAGAAAATGTCATAAACTGAAAGCATGATATCAATGAGCCATGATTCTATAGAATGGGGTTGAGGGAAGAATCACAGAAACTTATGAGCCAGGATACTACAAATAGACAAAACTCGGTCAGATGAACAACAACAACCAGAGAGGCCTCTTGTGGTTTACAAACAGAACTTTGGAAAAAAGTTTTCTGCCACTGCTACAAAATCGCCTTCACAGTGAGGAGAATTCATTAATCTTGGCAGTCCTTACTTGATCAATGGAAACTGATCATAGCAACCATATCCAAGCATGTCCTTTCCCTAAAGCATGGAGTTTCAACCTTGGATTCCTCCAAATAAGAATACACAGATGTGGAGATCCTTGGCAAAACAATAAGAGGTTTGAAGTAGAACAGGTGGTATGGAAAACTTGATCTTTGAAAGTTTAAAATCAGTAAGCCTCAAATATTTTTGGTGACTATAAACATGAAGAATTTCTCCTTAAATCTGAAATGCTTTAATGTTCATCAACAAAATCCTTCCCACCACTTCTTTTCTATGTAAACGAACACATGCACTTTAGACACAATCTGCTAAAATAAATGTATCTTGCAGTGTCACACCAATTCTTGTAAGCACTGATGTGAAAGGGCAGTGTTGAACTTTCAGTGAATGAGTTGTTCTATAGAGATGCATATTGCCATTACTTATAATCTAAATCAATTTTTTCTAGGATTTTTGAGTCAATTTTCATTAAATGCTTTAATTATTTTTCAGTAAATGGTTAATATGTAACTCTAGGGAAATGAGTTCTTCTTAGCCTGTTTTCTAAAGAGCTGATCTTTTCATACATCAAAAGTTTTTTATTCTTACTTTATGACCACATTTTTAAAATTTACAGGTGATTAAAGTAAATAAGGTTCTGAGAAGGGCATTTAGGAGACCCACTATGAGTTAAAGACCTGGACATTAGTAAAATGTAAATCTGTGATAATCATTTTAATCATAAGGATACAGCATTAATAAGACATTCTCTGTAATAAGATGTCACAAACTCAGAAAAAAGCACTTTTTTTTTTCTTTCATAAATCTCTAAACCATTCTTGTATCTGATCAAAAATTAGCTAGGCAACCTCACTGATAGCTGAGCTTTCTTGTGAGTCTGTGTTTCAGCTGAAGATCAGCTGGGATAGGCTGGATCTATGCTTCGCATAGACTTTTAGATCTCCCATGGAGCTCTACCCCAAGGATATCTGGTCTCCTTGGACTAGAGGGCTACTTAGCTGCATGTTCTTCCTTAGATGGCAGAAATTCCAGGGGAGCAAGCCTATTCATGCCATCACTTTGTTTCCTTTTGCTGTGTCCATTCACTTATATCCACCAGGCAAACCTGAAGGAGTGAAAAGTAGAGCCCACTTTTTCTGAAAGGACTTGCAAAATTATGTGACAAAAGTTATGAATTCATAGAGTGGTGAAAAATTAATACATGATAATTCAATCTGCCATTGGGATCTACTCAATTTTATTGGGATTCTCAATTGTTCTTCAGTTAGAGATAGTGCGTTGGTTAAGACTGAAGAAGAGTCCTATATCTTTCATTTGTTCTACTGTTACTGTTCTTCTAAAGGAGGTCATTGTTGTGCATGCAAAATAGGAGAATCTAATATTGGGAATTAGAATAATCATTAACATATTGGACAGATAATGATTTCTAGTGTTCCCGAACACATGGGTGAATGGAAAACTAAACTTTGGCTTAACACAGAAAAGCAAATTCAAAGATCTGCATTTCCCTAGGAAAACTACAGTCCTTATAACCCAAGGGTTGAAAGATTTATTTCCCTGTGGACCAAGGTTTCAGCAGATCAATTAATAGAGCATGTTCTTCTCTTCTGCTGCCATGTGCAGAAAGAAAAATGTGTTGATTATGCCATTTCGGAGTACTGTATACACAAAGTCAACTTTATGGGCTGGGCTAACCTACAGTGCAGGACTTAGAAATTGGGACCCAGAAAATAATCAGTCTCTGTCCACTTGGCAGCATGAACCATCATGAAGTCCAGTGGTTGGCAGACAGGGGCTGGAGCCCAAGTGGCTCTCGCTTCACAGCTTCTGATCAAAGGCATGAAGCTCCCTAAACTCAGTAAAGTCTGAGAATCAAATTACTATATAACATATACTCTAAAATTTACAAAAGGTTTAGAGTAATGCAATCTTTCCCCTCCAGGCAAGGAAATGAGCACCATTAAAATGTTTAGGTTTTACAATACTGCAAAGGAAGGAAAATGCCATTAATATCATCAAATCACCCATAATGGGTTCTCTTTCAGCATGGGGCTAGTTTTCTTTTTGGCCTCCTTCACTGCAGAATGATTTTTCTGTGTGGAGCCTCTGTTAGGTTAATGGTAGGCTTCTTGTGCAATAAATCAGCCCTTATGATTAACCTAGGTTCTTTTAATTTTGTGATTTTTAGAATAGTATATATTAGATGTAATATCCTTTGAATAATTTCGATGTATTCAAAGGACTCATTAGTTCTAGAATACAGAATTAAGTAAAAATAATAGCTCCTTTCCAATGAGATGTGATAAGCTTGCAAAGTATATCTTTGTCCATTAGAGTTGAAAGTTATCTTGGAGATATTAAATCTAACTTTTCATTAGTGTAAGAATCTCTTCTAACATATCTTTGAAAGAATGCCATCTGCTTCCTGATATAGCACTTTCAGCGAATAGGACTCCTTCCAAGAGACACAGACAAAATGCGTCAAGAAACCTGAAAATACCCATAAAATAAACTGCAAAACAAAACAAAAACAGAAAGAAAAACTAGAAATAGATAAATAAAGTATTTATTAAGCCCCTGAATAAGAAGCTGAAAGTATTTTTCACTTCAATCTTCAATTTTAATTTAGTTTCACTGTGTATTTGTATTTCTGCCTCTAGATTGTCATTTTGAAGAAAGGAGGGATGATATGAAAAATAGTCAGTTGTATTTATGGTGTTGAAGAAAGAATTTGGTGTTCTGGAACACAGCCTGTGATAGCAGAACAACGTCTGGCAAGAAACACATTATGTTTGGCTGGAAAGTTACTGGCACTATCAAGAAATATTAAAGTGGATATTTGAGAGAGGATGAAGAGCCAAGCAAAACTGTAAACCAGGTGGGACCAAGAGAGCCACAGGACAATGGATGAGCCGCACGTCAGTTACCAGAGCGTTAACAATTCTATGCCTCTTACAAGGCATATGAGGTCACAGAATTCATCTTAACAATCTTCACGTTTCCTTTAAATTAAGGAATTAGGAATCATAATTAGGAAAAATTCTCAAGATCTGCAGGTAGACATATTTGCTACTTCCTTTTAAAATGCAAGATATAAGAACTTTCCAACAAGGGTCCAACTTTAATATGTCACAAACATAAGAAGGAAGCCGACACTTGCCTACACTTTTCTCCTTTAGAAAGAAATATATTGTTAACTGGCATAGAGAGATGACTTCCTAAAACCTGACTTTCCCATAAATACCAGCCATATACCTAGACAATAAACACAACAACAACAAATACCTGAAGGCTCTGGGCTGAATGAAAGCACACAATTTGTTTGCTTGTTTGTTTGTTTTAAGTTTTAAATGTTTTTATTTTTTATTATTATTAAATTTATTTATTTTTTTAATTACAATACTGTATTTGTTTTGCCATACATTGACACGAATCAGCCATAGGTGAACACAATCTCCCAATGCCGAAGCCCCTCCCACCTCCCACCCCACATCCTCTACTTGAATCATCCTGTGCATCAGCCCCATGCATCCTGCATCCTACATTGAACATAGGTTGGCTCTTCGTTTCTTACAAGAAAATATACATGTTTCATTGCCATTCTCCCAAAGAAAGCACACAATTTGTAGAGAGGAGCTTCTTCTTCCTTGATTTCTTTGTCTCAGGCTCTGCCTTTTGTGTCATCTTATCTCTGTTGCTCAGCTTCTTATGTTTAGACTTCACCTCCGGCATCATCTTCCTCCTTCCTTCTGTGCCTTCTTTATATGCTTTATATGCTCAGTTCCCCCTGTGCTAATTCTCTCACCAGACTTCCCTTTTTCTCTGAAACTCTTCCCATTCCCTTTTCTTCTATATTGTTCAGAACCTGTCCCTCTAAAATTAAGTCTTCTGAGTATCTAGAGGCTACACTCTTAGTTTCTTATATTCCCCAGACTAAGGCTGAACTGTGGGCCATAGTCAAAGATTTTCTTGAAGTAACCAAAGATCCTCACAGATCTTCTGAGGAAGGTAATATAGTCATTCAAATGTATCAGTCTAATTTCTCTGAGCTATTCAGTTCAGTTCAGTCACTCAGTCGTGTCCGACTCTTTGCGACCCCATGAATCACAGCACGCCAAGCCTCCCTGTCCATCACCAACTCCCGGAGTTATATCAGCTAGTTAACTTTTTTGTCAGCGAAGGCCAGGCCCAGTGTTCATCAAAAACAACTAATAGGAAAAATCCTGAAAGGTCTCTAGAATTACAACTGGGAGACCAGCCCACTTATTTATTAAAAATCAGGTCTGAGTAATCATTAGGGGACTTCAGTAGGCAATTTTTAGGTATTTTTCAACCCTGTTTATTAGAGCAAAATTCAGGCTTACACAACAAAATCTGATGAATCTGCTCTGGTCTTCCTTCAGATGTCGATTCCACTGGGGTAGTTTTTTTTTTAAAACTCTGCTGGTGCAGGAGACACAAGAGATGCGGATTTGATCCCTGAATCAGGAAGATCCCCTGAGTAGAAAATAGCAACCCAATCCAGTAGACTTGCCTGGAAAACTCCACACAGAGAGGAGCCTGGTGGGCTACTGTCCATGAGTTCACAAATAGTAGGACACAATTGAGCACGCGAACTTGTGTGCACACGCGTGCGTGTGCACACACACACACACACATTTATTAATGGGCTGAACCAGGAGTTTTCCCTTTAATAAAAAGAACTGGGATAGAATGGGAAACTATATCCTCTCTGAATTTAGTTAATATAGCAAACCAGCTCTCTCACATTCTACATGAGTCACCTAAAAGGAAGACTGATAAAGTTCTTAACCTTCATCTCTAGCCATTGAAAGTTCCTAAATTAAGCCAAAACCCTCCAAATTTCTCCTATTATTGCAGAGACAGGACATTAGAAAAAAGATAGTTATAAATTTAAGTAACTTCGGGGGGCACAATTTCAGCCCCTAAATTCAGTCTTTCTCTGTCCTCCCAGTAGCTCAGAAAATAAAGCATCTGCCTGCAATGTAGAGACCCAGGCTTGCTCTCTCGGTCAGGAAGATCCCCTGGAGCAGGGAATGACAACCTGCTCCAGTATTCTTGTCTGGAGAATTCCATGGACAGAAGACCTTGGCAGGCTACAGTCCATGGGTCTCAAAGAGTCAGACACGACTGAGCAACTTTCATTTTTTCACTTTTCTAAGGAACTACAGGGTGCTCTTCCCAATCTTCACTCTTAATCAGACTGGAAAAGATTTCTCCAGATTGGGGATGAATTTCTTCCAATCCGGACACTGGAACCATACTGTCAGTGTTCAACCTATTATAAAGCAGCCCCAACATCAGAGCACTAAAACAGTTCAACAATGGGAATCACTAATGCATTTCAAGGCATTCATTCCTGTCTCTGAATCTATTTCCTGTTGTTTAGGCCCTTTGAGAGATACACAAACTTTTTTCTTTAGTTCCTATGCAACATCCATTTATTAGGTTGAGACTCCATAGAAAAGTATTATGCTGAAATTCTCTACCCCAAAAGGGGAAAAACTCCTGGAATTTGACAGTAGTCACTAAATAACCAAACACGTGGATTAAATAACCTTTTGATATTTTTTGTTTTTGTTTTGTCTCTGATGCTACAAGTGTGGATTCTTGAAACACTGATCATTTGTCCTTATTGAATCAGCTACCATCCTCCTCAAAGGCAAAATATCTAACTGATATTGGTGAAATTCACAGTGCATGTCCCATTAATATAAAGATTCATATAGATCCTCTAGAACCTCTTCCCAGAATTAATATCTTATTCCACAAGTATAGAAGCCCTTTAAGGCATAAGGCTAATAATAGATTACAAGACTTAAGACCTAATTATCCTTTGCATTATTCACTGTAATACTCCTATTTTTGTTGTTGTTTGGTTGCTAAGACATGTCCAACTCTTGCAACCCCATGAACTGTACCCTTCCAGGTTCCTCTGTCCATGGGATTTCCCAGGCAAGAATACTGGAGTGGGTTATCATTTCCTTCTCCAGGGGATCTTCCTGACCCATTGAATGAACCTGCATCTCCTACTTGGCAGCAGATTCTTTATCACTTAGCCATCTGGAAAGCCCACTTCTATTTTACTGGTGAGAAATCCTAAAGGCTGAGGGTGGAGGGCTGTGTCTAAGACCTCCAAGCAATAAACAGCATTCTTAATTCTTGGCACCCTGTTGTCCCAACCTTCATAGTTGTTAACATCCATTCTCATCAAAAGTATATTCTTCACTGTAATTGAGATACACAATACATTCTTTAGCATTCTTCCTGTTGATAAAGCTAGCCAGTACCTTTTCACTTAGGAAGAAAACAGTTCCCCTGGGCAATAATGTGTCATGGTTTTACTGAGAGTCTTTCTTATTTCTTATAAGTTCTGAAGACTGATCTGTATGATGTGAAGTTCCCTAAAGGTGTACTTTGCTGCAATATGTGAACTATTTGCTTCTTTGCTTTTTCTCAGGCATCTTCACAGGAAGACAACATCCATTTGCTAAAGATTTTAGCCCTGAAGGGAAGTAAAGTCACCAAAGAAAAATTAGTTTGTTCAAACCCATGTTCAATATTTAGGACATCTGATAGCAGAACAATGGTTACACCTAGATCCAGTTGGAAGTCATGGTGTCCTTACTTTCCCCAAACCCAAAACTAAGTGCCAAGTGTGAGGTTTTCCTGGGGTGATTGGTTACTGCTAAAACTGGTTTCCAAATTTCTCTCTTATGGCCAAACCTCTGTATGCTTTACTAAACAACAATCCTGACCCAATTTTGTGGGAACAACCAGACGGCATGGCTTTCAAGGCCCTAAAGGAGAGTTTATAAATACTTCTACCCTTGAGCCCTTCAATTATTAGATTCCCTTTTTCCTTTTTGTATATGAAAAGAAAAAAAGTGCCCTTGGAGCACTTGCCCCAAAACACAGAAGCCACCATTAGGGTATGATAGACACACTTTAGCTATTATTAAGATTCCAGGGCATTATAACTTGACTTTCTGGAAGCTAAGGGAAATCATCTTGCTGACACTTTTGCAAGGAATGCTGCCCTTAACGGGGCCAGTAGCAGCCAAACCTCTGTTACAGTACAAAAGGTTATTTCCCCAAATGATAACTCAGAAAAACTAGCTACACAGGCCAAACAGTTGGCCTCTAAAAGGGAAAAACAAGATTGGAAATTCAATAATTGTTGGTTTGATTAAAAAAAAAAAAAAAGCTCCGGTTTGAGACTTCCAACCTAAATGTAAATACATAAATGAATTTATTCTTAAAGATTTTGTTATCCAGAGCTAATTTTTGGTAAAAGAATCCAAGTATAATGTCTGATTCTCATACTTTGTAAGTCAGCTTGCTATCTAGAGCAGATTTGATTCTACATTTTGGTGAACATAATATGTAGAGAATAGAGCAATGAAAGTTCTGTTAAAAAAAATCATATTTCCTCAACTATCAATGGTTATTCCCTTTGGGATAAGATTTTCCTCTCAAATTTTTATATAGTGCCATTTATGGCTATTATGTGTGCATACAAATGAATTTCATCCTAAGCTCTCTTTTCAAGTTTTTAAGCCACCCTCTTTCTACCTCTTTTCTCAAGAAAGTCACTTAAGTAGTAAAAATATTACTTTGCCATTTAAGTGCCACCTCATTTTTCCAGTCTTCTCTCAAAATGAGTTGTATCAAAATTTTGCTTATATTATTATGACCATACCATGTACTTCACGGCTAAGTCATAACTACTACTATGATAATTTCTCCTTTTCTGTGCTTCATTTTGTCTGCTTTGGTATTAATAATTGATTTATTTCCTTCTTCCTTTCTCTTTCTCCCTTTCTCTCTCTTCTTAATTTATATTCTCCATGGTAGAACCAGCTTTTTCTTCTTAAAGAAAAATCTAGAACTTTATGAACTTAAACCCTTAACATGACTTCCAAGGCCCTAAATGATCTTGCTCTTGTATCTCTCCAGCCTCATTACCATTTGGCTCCTGGGTCCCTCCACCCCAGCAGTCCTGACTCCACCTCCCTGCCAGCCCCCTGCCCCGGCAACTCCTGAATTCAGTTCCAAGTTTCTTTCTCTTCAGATCCTTGGCATATGATATTATCTTCCTCTCTGCTACTTAATATTTCTCATCCTTGAAAAACAATATAAATTACATATTTCTTAGAAAATCCCTTGATTTTTCAATTAAATTAGGTTTCTTTCTTTTATGTACTCAAATCTATATTTCAGATGGAGATAGATGTGCATTTGGATAGATTCAATAAAATGTAACTAAAACTCATCTTAACACTTTGACAGATCTGATGTTATTGGTTTAGTTACTACAGAGTACTCACAATAGGGCACAGAAAGCCCATGCTGGCAACAGTACTTCAATAAACTACTCATTTGTTTCTAATATAATTTTTACTTTTATCCAGGTGATCCATGAACATAATTTGGAGAATCAAATAATTTTATAACTCTTATAAAGAAAACAGTGTAGTACCTACCCCTCCAATATTCACTCTCAAAGGACAGTTCATTTCAATCCTTTTGCCACTTCTTTTGGTAATTCCCTCCACATCTCTAGCAACAAAGAATAGATTTGTATTGCTATGCCTTGCGATTTTAATGTCTGTATTGCCCTTCACTATGGAAGATGAGGATTTAAATTCTTTCACCCCTCAGCAGCCTGCTAAATGTCTGGCAGCTTCTTAGGGTCTGCGAGTTAGCTGTCAACTTAGCACTTTCTAGTTTCCATGCTTTATTTAAATTTTTTTCAGTTGATTCATTAAAAATTATTTTATTGTCATTGTATAGACATTTTGGCAGAGGACAGACATAAATGCATGAGCTCACCTTGCTAACACTAAAAAATAGTATACTTGTTTCTAAGCACAAAATAATAACATAATTTAAATTATTTCTATATTCCCAATAATTAGAATGAAATAATATCACTTAATCAGTAATATTAATCACTACTTTTTTTCATTTGTAGGTTCATAATAATAGTTTGAGCATATATTAAAATATATTTCTTTACACTTATGTAACAAACTGCATTGGATAGGTATGAACTGGAGTCTTGCTACTGGTGAGAAGTGAGGTAAAACCTTCTGTTGTATTATTTTTCATTCACTGATTTACATCAGGTGTGGAATACTTGCAGATCAAAAAGTAACTGGGCTTTCCCACTACTTATATTCAGAAATATACCAGGAAGCCCAACAGAGGTCAGATTTTAAACAATGAATTTTGGAGAGAAAACTCATCATCAACTAAAACCAATAATGTCCTTGCACACCGCTAGTAAGTGGTGGGTCTGACTGACACCGGAACCCATCCTGACCAGACAGCTTGTGGTATTTATGCTATATGAGATTAATAACTGTGGGTCAGGTATAAAGGCAGTATCATGGCCTCCTTAAACATATTGAAATATGGTTTCAACAGACATAACACAAAAGGAATAGTCTCTTTATTCTCAGGAGTGATAAGGCTGATGCTTACTACTGTGAACATTCAAATATTTTATATAGTGATTTTAATTTGTACCGATGAGTCAAAGCACAGTCATACTACTGCATAAAAGGATGGTAAGGCTGATTCTCTAATTCTTGTTTAGAATAACTTTTATATGCAACATAGACATGGAGGCAAATGAATAGAGTGGCTGAAACACAACCTTGATGTCAAATAGCACTGGGTTTGAGACACAACTCTCCAAGTGGTAACTGTGGGTGGCCTTGCTGCTGCTGCTGCTGCTGCTAGTCACGCCATATTCGACTTTGTGCGACCCCACAGACAGCAGCCCAGCAGGCTCCCCCATCCCTGGGATTTTCCAGGCAAGAACATGGAGTGGGTGTGGGTGGCCTTAGGCCAATTATATATTTTTAGACACTTTCTCATTGGTACATTAAGGGTCATATTAGCATTGATGGTATAAAGATATTGTTAATAAAGTTCTAGCATAATAAATGCTAAGGAAATTTCCATTATTATTATTATTGTTGCTATTGTTTTGCTATTATTATTGTTACAGCATATTTTGTAAGGCAAAGGTATAGTATTCTGTGAAATCAGGAGACCTTCCTGTGCAGGATTTTCTGTATATATTTTTCAGAACTAAAACTAACCAGAATATTATATTTGTATACAAAAGCCACTTCTGTCTCCATTATGGCAAATCTACAATGGTCCAGAAAAATTCAGGTGAATGCAATGGGAAAATACAGCCTGGTTCTATCCCTCCTATGTGCGCCTGGCACCCAGATCTGGATTAAACATTCCTAGTACAGAAGGCTTTTAGGAATCTGGAGGCCCCCTTGAGCTAACTGTGAGAAAATTCCCTTGATAAATTGAGTCTGTGGATTTTTTTTTTTTTTTTTGGTAATGCCTTTATAATCCTAAAACATTTACAACAGAACTGATCTTTAAGCAAGCTAATGCCATGCTTGTCAAAACTGTTCAGGAGAGTCTATAAAATGAAGCTCATGGGAAGAGATGGATCTCTGTGGGAAGAGAGCTAAAGCAAAACAGAAAATTATAGCAAAAACTTAGGGATCAGAAGCAGCAAATGTTTTACTGGGCAGATCTGTAACTCAAAGTCTTGAAGAAACGAAAAATGAGTTAGTCAACCTTGGGCTACACTGGAAGTGGAAGAACTTTTGCTGTGAAGGAACAACTGGGAGGTACTTTAGGCACTGCAGAGGCAAAATCAAGAGACATAACATAGGCAGTTTTATAAAAAGAAAACAAATTTCACAAAACTATTATTTGTATGGCAAGTCAGTTCAGTCGCTCAGTCATGTCCTACTCTTTGCGACCCCATGAATCACAGCACGCCAGGCCTCTCTGTTCATCACCAACTCCCCGGAGTTCATTCAGACTTACGTCCATCGAGTCCATGATGCCATCCAGCCATCTCATCCTCGGTCATCCTTTCTCCTCCTGCCCCCAATCCCTCCCAACATCAAAGTCTTTTCCAGTGAGTCATCATTTCACATGAGGTGGCCAAAGTACTGAAGTTTCAGCGTTAGCATCATTCCTTCGAAAGAAATCCCAGGGTTGGATCTCCTTCAGAATGGACTGGTTGGATCTCCTTGCAGTCCAAGGGACTCTCAAGAGTCTTCTCCAACACCAGAGTTCAAAAGCATCAATTCTTCAGCGCTCAGCCTTCTTCATAGTCCAACTCTCACATCCATACATGACCACAGGAAAAACCATAGCCTTGACTAGATGGACCTTAGTCGGCAAAGTAATGCCTCTGCTTTTGAATATGCTATCTAGGTTGGTCATAACTTTTCTTCCAAGGAGTAAGTGTCTTTTAATTTCATGGTTGCAGTCATTATCTGCAGTGATTTTGGAGCCCCCAAAATAAAGTCTGACACTGTTTCCACTGTTTCCCCATCTATTTCCCATGAAGTGATGGGACTGGATGCCATCTTCGTTTTCTGAATGTTGAGCCTAAGCCAACTTTTTCACTCTCCTCTTTCACCTTCATCAAGAGGCCCTTTAGCTCCTCTTCACTTTCTGCCATAAGAGTGGTGTCATCTGCATATCTGAGGTTATTGATATTTCTCCTGGCAATCTTGATTCCAGCTTGTGTTTCTTCCAGCCCAGCGTTTCTCATGATGTACTCTGCATAGAAGTTAAATAAGCAGGGTGACAATATACAGCCTTGACGTACTCCTTTTCCTATTTGGAACCAGTCTGTTCCATATCCATTTCTAACTGTTGCCTCCTGACCTGCATACAGATTTCTCAAGAGGCAGGTCAGGTGGTCTGATATTCCCATCTCTTTCAGAATTTTCCAAAGTTTATTGTGATCCACACAGTCAAAGGCTTTGGAATGAGGTTTGTTACGCTGTACAGGAGACAGGGATCAAGACCATCCCCATGGAAAAGAAATGCAAAAAGCAAAATGGCTGTCTGGGGAGGCCTTACAAATAGCTGTGAAAAGAAGAGAGGCAAAAAGCAAAGGAGAAAAGGAAAGATATAAGCATCTGAACGCAGAGTACCAAAGAATAGCAAGAAGAGATAAGAAAGCCTTCTTCAGTGATCAATGCAAAGAAATAGAGGAAAAGAACAGAATGGGAAAGACTGGAGAGCTCTTCAAGAAAATTAGAGATATCAAGGGAACATTTCATGCAAAGATGGGCTCGATAAAGGACAGAAATGGTCTGGACCTAACAGAAGCAGAAGATATTAAGAAGAGGTGGCAAGAATACACGGAAGAACTGTATAAAAAGATCTTCGAGACCCAGATAATCATGATGATATGATCACTCATCTAGAGCCAGACATCTTGGACTGTGAAGCCAAGTGGGCCTTAGAAAGCATCACTACGAACAAAGCTAGTGGAGGTGATGGAATTCCAGTGGAGCTGTTTCAAATCCTGAAAGATGCTGCTGTGAAACGGCTGCACTCAATATGCCAGCAAATTTGGAAAACTCAGCAGTGGCCACAGGACTGGAAAAAGTCAGTTTTCATTCCAATCCCAAAGAAAGGCAATGCCAAAGAATGCTCAAACTACTGCACAATTGCACTCATCTCACATGCTAGTAAAGTAATGCTCAAAATTCTCCAAGCCAGGCTTCAGCAATATGTGAACCGTGAACTTCCTGATGTTCAAGCTGGTTTTAGAAAAGGCAGAGGAACCAGAGATCAAATTGCCAACATCTGCTAGATCATCAAAAAAGCAAGAGAGTTCCAGAAAAACATCTATTTTTGCTTTATTGACTATGCCAAAACCTTTGTATGGCAAAACCCACTGCAATATTGTAAGGTAATTAGCCTCCAATTAAAATAAGTTAATTTAAAAATTTTAAAATATAAAAATAATAATTGAATATGGTTTTTCAGGTGGCCCTGGAGTAGGAAATGCCAAACCACTCCAGTGTTCCTGCCTGGAAAATCCCATGGAGAGAGAGCCCGATGGGCTCCAGTCCATGGGGTCACAGAGTCGGACACAACTGAAGCGACTGAGCATCCCAGGTAGCCCAGTGATAAAGAATTCGCCTGACAATTCTGGAAATACCGGAGACCAGGGTCAGGAAGGTCCCCTGGAGAATTTGATATACCCAACTCTCCTCCACCTCACTACAGCCAAACACTTATTCTAAATTGAATTCTCCTGCATTGGCAGGCAGATAATCTTACCACTGAACCACCAGGGGAGCCCAAAATGTTCTACACAGCAGGGGAAATACAAGCATTAATGAACTATCAGTTCAGTCGGTTCAGTCGCTCAGTCGTGTCCAACTCCTTTCGACCACAGGAATCGCAGCACGCCATGCCTCCTTGTCCATCACCAGCTCCCGGAGTTCACTCAGATTCACGTCCATTGAGTCAGTGATGCCATCCAGCCATCTCATCCTCGGTTGTCCCCTTCTCCTCTTTCCCCCAATCCCTCCTAGCATCAAAGACTTTTCCAATAAGTCAACTCTTTGCATGAGGTAGCCAAAGTACTGGAGTTTCAGCTTTAGCATCATTTCTTCCAAAGAAATCTCAGGGCTAATCTCCTTCAGAATGGACTGGTTGGATCTCCTTGCAGTCCAAGGGACTCTCAAGAGTCTTCTCCAACACCACAGTTCAAAAGCATCAATTCTTCAGTGCTCAGCTTTCTTCACAGTCCAACTCTCACATCCATACATGACCACAGGAAAAACCATAGCCTTGACTAGACAGACCTTTGTTGGCAATGTACTGTCTCTGTTTTTCAATATGCTATATAGGTTGGTCATAACTTTTCTTCTAAGGAGTAAGCATCTTTTAATTTCATGGCTGCAATCACCATCTTCAGTGATTTTGAAGCCCCCAAAAATAAAGTCTGACACTGTTTCCACTGTTTCCCCATCTATTTTCCATGAAGCAATGGGACCGGATGCCATGATCTTCGTTTCTGAATGTTGAGCTTTAAGCCAACTTTTTCACTCTCCTCTTTGAGTTTCGTCAAGAGGCTTTTTAGTTCCTCTTCACTTCTGCCATAAGGGTGGTGTCATCTGCATATCTGAGGTGATTGATATTTCTCCCGGCAATCTTGATTCCAGCTTGTGTTTCTTCCCATCCAGCATTTCTCATGAACTAGGGCTCAAAATTCTCCTTGAGCCAGCTTTCAAGTTGTGCACAGTCTATAGTAGAGAGGATGGAATACTAATCTCAAAGCCCATAGAGTTATCATCGGGAGGGGAAAAACAGACTAAAACACATGAAAATGGTTCACACTCAACAAGCCCTATCACTGTCCCAAAAGAACATTTATTAGAGGCCTCACTGAGAGAGCTCAATGCAATTTTGTATAGCTAAACAGAAGTATAGCTAAATTTTTTTCTGGAAACTGATTTTTTTTTAAATGTCTTGAGTTTTTATCCTATTCAAGAGTAAATTTTCACAAATTTTATCTTTCTTTCATAAAACAGGAAATTTTCCTTAACAAAATGAGCACATAGCTTTATAAGAATTCCTCTCATTGAATGCATTATAATTTATCTGTTAAATTTATTAATATTTTACCTATGATTTTATAAATTTTATTTCATCAATTATATTTTGTTTATCAATAATAAGTTTAGTTTATCTGATGCATGCAAAAACTCTTTAGATTACTAAAAAAACAAATATTTGTGAAAAATCTCTCTACTTTAACACAATTCAGAATCTAGCTTCTTTCCTGAATGACTTTTAATTATATAAATAACCATTTCTTTTAATAAGTTTTAGAAATAACTGTGTTCTTCTTAAATATAGTTAAATAAGTTTTACATTGTGTGGTTTTATTTTATTTTGAAGTAATTTTACATTTATTAAAAACTACAAGAATAATACAAAAAAAATCACTTTCTGAATCTCTTGAGGGTAACTTACCAATATAATGTCCTAATACTCCAAATACTTCCACGTGTACTTCTTAACAACAAGAATATTTTCTCATGTAACCACATTACAACCAACACTGAACTCTCTAACCTGCAGAGAACATTCAATTTTGCCAATAACATCCTGGAATTAATTTGCCTAAGACCATTTTTCCCTTCAGTTGCCATGTTTCTTTTAGCCTCTTTCAATTCAAAGCAAGTTCCCAGTTTTCCTTGACTTTCATGATTTTGACCTGAGACAATTATAGGTCAGTTATTTTTTTGAATTATTCTCAAGTTTGATTTATTTGATGTGTTCTCATAATTAGATTCAGACTTTACATGTTTTGGTGGCATTTTTACTAAAGTGAGCTGTGTCCTCTGCTTTGTATATTATCAGACAATGTGAAACATACTCAATATACACAAGGGGACAATTTTGTTTTCTCCCTTTACCTATTTGGTATTTTCATCTTCAACAGTAAACTCTAGGATGCTATTTCAGTGTGGGATCTTACAAGTACAAAGTATCAATCTGTGAGTTTCTTAGGCCTTGAATTTAAGTAAAAAAATATGTCTCCACTCATCTTCAATATTTAAAAAAATTGATCAGTTTCCTCTTAATGTAAACAATTTTATGTCAGTTTCACTGCTGCCCATTGTGGGTGCTTCTCTTCATCCCTCTTCAGAATCCACATACTTGGCTGGATGCCTGCTGCCTTCACACCTCCTGAAGATGCTCTCCCTACTTGGGCTCTGATGTCCCAAACCAGGCAGCCCTCAGCATAGCAATTCCCATTCCTGAATGGCTGACCTCCCAACCTGCTTGGATAGCAATACCATACACTGGGCTCTTCATTCTACTTGTATGAAAGCCTGCCTTACTCAGTACTAGTGAGTAGATCTTGGATTGGTTTATTCAAGAATGAAGGAAGGAGGGAAAAATAGAAATACTGACAGAATATATAAAATTCTATTTCTTTTTTTTTCTGTTGAAAATTTGAAAGTATATACACTGTGACTTCAATTTATTTCAAATTATATATAAATAATATCATTCACATATTTCCTTTTATAAATAATGTATTTAAGGTCCCAAGAAAAATTTCTTATGGAAAATAATTTAATTCATAAGAATATGAAGTGCTTAAAGACAGAGACCCATATCTCAAAGAATATTCAAATAATACAAAATAATTATGCCAGATGAGAAGCTTTTAATATATATCTACGTGCCCTACAGAAACTTTAGTTACAAGTAATAAAAATGACAATACTCCCCAAATGAGAGTGATTGGAGAAGTTCCAAAAATAATCTTCCATGATTTAGTAAAACTATTATCTTGCAATTGCTGGAGCAAAATTCTCCCTTGCTCCTGATCTGTAATTCACTGACATACAGATGCTCCTTCTGTTCTGATAATAATTATAAAAGGAAAATTTGTGGCCCCATGGACTGTACATTGCCAGGCTCTTCTGTCCATGGAATTTTCCAGGCAATAATACTCGAGTGGGTTGCCATTTCCTCCTCCAGGGGATCTTCCCGACCCAAGTATGGAACCAATGTCTCCTGCATTGACAGGTGGATTCTTTTACTGCTATGCCACCTGCGAAGCTTCCTTTATAACCACAAAAGTCATCGAAATGAAGATGAAACAATTAAAAGCCCTTCTTTCTTGTAACATTAGAAATTATTTTCAGTCCATCACAGGTATACTGGAATGGATCCTCAGCTACATGGTCCTGGTTATGAAACAGTAGAAGAATGTCTGAGAATTGACCTGATAAGGATTAAATGTTGTAGGGCAGGTTTGGCATTTTAGGAACAGTGGGCTTGTCCAAGGACTGGAGAGAAATGGAGAAAACAGAGTATGTCAAACTTTCCAGATACAAATTTTAAATCCTTTGGACCAGAGTCTTCATTAGCAGAGCTTTGGACTTTCTAATGTGCAGCTGCCCAGTCATTAACTACACTTCTATTGTGTTTATCTCATCAGAGTTCAGCCCTTCAGTCAATTTCATAATTCCCATCCATTTGTCACTACGGTTAACTTATCTCCCAAGTGTTCCTGGAAATTTTCCAAAACAAATGGAAGAACACTCAGAAAGAAAAGGAAAAAAGGCTTTGTATCAAGATTTTGAAAATTCTGCTTCCAATATAACTATTTTTCTTGCAATTTATTTGATCTTATTTGTAGTGTATTTGAGAATTATTTTTCTTTATTTTTGAAGTCTAATAGTTTACTACATATTTCTCAATACTGATGATTCCACATAATTTTCCCAGTTTCTCATTTGGCCCTTTAAATTTGTAGACCCAGATTTTCTACTTCAGGACGTTTTTCTTCAATCACAAGTATAAATATTAATTTTGTATGTTCTTAGAAGTTTAGTCTTTACTAACTCCAATTATTCCCAGGTGGTGCTAGTGGTAAAGAACCCACTGAGAATGCAGGAGTCATAAGAGATGGGGGCTCGATCCCTCAGTTGGGAAGATCCCCTGGAGGAGGGCACGCCACTCCAGTATTCTTGCCCGGAGAATCCCATGGACAGAGGAGACTGGTGGGCTATAGTCCATAGCATCTCAAAGAGCTGGACATGACTGAAGTGACTTAGCTAGCACATGTACACATGCAATTCCAATTATGCAAACATTATTCCTTCTTTTCTTATCTTCTATTTCTACTATTGTTCATACTGGCTCTTTTCACTTCTTTAATATTTATATCTTTGATTGTTCTCCTGTTTTTCCTAATTATCATGTGGTTTTATTATTTTCTCTTGAGCATCATGCATTTGTTTTTATTTCTGAGATAATTTCTTCAATGACTTCCATTTCTACACTGAATCTAATCCACCTTCTTTCATTTCTTTCTCTCTTTTTCTGCTCCTTTCTGATCTTAATTTCAAAATTTACAATTCAAAGGATTTTTCCATATCTCTAAATACTTTTTGTGTGTATATTTAACTAAGTGTTGCCTTGCAGATGATTTTTGCTATGTTTTTTCTTTTTTTAATTTTTGGAGAGATGGAGAGTTTCATCAGTTAAAGTTTATTGTTTTATTTTCTGATTTTAGAATAATTCTGTATAGATTCAGAGTTATTTTGTTTTGCTCATTGCTGTGAGCTTTGGGTATTTAACAAAATTTCTAGTTCAATGGCAAAATAGATAAAAATCCAAACCTTTAGTGGGCATTATTATTTCTTTTTTAATGGTTAGGAAAGAGGTCGTATGTCTATAATATTTGGTTTTCTTTGACTGCTAAGATTCTATAATTTTTTTCCTTTATTACCTAATTGTTTCACAAATTTCTTTCTTTTCTCTTCTGCTTTTCTTGAACTGTCCTTGCTCACCATAAAGATTGGCAATGGTGTAACATGTGAAGACTGTTTTGGGGAACTTGATTTTTTTTTTCTAATTTACTGTTGTTTTGAAGTTTGGCCATTCTTTGTCTTTATGTCATGTTTAAGGCATATTTTTAGTATGAATTTGCTATTATTGTTGTTTTCTTTTATAGTTTTGAATTGTTTGGAGATGATATATTGAAAGATGCAAACTTAGACAGCCATTATTACCTTCAGCACCCTGGAAGAATTTTATCTTTTAACGTTTTATTTCTATTTGGCCTATGTTCCTTGACCCATGTTATTTGAATGAATTGTGTGTAATGAGCAAGTTATTATTTACTATTCTTATTTCTATTTTGCTTAATAATCAAATGCATACATTATGATAACTAGACTGAAATTTGCATTGTTATTAATGCACTATAACAATAAAATGAAAAAAATATAATATCCAGTCCTAAGTTGGAGATTTCCATTCCATCAAACACAAGGTGGAGGTGCTGTGTGATCAAGAAGAGCATTTTATGTTACTGAATTATATCCCTGCTGTACCTGTATAGTTAAAGACAAAGGAGTTCAGTCTTGTGACTGTAAACTGAGTACTTTTTAATAGTAATAAACTAAGTTTGAATACATTAAAATCTTTAAATGAAACACCACTATATTACCCAAAAGGAGGTAGGTGTAGGTCATTGGAGCATAAATTATTACCCATTTTAAAAATTGCTAGTTTCTGGTTTTCTGGCAAGAAAACAGTGAGCCATTTTAGCTCACTGGCAAAGCCAAGTGTATTTTAGCACAGTTTCAAGATAAAAACAACTTGTCGTGTCAATAGCTGAGGCAAAGAGGTTAGTGAGATGTAGTTTAGTACCAATATATCCTATTTTGCCACGAAACTTCAGAAAAAAATGTACTGAAAGGTTTGACTCCACATTTCACTTTACCAGTGACAAACTATAGTGATTATTGGAAATAATCCTTATCTAAAGAATAAACAATGTTCTATTTTAAAATTTGTTCTCAGTTGCTTCTTTCTAGTATCCTCATCAAGAAAAACAAAAATCATTTTCCTTTCTTCCAAATGTCTATAAGATGATAATGTTATTTGGAACAAAGCCCTTTTCATTCATCATCCTAGGGTCCATCTTCAAACCCATCACAGTCACCCCTCTCTTTTTATCTACTTTGCCAAAGGGACTAATTTTTCTCTATTTCTACACTGGTTGTTTTAAAACAACTAAAGTATCCTTTGGGGATTTTTCTTCCCTCAATCTTGTAGTGAAATTGGGATGCTGTCTCCTTTATTCTTTCTTTTCTTTGTTTTCACTAAAAATAATCAAGCCAGTACAGTAGATTTTACTGCTAATCATCAAGATAAAAAAAAAAAAAAGATTTTACAAAATTAAACACAACTGAGTTGCTAATGTTATAAATTTCCTAATTCATGATTCATGGAAAATGATTAATTCTCCCTTCTAAAATGGGAGGCTCCTGCACAATTTTGTCTGGCTATTAGTTTCCATCCCTGAGTTAGGGCTCATCAAACAGAACATTCCTTGTATTTTTGTCTTTAAGCAATGGACTGTTTGAAACATTCCTATAAAATAGTCTACCTCCCAATCAGAAAATAACCGAAAGTCTGAGTAATAAGCTCCTCTTTTATTTCTCTCAAATGGACAACTTGCATGTTATTAAGCTTCAGACTAGGCCAAGAATTCTTCATTTTCTTCTGGGTAGCTTCTTAATGTCAGTCACTTCTTTGAGTTTCAGTTTGTTTGAGTTTCACTTTGTTTCTTTTTTGTTTTTAATAGACTTTATTTTTTTAGAGCAGTTTTTGGTTCAAAGAAAATTCAAGCGGAAAGTTCCCATATACCTCCTGCCTGCACACAGGCACAGCCTTCCCATTATCAGTATTTCTCACCAGAGAAGTATATTTGTTACAATTAATGAGCTCTTGGTGTTGTACATTCTATGGGATTTGGATCAATGTATAATGACATGTATCCTCCTTTAGAGTATCAGATAGAATAATTTCATTGCCCTAGAAATCATCTGTGCTTTGGTAATTCATCCCTCCTTCTTTGCTAATCCCTGGTGACCATGGATCCTTTGACTGCCTCCATGGGCTTCCCTGATGGTTCAGTGGGTCAAAGGTTCACCTGCAATGCAGGCGACACAGGAGACAAGTTCAGTGCTTGGGTTGGGAAAACCCCCTTGGAGGAGGATATGGCAATTTCTGCTTGAGAAATCCCTGGTGGGGTACAGTCCAAAGTGTTGCAAACAGTCAGACATAACTGATCACATGAGCACACATACAAACTGCCTGCAAGTTTTGTCTTTTCCAGAATAACATGTCATTGGAACCATCTGGTGCACAGGCTTTCCAAACTGGCTTTTTTTCACATAACAATATGCATTTAAGTTTATTCCACGTCTTTTCATGACTTTAAAAAACAACAGCTGTTTTTAGAGCATTTTTAAGTTCACAGTATTATTAACCACAAGGCACAGGGATGTCCCATACCACCCCAGCACAGCTAACCACTCTCTTCCTCAACCCCACAAGTGATATCCCCCACTAGAGTGGTACATTTGTTACAAGCAATGACTCTACATTGACACATCAAAATTACTCAATGTTTATAGTTCATATTAGGGTTGATGCTTGTTGTTGTACATCTGATGGGTTTGGACAAATATATAATGAAATGATCCACCAATGTAGTATTATACAGAATAGTATCTAAGCCCTAAAACTCCTCTGTACTCTATTTATATATATTTGTCTCTTCACTAATCCTGGCAACCACTGATCTTTATACTCTCCCCATAGTTTTGCCTTTTCCAGAATGTCATACAGCAGATACTTGCAATCATACAGCAGATAAGACTTTTCAGATTAGAATCTTTCACTAGTAATATCTCCATATCTTTTCATTTCATTGACAGCTTCTTTCTTTTTAGAGCTGAATGATATTCCATTTTCTGAATATACTGTTTATTCATCCATTAATATACTGAAGTACATTTTAGTTGCTTCCAAGTCTTGGCATCAATTTGTTTTTGTTATTTACATTTGATAGCTTGAAACTTTTGTCCTTTAATACAGGTGGGTGCAAACTCTCTGGTTTCTGGAATGTTAGCAAATGTTGTGTTACAGGATGCTTTTCAAACCATGCATCCCCGACACTCCCTATAAACACAATATTGATCTGTATCTTTATTCCCATCCAGGAACGTCTCTTTTCTACCTCTGAAAAATAATGCTGTGAAATATCCCAAACTCAGTTATTTGATAATGTAGCTGTCATTTTTGCAATTTCTTAGAGCATTAGTTTTTTTTCCCTCTCTTTTGTTTAAATTTATAGAAACTACCAGATCATGGCAAAACCAGACTTGTTTTTCCTACTTTAAGGTCCCAACGATTTTTGAAATGAAAAAGATCTTTTGAAATAAGAGGGCTTAATGTGAAAACTAGTTTATTCTAACTTTTCTTCCTGAATAAGAAATAATAAAAAGAAAGGTGCATATGATTTTTATCCAAGGAAACTATATTCAAGCATTTTAAAAGTGAATCCTTGTCCACTGCTGGTTGAAATCATCTCTTAGCACTGAACAATCAGATACCAGAAGGCCACATACTCCTTTCCAAAAGATCTGCGTTTTTCAAGATACCATGTGTTAATTACCCATCCATCAATATGATCAAAATATTCCCTGAGGTTTCATGCCTAAAGACTGGAACATCTATAGAAAAATAACTTTGGGAGTCAATATTTTGACAAACAGTTCCAGGAAAATGCTCACATAGAAATGAGACATATATACACTATTGACACTATGTTTAAAATAGATAATTAATGAGAACCTAGTGTAGAGCTCAGGAAACTCTATTCAGTGCTCTGTGATGAACTAAATGGGAAGGAAATCCAAAAACTAAGGAGTATATGTATACATATTGGAATAGGAAATGGCAACCTACTTCAGTATTCTTGCCTGGGAAATCCCAGGGACAGAGGAACCTGGTGGGCTACAGTCTATGGAGTCACAAAGAGTCAGACACAAGCAAGCATGAGCACGATGCATACATATATCTGGTATCCTTTGCTGTATAGCAGATACTAATACAATACTGTAAAGCAACGATACTTCAATAAAATTTCATTTAAAAAATAAAAGTGCGTCTCCTTAAAGTGGAGCAGTAGAAGAATGTTATTTCTTCTTCTGTACTGATATTTTAAATATGGTGCATTTTTCTATCATTTTATCCCTTTCCTCAAGCCATGGATGGCATATAGGACTCTTGCCTCATTTCCATTTGGGTGACAAGCGTTTGCTTCTTGCCATATTCTGATCAGTGTATTTTCTTGGTCCAATACCAGAAAAATGTTGCTAAACTTTGTCTGCTTCTTCCCAACTGATTTCTCTGCTTTGTGTCTCAGAGACAGATACAATCTGTTACACTGAAGAATCTCTTTGAATGTTTCCCTGATAATATAGTTTAGGGAAATAATATGGGCTAAAACAGATACCAATACAAAAACAAAGACTACTACATCTAGTGAATTTGCGATGAAAGAAAAATTAATCTTATGAAGAAACTCAGAGAGGACATGAATAATATATGAAATACATTCACAAGAATTTGAATATCTGTGCTGCAAACATCAGTATATATAATTAGGAAAGCTTCATATCTAGGTTTTTGACCGGTGTATATGAGCAATCTTACAATTAGACCTACTTTGTCCTCAATGATTATAGCAGACAAACATCAGAATGCCTACAAGGTATTTCTATGAGGTTCCTAAATCACAATGAACAGTAGGTTTTCTTTACTACATATGTAAGTTCCCAATGGTTTACTCATCTGCCGCTGAAGTAGTTGAGATTAAAGCAAATAATTCTGAGATCTTGGAAGGAATTATTGAAGCTGACAAATGCCATATGGAATTTCACAAGCTGCCCTTTCTAGCAGAGAAAGCTGAGTGTGCAGTACTTGAGGAATCAGGAAATAAAGACACCTGGATACAATTTATCACCATTTTCTTTGGCGGACTGACCTCCTTGTCTTGTGATCTTTTATTGCTCTTGACTTCCCTCATTAACTCTTTCAAATACATTACTGCATTATGCTTTCAAAGTTCACAAGAACCTAATAGATATGGGATTTAAAAACGCTGGGTAGAGTATATAGATCAGAAGCTTTGTGTTGCCGTATGCCTTGCGTTAAGCTTCAACAGTTACCTTATGGGAGTTTAGATATGTTTGCTCACTTCCCCCTCCTACCAAATTATTGTTTGTAAGGTTTCAGAGGAGGGCATGTCAAGAATTGACTCTGTTTAGTAAAAACCATTTGGCCTATTGGCCTTGCTTTTAAAAAATCATCAGTAAAGGAGATCTTCGCATCTATCACTGTCCTAGTTGGTTGACCAGAAAATCTGGCCTCAAGCTACACCTACCCACAAACTGTTTGAAGCTTTTTTTCCAAGCCCAACATCCCCAGAGTTTCTGTTGAAATGAATAGATTCATTGAAATGCATCTGTATATATAATATTATTAAGAAACTTTTCTTTCAGCATTTGTCCATCTTCCCTTCTACAATGCCATTTTTAGTAACTATGATTACTGCAAGTCCACAGTTTACTCAAGAAAACTCATCCTACTCTGTTTAAAGCTGTTTAATCATTAACTGTAGTCTCTTAGGAATCAGATTCATATATGCAACTAATTTTTGAACCTCCAATTTAGGGTCCTGTAGTTATCTAAAACTCAACATTTTAAAATTCAACTTATCTCTTTCCACCTTTTCATACAAAACCATTGTTATAACTCTACATACATTTAAACTAAACAAAAACATTGAGCTTTGCCTTGGACTGTTCCACATTACTCACATCCATATTCATTCACTTCTAAATCATGTTGCTTTTACCTTCCAAATATGTCTTAAATTTATTCACTTCTTTCACAAAAACTAATTCCTTGGAAGAAACCACCATTGTCGTATTTCAGTATGTTGTCTCCTTTTTAACGCTTTATACATTTTCTAATCTATTATTCACATTACAATCAGAGTACCTGTCACATCAGTCATTAAAAGCCTACAAACACTCTTTTTCTTCTCTCAAGAAAAAGTCCAAATTAAGTGAATATCTTACAAGGTCTTAAATGTAAGTGGCTAGTATTTCCCTGGCTTTATTACCGTTTTAATTAAACAAGCTCACATAGTTTTTCATTATGAATTTATTAGCATTGTACTAGTTAGATCCATAAACTTCTCTTAAATTTAAAAAAATTGATATTATTAATGAAAAATTATTAATTTTAACAGTAGACACTAATTTTAGACACATATATCCCCCAAATGATCACACAATTATTGTCAGTGGCAAATCAACTATTACTATTAACTGCTAAAAGGAAGGTGGAAAATGGTGATATATTGATGATATACTTAATTTTCAAATAGTTGATAGCTAAAATGAGAAAAAAACTTCAGCAAAAATAAGGTGACACTGATTAACATAAAGTGACGATTTAACCAGTGCAAAATAAAATATTGGTGGATCCTTCTTTAACCTGCATGTAGGAAAATACTTTCTAATTATGACTGAAAATCTGGAGGCAATAAAATAAGAGAATGGTTAGCTGGCTCTATAATTTTTAATTGACGTGACAAAATATAATAAATAAAATATTTTAAAATGAATAAATTTATAAAATAAATAAAAATATAACTCACAAACTGAAAGAAAATATTTGCAACATATCATAGAAACAGGGCTAAACCTTTCTACTATATCAGGATTTCTTAAAAACTGAGAGAAAAATTACAAAAGCCTAAAACATAATAGACAAAAAATACATAATAATTTTCAGACAAAAATGAAAATATTATACTTAAATATACAAAAATTATGTTCAACATCATACATAATTAGAAGAAGGCAATTTAAAACAGAGCTGAGATAGTATTTTCACTTACCAAATTGGAAAATATTAAACTGCAAAATAGTACATCTATTGGTAGGACTGGACAAACAGACTCTCATATATTGATGGTGGGAACACACATTTATACAAACCTTGTGAAGGAGAATTTGGTAAACTCACCAAAAACATATAGTAATCCCAATTTTAGGAGTTCATCTAAAAATACATCTCCAGCAAAACTAAAATACATGATATGCTCAATATTTACTCCAACATACTTATCACAAAATACTGGCCATAATACAATGGACATACCTAGGGAAGTAACTGCATAAACTCTGGTATCTCTATGTCGATCTAATATAATCACATCCAATAGAGTGTTATGAAAGTGTAAAAATGAAAGAGGAAGAATTTATATGGAGTAATTTCTATAATACATATTGTTATGTAAAAAAGGATAAGTATAGAAGAATAATGGGTATAAAAAATTGTTGTTTTATATAGTTGCTAAGTCGTGTCTGACTCTTTTGCAGCCCCACGGACTGTAGACTGCCAGGCTCTTCTGTCCATGGGAAACACCAGGCAAGAATATCGGAGCAGCTTACCATTTCCTTTCTCCAGGGGATCTTTCAGATCCAGGGACTGAACACGTCTCCTCTCCTGCATTGGGAGGAGGATTCTTTACCACTGAGCCACCAGGGAAGCCTGGTGTTAAGAAAGGGGAAAATAAAATATATATATGTATTTACTTGCTTAAGCCCAAAGAAACAAGAAAGGCTAAACTAGATACTAATGATACTGGTTAATATCAAAGAATGGGTAGAAAGGGTCTATTGGTATATTCTCTTAATATATCTTTCTATACACATCTTTCATAGTCATGTTAAAATTTCATATTATCAGGAAAAGATAAATAAAATCTACAAACTCTTAAAATTGAATACAACAGAAATATATTAACTTATCTGTTTTCAAATGAATGATGTTACAACTTAAAGGGAGGATGGTTGAGATCAAAACTGAGTTACTGTCAGCACAGTGGTCAGTCTACATGCCTCTGACTAAAGACAAAAGGAAAAACACCTTCTAAAAGCACTCATAATACATTCAAATCCAAGTTAAAGGCTGCTTTTATGATAAAAATGAATACGCAGTTCTAAAGTCATGGTCTATACTCTCTGTAACTGAACACACAAAAATTTATGGAAATGGGAGACAGAGAAGGGAGAAACAAATAAGGAAATCATGAAGACAGAATGAGGCCTGTAGATTTGGATGAGGCTTGGAAATATTAGTGTGATAACTACCTGTTTCTGAACTGTAAAAATGTGCAGAAGCAATGGCTCCCCAGAAGCAATAAGCACATCTAACACCTACCTTTTGTTCTCCAAATACTAATTTTCTCTTAAAGGAATCAGAAACCCTTGGGGAAAAGTGGCTAAATCCAAAACTGGGGTGGGCAAAATACAAGATAATCCTGGAAGAATTCTGAGCCAAAATGTCAAGAAATGAACAAGAATAATGGAGCAATTGTGAGAGGGGCCCAGACTTAACCCTAAGGAGCTCTCACAGGCATTATCACTTGAATATCAAAATAAATAATTACAGTAAGAGATTATATTCAATAACACTGTATTCAGTAATTCATACTGATATAAATGAATATATGACTAGGGAGAAATTACTTTGTTTCAGTAACATGCTAACAGAAAATTTGCAAGGATTATGGCATTTGAAATCACCATTTGCCAAATACCATTATAATGATTTAATCAATCAACAACATCAATAAGTGCTAATAATTAAAATATTTACAATATTTTAGCAATTTTCTCACAAGATACTCAATATATTAAAATGCAAAATAATGACACAGCACTATTAAATTAAAGGAAACAAAAGCGATATGACAGGCTTCCGTGATAGTTCAGTTGGTAAAGAAGCTGCCTGCAATGCAGGAGACCCCAGTTTGATTCCTGAGTCAGAATGATCCGCTGGAAAAGGACTAGGCTACCCACTCGAGTATTCCTGGGCTTCCACTGTGTCTCAGCTGGTAAAGAATCCAACTGCAGTGCAGGAGACCTGGGTTTGATCCCTGGGTGGGGATGATCCCCTGGAGTCAAGAAAGGCTACCCACTCCAGTGTTCTGGCCTAGAGAATTCCATGGACAGTCCATGGAAATGGACTTTTTCACAAAATGTTGGATATGACTGAGCAACTTTCACTTCTACTTTCAAAGTGATATGACAACTGAACACACATAATTTTGGCTTTTCTTTTGCACAAAGTTCATTAATATAGACACTGGAGAAATGACAGTAAAGTCTTGCATCATTATTAATTGCCTTTTTTGAAAATTGTACCATGGTTACCTCCTTGGGAAATTAATACTAAAGTGTTTATGGTAAAGCACTTCATTGTTGCAATTTACTTTTGAATGATTTAGAGAAAATCTACCCTTCACCTAAAAAAAAATGATTAAGCAAATATTGTAACATTTTAACTTTGGGGGATCTAGGTGAAAGGTATTTAGAAATTCTGTGCCCTGTTTGTTCAACTTTCCTGTCAATCAGAAATATTGGGAAAAAAAAATTATATAATGAGTTAAAGTAGCTCATAAACACTTTCTCAGAACAACTCTAGTTTCTTTTTTACTAATAATTGTCTGTAGTTCTTCAAAGTTTATTTTTCTATTTTTTCTTCCATTCTTGATCTTGTTCAGTAGAAAATGCCAACTAATAATAGTTGACCAAAAAATAGCAAACATTATCTACAGTAAATAGAATGAGAAAGTACTTAATTCCAATATTTAAAAAGAAAAGAAAGCTACTCAAAATTAAGAGGCATGTGCAGTTATAAACAGTTTAACACAATTCACATTTAAGGTGGTGTAATATTTTTAGTCATATCCACTGTTATAGATGGAGAAGGAAATGGCAACCCACTTCAGTATTCTTGCCTAGAGAATCTCATGGACAGAGGAGCCTGGCGGGTTGCAAGAGTTGGACATGTCTTAGCGACTAAACTACCTTTATTATAGAATGTTTGTACTATAAAGGACCCATTTAATTTTACACAAAATAAATCTAAATTGTCAAGGAGTTGAGTATTTAGTTCACACAATTAGGGAATGGCAAAGTGGGAAAGAAAAACTGTATTTCTTGGTGCTTTGGTATAGTAACTAGGATTTGGCACATTCCCTAATAGTGAAGTTGAAACTCCAATACTTTGTCCACCTGATGCAAAGATCCAACTCATTGAAAAATACCCTGATACTGGGAAAGATTGAAGGCAGGAGGAGGGAGCTACAGAGGACAAGAAGGTTGGATGGCATCACTGACTCAACGGACATGAGTCTGAGCAAGTTCCAGGAGACAGTGAAGGACAGGGAAGCCTGGCATGCTGCAGTCCATGGGGTCACAAAGAGTTGGCCACGAATGAGTGACTGAACAACAACTGTTACTGGGTGGGTGGAGTCTGACACAACTGAGCACACACCCACAAATGAGTCTATGACAGAGAAACTCTCGAAGGCATGTGGTATAGTGGTTTAGAGAACACAACAAGGACTAAGGAGACTTGTGTTCTAGAACCAGTTCTGTTGCTTACTGACTACGTGACCAGCTCTAATACTGAGTGGAGAGACATTATCTACTACTTGTACTTATTAAAACAAAAATGATTAAAAATTAATACTAAAGCATAACTTATAAAATAAAGGCATCCACACCTATCCCATAAAGACAGTTTAGACAAGTGCTCTGTTTTTCAAAATCAATTCATAACTGGCAAATTTGAAGATATGCAGACAATACTGATAGGAAGGTAAGTTAGTATCCACTTTCTGAAAGATGATATAAAATATACCTTAAAGCTATAGTTAATCATATACAGTCTCTCTAACAAGACCACCAAAAGAAAAGCCCCATAAGAAAATAATCAAATAAGTGCTAAACTTTATAATTATAAGCCTAGTCTACCTTAACTCTATGTAAATAAAAATGAAACATTCCAGTAACAGTGAATTGGCTAAGTACATTGTATCTACTGATTGTAATAAAATATATACATTACAACAAAGCAATTTTTATTTCCCAAACTTGTGTTAAAATGCTAGCCCCGAAATGCATTCACTGAAATAATAAATATTCAGAATCTGTAACATTATATAAATTTGAGGTGAGGTGAAGTCGCTCAGTCGTGTCCGACTCTTTGCGACCCCGTGGACTGTAACCTACTAGGCTTCTTCGTCCATGGGATTCTCCAGGCAAGAATACTGGAGTGGCTTGCCATTTCCTTCTCCAGGGGATCTTCCCAACCCAGGGATCGAACCCGGGTCTCCCGCATTGGAGGCAGACGCTTTAACCCATTTTCAGGTATGTTAATATTATAACATCATTTTGTTTCACCACATAGAAGAATGCGTGAGATACCATTAGAGAATGCTTCTAAATTTAATTTTACCTTAGAACCTTATTTTTATAAATAATTCATTAGTATTTCATGGGGCAAGGGTTAGCAGAATAATGTGCCATAAATACTGCTGAAGGATATTTAATGTAGCAAATATGAAAAATATGTAAATCATATTATAAAAATCTTATAGTTTATATAAAACTATACTGATATATGAAGTATCTATGCCAAAAAATTAACAATTTTGGCTTGAGAAATCAGAAGTAAATAATTTTTCTCATTCTTAATTTTTAAATTTTCTACAGAATACAAAATTACCTACTGTACTCAAAATATTTTTCCTTATGGTACCAAATGTTGGTATTTGCATCTTTCTACCCTCTGGTTCTTTATTCTTCCATCCCTAAGTTTTTTCTTAAGATGCCACATCCTAAAATCAACCATTTAGTAGTATTTTGGCCCCAAACTGAAAAAAAAAATCTGTCAGTGTTCCTTCCTTCATAACACACTTTTCTGTTTCTCCAGCAGCATCACACACAGCTGGTTCATTTCATCTCGTCTCCCCAGCTTCCACATATGCAGCCTTACCTCTCCTCCACATTTTTGTGTTTTTGTAACGTGCTGCCAGACTCTGCTGCCAAAATCATCTCTCAAATGTGTGGCTTTGCCCACACTTCTTCCTTCTTCAAATCCTTCAAAGCCAGTATTTCTCTGCATATGAATTTCAAATTATTCATATACATTTTCAAATAGACTTTTCTGCACAAAAGTCTAATCCATGAAATCTCTCATCTAAACGACTTAGGAGACTAAACAACAACAAATAACCCTCTTCTGCATACTGCTATTTGTTGCTTGATAACATTGAACACTTCAAATGATCATGTTCATGATAATTTCACTTAAAGATAGTTTTTAAAACATTTTTTTCTTTTCTTCCTACCAAAGGATTCAAGTTTTAGGTTTCTTGGATTTTAGGGAAGAAGGAAATAACTCTAACGTTTAGCAACTGTCTGTTATATACAGGACATTGGTCAAGTAATACACACTATCTATTGCAATTGAGTTTAAAATTAAATAACTCAGTCAAAGTTCAAAAATTTAATGAGCTAGAAATTGAGTGCTCTGATAAATTCACTTATACCATTTTCTTCCTTGCTGAGAAGTACTTGACTACCATTTTACTCCCAATATATTATTTTTCTCATTTTGTTCCTTAGAAGTGGGCTAAACAGTAGAGAATTGTATTTCTCTTTTTATTTCCCCAATGAATCTACTACGTTTTATTGCTTTTTTTCTTTTTTACAACCAACTTCTATAAAGAATTTAGTTCTTATTTCCTAGGTGGTTAAATTTTTCTTACCAGTTCTGACAGATGGTTATAAACATTATTTTATTAAGCAAAGGAAATTAACACCAATGGAAGAACAAAAAGTATATAATCTAAATCAACATAATATCACAAAATAACTGACATATATAAAAAAGTAGAAAGGACTTAATTCCCTAAATGGAAGCCTGATCTTCCTGAAAAGGAGAATTGGCTACTATATACGGACAAATTTAAGAATCAAAAGCTAGAAAAATTTTTTTTATCATATTGCGTTTACTTAATTGCTTTCCTGACATGTCTGCAAGTTTTGAATCCCTACTCTATAGCAGATAGAAAGAACAATTTGAATATCATTTATTCCAGGATGTTATTAGTCATTGAAAACCTGATGTATTAGTTTCCTTGGGCTGTCATAACAAAAACTACAGACTGGGTGGTTTAAACAGCAGAAATGCATTTTTTCAGAATTCTGGAGGCTAGAAGTCCCAGATCAACTTACTGGCAGAGTTGCTTTCTCCTAAAGACTCTCCATGGCTTGCTGATGGCTGTTGTGTCCTCATAATGTCCTTCCTCTGTGTGAATTCTTCCCTGGTGTATCTGAGTGTCCAAATTTCCTCTTATAGGGACACCAGTCAAACTGAATGAGGGTCCACACTAAAAGCCCCATTTTAACTTGATCACCACTTTAAAGTCCCTGTCTCTAAATACAGTCACATTCTGAAGTCCTGGCAATGAGGCTTTCAACGTGATTTTAGGGGAGGTACTTCCCTGGTGGTCTCCAGGATACAACCCTGTGTTCCCAAGGCAGGGTCTCATGATTGATCCCTGCTTGGGAACTAGTTCCCGCATACCGCAGCTAGTAGGCATGCCACAGTGAAGATCCCAGGAGCCACAACTAAGCCTCAGTGCAGCCTAAATTAATTAGCAATTAATTAATTAATAATTAAACTTTTTAAAAATTTTTATTTATTTATTTAATTACAATACTGTATTTGTTTTGCCATACACTGATATGAATCAGCCACAGGTGAACACAATCTCCCAATGCCAAAGCCCCCTCCCACCTCCCACCCCATACCATCTACCTGAATCATCCTGTGCACCAGCCCCATGCATCCTGCATCCTGCATTGAACATAGACTGGCGTTTCATTTCTTACAAGATAGTATACATGTTTCAATGCCATAATTAAACATTTTAAAAAAGAATTTTAGGGAGATACAATTCAACCCATGACAAGAGTGACACCACACAAATTGGAACATTAGCCTATCGATGATTTGCCCTTTCTCTGAGATTAGATATAAATGAAATTAAGTCTGAAAAATTTAGAGACTTATACATGTTAGCTAGGAACTCTAAGGAATAAAAGATGTTTAGTTTTCCAGGAACTATTATATTTATAGTAACTAAATGATAAATTTAAAATTCTTCTGATACTGAGAAATTAATATGTATTTTTCTATTTTTAAAAAATTTAAGGCATTATGCTATTTAGTGGGTTTCAAGCTCTAACTATGACATCCAAGTGTCAAGATCAACTCAATACTTTCCCCTTCACATCCATCTCATATCATGAATGTACTCTAGGAAATTTGAAGGTTATTAAGCATAGAGACATGAGGAAAAAATTTTTAATGTAGTTGCATTCCTGGTGATAAGTGAATTCATATTTGTGCATTGAATTAAAATTCTTGATACCAGTAGTAACACCTGTTTGTTTAACCACAGATATACCATGTACCCAAGATCCTATTTCAAAGCAACATTTTTACTTTTCTCTACTGTTTTTTTTTTCAAAAATGTGCAGAAATAGCCATAATTTTAAAACTTATATATATATATATATATTTGTTTATATATATTACAGTAATATATATGTATTACTATTTATACATATTACAGTAATATAGGTATAGTACTGTTTAGGGGATTTCACTCATGTTGAATTTTAATTAATCAGACTTTGTGGTTGAAAGCAACAGATAGAAACTCTGGGTCATTTTAGCAGAAAAGTTATTCAGTTAGCTTACATAATTGCAAAGTACCTGATTCATAAATAGGACCATCCAAGGACTTGCTGTTACTGGCATTATGCAGCCAACTTTTGCTGCAGCTGCAGGCTTTACTGAAAGTTTTACTGCTACCCAAAGTGTACACTGAACCTTCCACAATATTCTTACCCATTCACTGACCCTACATGGAACCACATGTTCAATATTCAAAGTCCATGGCACTTTGGTGGAGCTCTTATTGGTGGAGCTTCAGACATGTGCTAGCATCTGAGCCAAAGGCTATAACCTCTTCATCTTCCATGACAGTGGCCGGGAGTTGAAATCAGCTTTTAAAACAAGGACTGTGCTCCAGGAGCTGGGGAATAGGAAGGCATTATCTTTGTAACAATGAGAAGGGCTACACTTCATGCATGTTAAATTTCAATTAGCTTCAAACCAAAATTTGGGGAAAACTCCAAATATCAATTTACAGACCAAAAAAAACAAATAGTTAAACACTATAGGCATCTTAAAACAGTAATAGCTTCTTTGGTGATCTCTGAAAAAATAATATGTGTCCTCAAACAGTATTCAAAAGCAGAGACATTACTTTGCCGACTAAGGTCTGTCTAGTCAAGGCTATGGTTTTTCCAGTGGTCATGTATGGATGTGAGAGTTGGACTGTAAAGAAGGCTGAGCGCCGAAGAACTGATGCTTTTGAACTGTGGCGTTGGAGAAGACTCTCGAGAGTCCGTTGGACTGCAAGGAGATCCAACCAGTCCATTCTGAAGGAGATCAACCCTGGGATTTCTTTGGAAGAAAGGATGCTAAAGCTGAAACTCCAGTACTTTGGCCACCTCATGCGAAGAGCTGACTCATTGGAAAAGACTCTGATGCTGGGAGGGATTGGGGGCAGGAGAAGAAGGGGACGACCGAGGATGAGATGGCTGGATGGCATCACTGACTCGATGGACATGAGTCTGAGTGAACTCCGAGAGATGGTGATGAACAGGGAGGCCTGGCGTGCTGTGATTCATGGGGTCGCAAAGAGTCGGACACGACTGAGCAACTGAACTGAACTGAAACAGTAAGTTGGACTTGATATAGAACAGTGTATTTGTATAAAGTGAAGGCTTATAATATTATCTTACTTCTGTCAATATTTTAAATAATTTGGGGATCTACCTTTGGCTTCACCACTAAACTCAGTACCCTCATTAATGAATTCAGATCTATAAGTCTTGGATAAAGGCTTAAAACTACTGTGATCTTGAACACATACAAGCTAGAAAATCAGCTTCAAATCCCTTTCAACACCCAAGGAGTGGTGGCTGCACAGGCGCAGGAGGGCCGAGAGGAGCCACTCCACATTCAAGGTCAAGAGGGGCGGCAGTGAGGAGATACCCCTCATCCAAGGTAAAGAGCTGCAGGTGTGCTTTGCTGGAGCAGCCATGAAGAGATACCCCATGTCCAAGCTAAGAGAAACCCAACTAAGATGGTAAGTGTTGCGAGAGGGCATCAGAGGGCAGACACACTGAAACCATAATCACAGAAAACTAGTCAATCTAATCACATGGACCACAGTCCAGTCTAACTCAATGAATTAAGCCATGTCCTATGGGGCCACCCAAGACAGGTGGGACATGATAGAGAGGTCTGACAAAATGTGGTCCACTGGAGAAGGAAATGGCAAATCACTTCAGTATTCTTGCCTTGAGAAACCCATGAACAGTATGAAAATGCAAAATGATAGGATACTGAAAGAGGAATTCCCCAGGTCGGTAGGTGCCCAATATGCTACTAGAGATCAGTGGAGAAACAACTCCAGAAAGAATGAAGGGATGGAGCCAAAGCAAAAACAATACCCAGTTGTGGATGTGACTGGTGATAGAAGCAAGGTCTGATGCTATAAAAAGCAATAATGCATAGGAACCTGGAATGTTAGGTCCATGAATAAAGACAAATTGGAAGTGATTAAAAAGGAGATGACAAGAGTGGGCATCAACATTCTAGGAATCAGCGAACTAAAATGGACTGGAATGGATGAATTTAACTCAGATGACCATTATATCTACTACTGCTGGCAGGAATCCCTTAGAAGAAATGGAGTAGCCATCATGGTCAACAAAAGAGTCTGAAATGCCATACGTGGATGCAATCTCAAAGAGACAGAATAATCTCTGTTTGTTTCCAAGGCAAACCATTCAATATCACAGTTATCCAAGTCTATGCCCCAACCAGGAACGCTGAAGAAGTTGAAGTTGAATGGTTCTCTGAAAAACCTACAAGACCTTTTAGAACTAACACCCCAAAAGATGTTCTTTTCATTATAGGGGACTGGAATGAAAAGTAGGAAGTCAAGAAACACCTGGAGTACAGGTAAATTTGGCCTTGGAATGCAGAATGAAGCAGGGCAAAGGCTAATAGAGTTTTGTCAAGAGAACACAGTGGTCATAGCAAACACCCTCTTCCAACAACACAAGAGAAGACTCTACACATGGACATCACCAGATGGTCAACACTGAAATCAGATTGATTATATTCTTTGCAGCCAAAGATGGAGAAGCTCTATACAGTCAGCAAAAACAAGACCAGGAGTGGACTGTGGCTCAGATCATGAACTCCTTATTGCCAAATTCAGACTTAAATTGAAGAAAGAAGGGGAAACCACTAGACCATTCAGGTATGACATAAATCAAATTCATTAAGATTATACAGTAGAAGTGAGAAATAGATTTAAGTGACTAGATCTGATAGAGTGCCTGATGAACTATGCATGTAGGTTTGTGATATTGTACAGGAGACAGGGATCAAAACAATCCCCATGGAAAAGAAATGCAAAAAGTAAAATGGCTGTCTGGGGAGGCCTTACAAATAGCTGTGAAAAGAAGAGAAACGAAAAGAAAGGAGAAAAAGAAAGATATAAGCATCTGAATGCAGAGTTCCAAAGAATAGTAAGGAGAGATAAGAAAGCCTTCCTCAGTGATCAATGCAAAGAAACAGAGAAAAGCAGCCACATGGGAAAGACTAGAGATCTCTTCAAGAAAATTAGAGATACCAAGGGAACATTTCATGCAAACATGTGCTCAGTAAAGGGCAGAAAAGGTATGGACCTAACAGAAGCAGAAGATATTAAGAAGAGATGGCAAGAATACACAGAAAAACTGTACAAAAAGATCTTCAAGACCCAGATAATCATCATGGTGTGATCACTCATCTAGAGCCAGACATCCTGGAATGTGAAGTCAAGTGGCCCTTAGAAAGCATCAATATGAATAAAGCAAGGGGAGGTGACGGAATTCCAGTGGAGCTATTTCAAATCCTGAAAGATGATGCTGTGAAAGTGCTGCACTCAATATGCCAGCAAATTTGGAAAACTCAGCAGTGGACACAGGACTGGAAAAGGTCAGTTTTCATTCCAATCCCAAAGAAAGGCAATGCCAGAAAATGCTCAAACTACCGCACAATTGCACTCATCTCACATGCTAGTAAAGTAATGCTCAAAATTCTCCAAGCAAGGGTTCAGCAATATGTGAATCGTGAACTTCCAGATCTTCAAGCTGGTTTTAGAAAAGGCAGTGGAACCAGAAATCAAATTATCAATATCCACTGGATCATGGAAAAAGTAAGACAGCTCCAGAAAAACATCTATTTCTGCTTTATTGACTATGCCAAAGCCTTTGACTGTGTGGATCACAATAAACTTTGGAATATTCTTTCAAGAGACGGGAATACCAGGCCACCTGACCTGTCTCTTGAAAAACCTATATGCAGGTCAGGAAGCAACGGTTAGAACTGGACATGGAACAACAGACTAGTTCCAAATAGGAAAAGGAGTACATCAAGGCTGTATATTGTCACCCTGCTTATTTAACTTCTATGCAGAGTACATCATGAGAAACGCTGGAATCAAGATTGCCAGGAGAAATATCATAACCTCAGATATGCAGATGATACCACCCTTATGGCAGAAAGTGAAGAGGAACTAAAAAGCCTCTTGACGAAAGTGAAAGAGGAGAGTGAAAAAGTTGGCTTAAAGCTCAACATTCAGAAAATGAAGATCATGGCATCTGGTCCCATCACTTCATGGGAAATAGATGGGGAAACAGTTTCAGACTCTATTTTTTGTGGTTCCAAAATCACTGCAGATGGTGACTGCAGCCATGAAATTAAAAGACGCTTACTCCTTGGAAGAAAAGTTATAACCAACCTATATAGCATATTGAAAAGCAGAGACAGTACTTTGCCAACAAAGGTCCGTTTAGTCAAGGCTATGGTTTTTCCAGTGGTCATGTATGGATGTGAAAGTTGGACTGTGAAGAAAGCTGAGCACTGAAGAATTGATGCTTTTGAACCGTGGTGTTGGAGAAGACTCTTGAGAGTCCTTGGACTGCAAGGAGATCCAACCGGTCCATTCTGAAGGAAATCAGCCCTGGGTGTTTTTTGGAAGGAATGATGTTAAAGCTGAAACCTCAGTACTCTGGCCACCTCATGTGAAGAGCTGACTCATTGGAAAAGACTCTGATGCTGGGAGGGAAATGGCGCAGGAGAAGGGGACGACAGAGGATGAGATGGCTGAATGGCATCACCAACTTGATGGACGTGAGTTTGAGTGAACTCCAGGAGCTGGTAATAGACAGGGAGGCCTGGCGTGCTGTGATTCATGGGGTCACAAAGAGTCGGATACGACTGAGCGACTGAACTGAACTAATATCAAATACATCAAATAACCAACAGAAGGGATGATTATCTTTATTTCAGTAACTAAAATTTTACTAAATGTATTTTCTGGGTTTGCTTGTGATTATTGTTAAGAAATTCTGAAACAGAGAAATATTTGCAGAAAGTAGAATGCATAATCATTACCCACCAACCAGAAACTTTATAATTTATAATGTTATAACTTGCTTTATCTGTTTTTATATAATCATTAACACATAGATACATTTGAAGTCTCTCCCTCCATATCTAGTCATTTATGTCTTGAGATAAATACCATCACAAACTTAGTATACATGTTTTTAACTTTTTGAACATATTAGCATATACATTTATATGTATTCTTGAAGATTATGTAGTATTTTTGTGTTTTGTTGTAAAGCATACATAGTACAATACACTTTTCATTATCTTCTCATTTTGTAATTATTTTATCATTATATTTTGAGATTCATTCTTCATATATTAATTTTAGTTCATTCATTTTAACAGATATGCTGTATCCTATCATATAAATATAACATATTTCATCTACCTCCTCTTGGTTGACTTTTAATTTTTAACTATTATTTTGTTTCTATCAGTCATTTTGCAATAAATATTTTTATATGTATCTTTTGTTCATATACCTCAGAGTTTTTCTAAAAATATAAATCTGGGATGCAAGGCATGAAATTTCTTTATTGTGCTAGATAACTACAAATTGTTTTCCATCCTGTATTATTTTTAAAAAATTTAAAACCCTCAGAGGAACTATATTTTTATGGATCCGTACAATTTTCAGACATATCTTCCTCTTATGTTTTTAAATCACAAAAGCAAATCTTTCTAATAACATAATGAGATTAAATGGTTAATGAAATAAAACTGCTTTCTCAGCCTTACTGGTTTGTGAAATGACTTAATTTGCCAGTGTATTCATTTTTCCTTGCAAAGTAATTTTGTTGTGTGACTGGAGTCCTTTTCAAATCCTGGTAAAGTGCTTACTCATAAAAATCAAAGACAGATTTTCTTTCGGAAATAGAATCTCCAAACTTACCAGCACAAACTGGCAGAGCCGGAAACATTTCTATAAAGGTTTTGGAAAAACAAAACCTAATTAAAACTACTCAAATTAGACAAACAACATTCTCTCAGCCAAAATTTTAAAATACATTTTTGAGTTTTTAATAGGACAGAGTACTTGATTTTAAAAAATCATTAATTTGATTTGAAAGAGAATTTTTCACCATGGCCACAATAGCTATAGTGAATACACACACACACACATCCATTCAAGTAAAGAGTTTCTGTTTAATCCCACTTGTTTGATCAAGAACTGAGGAAAAATAGCAATTTGTCTTTAACTGCATTCCTTTAGATTGAAAATAAAATGTAATCTATTCTACAACATGGGTGACTTGGTGAGCTTGATTTATCTAGTAAAAGATATTGGGAGCATTCCTTATAATGGGAAAGTATGTTATTTATTAGGATTCATTTTCTGTCTTTTTTATTATTTCTCCAGAAATGATTTTGTAAATACACATATTATAGGAGTAAAGTGAGTATGTTAGCATTCCTACATCCCTCCTCACAACTTGGACCGGCTTTGCAAAGATAAAGGCAGAGGAGTATGTTTAAGGGTGTGTGTGGTGTGTGTGGTGTGTGTGTGTGTGATGTGTGTGTGTGTGTGGTGTGTATGTGTGTAGTGTATATGTGTGTGTGTGCAGTGTGTGTGTGTAGTGTGTATGTGTGTGAAATGTCGTGTGTATGTGTGATGTGTGTGCAGTGTGTGTGTGTATGTGGTGTGTGTGAAGGGTGTGTGTGGTGTCTGTGTATGTGTGTGTCTGTGTGTGGTGTGTGCATGCAAGGTAGATGCCCTTCTCTCACTGTTCCCATACTGAAGGACAGGAAATGCCTCTTCACAGAGCAAAGATCCTATCAGCTTACCAGCCAAATATATTCTGCATTTTCAGACAAGGGATATATTTGAGGTCTAGAAGTAGACATTCTCTGGGGAGAGTAAAGTGGTTTTGTTAATACAAAGAAAAATATATTTGACTTTAATATTTGAAAGTTTCCATTTATGCAGTGTACTGACTTTCTTTTCAGCTCTGTAACAAAATTTGGGTAACTTGAATGTGAAGTGCTTAATAGTTGGGCTTTTGAGAAACTAAAATGAAATTTGTCCTAATTTTCTAAACTTGTCAATACCAGTTATTTAAGCAGGACCCAATTCTGTCTCAGAGGTGGTTGGATGGATAACTATTTTAATGGTTACGTTTGCTTATGTTATTTTGTAAAACATTTCCAGTATTAATACATTCAGTTCAGTCATTCGGTCATGTCCGACTCCTTGCGACCCCATGGACTGCAGCACGCCAGGCCTCCCTTCCATTGCCAACTCCCGGAGCTTACCCAAACTCATGTCCATTGAGTTGGTGATGCCATCCAACCATCTCATCCTCTGTCATCCCCTTCTCCTCCCATCTTCAATCTTTCCCAGCATCAGGGTCTTTCCCAATGAGTCGGTTCTTCCCATCAAGTGGCTAAAATACTGGAGTTTCAGCTTCAGCATCAGTCCTTCCAATGAATATTTAGGACTGATTTCCTTCAGGACTGACTGGTTGGATCTCCTTGCAGTCCAAGGAGATAACATATTATGGTTCTATCAATTTGTAAAAGAGAGAGAGATCAGTTTGGACCAGAAGCTGGAAAAAGCATCCAACGGGGGAACCGGTTCTGAAAGAAAAAGATGGGTAGAATTTTCCTGTGTGATGTCAGATGTGAAAGGCAGTTCAGACAGAGTGAACCTGAACAAAGATGGTCATGGTGATGGTGCTCCAGATGTTTGAAATGCTCGAAGTCTCAACAGCCGCACCTGTAATTAAGAGGACCCTAAGGGGTCTTCCTGGAACTCTCTACTTTCTCAAGAACCTATTGAATAACAGTATTTGATGCACATTTCCTGCGTTGTTTTACAGCTGTGAAACAACCTCTCACCAAATGGAAGATGTTAACTAATTGTTGACCATGAACACATAGCCCCAGGCCTCCTGGAGCCTAAAGACTGTTAAAGTTCACCCTGTGACACCATCTCAGCATCCATGAATCAGAGAATTGTGACCTAACTGATCATCCCTGTGACTCCTCATTCCTCACCTGGCATTTAAAAATGCTTTGCAGAAACCCTCAGGGAAGCTGAGGCTTTTAGGGCATGAGCCACCTGTCTTCCTTGCATGGTCCTGCAATAAACCTTTCTCTGCTCCAAACTCAGAGGTTTCAGTTTGTTTGGCCTCACTGCATTGCGCACAAAAACTTACACTAACACTCTGAAGCAAACCTGAGATTAGCAACCTAAATTTCCCCACTTCTAAGTGTTCCTCCCACTTTGTCAGCTAAGTGGCATTCACACAATTTTGGACAAGTTACCTATATTTTATAAAGAAACTATATACATTTCAGTTCAGTTCAGTTCAGTCGCTCCGTCGTGTCCGACTCTTTGCGACCCAATGAATCACAGCACACCAGGCCTCCCTGCATCACCATCTCTCGGAGTTCACTCAGACTCACATCCATTGAGTCAGTGATGCTATCCAGCCATCTCATCCTCTGCCGTCCCCTTCTCCTCCTGCCCCCAATCCCTCCCAGCATCAGAGTCTTTTCCAATGAGTCAACTCTTCGCATGAGGTGGTCAAAGTACTGGAGTTTCAGCTTCAGCATCATTCCTTCCAAAGAAATCCCAGGGCTAATCTCCTTCAGAATGGACTGGTTGGATCTCCTTGCAGTCCAAGGGACTCTCAAAGAGTCTTCTCCAACACCACAGTTCAAAAGCATCAATTCTTCGGCGCTCAGCCTTCTTTACAGTCCAACTCTCACATCCATACATGACCACTGGAAAAACCATAGCCTTGACTAGACGGACCTTTGTTGGCAAAGTAGTGTCTCTGCTTTTCAATATACTATCTAGGTTGGTCATAACTTTTCTTCCAAGGAGTAAGCGTCTTTAATTTCATGGCTGCAGTCACCATCGCAGTGATTTTGGAGCCCCCAAAAAACAAAGTCTGACACTGTTTCCACTGTTTCCCCATCTATTTCCCATGAAGTGATGGGACCGGATGCCATGATCTTCATTTTCTGAATGTAGAGCTTTAAGCCAACTTTTTCACTCTCCTCTTTCACTTTCATCAAGAGGCTTTTGAGTTCCTCTTCACTTTCTGGCATAAGGGTGGTGTCATCTGCATATCTGAGGTTATTGACATTTCTCCCGGCAATCTTGATTTCAGCTTGTGTTTCTTCCAGCCCAGCGTTTCTCATGATGTACTCTGCATATAAGTTAAATAAGCAGGGTGACAATATACAGCCTTGATGTACTCCTTTTCCTATTTGGAACCAGTTTGTTGTTCCATGTCCAGTTACATGTATAAAATATACTACACGTATATACAGAGAGTATGGAAACCATATTAAACGTGAATGAGAGGATTTTCTAAAGAATTGATAACAGCATTGTGGAATCCAGAGTCGCAAAACACATCTCGGAGGACACTCAAGACAGTCAAGTACAGTTTATTACGCCAGCGGGTCCAAGCTGAATCAGTTCCCAACAAGGACCCGGATGTTTCTGAGAGGCCCAGTTTTATACCCCCAACTACGTGACTGGTTACATGTTAGCAACTTCTTTGTTGTATATGATTGAGTTCTACACAAGTAGGTACTAGGAGAACAAGCAGTTACTTAAGGTTAAAGAGGGTGAACGATGATTGTACATCAAGGGGGGATGTCTCCACAGTTAATCCTACAGGGGCAGCCTGATCTCAACTATAATCTTTTGCAAACTGTAGACAGGGAATTCTCCAGGAGACCTGGTTTTCAGTAGCAATGGTTTCCTCACTCTTGGGCAGGGTTCAGGCCCAGTTCACATCCTGCCTTTAAGATGGATGACAGGCTTCAAGATGGAGTCTCTCCTGCTTTCCTTACACTGGCCCCAACAGCATAAATAAAACAGAAAATTTGATTTTTATGATGACATCTTAAAAGTAAATAAATACCAGAGGATACATCACCAAACTGTGTCATCTATCCAACTGATAAGGGCCAACTCATATTTATTATTTCAATATAGGGATATAAATTCTGTATAAAACCATTACTATGCTGCAGATCTCATTATCTCTGTAAAAATATATCCATAAGGTATTTAATGTAAAGTAACAATTTGCTTAAAGTTTAAATATAAATTAACCAGATTATAATTAACCATATTATTATTTGAGTCAGTAGTAAGTTAACAGTTACCTTTAATTTCCAGAAACAAAGATTTAGACATTCAAACACACACACAAATACGTGCCCGCCCTCCCCCACCCTGCCGCACACACACACACACACCCTCTTACTGAAAAGCTACGATTTCACTTCCCAGGCAAGTCTGCTGTTAATGTACTTTTACATCCTTCTAACTGTGATCCAGCTGGGCCAAACTTCTCCTAAAGTAAACCACCTCTTCTAACCAAAATTGAACAACACATTCATTCAATTTCATGGTGTTTCAACGTGTACCTTTGAGAAATGATGAAGTAAGGAAAACTAACTCCAAATCAACAACTGAAGCCCATTAAAGTAGGCTTTTTTGGATATTTTGGCTTTTCTTCAGAGAGCTGCAGAACAAAAGCAACACAAACTTCTGGGCTGAATGAGATGCAGGGTTGTGGCTGCGTTCTCTTGTATAGCCCTTTCAGAACTCACATGGCAGCTAAAACCTTGTTAGTGGGTCTGTCACAGATCAATACTCCCTGGACATCTGAATGGACAATGAGGTTCTGAAGTATTGAATCTGGAGTCTAAGGCCAACTGAAATGTGCCATTTAGAAAAATGCATTTTATGTAGGTTTGAAATCTTGATATTTAATTAGCACTCTTGAGATTTCACTTCTGCATGACATGATCCACAATTCTGATATAAAAGCAGGAGACTTATAAAATAAATATTGACCATTTATTCAGTGTAGGATTTCAGCTTTTGAGTGCTAACTCAGAGCCAAACAACCCAGAAGCAGGAGATTTTGGCACAGAAAAGTGAGGGGGAGAGGGCTGCTGAGTGACTGACAGGTCAGATTATGAGGGAAAAAGTTACTCCAACTATTTTTAAGAGGCACAGATAATAATGTACCTATGAATATTCAAATTCACCCTGTTATTTTATAGTGTAAACTGAGTAAAATAACAAAACTAAACTTAAAATTACAATTCAAGCCCAGATAATCAGGCAGGGGTTTTTTTAAATAAGAAGATTACAGTTCTACACTATCAAAGTTGTATTTTCTACTTGAAAATTTTTAAAGCTCTATGGTATACAATCCAAGGTGAAAAACTTCTGACAAAGCAAGTTTTGAACACAAGGATCATGCACAGTGCTCTTCAGTCATTTAATCATTAGAAATTTGGGAGAAACACCTATTTGTAAAAATAAGCAGTTACAAATTGAAAATACTTTAACCTTACCCTGCAATTCCCATACCCACTAAAGAGTCTATAGTTCCTTCTTGCTTGTTTACATAACAAAGACTTGTATCGTACTTACTATGTGAAGACCCTGTGAGATTATAGAAAATACATTTATTGGTTTCTATCCCCAGTTACTGGCAAGAGCCCCAAAACTCTTGTAACTTCCCAAGTGATTGGAGATACGAGCATCTTTTATTCTAATATTTGGTCTCTGACCCTGGTCTGCATATGCCTAAAAGTAATCATCATTTCAGTGTCATAATAACCTCCTCCAATAGCTTTTGATGCATCTGTGAAAAAACTACCACAGTTTTCTTTAGATATATTTAAAATTTTCAAGAGGTAAAAACAAAAGATAGCTCCTCCGGCTATGAGTGGTCATAAGTATTCACATGGACTTCTAGGTGGTGCAGTGGTAAAGTATCCATGCAGGAGATGCAAGAGATGCCAGGTTTGTTCCCTGGGTCGGGAAGATCCCCTGAGTAGGAAACAGCAACTCACTTCAGTATTCCTGCCTGAAAAATCCCATGGACAGAGGAGCGTGGCAGGCTACAGGTCATGGGGTTGCAAAGAGGTGGACAAGACTGAGCGACTGAGCACAAGTATTCACATGCAAAAGTAAAGGATGTTTGAGAGAGGAAAACTTCACAGAATTGTCACCTAATTAATAATATTTAACATGCCGGGGGTACATTTCACTGCAAAAATTGTATTTGGGAAGAGATCTTTTTTTTTTTAATCCCTCCCAGTCATACTCATAGATGGAGACTGAAGTTAGAGGAAGTTAAACTTTACCCTCTGGAAATAAACCTACAATGTTTTAGTAAAAGTGCTCACACCCATGCAGGGATAATCAATGCAAAAAGTTAAGCTTTCAGACTTGAGTTTATCATGCTGCTTTGCTGAACAAAGAAGATATAACTGATCCCCACTCAATAATGACTCCTAACAAAGGAAAATCTGCCACTTAGTCCTGGAAAACACAACACAGGTAGATTAAGAAGAAGTAGGTAACAACTGAGATTTAGTTAAAACTATTTTTGTTGAGTTTTTCATTATTTTAAAACTAGGACATTTGAGTCTAATTATGTTTTCCTATATCAAATAATATAGCCCTTCCCTGATGCCTCAGTGGTAAAGAATCCATCTGCCAATGCAAGAGACGCAGGTTTGATACCTGGGTCAGGAAAATCTCCTGGAGAGGCAAATGGCAACCCACTCCAGTATTCTTGTCTGGAAAGCCCCATGGACAGAGGAGCCTCTTGGGATACAGTTCACAGGGTCACAAAGAGTCAGACACAACTTAGTGACTAAAACAACAAACATGTTTTCCTAGAAACTTTTCTGAGAATTCTGTTAGTTGCTACCAGGTAAATGCTAGTTATCTGTGGAAAAATCCCTAGGACAATATGGACTAAGGAGACTTGTAAGGTAAAAGAGACATTCTAGTTGCCATTTCTCCTTCCACAAATATTATCCTTTCTTTTAAAAACCTACAAACATGAAACTATACAATACACTGGGTGTGCTAAGTCACTTCAGTCTTGTCCTACTCTTTGCGACCCGATGGATGGTAGCTCACCAGGCCTAACTGTCCATAGGATTCTCCAGGCAAGAATACTGGAGTGGATGGCCATTTCCTTCTCCAGGGTATCTTCCTGACCCAGAGATTGAACCCATGTCTCTTAACTCTCCTGCATTGGCAGGTGGGTTCTTTACCACTACAGCCACCTGAGAAGCCCTAGTGATACATTGTGACACACCACTGAAGGATTATAGGAGCAAGGTTCAAAGAAATATGTTCCATGGATACACAACACACACCTTTCTAACAACAATATATATATATATATATATATATATTTTTTTTTTTAATTATTTTTGGCTGTGCTGGGTCCTCAGTGATGCACAGGCTTTTCTCGAGTTGTAGCAAGCAAGGGCTACCCTTCATTGTATTGTGCAGTGTTCTCATCTGTGGTGGCTTCTCTTGTTGCAGAGCACAGGCTGTCTAGGGCATGCAGGATTCAGCAGCTGCAGCATGTGAGCTCAGGAGATGCAGCGCCCAGGATGCTCCAAAGCATGTGGCATCTTCCTGGACCATCTTTAAAGTCCCTTTCAATGCTGTAAATTCTATGATTCTGTAAGCATCAAGTATATATATTGATAAAAGTAAAATAGACTTTCAAAAGTAACTTCATGCTTTTTGGAAAATCCATTTTTGTTCCTTAATGCTTATGTACTTTCGGGAGCTTTTCTAGAATGAAGTCTTTATTGATTTGGATGTTCATTTGGGGAAGCTAAACAAAGGGACAATACCAAGAGAGCGCTAGTGACAGAAGGGGTTAATTTAGTGTGGCATTTTATTCTCCAAAGTGGGAGGACCAAACAGTAGTAATGGATAGATATGTTTTGTTTTGTTTTTTAATTTCAATTTTCTTTAATGTTCAAAATCAAATTATGGAACATTTCTCAACATCCATGTATTTATTTTATATTATAAATTTAACTTTGTGAAAAATTATTGGACTGTGTACTAAAATCAATAGGTTCAAAGCTTATTTCTTTTAAACTTTCTAAACTTCTTCCTGAGCTACAAATTTAAAAATTCCCTAAATTAATCTACATATTTATCTATAACAAAATATATGTGAATATTTCATTTACTTTCTATCACATTCTATAAAATGAATTAAATCTTAGATCTTGGAACCACAAATTTCTGCATTTTGATACATTTATTACTTAACAATGCATTACTCATTATATGAAAATAAAAAATAAAATACTGTCTTTATGACATCCACTGTATAAGATAGCTTTAAACAGAGTTTGATATATTCCTCCATCCTCAAATAACAGTATGTAAGTAAAGTTATGAAGTAAAAACATAATATGTCATGTTAAAAACTCTCTAAGACTACTCTTGTTGCTTGCTTTTCAGTTGCTAAGTCGTGTCTGACTCCTTGTGACTCCATGGCCTGCAGCACATCAGGCTTCCCTGTCCTTGACTATCTCCTGGAGTTTGCACAAACTCATGTCCATTGAGTCGCTGATGCCATCCAACCATCTCACTCTTACATTGTCAAAAATACATTATATCTTTGAAATTTTCTCATATGATTTATTTGGTTACTTATAATTTCTATTATATTTTATTGTATATTTCACATTTTAATAACTAATTGGTAAGAAAAAGACATCTGGAGGAGCAGTATGGGTTTCATACTTCTTCTTGCTCATTAAAGTGATCCAACAATGCATTCATAACTTACTTATTATTAGAAAAATAAATGTTCTTTCTAGTTAACAGAGATCTAACATTTAATGTCTCCAAAAGCCTAAGACAGTTATGCATTGTGACTGGAATAAGGACATGTTAATTGATTTTCTTCTGTTTGGACTGTCAGGAAAAGGTTTTGAAATGAAGGGAAAAGAGCCTTTTTTTTTTCTTGCCTCAGCAAATTTTTCATCTAAAATAGAAAAGAACATCTACAGTTCAACTTGAAAACACACTCAGAAGAAAATGAAAATAGATTTATCTTAAAGAGAAACACATATCTATGGAAAGATGTAGATTTCATTTATCCTTTTTTAGAGTTATTTTCAGTTCAGTTCAGTTCAGTCGCTCAGTCGTGTCCGACTCTGCAACCTCATGAAGCGCAGCACTCCAGGCCTCCCTGTCCATCACCATCTCTCGGAGTTCACTCAGACTCACGTACATTGAGTCCGTGATGCCATCCAGCCATCTCATCCTCGGTCATCCCCTTCTCCTCCTGCCCCTAATCCCTCCCAGCATCAGAGTCTTTTCCAGTGAGTCAACTCTTTGCATGATGTGGTCAAAGTACTGAAGTTTCAGCTTTATCATCATTCCTTCCAAAGAAATCCCAGGGTTGATCTTCTGAATGGACTGGTTGGATCTCCTTGCAATATAAAATCCAAGTTACATTTTGGTCTCTAGAATGACCAGTTAACATTTGTGGCACATATGTGCTTATTTAATCTATAACCTGATTAATATATTCATTCATTCATGTATCCATTCAGCAAATGCTTACTCCTTGGAAGGAAAGTTATGACCAATCTAGATAGCATATTCAAAAGCAGAGACATTACTTTGCCAACAAGGGTCCGTCTAGTCAAGGCTATGGTGTTTCCAGTGGTCATGTATGGATGTGAGAGTTAGACTGTGAAGAAAACTGAGCACCGAAGAATTGATGCTTTTGAACTGTGGTGCTGGAGAAGACTCTTGAGAGACCCTTGGAATGCAAGGAGATCCAATCAATCCATCCTAAAGGAGATCAGTCCTGGGTGTTCATTGGGTGGACTGATGCTGAAGCTGAAACTCCAGCACTTTGGCCACCTCATCTGAAGAGTTGACTCATTGGAAAAGACTCTGATGCTGGGAGGGATTGGGGGCAGGAGGAGAAGGGGACGACAGAGGATGAGATGGTTGGATGGTATCACCGACTCATTGGACATGAGTTTGGGTAAACTCTGGGAGTTGGTGATGGACAGGGAGGCCTGGCGTGCTGCAATTCATGAGGTCACAAAGAGTCAGATAAGACTGAGCAACTGAACTGAACTGATACATTTAGTGAACTTCCATATGCCTGAAATTATGCAAGGCATTGCTGAACATATATACAGTAACCAATTCTGCAACTTTTTCAAAGTTGGATTAGTCAAAGTAAACATTATTTGAACATAGAAATGTCAGTTACTACGATACAGGCAAGATTTACTATTTTTACTTTTCTCTATATAGGTATTATCTATAGGTATCTCATTCTCCATTCTCTTAGGATGCTCTATTGTACTTTTTTTTTAATTTAGTTGCCTGGTAATTCATTACAATAACATGTTTAAGGGATATTTTTCACAGACCTAAATTTAAAATGGCTTAATATATACTTGTTTATATACCCCAAATCATCACATATATGCCATGAACAAAATTATGGTGAAATAATTATTTATTGCTATATTTTCCACATTTCACACTCCTTTTGTCCATTCAGGTATCCCCAGAAATTGGTACTGCCATAATGCCTCTGCCTGCTCTTATACCCAGATGTCTTCCCTTAACAAATCCCCTGATCAACCTCCCCCTTATTCTTCTTGGTTCCCATCAAAACTCATGTATTCTGAAATCAAAGATAAATTCCTATCTAATTTCTATGGCAGTTAATTTTTAACTGTTTTCAATTTTATTATTTTATTTTTTAGTAGATTCAGGTATACTATGTAGTGATTTTATATTTTCATACATTATAAAAGGATCACTGAGGTTAAAGCATCTGCCTCCAATGCAGGAGACCTGGGTTCGATCCGTGGGTCAGGAAGATCCCCTGGAGAAGGAAATGGTAATCCACTCCAGTATTCTTGCCTGGAGAATCCCATGGACAGAGAAGCCTAGTAGGTTACAGTCCACGGGGTCACAAAGAGTTGGACACGACTGAGTGACTTCATCTCACCTCACCTCACTACAAATCTAGTAATAAACTGTCCCAAAGTTATTACAATATTACTGACCATATTTCTTAGGCTGTATATTACATTCCCATGGCTTATTTTATAACTGAAGTTTGTACTTCTTAATCCCCTTTAACATTTAACCCCCAGCCCAACTTCTCTTCCCTCAGGCAACTATCTGTTCTGTATATATGAGTCAGTTTTTATACTGCTTTGTTCTGTCTTAGATTTCACATATACGTGAGTTCATATAATATTTGTCTTTCTCTGACTTATGTCAGGCTTCCCTTGTGGCTCAGCTAGTAAAGAATCTGCCTGCAATGCCAGAGACCTGGGTCACTTAGCATATCTTCTAGATTCATCTGTTTTGTAACAAATGCCAAGATGTCATTCTTTCTTATGGTTGAGTAATATTTCATTGTGTATGTGTTCCCTTTTCTCTATATCTTTGCCAACACTTTCTATTTGTTTTATTTTTGCTAACAGCCATTCTGACAGGTGTGAAGTGACATCTCATTGTGAATGTGCTTTGTCTTTTCCCAATGATTATTGATGTTGAGCATCTTTTCATATATCTGTTGGCCATCTGTTCATTCTCTTTGGATAAATGTCTATTCAGGTACTCTGCCAATTTCCTAGACAGGTTTTTGTTTCTCTGACACCGAGTTGTACACCTTATTTGTATATTTTTGATATTAGTGCCTAAACAGATATATCATTGGTGAATATCTTCTCCCACTAATTAGGCTGCCTTTTCATTTTTGACAGTGTCCTTCACAATGCAAAAGCTTCTTAATTTGATATAGTCCTATTTATTCTTTTGTTTCCCTTGACTGAGGAGACAGATCTCCCCAAATATTAGTAACATCAATGTCAAGTAGTGTACTGCCTAGGTTTTCTTCTAGTTTTATGGTTTCAGATTTACATTTATGCATTTAATCTACTTTAAGTTTACTTTTATACATGGTACGAGAAACCAGTTTAATTCTTCTATGTGTGGCTGTCCAGTTTTCCCAACACTTTCACTGAAGAGGCTGTCTTTCCCCCACTGTGTACTTTTGACTCCTATATCATACATTAACTGACCAAGTAAATGTGGGTTTATTACTGAGCCCTCTATTTATCAATGAGTTCCATTAATCAATGAGTCTCTATTGCAGCGGTACCATACTGTTTTGACTACTGTTGCTTTGTAGTATAGTTTAAAATCAGGGAATATGATGCCTCCAGCTTTGTTCTTCTTTCTCAAGATTGTTAGGCCAACAGGGAAAAATAATCACTGCAAAGCTAATTCTTCTTGAACCTTACTTGAAGAAAGACCTTCCCAGATAGACATATTAGCTTAGGTTTTGGAAGTGTAATTAAAACTGATTTATAGCAGCCCTTCAACATGAAAGAAAATGAGAAACTTTAGTAGTAAATGTCACAGTAGCTGCACAGTCTATGTGTGCCCTGAGTATGTTTTAGATGCATATTCCACTTCTGTTGGTATATCACAAAAACAATGCTATAATGTCAAAAGTTCATATAAAATACAGTTGATTAAAGGTTTAAACATTGGCCTCAATTTGTTGAAAAACAATGAAATGTGTCATTGTGTTTACTTAAGTAAGAATACAAGAGTAGCATCTAGTGTTCAAATTATTTAAACTGTAGCTACATGGCTGTAAGAAATTCAGTAAAAGCTAGAGCAGGCATGTACTACTCATACAAAGTATACAAAGTAACAGAGAACATGACAAATTTTCATTTTATATGATTTTATTATGGCTATAATCTGATGTTCACTCTGATCCTTTAATTAAAAATTTTTAATCAGGTGGACTGTATTCTTGGTTTAGTCCCATTAGTTTCTTGTGAGATTATGTTTCATGTGTTATAATGAAACATCATCAACATCTGTTGAAAGCTGGGTAAACTGCAGGTAAAATTCTAATACTAATTACAAGAAAAAGAACTTGTACACTGAATAATAATAACCAATATTTTGTGTACTTTATGTAAATGTGATTTCCTCATTACCTTTATTATCTCTAATACTCAGGAATTCTATGAGTGAGGTGTTATATCCAGTTTATAAATATGGCATTTGTCTACTTGTGTCCTAATGACTAAAACCACCTGAAATGCCTATGTCATACAGTTGTAGTTTAAACAGAAATTAATACTAAAATCAGACAATCAGGTTATCTACAGATATGTTTCATATCTAGAGATATGAAAGGATATTTTTTTAAAAAATTAGCTTATTAAGTAATAAAAAGATGTTGGAATCTGTTTTACTCTAGACCAGAATTTATCAACTACTAGCACTGGCACTATCAACAGTTTGGGCCAGATAGTCTTTTATTTTAGGATGTATACTTTTGAACCATAAGATGAATATGCCCCACAACCACCCACATCCAGGATTAGGGTGATGAAATTTGTATGGTGGTCCTTGAGGAAGGCCCTCTACTAGCAATCCTCACCTCTTTAATTTTATATAGACTCATTCCAAAATAATGTTAAAATATTGGACTCTTTTGGCAGAGGAGCAGAGTAATTTTAAGTAAGGCCAATTTCTATTTTATCATGCTTCACGCCTAATGGGAGTGGAATAGTACTTTTAGTCAACGTTTAAGAATTAGGTCATGGCAGAAATTAACTTCAAAATTGTATCTCTGGTAGATACAGGCTCTGGTAGAGTCTTTTCCACAAACACATGAAACCAAGACCAAGACTCTTCTTTTCAAAGCTAATCTGCAAACACTTGACCCCAAGACTCCCTTTTCAAAGCTAATCATTATGTATGAGAGAAGTATAGATACCCTATAATTTCTCATTTTATCTTAAATTAACTTACGTTTAGAAAACTGATTATCTAATTCAAGGTATGACATTTTAATAAACTGAGAACAAAAATAAAAACAAGTAGTTCCTTACCACCTCAATATAAGGCAATTTTATTTCTTTCTCTCTTAATCTTGTTAGGTGGTAGAAATAAGTTGAAAGTAGACCAAAAGGACTGAAGACTGAGCAAAGATAAGCTGTATGGCTAAAAAAAAGAAAGCAATATGGCATAGTAAGGGTGACTTTATTGACATTTTAAAGATAATTTCAGGATTATTTCTGACTAATTGTGTGACTATGAGTAGGGCTTCAAAAATATTTTTTGGAAAAAACACGAAAAACTGAGTAATTGCATGAACCATGAGAGTCTTGCTTTTCTTCTATAGATATAAAAAGCATTATATATACTCTCTGTGTCACTCGGGAAACTTACAAAGATCAAGTGAACTAATGAATTTAGAAGTAGTTTATTTGCAAAGATCATATAAAGTGTGTATTATATAAATTCTCCAAAATTACCATTAAAATAACCATAAATTTACAAAAAGAAAACAATTATTAATAGCAAGGTAAGAAAATATTAGGCTATACCCTGGGAAAAATTTTGACTAAATGTCTAGTTATTCCTTTTATGTTTTTCAAATTATCTAAATAAAACTTATTAAATAAGGTGTTTAATGCTTCTATTTACAGATTCCTTTACCAGCATAATTTTTGTCTTTCTATTTAATCTCATCTTAGCAATGTCAACAATATTTCCAAACTTCAAGTGCTTTTTAGTAGCTAGAAATTATCAGTATCTTTCAACTTTCTTTTAACAAATTAATAGTTCTTTTACATTTATATTTGGGACTTTCATTCATCTTTGTGAGTAATAAAACAAGTCAACACAAAGGAAACAGAATCCACTTGTTCAGAGAATTAATTTGGCAGACACATGTAATATTGCCTGCAGATAGCTGACTCAATGTTAAATTATTAGAAGTCAATTACACTATGTGATATATTATAGAGTTGTAGAAAGCAATGCATAAACTCAAATTCATGAAGTTTAACACAATTTCCCCAAGTAATATCAGAGTACTTCACGATGAAGCCACTAAAACAACAGATAGGTGTATATGAGTTGACTTTAAGATACTTTGTGATTATATATATATATATATGGATAACAAACTGTATGATAATTATTCTTAGTTGAATTTTGGGGGAAAAATATCAAAGCATAAAAAAGTGTATTCTAAGTCTTAAACACCTAAATGATAGAATAGGTATAGATGCATTTTATAAAAACTTTTAAGTGCACAAGGGTGAACCAATTATCAAAATGAAAGTAGTAGAGAGTTCTTTTAGAAAATGAAGTTTCTTTTCCGTCAAGTAAAACTTGACCTTATTTCAATGACTTTGTATGTTTGCATTTTGGCATACTGGATTTTCTACAAGAGAAGCACTAATTTACTTTGTAGTATGGAGAAACTTTCTATTAGTATTTACAAGCTCAATGCTACCTTGTCTGGTGAAACATGTTATTAACTGTTAATCCACACAACACCCCTTGTTAAATAGGTCATTATTATTATCTTCACTTTCCAGCTGAAGAAACACACCAAGAGAGGTCACGGAGTGAGTCAAGGCCAGGATTAGCCATGAAAAGCACCCAGTTGTCAGTGCTTTCCTTGGTCTACCCAGCCACGCTAAATAGGTGAGATGGCTTGCCTGGATAGCCACAGAGAATGGGAGCTGGCCCAGAGCTCATATAACCCAACTCCTAATAAAGACAGCCTGTGTAGTCCCTGCCTCTCGATTTCATGCAAGTTACCCTAAATTTGAATTGGTGGGGCCCTCACTAATATTCTTGACCTAGATCCTGAACGTTGCCCTTACTATTCCTCACCTCATGCCACCATCACTACTGAAACTCTCTGAGTTTACCTGTGGTTTGTTCTACTCTGAACCCATTTCTAAGGAGAGAAAGGTAAATAGTGCTGAGGAGATTTTACAACTTTGGATGATATTTCTGGAGGAGCTGGAATCTGTATTAATTCTCTTAAAAAACTAGACCAAATTTATGATCTTTTTAAAAATCTAAATGTTTGAGAAAAAATAAATGAACAGGTAATAAAAACTATCTGAAATTCTAACAGAGATAGCTGCTTTGATATAGACAATAGATAAAATACAGTACATTTTATGAAACAGTGATAGACAATGAGATCACAAATTTTATAAATAATTCAACTTCCAGTCATTAAGAAGCCTTTCAAAGTAGCAAGCACTTTAACTGGAAAAAGAAGTATGATTAAGGAAACAGAAAACAACTCTTAAGGACATCTAATTGCAAACAAAAATACTAAGCTTTGTAAGAACTATGTAGCTTTCATAATCATTGAAATGTGGAGAATATGGGATACCAACCATATTTTTAAAAACATATAATTATTGTAATTAATCTAAACTTATTGGGAAATAAAGCATTAGCTCAAAATAAAATTAAGGTTTACCTATTGATAAAATAGCCTATCAATATTTCATAGCAGGTAATATATCTGAGGTAATTGATAAAATGTGCAAACATTTTTGCTTTGTATAATAAAATAGGGTCCCAATTATTTTTCTTTCAGTTGAATGAAATAGAAAAACATTTCTTAGGGGGAAAATAATAATAAACTATACCAAAGATGGCAGCAAAAAGAAAGAAAAATTCAGATAAGTGCATTGTTTTCAAAATCAGTTGAATATGTTATTAAAGCTCTCATACTGAAAAAAAAAAAAAGTCCTATTCCATATGGTGGCACTATGGAACTCTCCCACACCTTTAGGAAGAAATAATAATTAATTCTACACAACACTTCAGAGTAAAGAAAAATAGGAAACGTCCCCAGCTAACCTTATGGGATTAGCACAGCTTTTACTCTAATATTTTAAAAGGATATCATGAGAAAGGAAAATTACAGACAAACTTCTTTCAGAAACATAGTAGAAAATTCTTAATGAGATGTGAAAAAATCAAATCAAAAGACATATAACACAACAGTAAGCAGAGTTGATTTTAAACCTGTAAAAGAAGTTTCACATTTAGAAAGCAATCAATCTAATTCATATCATTGGCAGAATAAAGAGGAAAATGACATAATTATTTGAATAGATGTAGAAAAGCTTTTGATAAAATTCAATATACTTTCATGGTAAAAACTTTCAGAAAACTAAGGGATAGAAGCAAATCTTCTTAATCTGATAAAGGAAATGTATTAAAAAGTCCATAGCAAAAATTACATTTAATAAAAACATATTAAAAAATTTCCTGTTAATACTGGGAACAAGATAAGGAAATTTGATATTATCAATTCTATTCAACTTTGTACCAGATGCACTAGCCAGTACAATAATATAAAAAGAAAAAAATCACAAAGATTTGTAAAGGAACAAATCAGTGGACACTGTTTGCAAAAGAAATGATTATGAACACAGAAAAATCCAGAAGCATTTGATAGAATCAATAAGTAAATTTAACATGGCTGTTAGATAAAAACAATTAGAAAATAAAAATGTTAAAAGAAAGCATTAATTTTACCATCAAAGACATCAAATCTCTAACATATATATCTAGGGCAAATTGTGCAACATCCTTGTACATAAAATTTTAAAATATTGCTGAGAAAAACTGAAGAGCTAAGTAAAGAGAAGAATACACTAAGGATTGTAAAAATATCAATTCTTCTTCAAAATATATGTTCTGTTGAATATTTTATATTGAATCAATATATATTGATTCAATGCAATCCCATTAAAGTCATAGCATTATTTTTATACACAATGATAAGTTTATTTTAAATTCAACATCCATTTATAATAAAAACTCTCCAGAAAACAGGAACGGAAGGAACATACCTCAACATAATAAAAGCTGTATATGACAAACTCACAGCAAACATTATCCTCAATGGTGAAAATTGAAAGCATTTCCCCTTAAGTCAGGAACAAGACAAGGGTGCCCACTTTCACCACTACTATTCAATATAATTCTGGAAGTTTTGGCCACAGCAATCAGTAAAGAAAAAGAAATAAAAGGAATCCAAATTGGAAAAGAAGTAAAACTCTCACTGTTTGCAGATGACCTGATCCTCTACATAAAAACCCTAAAGACTCCACCAGAAAATTAGTAGAGCTAATCAATGAATATAGTAAAGTTGAAGGATATAAAAACAACACACAGAAATCACTTGCATTCCTATACACTAATCATGAAAAAGTAGAAAAAGAAATTAAGGAAACAATTCCATTCACCATTGCAACGAAAAGAATAAAATACTTAGGAATACATCTACCTAAAGAAACTAAAGACCTATATATAGAAAACTATAAAACACTGGTGAAAGAAATCAAAGAGGACACTAATAGATGGAGAAATATACCATGTTCATGGATTGGATGGAGAAGGAAATGGCAACCCACTCCAGTGTTCTTGCCTGGAGAATCCCAGGGACAGGGAGCCTGGTGGGCTGTCATCTATGGGGTCACACAGAGTCGGACACGACTGAAGCGACTTAGCAGCAGCAGCAGCAGCAGCATGGATTAGTAGAATCAATATAGTGAAAATGAGTATACTACCCAAAGCAATCTATAGATTCAATGCAATCCCTATCAAGCTACCAGTGGTATTTTTCACAGAGCTAGAACAAATAATTTCACAATTTGTATGGAAATACAAAAAACCTTGAATAGCCAAAGAATGGAACTGGAGGAATCAACCTGCCTGACTTCAGGCTCTACTACAAAGCCACAGTCAAGACAGTATGGTACTGGCACAAAGACAGAAATATAGATCAATGGAACAAAACAGAAAGCCCAGAGATAAATCCACACACCTATGGACACCTTATCATTGACAAAGAAGGCAAGAATATACAATAGAGAAAAGACAATCTCTTTAACAAGTGGTGCTGGGAAAACTGGTCAACCACTTGGAAAAGAATGAAACTAGAACACTTTCTAACACCATACACAGAAATAAGCTCAAAATGGATTAAAGATCTAAATGTAAGACTAGAAACTATAAAACTCCTAGAGGAAAACATAGGCAAAACACTCTCCAACATAAATCACAGCAAGATCCTCTATGACTCACTTCCCAGAATACTGGAAATAACAGCAAAAATAAACAAATGGGACCTAATTAAAATTAAAAGCTTCTGCACAACAAAGGAAACTATAAGCAAGGTGAAAAGACAGCCTTCAGAATGGGAGAAAATAATAGCAAATGAAGCTACTGACAAACAACTAATCTCAAAAATATATAAGCAACTCATGCAGCTCAATTCCAGAAAAATAAACGACCCAATCAAAAAATGGGCTGAAGAACTAAACAGACATTTCTCCAAAGAAGACATGTAGATAGCTAACAAGCACATGAAAAGATGCTCAACATCACTCATTATCAGAGAAATGCAAATTAAAACCACAATGAGGTACCATTTCATGCCAGTCAAAATGGCTGTGATCCAGTCTACAAGCAATAAATGCTGGAGAGGGTGTGGAGAAAAGGGAACCCTCTAACACTGTTGGTAAGAATGCAGACTAGTACAGCCACTATGGAGAACAGTGTGGAGATTCCTTAAAACACTGGAAATAGAACTGCCTTATGACCCAGCAATCCCACTGCTGGGCATACACACCAAGGAAACCAGAACTGAAAGAGACACATGTACCCCAATGTTCATTGCAGCACTGTTCATAATAGCCAGGACATGGATGCAACCTAGATGTCCATCAGCAGATGAATGGATAAGAAAGCTGTGGTACATATACACAATGGAGTATTACTCAGCCATTAAAAAGAATACATTTGAATCAGTTCTAATGAGGTGGATGAAACCAGAGCTGATTATACAGAGTGAAGTAAGCCAGAAAGAAAAACACCAATACAGTATACTAATGCATATATATATGGAATTTAGAAAGATGGTAATGATAACCCTGTATGTGAGACAGCAAAAGAGACACAGATGTATAGAACAGACTTTCGGACTCTGTGGGAGAGGGAAAGGGTGGGATGATTTGGGAGAATGGCATTGAAAATATCATATAAGAAATGAATCACCAGTCTAGGTTTGATGCAGGATACAGGATGCTTGAGGCTGGGACACTGGGATGACCCAGAGGGGTGGTATGGGGAGGAAGGTGGGAAGGCGGTTCAGGATTGGGAACACGTGTACACCCATGGTGGATTCATGTTGATGTATGGCAAAACCAATAGAATACTGTAAAGTAATTAGCCTCCAATTAAAATAAATAAATTTAAATTTAAAAAATAAGTAAATGAATAAAATAAAATTCATATGTAAATGAAAAAAGGCCAAGATGAGGCAAGTTGATCTTGAATAAGAAGAAAGTCAGAGTATCTACATTACTAGATACAAACAGTTTAAAAAACCCACAATAATTAATACCTTTTTATATTGTTAACAAGAATAAAAAACAGACCAATGGCATACAATAAAGAGTATAGAAACAGAGTCATATATACTATGTTTATATATGACTTAGGTAACATTACATGGCAGTGCAAGAAAAAGCTGTCAATGAATCTTAATTTTTATATCCTGAATACACCAAATTTGACTCCAGTCAGAACTAAATGTGAACCATAATACAATAATAAGGTTGTAGAAAATAATATATGTGAATATATTTATGAAAGTGTTGGTCACTCAGTCATCTCCAACTCTTTGTGACCCCATGGACCATAGCTTGCTAGGCTCCTCTGTCCTTGGAAGTCTCCAACTTATAAATTTTCTTTTAAAGGAAGCAAAAAGCACAAGCCTTATATAACACTAATTATTCATACTCATAGAAATTAAGATCTCCTGTTTATCAAGATATTCCATCAAGATAGTTTAAAAGGTAGAGAGGGGATAACATTTGCTATATGTAGAAAAAATAAACAGACTATATAACAAACTTCTACAACTCAATAAAAAGAAAGATAGATGAATCAAGAGATAAAGTAGGCAAAACCTTTTTCTCAGATATTTCACAAAAAAGATATTCAAGTGGTTAATAAACTTATGCAAAAGTGATCACTACAATAATCCATAAAGCACATGCAAATTAAAATTGTTATGCAACAAATATGTACAAGATCTATATGAGGACAGACTATAAATCTCCCATGAATGAAATCCAAGAGGAGTGAAATACATGGGAAGATAGTACATGTTCATGGATAGGGAAGCAGTATTGCCAAAATGTCAATTCTTTCCAACATTGTCTAGAATCAATACAATCCCAGTCAAAATCTCAGCAAGCTTTTGTAGACATTGACAACCTGATTCAAAAGTTTAGTTGAGTCAAAAAACCCAGAGTAGCCAACTTAATGTTGAAGGATAAGAATAAAGTCAGTGACTCATAGTATCTGACTTGGAGACTTGATGTAAAGCTATGATAAGAAAGAATACAACAAAGGCACAGAGTAGAAAACCCAGAAACAGACCAACATAATATAGTACACTTATTTTTGACAAAAGAGCAAAGGCAATACAATGCAGCAAATATAGTCTTTTCAATAAATGTTGCTGAAACAACTGGACATCTATATTTTGATAAATGATCAATCTAGATTCATAAAATCAAACCTTAAATCCTTCACAAAAATTAACTTAAACTAGATTATAAACCTAAACGTAAAACTACAAAATTCTAGAGGGAAACATAGGAGAAAACCTAGATAGTCTTGAGTACGGTGCTGAAATTTTAGATTCAACACCAAAGACACAATCCAGGAAAGAAAAATTGATAAGCTGGACTTAATTAAAACTTCTGTGAGAAACAGTGTCAAAAGAATAAAAATACAAGTCATAAACTGGGAGAAAATATTTGCAAAAGACACACCTGATAAAGGACTGTTATCTAAAATATACAAAGAGATCTTAAAACCCAACAGTAAGAAAATGAACCACTGATTTAAAAACAGGCCAAAGATCTGAACAGACACCTCTCCAAAGAATACAGATGACGAACAAGCATATGAAAAGAAGCTCTACATCATATGTCATTTGAAAAATGTAAATTAAAATGACAGTGAGATACCACTATACACCTACTAGAATAGGCCATATCTGGAATATTGACAACACCAATTGCCAACAAGTATATGGAACAACAGAAACTCTCATTCATTGCTGGTGGGGAAGCAAAAATGGTATACTCGGAAAGACAGTTTTGTGGTCTCACACAACACCAACATACTCTTACTATAAAATCCAGCAATTACTTACTCTCCTTGGTAATTACTGAAAGGTGTTGAGAACTTATATGCACACAAAACCCTGCACACAGTTGTTTACAGCAGCTTTATCCAGAACTGCCAAAATTTGGAAGGAACCAATACGTCCTTCAGTAAGGGACTGGATTAATAAACTGTGATACAGCCAAATAACAAAATATTATCCAGCACTAACAAGAAAGAAACTATCAAGCCAGGGAAAGACAGGGAAGAAACTTAAATGCATATTACTAAGTGAAAGAAACCAATCTGAAAAGGTTACATACCATGTGATTCCAACCATGGCATTCTGGATAAAGTAAAACTACAGAAACAATAAAAAGAACATTGGTTACCAAAGATAGGGGATAAGGATAAATAGGCAGAGCACAGAGGATTTTTAGGGCAGTGAAAATATTCTGGATCATGTTATAATGGGGATACATGTTATCACACATTCATCCAAACCCACAGAATGTACAATACCAAGAGTGAGCCTCTGGGTCATTATGATATGAGGACATAGGTGTTCAATAGGAACAAATGTGCCACTGCAGTAGAGCATGCTGATAATTAGGGAGGGCTTCCTAGATGGCTCAGTGGTAAAAAACCTCCCTACCAATGTAAAAGACCTGGGTTTGATCCCTGGGTTGGAAAGATCCCTTGGAGAAGGAAATGGCAACCCATTCAGTTCTTGCCTGGATAATCCTATGGACAGAGGAGTCTGGCAGGCTACAGTCCATGGGGCCGCAAAGAGTCACACACAACTGAGCATGTGCGAGAGTTTACACGTGTATGGGTCGGGGATACATGCGAAATCTCTGTGCCTTCCTCTTGGTTTACTGTGAACTTAAAACTGTCCTAAAAACTAAAGTTTAAAAAAGAGATTAAATGAAACACACACGCATGCACATACATACAATGACATCACTATACACCGACCAGAAACCCTGGGGACAAGTACTCCTGACGGGACGATACATTGGCACAGTCTCTTTGGAAAGGTGTCTGACAGGCTCTCTCAAAACAGAAAACAGAAAAACCTTAGTACACAGAAAATACAATAGAAATTGAAAATACGTATATATGTGCACTGAAACACACGCATAAAAACAATACCATTAAACATAGTGAAAAACTGGAAAAAATACAAATATTCATGAATATAATAATGTAAATAATTTCAGAATATTTACATGGTGAAATGACAGCTATGAACATGAGTAATATACTTCTACAAGTAACATGTATTATTTCACAGATATAGCACTGAGTAAAAGAAGCCACATGCAAAAATGTGTACCATATAATTACATTTATTAAAATGTCCTAAACAGGAAGAAAAACCTATGTTATGAATGTTAAAATAATTCTTTTTGGAGAAGTTAGGGGAAGGTAATATCTAGGAGAATACAAAGAAAGTTTCTAGTAATATTGTACATCTTGATCTGGGTGCTGGCTACAAAGGTCTGATTAATATATAAAGAAAATTGAGCTGAATATAGATTTTATAATCATAAAAATTCATTACTCATTACACATTGATAAAAAAAAAAGCAAACTCAGACATAACTTCAAAGACAACATGCAACATTTTCTGTTTTACATGTGGATCAGTTCAGTTCAGTTAAGTCGTTCAGTCATGCCCGACTCTTTGCAACCCCATGAATCGCAGCACGCCAGGCCTCCCTGTCCATCACCAGCTCCCGGAGTTCACTCAGACTCACGTCCATCGAGTCTGTGATGCCATCCAGCCATCTCATCCTCTGTCGTCCCCTTCTCCTCCTGCCCCCAATCCCTCCCAGCATCACAGTCTTTTCCAATGAGTCAACTCTTCACATGAGGTGGCCAAAGTACTGGAGTTTCAGCTTTAGCATCATTCCTTCCAAAGAAATCCCAGGGCTGATTTCCTTTAAAATGGACTGGTTGGATCTCCTTGCAGTCCAAGGGACTCTCAAGAGTCTTCTCCAGCACCACAGTTCAAAAGCATCAATTCTTCGGTGCTCAGCCTTCTTCACAGTCCAAATCTCACATCCATACATGACCACTGGAAACACCATAGCCTTGACTAGACAGACCTTTGTTGTTAAAGTAATGTCTCTCCTTTTCAATATGCTATCTAGGTTGGTCATAACTTTTCTTCCAAGGAGTAAGCGTCTTAATTTCATGGCTGCAATCACCATCTGCAGTGATTTTGGAGCCCCCAAAAATAAAGTCTGACACTATTTCCACTGTTTCCCCATCTATTTCCCATGAAGTGATGGGACCAGATGCCATGATCTTCGTTTTCTGAATGTTGAGCTTTAAGCCAACTTTTTCACTCTCCACTTTCACTTTCATGAAGAGGCTTTTGAGTTTCTCTTCACTTTCTGCCATAAGGGTGGTGTCATTTGCAATCTGAGGTTAATGACTAAATTCAATAGTAAACAAATCTGTATTAAAAAATAAAAAAACAAAAAATAAAAATTAAAAAAATAGTAAACAAATCTAATAGATCAAGGTGAAGATAAAAGGAAAAATCACTGCCTAATTGTTCAATAAAAACTGAACAATTTCTGTTACTTGCCAACAGATATTTTCTTATTAAGCAGTCATTGTTCATGAATGCCAACTGCTTTCAGTTTTAGATAACTTTCTTCTGTAGTTATATATTGCTTTTTTTTAAATCCAGGCACTGCTTCACAAATAAATCCCCAAGTCATAAAGGGGACTCAACTCAGCCAATGTAACACCACTATTAAAAAGTAAATCCAAAATACACATTTCTCCTGCCATGAACCAAATTCAAAATGTTCAGGTTATCTGAGTAAAGCCTGAGTGAGTTTTATTCTCCTCTTGATTCAAAACACCAGAGAGACCTTTGTGCCAGCTGGTTTCAGCAGAAGCCAAACACAGAAATGAAACAGCAAATTATAAAGCCACCAAGGCTGAGTCCCACTTAAACAACCTGCCCTGTTATCAAATGTCATACTGTCCCTTATTTCAGCACTTTCCCCTTGGACTGACAACCTAGCAATTTATTTTCATGCTCTCTGTCCCATAATAATAACAAAATGAACCAAGTTTTCTAAATCTACTCCCTAGATGTGGGCACAGAGAGTCAAAAGCTTTGCCCACTGTTACCCATGTTCTGAGCTAACTTTACTAAGGTCACTCTGATTATTAATGCTTTCCTAGCTAATCAGTGTCTTTGAGGCCCCTCTGCAGAAATTTCCAAGCCTAAGGCACATTTAGCCACAGCCATTCTGTTTGAGTTTCTTACCCATGCCATTCCTTTAGCAAATTTAGGATGAAAGGCAGACAGTGTCCTGGGGTCATCATGATGGTTCAGTGTTGCTCTGACAACCTGGGGCTTGAGTCACAGACTGCATGACAGCTTCATTATTTTGAGTTAAAGAGGTTATATTTATTCCTAAAGAAAAGCAGGTTCATTCATTCACTCGGCAGGTTGAACGTAGGAAATATCCTTTTTTCTTTAATATTTCATGATGATGACAGATAATGCGAAGCAAGTCTTGCTATGATCTATAGATTGCTGGAATCTATCCAAAAATCCAATAAATATAATCCCAAATTTTAGTAGCAATTGAGAGAATGACACAATCTTAGTCATGAACAGAATATATACCACATTATGAAAGAAATTTATAGATGATGATATGAAAACTAAAACAAACCCATGACTTGCTCAAGATCAGACCATTATTCAGTTGGTATTAGGCAATCTGCTCTATTTTATTAATTTATAAAAGAAGTAAACAGAAAAAGAAATGGAATTACTTTCTACCCTTTGGAAAACTAGGGATAAGAATATTCTCAAAAATGTTTTACTGATGTCAGCACGTAGTAACAGCTTTTGAGACAACTAACAGGCTACATTTCTTTGCAGCAAGGTATTTAGTAGGATATATTTTATATATCTATAAATATATGTGTATATGAAAACTTTGGCCACCTCATGCGAAGAGTTGACTTATTGGAAAAGACCCTGAGGCTGGGAGGGCTTTGGGGCAGGAGAAGAAGGGGACGACAGAGGATGAGATGGCTTGATGGCATCACTGACTCAATGGACATGAGTTTGAGTAAACTCCAGGAGTTGATGATGGACAGCAAGGCCTGGCTTGCTGCAATTCATGGAGTCGGAAATGACTGAGTGACTGAACTGATCTGAAATGATAAAAACTGAAAGTGTTAGTCTCTCAGTCATGTTCGACTCTTTGTATCCCCATGGACTGTTACCTGCGAGATTCCTCTGACCATGGGATTTCCCAGGCAAGAATACTGGAGTGGGTTGGCATTTCCTACTCTAAGGAATCTTCCTTACCTAAGGATCAAACCTGAATCTCCTGTATCACAGGCACATTCTTTACTATCTGAGATATAAATAATTATATATGTACATGCATTTTACAGTTATATATATACATATTATATATTGTACATGTACTTATGTGATATGTATGTATACATATATCATATACCTGTATCATGCTTGTATATATATTATCATTTTTGAGAACTGAAAACACAAAATCCTCAGAAATTTCAGAGAATGTGCCACTCTAGGCAGGACTTTCTTAAGCCAAGGCCCAAGAACTTTCAGTTCAGTTCAGGTCAGTTCAGTTCAGTCACTCAGTCATGTCCGACTCTTTGCGACCCCATGGACTGCAGCATGCCAGGTCTCCCCATCCATCACCAGCTCCCGGAGGTCACTCAAACTCACATCCATCGAGTCGGTGATGCCATCCAGCCATCTCATCCTCTGTTGTCCCCCTTCTCCTCCTGCCCCCAATCCCTCCCAGCATCATAGTCTTTTCCCGAGAGTCAACTCTTCACATGAGGTGGCCAAAGTACTGGAGGTTTCAGATTCAGCATCATTCCTTCCAAAGAACACCCAGGACTGATCTCCTTTAGAATGGACTGGTTGGATCTCCTTGCAGTCCAAGGGACTCTCAAGAGTGTTCTCCAGCACCACAGTTCAAAAGCATCATTTCTTGGGTGCTCAGCCTTCTTCACAGTCCAAATCTCACATCCATACATGACCACTGGAAACACCATAGCCTTAACTAAATGGACCTTTGTTGTTAAAGTAATGTCTCTCCTTTTCAATATGCTATCTAGGTTGGTCATAACTTTCCTTCCAAGGAGTAAGCATCTTTTAATTTCATGGCTGCAGTCACCATCTGCAGTGATTTTGGAGTCCAAAAAACTAAACTCTGACACTGTTTCCACAGTTTCCCCATCTATTTCCCATGAAGTGATGGGACCAGATGCCATGATCTTCGTTTTCTGAATGTTGAGCTTTAAGCCAACTTTTTTCACTCTCCTCTTTCACTTTCATCAAGAGGCTTTTTAGTTCCTCTTCACTTTCTGCCATAAGGGTTGTATCATCTGCATATCTGAGGTTATGATATTTCTCCTGGCAATCTTGATTCCAGCTTATGCTTCTTCTATCCCAGCGTATCTCATGATGCACTCTGCATATAAGTTAAATAAGCAGGGTGATAATATACACCCTTGATGTACTCCTTTTCCTATTTGGAACTAGTCTGTTGTTCCATGTCCAGTTCTAACCGTTGCTTCCTGATCTGCATATAGGTTTCTCAAGAGGCAGGAGATCTCAATCAGATGATATTTGTGAAGTATTTTGTATATGTATGAATGTGTGTGTGTGTGTCAATTCCTGTGTTTCTGGAATGTGATGAATTCATAGCTTTTGCAAGATCCTCAAAAGGGTCTTTCACCGGAATTAGCTTAAGCATCAGTGTTGTATACACAATTTTATACTACTTACTCAAGTTTACCCAGCAAGAACTTTTTTCATTATTTATGATTAGTTTGCTCAAATTGGGCTTCCCTGGTGGCTCAGAGGTTAAAGTGTCTGCCTCCAATGCAGGAGACCTGGGTTCGATCCCTGGGTCAGAAGATCCCCTGGAGAAGGAAATGGCAACCCACTCCAGTGTTCCTGCCTGGAGAATCCCATAGCCTACCAGGGTAGGCTACAGTCCACGGGGTCGCAAAGAGTCGGACACGACTGAGCGACTTCACCTCAACTCAACTCACCTCTTGCTCAAATTAGGCTTCCCTGGTGGTTCATTGGTAAAGAATCCCCTGAAACAAAGATTTAAGTTGGATCCCTGCATCAGGAAGATCCCCCTGGAGGAAGAAATGGCAACTCACTCAAGTATTCTTGTCTGGAAAACCCGTGGAAAGACAGCCTGGCAGGCTACAGTCCATGGGGTTGCAAAACAGTCAGACACGACTTAGCAACTAAACAACAAGATAAACTTCTTGGATAGAATAATTTAAATTCTGTATCCTTCAGTCTTGACCTTTTCACATCTAAAATCTGGAGAAATGTGAGTTAAGTTAAGCTCTAATCAAGTTTAATTTCCATAGCACAAATTTCTCAAATTTAATTAACCAGTTTTGCTGAGTAAGTCCAATAAAATTCTTTCAAAGGTATTGCTGCTGCTGCTGCTAAGTCACTTCAGTCATGTCCGACTCTGTGCAGCCCCATAGATGGCAGCCCACCAGGCCCCCCGAGCCTAGGATTCTCCAGGCAAGAACACTGGAGTGGGTTGCCATTTCCCTCTCCAGTGCATGAAAGTGAAAAGTGAAAGTGAAGTCGCTCAGTCGTGTCCGACTCTTAGCGACCCCATGGACTGCAGCCTACCAGGCTCCTCCATCCATAGGATTTTCCAGGCAAGAGCACTGGAGTGGGGTGCCATTGCCTTCTCCTCAAAGGTGTTACCACATGTCTAAACTTGCAGACTACCCGACAAGGCCCAGATCATACAACCACTGTCAAATGGTATATTTCAATTAACTGTATCACAGTGGCACCTTTATAAGAATTACCATGAGGTATGAATTACATTGACTTCTGCCAAACTTAAAACATTTTTTTTTTTTTTTTACTTTTTTTTAAAGTCTGTTGATCTTCTAATAACATTATCTAAGAGTGTTATGAAGTTGTCATATCTATTTGCTTATTTTTTAACTTACATTCTGTCTAAAACATAAGCCTGGTGAAGGCAAACAGTCTGTGGCAGATACAATAGTCAGGCTTAAACTTCATGGGTCCCAATTTCCTTCTGGAGTCACTTCTTACACTGTAAAATCCAGAAAGCTAAAACAAAAACAACAAAATGGAAAAAAAAAAAAAAAACACACCTTTTCTAGGACACATTCCAGGTAAGTTTCCAGATGTGATTCATGATCTTGAATCGTATGCCTGCATCTATTTGAAACTGGACAGGGAACACTGGTGTGCTACAGTCCATGGGGTTGCAGAGTCAGATGACTTATTGACCAAACAACATTTGCAACTGAAATTATGTTAGATGGTGAAAGAAGCAGAGAGTGAGCAGGGTTTCCAAATATCATTGGTGCAGATCTAGTAGCTCTGATGTGATTTTGGAGGCAATAGTTCTAGTAGTTGTTTTTTGATCTTGAAATTACATTTGACTAAGGTTCTGAGATCTACACTTTTCAATTAGACAAGTTTTCCTGATTCTCCAATTTTAAAAAAAATTTAAATAAAAATTCTACATATTTGAGATATGCAACATGATTTGATTGTCATATTTTTGACTGCAGAAGAGATGGTGGTTTGTCATGGGGACTCAGCCATTCCAACATTTTGGAAAGAACCGATTCCTTGTACTAAATCCATTTCTGCTGAAAATAGAGTGGTTTCTGTCTTTCACAATTCATTTCTTACTGAGGTGTGGGCGCTCAATTTTTGCCAACTGAATGAATACAGTTATAAGGAAGCATAAAAAAATTAAGAAAGACTATATCCTTTTGGCAAATCTTTCCTTTCAGTATGATAATAGCTATTAAGACATGCAGTGTATTTATTTTAGGTCCAAGAGATATTCACAGATTAAGATTTAAAGATAAATTCTTTCCCTTTCTTCTTGTCTCCATACCTTCCTTCCATTTTCTCATCCTTTACTGTCTGTTGTGATACTGTGTAGATAACATAACTCACTTTTTGACTGAATTACTTCCAGCTGTCAAAGACACATATAGTAGATACAAACAGTAGTTAACAAGACTATAGGTTACACACACAACTTGCCACTTTATACTAAATACTAAAATACTTAAAATCATGTTCATCACATCAAAATAAAACTAATATATTTTAAAATAAAAAATTTAATTCCTTTTTGTTTCTTTTGTGACTATAATAATACATAAAATATTGAAAAAATATATTAAAGAAGGAACCATGCTACAAGGGAAGTTCACTTGTTGGGTTCCCCAGGAAGTAGACCCTAAGACAGAAATCGTACAGTTCATAGGCAGGTGCTCTCAGGATCAACACCTGGATCGGGCAGGCTGAAATGGGATGTATCTGCAACAAAAGCATCAGCAAATCATATTAGGGAAGCTCCAGGACTAGAATGCTTCTTGAGTTATCCAGAACTAGGGGGCATGACAGGCTTTTCTACTCTTGTACAAACTAGTAACTCTTGTATCAGCTAGTAACTGGACATGGGTTGACATCCTCCCAAGGGGTGTGATCATAGGATAAGCTGTGCTCTACATGGATGGAAGCAAATTTCAAAGACAACCTTGCTGACTCAGGTGACAGGTGTCAGCCACGAACATTTCAAGCAGTTGGGGAATGGGTTACTCACTTAAGGAAAGAGGTAGGAGTGAACTGGGCCAAGAGCTATGGCATCCATCTCACAAAGACAGCATAAAGGAAAAAAAGCCATGTGACTTTGAACCAGCAAGCCTGGATTTGGGCAACATTTCTTCCACTTAATAGCTGTAGGAATTTGGACAAGTCATTTAACTCTCTGAATTTGTTTCCTCATCAACAGAAAGGTAATAGTGACCTATTAGTATCTAACAATGGGCTGCCCTGGTGGCTCAGTAGTAAAGAATTCATCTGCCAATGCAGGAGACAGAGGTTCAATCCCTGGGTTGGGAAGATCCCCTGGAGAAGGAAATGGCAACCCACTCCAGTATTCTTGCCTGGAGAATCTCATGGACAGAGGAGTCTGGCAGGCTGCTGTCCATGGGTCTCCATGAGTCAGACATGACTTAGCAACTACACAACAACAAATAATATATAACAATAATTACAGCACCTTTTAAAGTTCATTGTAATATATGCAAAAGAGTACTGCAATCTGCAGATCATACTATTAAAATTTCAGTTATAATTTTACAGAAAGTATGGCTCAAAATGTTATTTGTTTTTAAGACAGTGCTCACTTTAGGCATACATATACAAAAAAATAGAACAGCAAGAATAATATAGAGAAAATTACAGAGAAAGTACATCAGAGAAAGAAAGTAAATCAGAGAAAGGAACATTTCATTTATTCTTACATTTATGAATTTATCAAATGGCATGTGATTGTGAACATACTCTGTGAAAAGACTCCACTATTATTAGGACATGCCTGTCATGCAAAGTTTGAACATGGGCAGGCTCTGACCTACTTTGACTTTGGAAGAAAATAAACTATCCAACCTTTTTTCGCCAGTTCCCATGTTACTATACAACAGCAGGCTTAGAAGGGTTATCAGTTTGGTTCTCAAAACTAACCCACAGCCACTAAATTTTCATCACTGTTATATAGCATATAATTATTTTAAAGACATCAAATTAAAGTCATACTGCCCTGTAAACTTTTCAACACACAGTCTTCCATGGATTTACATATGTCTTAGGACTCAGTGCAGCTCCTATGATGTATGTGCCAAAGACTGCATGACAGGGTATAGGGGTGATATTTCATACCACCTACATGATTTTCTTTATATTTCTGAGACAGCTCTTGCTGGACGGATAATTGATGGCCACAGAATAGCCACATAATTTTTACCCTCTGTCTATAAAACTTAAGAACCAGTTTGGTTGACTCTTCTTCAAGTTGGCAAACAAATAAAGAACCACCCCCGGGCTAAAACCATGGCATACCTCTTAAAAAGTGGCCAACTAATGGTTTAGTGAATATTGTGCTAAAATCTCTTGTTCTTGTTACCTTCTAGGTGAACTTTCTCCTTTTTTGTGATGTAAAATATATATGTAAAAAAGCATGCATATTAGAAATGTGTACAGCTCAATGAATAAAGAAAACAATTTAAAGATATGTATTGTTGCCAGTGTTGCCAAGACATCCCAAGTCCCAGTTCAGAAGGGCTTTTCACATATCTTTGTCATCACATTTGCTAATGTCCATCCATCATTAAAGTCACATAGACAAGCCAGGATCACTGAGAGAGGGGTTACATAAGTGCAGTCATTACCCACTGGGGGCCACCATAGCAACAGTCTACCATACTAGCCAACTAAATACACTCAGGTGGCATGATTAGAACAGAAAAGAAAAACTGAGCCGGCCATATGTGAGTGTCAAGCCTCTGGCTCTACTACTATTAATAAATTGCTATATGACTTGAGAAAGACTACTCTGTGCATCTCAGCTCTCTCTCAGGTAAATGATACAAAGACAGAGATCATGAGTATAAGGGTAACACACACACACACACAAGTTAATGTTTATAAATTCTTAATTGTAAAGTAACAGAATAAAAATAAATAAATTATTAAATTTTTGTGTTTTATGGTAAAAATCCCACTTAACTATCCAACTATTTTATTATTGTTTAGAATTGTAAAATGTGCACATTTTCTCTACCACCTAATGTATAAAGGAGAAATCTAAAGTACAATCTTATTTAAAAGTATGTGTTGTACTGCAAACATCCTATTTAGAGAATTTCATCTTTTTTATAATTCTATCTTTTATTGAAAATTTTAACTTTTCATCATGAGACAGAAGTCATAATTTTGGTTCAGTACCATGCTGCTAAAATGTCCCCCAGGACTGTTCCTAAACAGGCACATATAGTTGACCCTTAAGCAACAGTGGTTGGAGCTGTGTGAATCCACTTATATGCAGACTTTTCCAATAGCAAATGCCCCAGCACTACACAACCCACAGCTGGTTGAATCTTGGTATGCAGAAACATGAATACAGAGGAAGTGTACGTGTAAAGGAGTATTTGTTATGCGTTGATTTTTTTTTTTTTGCGTTGATTTTTTACTTCACAGAAGATTGGTGCCTTTAACATCTGTGTTGTTCAAGGATCAATGGCACTGCTTTTTACCCAGAGGGCTTTTATAGATGTAAGTAAGTTGTATCCTTTCAACAGTTGTACACATACAGGATTGGGAAGGCTCACCAAAGTATTTGTTTTTCCCTGTATTTAAGCCAAAGCTATCCCTGGAAGCTCTTAAACTGCAGTACATTAGGTAGGGAGAAGGATATGCTCTGGTAACAAAAAGATACACAAGCTTTAATAATTTTTAAACAGGCTAGCTGGTTTCTTTCTCAGTGAAGGATGAAGAGGTGGCAGCTATGGCTTCACAAATGTAGAAAAATTCACTGTTATTGGCTCCCATGAGTGCTCCACATGGCAACGTTTTCAGCCAATAGGAAGGAAAAAGAATCAGACTACAAGAGTCTTCTTCCATTTATATCTCCTTGGTTAGAACTTGGCCTCACGGTCACAGTCGGCAGGGAATTTGAGAACATAATCTGTCTGAGGAGCCATTTTCCAAGGAAAAAGGGACTAGACAGAGGAGAGCCTAGTAATCTTCTCCATATATGAGATCTAAATATCTAAATATTTCCTATAAATTGAGTTTAAGTGTATTAAGTCTTTTTTAAAATATTTTTTAAGTTTCTATTTTTGACTGTGCTGAGTCTTCATTGCTGCACAGGCTTTTCTCTAGTTGTGAAGAGCAGCTGCTACTCTCTAGTTATGTTGCACAGACTTCTCATTGCAATGGTTTCTCTTGTTACAGAGGACAAGCTCTAGGGTGCTCAGCCTTCAATAATTGCAGCACATGGGTTCAGGAGTTGTGGCTCCTGGGTTTGAGCACAGGCTCAACAGTTGTGGTTCATGGGCTTAGTTACTCGGCTGCATGTGGGATCTTCCCTGATCAAGGGTCGAACCCATGTCTTCTGCATTGGCAGATGGATTCTATACCACTAAGCTACCAGGGAAGCCCCAAGTGTATTAAGTATTTATTTATATTTCTCTAGATGTTGACCCCTTAGTTGTATTTTTTTAATTATGTATTAATTATAAAAAGATACAGATTCTTAAATTTGAAACTAAGAAGCAGTCTAGGGTAGGAATCTTCTCAATGGTTTTTCTGCAAGGTGGTCTCAGATGCTGACAGGTATTTCCATTTGATAAGGAACTCCTACTGCATGATGCTATCCAATTCAAAATTTATATTTATCTTAGTTGTGCTTGTGGGACAACACACAGAGTCTATGCTTTATTCTCTATGATCTCCTAAGAATATCTGAAGCTCTTTCTCCCCTTAATTCTCTCTTCAGGTTAAATATCCTGTGTAGGTATAAAAATTTCTAGAATAAGTTTGAGGAAATCTACAAAGTCTTCCATGTTCTACCTGGACAAGTACACTTGTGAGAAATAAAGCAGCTGTTTGAGAATGCTGAAGCAATAATATTTCTCCAAAATAATACTAGATATTTTTTAATGATAGCTTATTTCCTAACATAGTGATTATTCCAGCATGGTTCCTAGACCAGCAGGCAGAAGCACTTGGGAATTTTTAGAAAGACAGAATATAAATGTGTTTAGTTGCTTCAGTCGTGGGGTCTTTGTGACCCCATGAACTGTAGCCCACCAGGCTCCTCTATCCATAGCATTCTCTAGACAAGAATACTGGAGTGGGTTGCCATGCCCTCATCCAAGGGATCTTCCCAACCCAGGGATGGAACCCAGGTTTCCCGCCTTGCAGGTGGATTCTTTACCATCTGAGCCATGAGAGAAGCCCAGAATGCAAATACCCAGGTCCAAACTCAGGTTTACTAAATCAATTTCTCCAAGGGCAAGATTCTGAGATCTGCTGCACCACATGATTCATGCTGCTAAGATGAAGAAAGTTGGTACTAAGGAAATAAGAATAAGCTATGTGTGTTGTTTATGAGGCAGAAATGCTTATTAACTTACTAATGACATACTTTTGTATTTACTAGAAAATACTAATTAATTCTTTATTGCTAAGTAAAATAAGCCATCTTTTTTGTAAACATATGTAAACTTCTGATTCCCTTGCCTCTGGAGTAATGATGGTAATAATCACATTTCCTGGGTTCAATGAATGGTTACAAGAGTGTCCATGAGGTTTCCTGATGATGATTTTCCTTGCTTTTTTAATTGTTCTATAATATAGTAGCTGTAATGAGAAAGCACAGAGAGAAGCCAGCTAAAGGGAACACTTTGTTTTTTGTATAATCCCCTTTTTGATTTCCACTTGCTTGGCTTTATTTTCCAATTGGAAATGGTGAAGTCCTCAATATTTTGTGAGAGCCAGAAACAATGTTTACATGACCTACATAATTTACATGGTAAATTCCACCTCAGGAGTGACTAAATTTTAACTTCAGAAACAATATTATCTTCATGAGTTTTCAAAGAAGAAAAGCCATCTTTAAACACGACTAAAAACAGCAGTGCCTTTCATGTAATCTTGAAAATGTTCACAGAGTTTTAAAATCATGATTAATTTTATATACTGATTTAAATAATGATCCATTTCATGTTTAAATAAAAGTTTGATTATCTGCTCTGTACCAGCAACATCATTCATGCCATCAGTGAAACCAGAACTTTCTTCCTTTTACTGTGGTCTATAAGTCTGACCACTGTATGACTTCCATTCAGTTTCAGTTCAGTTCAGTTGCTCAGTTGTGTCTGACTCTTTGAGACCCCATGGACTACAGCACGCCAGGCTTCCTTGTCCATCACCAACTCCTGGAGCCCACTCAAACTCATGACCATCACGTCGGTGATGCCATCCAACCATCTCAGCCTCTGTAATCCTCTTCTCCTCTTGCTTTCATTACCTTTCAAAATTATCTGGACATGTGAATTTACTGAGAAATTGGGGGTATGATAAGAGATAGTGCTGCTGCTGCTGCTGCTGCTAAGTCACATCAGTTGTGTCCGACTCTGTGTGATCCCATAGATGGCAGCCCACCAGTCTCCTTCGTCCACGGGATTCTCCAGGCAAGAACACTGGAGTGGGTTGCCATTGCCTTCTCCAATGCATGAAAGTGAAAAGTGAAAGTGAAGTTGCTCAGTCGTGTCTAACTCTTAGTGACCCCATGGACTGCAGCCTACCAGGCTCCTCTGTCCGTGGGATTCTCCAGGCAAGAGTACTGGAATGGGTAAGAGTTAGTGCAGGACATTGCAAACCCAATAATATCAGGATGTAATAAATTAGTTTGACCTAAAAGAAAATTAGTAGACAAATATGAGTTTATCCAAAAAAATTTACTTCCATTAATTTCAGACTTCTGATACTTATATTTTCACATAATTGCTAGGTTAGTATGAGTCACTACTAAACATTATAGAGAAGAGGAACCCTAAAAACCCTGGATTCCAATAAGCACAGGGGAAACCATGCGGTAACTTGTCTTAAACACACAGAAGGGGTGGCAAAGTATAATGGACATAAGCCCAGTTTTTGGATTTACACTGAACTGAGTTGCTTCCAAAGTCAACCCAAGCAAGCATAACAACATCGGACAGTTTACTTAATCTAATTGGATACAACCCCAAATTCCACATCTAGTTGTAATACCTCTGACAAATTAATGGTTCTCTTGAAACAGTGTTTTTATTTGTTAGATGATGGTTAAAATATCTACCTCATAGGGCTTTTGTAAGTAGTATATGTGAGTATGTAAGTATAGCAGAACAAGATCCCTGTGCTATGTACCCTTCACATCTATCCTCAGCCCTAGATGGTCGAAGTGATTCTTTGACAGTTGATCTCTATTAGCAAGAAAGAGGCCCTCCATTCTGAAGGCTCCCATTTTCTTGGAGAAATGGAGAGAAGTTGATTTTCCCTATGTCAGAAACAAACTCAAGTCTCTCCCCTTCCTCTCTTTGTGAAAATGGACACCTAAGTATTCATCTTAGCATCAAGTGGGTCTGAAGGAAATCTCATTTGAACAATAACAAGATTCTAATGCATTCTCTGGACTCCAAGTGTGTTCACAGTAAGCAAGATGACTGCCTTCTCTCTGATAATGTATTACATTTGCATACCCACTCAGATGCAGCAGGGATACATGTCTAGAAAATACACTCCAGCAGAGTGCTGGGCACAATGTAAACATTCAAGAAAGTAGCTGATTCTGTTGCATCTGACCTTACAGACAACTTGAACTTATGAACACATACTTGGAATGGAACTCACTTATACAGAGGGGGACTTACTGTATTCTACCTGCTCTATGAGGTGTCTAGAGGACTCATAAAGGTAATTGGGCTGAAAGGTGTGAAGGCCCATGAGACAAGCAGGTTAGAGATGTGTGCATGTATACACTTGTGTGCACACACAGAAAGATTAGGCAATGGAATTCTTGATACTGGTCCTTTTCATTCAAGAGACAAGGTGGAGCAGAAAATGCTTAAGAGTTGGAAGGATTGTTTGAGTTTAAATCCTACCACATTTTGGCTTTGTGATATTAAGCAATTTACCCTCACTGAAAAAATCACAGTGACCTTTTCTTAAGTATGCTTCATGTGCAGCTACTATACAGATAAACACATCTTCATCCACTGCACGCTGTCCACTCACTGACACTCCATCACTCCTTAAAGGTTGGTCCCACTGTAAGATGGAAGAGGTTGAGACTCTAGATTAGTGTCAGTGACCAAAGGTTAACTGAAAATTAACCTAGTTAATAAACTGACTCTTGTTTTCTCTCTCACTAAAATAGGATATGAATAATGCCTCCACCATAGGCTTGTTAACAAGTTATTATGTTTCAGGAGCACTTCGTAAGCTGCTATAAAATTAAATGGTAATATAAAATTATAGCATTTAACTTCTCCAAACATTAAATGAAGAAAACATGTAAATTATTCTAGTTAAGGACAAATATATAGAAAGCACTTAAAAATATTATTTGCCTCATCTTCATACTTTTTCTTTGCTCTTAAGAAAAGGTTATTTTCAGAGTGGTGGATGTGTGGGACATTGGAGTGGCATATGCAATTTCACATTCTTCTTGTCCAAAACTGAAAGTTGTATGTAGACTCTCTGTATATGGTATTTCTCTCTTTTAGTAGCTCAACTCCTTTACTTCCTCCAGTTGATGTTCCCTGCTAGCCCTAAAGAAGTGAAAGTTCACATGTCAGTTGCTCAGTCATGTCCAACTCTTTGTGACAGAATACTGGAGTGGGTTGCCATTTCCTTCTCTAGGGGATCTTCCTGACCCAGGGATCAAACCAGGGTCTCCTGAATTGCAGGTGGATTGTTTACTGTCTGAGCTACCAAATGAGAAGAGTGTGAACTTGGGGACAAGACAAGTGCAGGTCAATAAAATACGATTTGGAAGGGAAGGGAGTAAGGAGCAGAATATAAGCTATCCATCCCATGTAGCAAATAATATCACTTCCACTGATCACTTTCCCTCTCTTTAAGGCACTTGTTCTTTCATGACTGTGTAAAAATTAATTGATAAGCTATTTATACCATAAGTCAGAAAAAGTATCCAGTACAGAATTTTATCTTTAAAACCTCCAAGTGATGGAGAAGCAAAGAAGACTTAAATTCTGCTTTGTACTTCTGCAACAGAATCATCATTTAATGGATTAAATGTTTTATGGGTTAGTTAAGGAATTCAGTCTATTTTCACAATATTTTATCACCAATTTCATATGTATTGTTATTTTTAAGTATTTTATCTGTGTAATTTTAGTTGACTTTATTTTTAAAATTTTTTAATTGGAGGGTAATTACAATATTATGATGGTTTCAGTAATACATCAGTATGACTTAGCCATAGGTGTACACATGTCCCCTCCCCCTTGAACCTCCCTCCCACCTCCCAGCTCACCCCATCCCTCTAGGTTGTCACAGAACACCAGGTTTGAGGTCCCTGTGTCATACAGCATATTTCCATTGGCTGTTTTTAATAAAAAGAACAGAACCAGTGCCTTGTAAACATTTTATTTAAAAATCACAAAACAACTCTACCACTGTTTCCAAATTCACATCTAACATTGAAATGAATTGTTTTAATTATCAAGATTTACTCTCTGAACTTTCTCTAGTACACTGAAAACAGCTAAGGAAAAAATGGGCATACATATATTATATAACATTACCTCAACCCCCAATCATTAGCCTAGAATTTATTATTTTCAGCTAGGCATATGGAACAGAATTCCTACTTGACCTTAAATTTGTATTGACTTTTGAATGCTTTCACTTGGCTAGAATAATGTCGTTTCCCTTTGGGGGAAAAAATGGGTGGAAAGAATTTCAAGATTGGTTCTCTCTCTGGTGGCAAGATCTTCAAGACCCAGATAATCATGATGATGTGATCACTCATCTAGAGCCAGACATCTTGGAATGTGAAGTCAAGTGGGCCTTAGGAAGCATCACTACAAAAAAAGCTAGTGGAGGTGATGGAATTCCAGTGGAGCTGTTTCAAATCCTGAAAGATGATGCTGTGAAAGTGCTGCACTCAATATGCCAGCAAATTTGGAAAACTCAGTAGTGGCCACAGGACTGGAGAAGGTCAGTGTTCATTCCAATTCCAAAGAATGCTCAAACTGCCGCACAATTGCACTCATCTCACATGCTAGTAAAGTAATGCTCAAAATTCTGCAAGCCAGGCTTCAGCAATATGTGAACCGTGAACTTCCTGATGTACAAGCTGGTTTTAGAAAAGGCAGAGGAACCAGAGATCAAATTGCCAACATCTGCTGGATCATGGAAAAAGCAAGAGAGTTCCAAAAACATCTATTTCTGCTTTATTGACTATGCCAAAGCCTTTGACTGTGTGGATCACAGTAAACTGTGGAAAATTCTGAAAGAGATGGGAATACCAGACCACCTGACCTGCCTCTTGAGAAATCTGTATGCAGGTCAGGAAGCAACAGTTACAACTGGACATGGAACAGCAGACTGGTTCCAAATAGGAAAAGGAGTACATCAAGGCTGTATATTGTCACCCTGCTTACTAAACTTATATGCAGAGTACATCATGAGAAATGGTGGGCTGGAAGAAACACAAGCTGGAATCAAGATTGCCGGGAGAAATATCAGTAACCTCAGATATGCAGATGATACCACCCTTATGACAGAAAGTGAAGAGGAGCTAAAGGGCCTCTTGATGAAGGTGAAAGAGGAGAGTGAAAAAGTTGGCTTAAAGCTCAACATTCAGAAAACGAAGATCATGGCATCCGGTCCCATCACTTCATGGGAAATAGATGAGGAAACAGTGGAAACAGTGTCAGACTTTATTTGGGGGCTCCAAAATCACTGCAGATGGTGACTGCAGCCATGAAATTAAAAGATGCATACTCCTTGGAAGAAAAGTTATGACCAACCTAGATAGCATATTCAAAAGCAGAGACATTACTTTGCCAACTAAGGTCCGTCTAGTCAAGGCTATGGTTTTTCCTGTGGTCATGTATGGATGTGAGTTGGACTGTGAAGAAGGCTGAGCACCAAAGAATTGATGCTTTTGAACTGTGGTGTTGGAGAATACTCTTGAGAATCCCTTGGACTGCAGGAGATCCAGCCAGTCCGTTCTGAAGATCAACCCTGGGATTTCTTTGGAAGGAATGATGCTAAAGCTGAAACTTCAGTACTTTGGCCACCTCATGCGAAGAGTTGACTCATTGGAAAAGACTCTGATGCTGGAAGGGATCGGGGGCAAGAGAAGAAGGGGACGACCAAGGATGAGATGGCTGGATGGCATCACGGACTCGATGGACGTGAGTCTGAGTGAAATCCGAGAGATGATGATGAACAGGGAGGCCTGGCGTGCTGCGATTCATGGGGTCGCAAAGAGTCGGACACAACTGAGCAACTGAACTGAACTGAACTGGTGGCATGGGGGCAGTTGTGATTTGAAGTTTCTGTTTGAAAAGAAAGACTTCCAAGGAGACAGACTAGGAGGAGGGTGTGACAATTAATGATAAATCTTGAGGTTCAGAAATGTGGAGCTGATCCCTGACAATGCTGCCACAAATGACACTGGGTCCCGAAGTTCCAGATTCAGGAACCAGAAGAAGGTCAGAAGAAGAATCAAAGAAATGATCATCATGAGAGTGGTGAAGAAAACTGACTCCAACTCTGCCATGTGCATATGTACTCATTTTTTTCAGTCCAGTTCAGGCTCTCAGTTGTGTCCAACTCTTTGTGACCCCATGGACTGCAGTACCGCCAGGCCTCCCTGTTCATCATCAACTCCTGGAGTTCACTCAAACTCATGTCCATTGAGTCGGTGATGCCATCCAACCATCTCATCCTCTGTCGTCCCCTTCTTCTCCCACATTCAATCTTTCCTAGCATCAGGGTTTTTTTCCAATGAGTCAGTTCTTCGCATCAGGTGGCCAAAGTATTGGAGATTCAGCTTCAGCATCAATTCTTCCAATGAATATTCAGGACTGATTTCCTTTAGGATGGACTGGTTGGATCTCCTTGCAGTCCAAGGGACTCTCAAGAGTCTTCTCCAACACTGCGTTTCAAAAGCATCAATTCTTTCATGCTCAGCCTTCTTCACAATCCAACTCTCACATCCATACATGACCACAGGAAAAACCATAGCCTTGACTAGACAAATCTTTGTTGGCAAAGTAATGTCTCTGCTTTTGAATATGCTATCTAGGTTGGTCATAACTTTCCTTCCAAGGAGTAAGCGTCTTTTAATTTCATGGCTGCAGTCACCATCTGCAGTGATTTTGGAACCCCCAAAGTAAAGTCTGTCACTGTTTCCACTATTTCCCAGCTATTTCCCATGAAGTGTTGGGACCAGATGCCATGATCTTCGTTTTCTGAGTGTTGAGCTTTAAGCCAACTTTTTCACTCTCCTCTTTCACTTTCATTAAGAGGCTCTTTAGTTCTTCACTTTCTGTCATAAGGGTGGTGTCATCTGCATATTTGAGGTTATTGATATTCTCCCAGGAAATCTTGATTTCAGCCCAGCATTTCACATGATGCACTCTCCATATAAGTTAAATAAGCATGGTGACAACATACAACCTTGACATACTCCTTTTCCTGTTTGGAACCAATCTGTTTTTCCATGTCCAGTTCTAACTGTTGCTTCCTGACCTGCATACAAATTTCTCAAGAGGCAGGTCAGGTAGTCTGGTATTCCCATCTCTTCCAGAATTTTCTACAGTTTGTTCTGGCCCACAGAGTCATAGTCAATAAAGCAGAAATAGATTTTTTTTTTTCTCTAACTCTTTGCTTTTTTGATGATCCAACAGGTGCTGGCAATTTGATCTCTGGTTCCTCCGCCTTTTCTAAAACCAGCTTGAACATCTGGAACTTCACAGTTCATGTAGAGTTGAAGCCTGGCTTGGAGAATTTTAAGCATTACTTTACTAGCGTGTGAGATGAGTTGCAACTGTGCAGTAGTTTGAGCATTGTTTCACATTGCCTTTCTTTGGGATTGGAATGAAAACTGACTTTTTTTCCTTCGGTCATGTCCAGCTTTTTGTGACCCTATGGACTGAAGTCCACCAGGCTCCTCTGTCCATGGGATTCTCCAGCCAAGAATACTGAAGTGGGTTACCTTGCCCTCCTCCAGGGGATCTTCTCAACATAGGGATCAAACCCACATCTCTTATGTCTTCTGCATTGGCAGGTGGGTTACCACTAGCACCACCTGGAACACCCAAATGTTGTCTTACACAGGCCAAGCCAACAACTGCCCTGAAATACTGAGCACACAAGCAGCACCGTATCATTGCTTCAAGACTCTGCACTCCTAATCATCTGGCCACTCTGTGGGTATGCCACCCTCTACATTTGGGTCCAGACAGCACAGTTGGACATTAGTTGAGATAACAACCTCTGCTGCTACTGCTAAGTTGCTACAGTCGTGTCCGACTCTGTGTGACCCCATAGATGGCAGCCCACTAGGGCTTCTCTGTCCCTGGGATTCTCCAGGCAAGAATACTAGAGCAGGTTGCCATTTCCTTCTCCAATGCATGCATGCTTGCTAAGTCGCTTCAGTTGTGTCTGACTCTGTGCAACCCTATGGATAGCAGCCCACCAGGCTCCTCTTTCCACAGGATTCTCTAGGGAAGAATACTAGAATGGGCTGCCATTTCCGTCTCTGAGTTGAGGTAAAGAGGAAGGCAATTCTGAGACATGCTAAGCACCCTAAGCAGATGTGGGAGGGGAGCAGACTCTGACATTTGTCACCATGTAGGAAATACTGGCGGTTTTACCTTTGTTTTACCTCCATTTCCCTCTCTTGCATTGACAGGCAGCTGATTTCTTTGTAGGAATTACTCATTTCTTGTGCAATTGTCAGACTGCGGAAGGTGACAAGGACTAAAAAGACTCACAATGACATTTTTAAAAAGCCTTTAACTTACAGGTTGTCTGAAACTAGTCTTAATCCTCAGCTTCTAGTTACTTAAGCTAATACTTTCACTTTAAAGTCAGTTGGAACTGGTATATTTTTTCTGTCATTTACCTCTAAAAAGATTCTGAAATGGTACGTTATAGCATTTTCTTTCAGTTATTAATAGCATTTTCTTTTGGCTCTTGAATAGTCCATAATCTGAACTTTACAAGGGTCTCCCATTTAAACATGGCAATCCCTCTAAATGTTATGCCTCAATAAACACAAAAACACAGCAAAGGTGGGACTTTGGTTCCAGATGTTGTCCGCAGTCTACTCGCCACTGTCTTGTCCTCCCTACCTATTGCTCTGGACTCTTTCCTCCCTCTGCTCCTCACACCTTTGCTTTCTGAGTCAGCTTTTGGTCTCTCATTTGGTGGCCTATTAATCTTCCTCTCTTTGGTTTATCTCAGTTCTGAACTCTGGATGTATTCATGGAGTGTTTGGGAAACAAACTCTTCCTGCTAATGAGATGCAACAGATAGGAAGGCCAGAAGTCTCCAAATGGCAGAAGGAAATAAACTGCAAGTGGCAGATTTTTTTTTTCCTCCCTTCTCTACACAAAATTAAAAGAGGTTTCTTTTAATTCTGTGTTGATGACACCTTGTTCTGCCTGAACCTTTTTCAAACCTTGAGGTAACCAATGCATTTTGCTTATGGAAATGTTTTTCTTAAGCTCTGTTAATGAAACTATGTATTTGCTTCGGAATCTGCCTTTCTTCAAAATGGTTCCGCTTAAAGACTAAATTTTTCTTTTCTCAAACCTTGGGCTGATAATGACTGAACAAACCAGTATTCATTTCAATTGTTTTATGGCAGGGGATGACGCACCTCATGTCATCCTATCTCAAAAATGCATATTGTGGGAGAGGTTCCTGGTAAAACTCCATCAGCCTTGAGGTGTTTCTCTTATCTGATTAGAAGCTTGCTAACAGACCTAAAATACCTTGCTAAAAACTAGCAAGGAGGCGTTTTATCTTCCCCCTTCTGATGTCTATGCCAGACACTTTCTCTATCTCTTTTATACTGTAATAAAACTCCATTACATAAAAAATTCCAAGTGGTCAAACCTGGTCTCTGGTCCCAGATGGAAATCTTCTCCTCCAGAGGTCACAAATCCCAGTGTAGTACATGGCTCACGGCAGCAACCTTTCACTAGCTTTGGCAGAGCTAACAAGGCCCAGTCTTCTCATTGTTGCCCACCTCCCTCTGCCCCAACCATCCCAGGGAACCCCTCCTAAGCACCAGGATTTCTTCATTGAGTCTTTAAGGCATGTCACTTTTCCTATGGAAAGATTTCATTAATTTAAAAACATGTAACTTTATAAGGTCAAGGAAGCCTTAGAGTTCACTGTATATATTTATTATTTTAGTCTAAAGGAATCTAAAGTTCAGAGCAATTGTGTGGCTTGCTGAGATCACAAGATAAGTTACAGGTGTCACAAACCACTATGAAGATGGTTTTAATGCACTTGAAATGTTATATATGTCCTTTAATAACAACATAAACAACACTCAAGTACTAATCAAAAGCAGGCGACTTCTCTGTCTTGTATATGCCTGGAAGTGGGTGAGTCATCACTGACAATGGAAGCTGTTTTTCTGGTAACAGTTTTTAACATCACCTGTACAATGTTCTGGGCTTCCAAAGTGGTTCAGTAGGAGAACTCACCCTCCAATGAAGGAGATGTCTTCCCTGGGTCAGGAAGATCCCCTGCAGAAAGGAATGGCTACCCACTTCAGTATTCTTGCCTGGAGAATCCCATGGACAGAGGGAGACTGACAGGCTATAGTCCATGGAGTTGCAAAAGAGTTGGACAAAACTGAATGAATAAACAAGGATATGTTTTGACAGGGAAATTTGGTGATGTTTAGAACTGGTTGAAATAATCCAAGCTTTCAAGATAATCTCATTATGACCTCATGACTTATCTCTTGCTTCCTACTGCTCATATTATTTTCTGCCTAGAACAAAAACGTTAAAACTAGAAATTACACAGAACTGTTCATCAAGTAATTATCACCTCTCTGAATTTCTTCCCTTAATATCTAGTCTCTATTCAAGCAGAACTGATAACTCACCAAAAACACCATTTCCCCGTCATTTAGTCATATTTCATTTCACTTTTGGTTCATTTAAAAGAGGAATAATAGATGACCTAGCCCAGGAAAAAAAAAAAATCTGGCCATAAGGAAAGTGAGGGAAAGTGTGAAAATGTTTGTAATCTTCTCAAAGTGATTTACGCTCTTTGTGATTAAACCTGGGTCAAGCCTTGGCCTCAAAATGAAGAATTTTGTGTCTCAAAGTGTTCTACCTGTGTTCTGAATTTTATCCTAATCTTTTCTCAGAAACAAGATATTTCCTTTCCTGTATCTTTTACCTCTTGCTTCTTATCTGATTCTTCCAATCAGCATTTAAATTGAGCAACCTTCTCAAACCTGAAAATCATCACACTTATCAAAAAATAATAATAGGAACAAAATACCAAAATTCTCTTCCCGTAATAATTATGGCTTGTCTGCTTTCTTCCATTTACAGATCAATTTCCTGAAAACTATGCACTCAAGTCCACCTTTTCATCACTTATTTACTTCTCAGTACATTTCTTATCCCTTACTTTCCTGACTTCCTTGCCTCACTAAAGTCACCAATGACCTCTATATTACTAACACTATTGAAGCATTTTGTCTGAAGATTACAAGAGCTCTTTATCCACATATTATACCACTGATCAATCCTTCTGAGACATAAAGTTGTTTAGGTTCCCCATTGTATTTCTATAGTTCCTTCTGTTAGGTAGTTAAAATAGGAAAAAGGAGTTCAGAATGGCGGTGGCTAAAAGACAAGGAAGAGAAAAGCCCATGAAAATAGAACAAAAGAAGGTCTGAGGACCTGAGAGAGGACCTCAGGTAAAACAAACAGCACTCCTGGCTAGCCCAATTTACATAGGGCAGGCCCAGGAGAAGAAAAAAACATAAAAAGAAGAGCCAAAGGGCCAGGGGTCTCTCCCTTCTCTTTGCGTCTTTTGGGTTGGCATGCCCTCCCAAGCCTCGAGGAAGTATTTTCCTTTACTTTCTAATTAAAACTAAGCTGTAACACTGGTCCATCTGAGGGCAGGAAAACACTGGTCCGCCACTTCAAATTTTTGTTATGACGAGACAGAACCGAGGAAATTACGCACTCCCGTGAAACTTCTAAGTCTTTATTGCTGGCTAATAATAGATCCATGGTGCTTCAATCATACCTCCTATTACAAAATGGCAGTCATTCCATTTAAATAATAATAATAATTTTAAAAGAGAATTACTATAAGATGTAAAGGAGCTATAACACAGGAAAGCTCCTAGCACAATAACAAAGATACAACACATCCTCAATTGTTGTTTAAAAATTTAAAGTAGAAACAAAGATTTATTATTATACTTTATGATGCCTTAATTGCCAAGTATCTGTTTTGCAACCAAATTCTTGGTCTACGGACAGCCATTCTCTATAGTTACAGATACACAGTAACACGCAAAATCTTTTGATCAATTCAACCATTTCAAGTCAGATTCATGATATGCCTTACTAACTAAAACATTCATAAACTGAGGATCAAAAGAAAGTTTTTCAAATAATTTCTCATATGAATTTAAAATAATGCTTTAAAAATGATAAGAATAAAATTCAAGTTCAAGTTCAGTCGCTCAGTCGTGTCCGACTCTTCGCGACCTCATGAATCGCAGCACGCCAGGCCTCCCTGTTCATCACCATCTCTCGGAGTTCGCTCAGACTCACGTCCATCAAGTCCATGATGCCATCCAGCCATCTCATCCTCAGTCGTCCCCTTCTCCTCCTGCCCCCGATCCCTCCCAGCATCAGAGTCTTTTCCAGTGAGTCAACTCTTCACATGAGGTGGCCAAAGTACTGAAGTTTCAGCTTTAGCATCATTCCTTCCAAAGAAATCCCAGGGTTGATCTCCTTCAGAATGGACTGGCTGGATCTCCTTGTATTCCAAGCAACTCTCAAGAGTATTCTCCAACACCACAGTTCAAAAGCATCAATTCTTCGGCGCTCAGCCTTCTTCACAGTCCAACTCTCACATCCACACATGACCACAGGAAAAACCATAGCCTTGACTGGATGGACCTTAGTTGGCAAGTAATGTCTCTCCTTTTGAATATGCTATCTAGGTTGTTCATAACTTTTCTTCCAAGGAGTATGCATCTTTTAATTTCATGGCTCCAGCCACCATCTGCAGTGATTTTGGAGGCCCAAAAAATAAAGTCTGACACTTTTTCCACTGTTTCCCCATCTATTTCCCATGAAGTGATGGGGCCAGATGCCATGATCTTCGTTTTCTGAATGTTGAGCTTTAAGCCAACTTTTTCACTCTCCTCTTTCACCTTCATCAAGAGGCCCTTTAGCTCCTCTTCACTTTCTGCCATAAGCGTGGTGTCATCTGCATATCTGAGGTTATTGATATTTCTCTCGGCAATCTTGATTCCAGATTGTGGTTCATCCGGCCCAGCGTTTCTCATGATGTACTCTGCATATAAGTTAAATAAGCAGGGTGACAATAGACAGCCTTGATGTACTCCTTTTCCTATTTGGAACCAGTCTGCTGTTCCATGTCCAGTTGTAACTGTTGCTTCCTGACCTGCATACAGATTTCTCAAGAGGCAGGTCAGGTGGTCTGGTATTCCCATCTCTTTCAGAATTTTCCACAGTTTATTGTGATCCACACAGTCAAAGATTTTGGCATAGTCAATAAAGCAGAAATAGATGTTTTTTGGAACTCTCTTGCTTTTCCATGATCCAGCGGATGTTGGCAATTTGATCTCTGGTTCCTCTGCCTTTTCTAAAACCACCTTGAACATCAGGAAGTTCACGGTTCACGTATTGCTGAAGCCTGGCTTGCAGAATTTTGAGCATTACATTACTAGCATGTGAGATGAGTGCAATTGTGCGGCAGTTTGAGCATTCTTTGGCATTGCCTTTCTTTGGGATTGGAATGAACACTGACCTTCTCTAGTCCTGTGGCCACTACTGAGTTTTCCAAATTTGCTGGCATATTGAGTGCAGCACTTTCACAGCATCATCTTTCAGGATTTGAAACAGCTCCACTGGAATTCCATCACCTCCACTAGCTTTGTTTGTAGTGATGCTTTCTAAGGCCCACTTGACTTCACATTCCAAGATGTCTGGCTCTAGATGAGTGATCACATCAACATTATTATCTGAGTCTTGAAGATCTTTTTGCACAGTTCTTCTGTGTATTCTTGCTACCTTTTCTTAATATCTTCTGCTTCTGTTAGGTCCAGACCATTTCTGTCCTTTATCGAGCCTATCTTTGCATGAAATGTTCCCTTGGTATCTTTAATTTTCTTGAAGAGATCTCTAGTCTTCCCCATTCTGTTCTTTTCCTCTGTTTCTTTGCATTGATAGCTGAGGAAGGCTTTCTTATCTCTTCTTGCTATTCTTTGGAACTGTGCATTCAGAAGCTTATATCTTTCCTTTTCTCCTTTGCTTTTCACCTCTCTTCTTTTCACAGCTATTTGTAAGGCCTCCACAGACAGCCATTTTGCTTTTTTGCATTTCTTTTCCATGTGGATGGTCTTGATCCCTGTCTCCCGTACAATGTCACGAACTTCATTCCATAGTTCATCAGGCACTCTATCTACCAGATCTAGGCCCTTAAATCTATTTCTCACTTCCACTGTATAATCATAAAGAATTTGATTTAGGTCATACCTGAATGGTCTAGCGGTTTCCCCCTACTTTCTTCAATTTCTGTCTGAATTTGGCAATAGGGAGTTCATGATCTGAGCCACAGTCAGCTCCTGGTCTTGTTTTCATCGACTGTATAGAGCTTGTCCATCCTTGGCTGCATAGAATATAATCAATCTGATTTCAGTGTTGACCATCTGGTGATGTCCATGTGTAGAGTCTTCTCTTGTGTAGTTGGAAGAGGGTGTTTGCTATGACCAGTGCATTTTCTTGGCAAAACTCTATTAGTCTTTGCCCTGCTTCATTCCGCATTCCAAGGCCAAATTTGCCTGTTACTCCAGGTGTTTCTTGACTTCCTACTTTAGCATTCCAGTCCCCTATAATGAAAAGGACATCTTTTTTGGGTGTTAGTTCTAAAAGGTTTTGTAGGTCTTCATAAAACCGTTCAACTTCAGCTTCTTCACCGTTACTGGTTGAGGCATAGACTTGGATAACTGTGATATTGAATGGTTTGCCTTGGAAATGAACAGAGATCATTCTGTCATTTTTGAGGTTGCATCCAAGTACTGCATTTTGGACTCTTGTTGACCATGATGGCTACTCCATTTCTTCTGAGGGATTCCTGCCTGCAGTAGTAGATATAATGGTCATCTGAGTTAAATTTACCCATTCCAGTCCATTTTAGTTCGCTGATTCCTAGAATGTCGACGTTTACCCTTGCCATCTCTTGTTTGACCACTTCCAATTTGCCTTGATTCATAGACCTGACATTCCAGGTTCCTATGCAATATTGCTCTTTACAGCATCAGATCTTGCGTGTATCACCAGTCACATACACAACTGGGTACTGTTTTTGCTTTGGCTCCATCCCTTCATTCTTTCTGGAGTTATTTTGCCACTGATCTCCAGTAGCATATTGGGCACCTACTGACCTGGGGAATTCCTCTTTCATTATCTTATCATTTTGCCTTTTCATACTGTTCATGGGGTTCTCAAGGCAAGAATACTGAAGTGGCTTGCCATTTCCTTCTCCAGTGGACCATGTTCTGTCAGACCTCTTCACCATGACCCGCCTGTCTTGGGTTCCCCCACAGGCATGGCTTGGTTTCATTGAGTTAGACAAGGCTGTGGTCCTAGTGTGATTAGACTGAATAGTTTTCTGTGAGTATGGTTTCAGTGTGTCTGCCCTCTGATGCCCTCTTGCAACACCTACCATCTTATTTGGGTTTCTCTTACCTTGAGTGTGGGGTATCTTTTCACGGCTGCTCCAGCAAAGCACAGCTGCTGCTTCTTACCTTGAATGAAGGGTATCTCCTTACCTCTGCCTGAGAAAATTAGTTTTGAAAAAATAGATAAGATCTAATTTTGGAGATCTAATATTTTTAAATCTAATAAGATCTAGTATTAGATCTAATAAGAGCTAATATTTTTTCTCCACAAAAAATTTTCTTACTTCTCTTTCTGTGCTAACACATGCTGCCCCTGTGGACCTAGAGGAAGGATAACTGACCTAAGCTTGAGTGATCATACATTATGACCCCCCATATCCCCAAGGTCAGTTTTAGTTACCCAAATGATGGCAATTATCCCCATCCTGGTATTAATGTCCCTTTATTGTTCCCTCCTCTTGAAACTGCAATGTGCTTCTGACCATTAGACTGCCAAATTGATAGGATGTCACTTCCATAATTACTTTAGGTAAAATAACTTCCATCTTGCTAGAAAAATCTCTCTTGAGTCTCTCCATTGCTGGCTTTGATGGGTAATCCACATGTGGCAGGGCCCACATGGCAAGGAAATGACAGCATCTTTCAGAAAGAAAATGAGAAACTAAGGGCTTCAGTCCACAAACGGACTTCAAGGAAGTGAATCCAGCCAACCACTCTGTGATCTTTACAAAGTGAATCCTTCACCTCTTGGGCTATTACATGGCATCACTGCCCTGGTCATAAGAGAAGAATGTCTATTTACAAGAGAAGATATTAAATTCCACAATAAAATGCATAATTGACAAGTGGAGAAATGAAATACAAAGGGTAGAAGAAAAAAAGAGAGAATTTGGTAACTCTGAAAACCTAAGCACCTGCCCCCAACACTGTGATCCTCCTAGTTGTTTTTGTTTGTTTCCCTTTTGTTGCTTCTGTGACAGACTTTATCAGCGCTTTTCCCATGTCCTAACCAATTTACTATACTGCTGACATTAGTTTGAACTGAGTTTCTCTTGAAACCAAAATAATACTAAAAGTTGGTGATGAGCTAATGAAGAAAAAATAAGATGATAAGCACCCAGATTTTATAACTAAAAGTTACTGTATTTATGTGAAGTCAGAAAGCCTTCAGTTCAGTTCAGTTCAGTCGCTCAGTTGTGTCCGACTCTTTGTGAACCCATGAATCACAGCACGTTAGCCCTCCCTGTCCATCACCAACTCCCAGAGTTCACTCACACTCACGTCCATCGAGTCTGTGATGCCATCCAGCCATCTCATCCTCAGTCGTCCCCTTCCCCTCCTGGCCCCAATCCCCCAGCATCACAGTCTTTTCCAATGAGTCAACTCTCCACATGAGGTGGCCACAGTACTGGAGTTTCAGCTTTAGCATCATTCCTTCCAAAGAAATCTCCAGGGCTGATCTCCTTCAGAATGGACTGGTTGGATCTCCTTGCAGTCCAAGGGACTCTCAAGAGTCTTCTCCAGCACCACACTTCAAAAGCATCAATTCTTGGGTGCTCAGCTTTCCTCAAAGTCCAACTCTCATATCCATACATGACCACAGGAAAACCCATAGCCTTGACTAGATCGACCTTAGTCGGCAAAGTAATGTCTCTGCTTTTGAATATCCTATGTAGGTTGGTCAAAACTTTTCTTCCAAAGAGTAAGTGTCTTTTAATTTCATGGCTGCAGTCACCATCTGCAGTGATTTTGGAGCCCAAAAAATAAAGTCTGACACTGTTTCCACTGTTTCTCCATCTATTTCCCATGAATTGATGGGACCAGATGCCATGATCTTCATTTTCTGAATGTTGAGCTTTAAGCCAACTTTTTCACTCTCCTCTTTGAGTTTCATCAAGAGGCTTTTTAGTTCCTCTTCACTTTCTGCCATAAGGGTGGTGTCATCTGCATATCTGAGGTGATTGATATTTCTCCCTGCAATCTTGATTCCAGCTTGTGTTTCTTCTAGTCCAGCGTTTCTCATGATGTACTCTGCATATAAGTTAAATAAGCAGGGTGACAATATTCAGCCTTGACGTATTCCTTATTTTCATAGATACTCTTTATCAGATTAAGGAAGCTCCATTCTGTTTCCAGTGTGTTGAGAATTATAATCATAAACAGATACTTAATTTTAACTGATCTTTCTGCTTCTATTGAAATGAATGTTTTTCTTTCTATTTTTATTTATCCTTATTTTTTTTTTTTTTGGCCATGAAGCTTAGTTCCATCACTAGGGATCAAAGCTAGGCCCCTTGCAGTAAAATTATGGAGTCCTAACCACTGGACCACCAAGGAATTCCCTTATTCCTCTTTTTAATATGGTTAATTATATTAATTAATTTTTGAAAATTAAACCAAGCTGAATCTTTGATATAGATCCTATTTAGTCATGGTGTATTAAACTTTGCATATATTGTTGGATTATTTCTTCTAGATAGAAGATAAGCAAGGAACTACTACTGAACACCAACCAGACCTAACAGACCCAATCAACAAATATACACAGAATTGTGTACATATATTAGGTCATAAATTATGTTAAACAATTTTAAAGAACTGAAATGATGACCAAGTATGTTCTCTAATCACAATGGAATGAAACTAGAATTCCCAAAAGAAATATGGGCAACTCACAAATAAGCAGAGTTAAACAATACATACTTTAATAAACAATGATCAAAAGATATCACAAGAGAATTTAGAAATTGCTTTATTTATTTTCCATTATGGTTTTTCATAGAATACTGATTACAGTTCCTTGTGCTATACAGCAGAACCTTATTGTTTATTTTATCTGTAGTAGTTTGTATCTGCTAATCCCAAACTCCTATTTCTCCTCTACCCCGTTCCCACTTTGGTAACCGTAAGTTTGTTTTCTATGTCTGTGAGTTTGATTCTGTTTCATAAATAAGTTCATTTGTGCCATATTTCAGATTTTGCATATAAGTGATATAACATTTGTGTTTCTTTTTCTGACTTACTCCACTTTGTATGATAACTTCCCTAGGTTCATCCCAGTTGCTGCAGATGGCATTATTCATTTTTATGGCTAAGTAGTATTCCATTGTACATATGCATGTGTGTGTGGTATATACACACCACATCTTCTTTATTCATTCATCTGCTGGCATTTAGGTTGTTTCCATGTTTTGGCTATTGTAAATAGTGCTGCTATAAATACTGAAGTGCAAGTGTATTTTTAAATTATAGTTTTCTGAGGATATATTCCCAAGAGTGGGATGGCTGCATACGACAATCTTATTTTTAGTTTTGAGAAAACTCCATACTATTTTCCATAGTGTTTGCACCAATTTACATTCCCACCAACACTGTAGGAAGTTCTCTTTTGCCATACCCTCTGCAACATTTATTTGTAGACTTTTTAACAATGGCCATTCTAACTGGTGTGAGGGTACCTCACTATAGTTTTGATTTGCACTTCTCTAATAATTAGTGATGATGAGAGTCTAGAAAAATACTTTGAGATAAATAAAAATAATAATACAACTTAACTCAAATTATGGTATGTAGCTAAATAAATGCTCAGAAGAAAATATACAGCTGTAAATATCTGTGTTAAAGAATAAAAAATATCTCAAGTCAATGAATCCTCCCACTATAATCAGCTGACTTTCCCCAGGAGTGAAAGGCATTTTAGTGTGGAAAGAATAGCTTTCTCAATAAATAGTGATGGGAAAATGGGACATCAACATACCAAAGAATGAACATGGACCACTACTTTACATTTAATACAAAAATTAACCTGAGATGGATCATAAATCTACATGTAAGAGATAAAACCATAATATTCTAAGAATAAAATAGGAGTAAATCTTTGCGACCTTTGGTTAGACTAATGTTTCTTATATATGACACCAAAAAGCAAATAATGATAGGAAAAACATAAATTGGACTTCATCAAAATTAAAAGCTGTTGTGTTTCCCTGGTGGCTCAGATGGTAAAGCGTCTGCCTGCAATGCGGGAGACCCAGGTTTGATCCCTGGGTCGGGAAGATCCCCTGGAGAAGGAAATGGTAACCCACTCCAGTACTCTTGCCTGGAGAATCCCATGGAGGGAGGAGCCTGGTAGGCTATAGTCCATGGGGTCGCAAAGAGCCAGAGATGACTGAGAGACTTCACTTTCACTTTCAAAGGATACTATTGAGAGAGCGAGCAGAGACAATACACAGAATGGGGAAAACATCACATATGTATCAAGAATATATAAAGAACTCAACAACTCAAGGATAAAAGAATAAAGAAGTCAATTTAAAAATAAAGATGTGAACAATCTTTTCTCCAAAAAATCCAAATGGTCAAGTAACACATGAAAAGTGGCTCAACATTCCTAATCCTTCAGGTCAGTTCAGTCGCTCAGTTGTGTCTGCCTCTCTGCAACCTCATGGAATGCAGCATGCCAGGCCTGCCTGTTCATCACCAAGTCTCAGAGTTTACTAAAATTCATGTCCATTGAGTTGCTGATGCCATCCAACCATCTCATACTCTGTCCTTCCCTTCTCCTCCCACCTTCAATCTTTCCCAGCATCAGGGTCTTTTCAAATGACTCAGTTCTTCGCATCAGGTGGCCAAAGTATTGGAGTTTCAGCTTCAGTGTCAGTCCTTCCAGTGCATATTCAGGGATGATTTCCTTTAGGATGGACTGGATGGATCTCCTTGCTGCCTAAGGGACTCTCAAGAGTCTTCTCCAACACCACAGTTCAAAAGCATCAATTCTTCGGCACTCAGCTTTCTTTATAGTCCAACTCTCACATCCATAGTTGACTACTGGAAAAACCATAGCTTTGACTAGACGGACCTTTGTTGACAAAGTAATGTCTCTGCTTTTTAATATGCTGTTTAGGTTGGTCATAACTTTTCTTCTAAGGAGTGAGCGTCTTTTAATTTCATGAATGCAATCACCATCTGCGGTGATTTTGGAAAGCCCAACAAAATAAAGTGTCACTGGTTCCACTGTTTCCCCATCTATTTCCCATGAAGAGATGCAACCAGATGCCTTGATCTTAAGTTTTCTGAATGTTAAGCTTTAAGCCAACTTTTTCACTCTCCTCTTTCATCAAGAGGCTTTTTGGTTCTTCTTCATTTTCTGCCATAAGCGTGGTGTCATCTGCATATCTGAAGTTATTGATATTTCTCTCGGCAATCTTGATTCCAGATTGTGGTTCATCCAGCCCAGCGTTTCTCATGATGTACTCTGCATATAAGTTAAATAAGCAGGGTGACAACATGCAGCCTTGATGTACTCCTTTTCCTATTTGGAACCAGTTGTTGTTCCATGTCCAGTTCTAACTGTTGCTTCCTGACCTGCATATAGGTTTCTCAAGAGGCAGGTCAGGTGGTCTGGTATTCTCATCTCTTCAGAATTTTCCACAGTTTATTGTGATTATTAGTTGGCCATAAAAAGAGCAAAGTTCTTACACAATCCTAGAAAATGGATGAACTTTCAAATCATATGCTAAATGAATGAATCCAAACACAAAAGACCTCAATTATAAGATTCTATTTATATAAAATGCTTAGAATAAGCAGAACCATAAAGACAAAAAGTAGAACACTGGGGTTTGGGAGGATAAAGAATGACTGCCAATGACTATGGGACTTTGGAGGGTGATGATGAAAATATTCTGGAATTGATAATATTAATTGATACATTATTATTTGTTGAACTAACATTAAATGATTATATTAGTGGGTAGAAAACTTTGTGAATATACTGAAAGCTACTGACTATATACTTACAAAGGCAAAGTGTCACCCCATCCCTTTTATTTTAAATAACACATTAATGTTTGTATCTTAATATAGCAGTCATATTTTGCATCCTTAATCTTAAAAAGGCAACCCAAATAGATGAACTTCATATTCTACAAAGCCTAGGTTTGTCCTTATTTAGTATATAAAAAACAATCTGTAAATACTGGATGAATATTTTAAAGAATAAATTAATATTTCTGTATTATGTATTGAGGACATTCTTTTCCAGGAATTTATATATTACCTGAATTTATTTGGAAACCAATGATCACTGAAACAACTGTTTGTTTGTTTTTTTCTTTTTCCAAATAAGAACTTCACAATGTAACTCTGCTTTAAAAAATTACTTAAGATTTAGGTCAGTGATGAAGTAACCACATAAGAAGGTCTGAAAGGAAAAGTAGAGAAAATAACCAAATGTTTTCCACTTATGTGGGTGGCAGAGGTAAGGTTAGAGCATCCAGATTTTCCTTCTCAGGCTGTTATCCAGCTACTCCTACTTTTAAAAAAGAGTAATTTGATAGTTATGAAAATGACAAAAAATTGTGATGCAATGAAACCTGGATGATTGTTTAAGAAGCTTATTATTAATTAAGGAAAAGCAATAGGAAAAAAATAAAGATTTTTGGATTAACAGTTCTGTCAATATAATTTATTCTTTTCCTACCTCAATGAAAAAACACATTTAGTGACTCCTTAGGCTCTGAAATAGACTTGCTCCTCAAGAATGTTTAATCAGATCCAGATAAAATGTACTCTCAGTTATCCCCAAACCTCTCCCTGAACTAGCTACTGGCACTTATTTCGGTCAATATTATTGTGTTCCCTTATTGCTGACCTTAAGATCTTGCTATTTCTCATTTTGAAAAGGAATATAAAATGGTCATTATATAAGGGAGCATTATACAAAATTCTCATTTTTTAAGAATATTTGTTGAGAATACCTCTACTGTCCTGGTGAGATGAGAATGTCATGGGAAACAGGTCACAGGGATTATTATCTAGACCAGATCTGCTCATAGCAATTCTAGGTTTTGCTATGTGTGTGCTTAGTCGCTCAGTCATGTCCTAATCTGTGCAACCCTTTGGAATGTAGCCTGCCAGGCTCCTCTGCCCAAGAGAATTTTCTGGCAAGAATACTGGAGTGGGCTGCCATTTTCCTCCTCCAGGTGGTCTTTCTGACCCAGCGATTGAACACGTCTCCTGTGTCTTTTGCATTGCAGGCAGATTCTTTACCCACTGAGCCATCAGGCTTTGCTATATATTCATAAATTCATTCATAAATCAAGTTATAAGAGTCTGAGTGCAGAAAACGTTCAGAAAGTCTGTACAAGGAAGAATCAGGCACCACAGAAGCTTTTGGTCCACAGCCTTATTTAACTCAGCTAGTCCATCACCAGGTAGATCTTTTACCAAAGGTCAATGCAAGAAGCTTACGAGAAGTGACCCAGGTTCTCTGCTAACTGCCTTTTTCTCTGAATGCCTAATATTTCCAGGCATCTGATCCATGTCTGTACCCCCCAAGCCCATGGGGACACACACATGTGGGTGTTCAGTTGTGTCTGACTCTGGGTGATTCCTTGGGCTGTAGCCCCTAGACTCCTCTGTCCATGGAATTTTCCAGGCAAGAATACTAAAGTGGGTTGCCATTTCCTCCTCCAGAAGATCTTCCCAACCTAGAGATTCAATCTGTATCTCTTGCATCTCCTGCAGATTCTTTACCACTGCTAACACCTGAGAAGCCTATGGGAAGTAATTAGTAAATGCTGGTTAAACAAGGGATTGCCTATTTTGCTTATAACAACTCTAGTCAGAACTGCATTAACATATTTCTAAGAAACTGAGTGAAATAATAAATCTGAAATCCTCTGGTCCAAGACCTACATTATGACAAGCCTAAACTGGATGTTTTAGAATCTAAGAAAAAGTGATTTTTTTTCTAGTTTTATTGAGATATAACTGGTATACAAAAACTGCACATAATTAATGCATACAATTGGTGAGTTTTGACATATGTAAACCCTCATGTTACAATCACCCCCAACAGTTAATAATTATATTCATCACCCCCAACAGTTTCCTTTGTCTCTTTGTTGCTTATTGTTTGTGTGTCTTTTTGATAAGAGACACAGATGTATAGAACGGACTTTTGGCCTCTGAGGGAGAGGGAAAGGGTGGGATGATTTGGGAGAATGGCACTGAAACATGTATACTATCATGTAAGAAACGAAGCGCCAGTTTATGTTTGATACAGGATACAGGATGTTTGGGGCTAGTGCACGGGGATGATCCAGAGAGATGATGTGAGGTGAGAGGTGGGAGGGGGTTTCAGGATTGGGAGCTCATGTACCCTGTGGCTGATTCATGTCAATATATGGCAAAACCAATATAGTATTGTAAAGTAGAATAAAGTAAAAATAAAATTAAAAAAAGAATAGTTAACATGAGATCTACCCTCAATAAAATTTTAAGTATATAACATTTCATTGTTAACTATAAGCACAATGTTGTACAGCAGGTTTATGAAACTTACTCACTTGGTATAACTTGACTTTATATCCACTGAACCACTCCTCATGTCCTCCTATTCCCATCTCATGATAATCACCACTCTATTGTCTACTTCTATAACATTGACTATTTTAGATGTCTCATATAAGTGGAAATATTCAGTAGTTGTCCTATGACTGACAATTTACTTAGCATAATGACTTCCAGGTCCATCAACAGACTAATGTATGAAGAAAAGGTGGTATATACACACAATGGAATATTATTCAGGCTTTCAAAAGAAGAAACTCTACTATCCATGACAATATGAATGCACTGGTAAGAATATGTGATTTAAATGTTTTAAAAATTCTTCAAAAACATATCAAACAAACAATGAATATCAAACAAACTGAAATATCAAACTGAAACTTTAATGGTAATCAAAATAAATACAAGAGGAAGGAATTTTTGCTCAAATAATAAGAAATAGAACTAGTTTCACACATGATTATAGAGGATATTTTGATATAACTGGGTCTTTCTTCTTTTCCACCTTTTATTTTTCTCTTCTTTTCTTTCTTTCTGTTTTCCATCATTCCATCCATCCTTCCTTCCTTTTTTTCTACAGTTTCATTTGATACTGGCTTCCTACTTATATCATTAACTTGTCAAAATACCTACTGAATATAATAAAGAGGGAACAAAATAAGGAATCTTACACATTAGGAATTCTAATGGGATGAAGAAAATAAAAACAGGAATTCTACCAAAGGAACTGTGAGGTACAATTTTCTTGGTGGTGGTGGTAAAGTCACTCAGTCATGTCCGACTCTTTGCAACCCTGTGAACTGTAGCCTACCAGGCTCCTCCGTCCATGGGATTCTCCAGGCAAGAATACTGGAGTGGGTTGCCATTTCCTTCTCCCAGGGGATCTTCCCAACCTGGGGATCGGACCCAGGTCTCCCACATTGGAGGCAGACGCTTTAACCTCTGAGTCACCAGGGAAGCCCTAACAATTTTCTTAGGAATGAATAATAAAACCTAATAAATATTAGATACAACAATTTGTCCTGATGTCAATTCTCATCAACAGTTATAATCGGTTGAGAATTTAAAATTTGGTCAAAACTTGTTAAGAGCAATCTGAATTTAGTGTTTTGAAGAAAGCGACCATGAAAACAAGACATATAAAAATTCCTTAAAGAATGTATTTAAGTATTATGAAACGTCTAATAGAGTGAAATAAGAATGAATGAATAAAAGTGAAAGTTATGAAAAGTGAAAGGGATGGAAGTGAAATAAGAAACTATTTAATTCACTGCATAAGACATTGAGGCATAATATTTAACCTCTATTTAAAATGACTATGTGAAAAATGAAGTTTATGAAAAAGTCATACATTAATGGACTTCTTAGAAATTCATTTATGAAATGTATCTAGTTTGAATTTTAATTTCTAATTTCACATTACCGAAATGTAATGGACTCAAATGCTTCCTATACCCTGCAGGTAGAAATTATGTTTAAATATTTTTATTCTTCAGTAAATTACCAAGCCACAATTTAATGTAAACTTGAGAGACATAATCATTTCTAGAAATGAAAACAATGATCTCTAAACTGAGAGCTATGGGATTTGGGTGGATTATCAAAAGCTTAGACATAACTCTGAAGGTTAACATGTGAAAACTAAATCTAAAAGGCTTATGCTAGCTTTCTAAAATTTTGAATTGAAACTTTTTACAAAAAAATTTAAAGGTTACAGGAATTTATGCCTAAAATAATTCTCTGGAATAGAGCTTGGAAACCAGATTTAGCAGCTAGGAAAAAAGGAAAAAAACATTTTATGTTGCCAAATGAAATAGAAATGGTTATTAAAAACAAAAAGCTGATGCTTGAAAATTTCCTTTCCTAATTAAACATTTAAATATGCCCAAAACCAAACCTCTAAATCCTGAATGGATTATAAAATGAAATTTGTATTTATTATTTCCTCCTGAGCATTGTTCCTAGAGATAAACAGATTGGCTAACTTTTAATTCCAAAGAAAGCATTTTTACTTCAGCAAATCTTTAGTTGTGCAAATTTTTCCAACTTCTCTTTGAGACATGTTCCTTATGTCCTGAAAAACATGAATAAATTTCTTCTTAAAAATGTACATCTTTTATTAATGTGAATATTGGAGCCAGTATATTTTCTCGATGTTATTATTTATCCCAAAATACCTAATGACAACATATTGTAAAGATCAAGTGTAATCATATACTTTTTATCTTAATGTTTCCTGCACTGTTACATTTCAATCTAATGATACATACAAATAGTAAAAAAAAAAAAAAAATTGCTTTTAACAAGAATGATTCCATGTTTGGAATGAAAAGACCATGTAAGTAGGGTTACTTCTGTTTAAACCTAGGCCACTATTTATTTAACAGTGATATTAAAAGTTACCATTAGTTGTGTGTTAAATTTTTACAAACTTTATATTTTCATTTAATCTTCACACACAAAAAAATATGGCTATGAGGGAATGAGAGTCATAAGTCAGTGGCAAGAGATGTGGGACTTAGAGATTGCTTTTTTGTTTAGGAGACACTTGTTTAAAAGCTCATTGGACTTAGGATGTATAATCAGGCATAGAGGAAGTCACTCCCATCCTAGAGGAGAATGTACCACAATTTTGGAGCTGCTCATGGACCTAAGGTCACAAATCAACCAATTTTCTCACATTCACAAGTGTGGCAAGCCCCTCCGAGAGGAGATCTTATCTTAACACAACATGAAAAGAAGAGGAGTCAAAAGAAAAAAAAATTAAAAGAAAAAAATTTTTTACCAGTATCTTAAAGGCTGTGTTGGCCCAGGATAGTTTAAAATCTCCAGGGCTCCAGCTACAAGGGGAGTCCACATCCACTGCCAACCATTCCCCACATGCCTCCACCAGGTGCCTGAGAGGAAGACTGGAGGCAAGAGCGAGGCAAAGCATTGAGTGTGTCAGCTGTACAGATAAGCAACACTGCCAAGATTAGAGGGGGAAGTGGGTGAACAAAAAGAAGCCCATCCAACCTTGGGCCCTGACAGTTCTAAGAAGAGACTAGCAGTCACTTGACCACAGGCTTGAATGCTCCTTGCACTGTAGACACCTTCAGTACAAATGGAAAACCACTTGCTCTTGAAGGGAGAGAAAGAAATCTACAACTGCCAGACTTGATAATGAAATGGCCTTACTACCCAAAGCAAGATTTAATGCAATCCCTATCACATTACCCATGACATTTTTCATAGAAATAGAACAAATAATCATAAAATGTATGCTGCTGCTACTGCTAAGTAGCTTCAGTCGTGTCCGACTCTGTGTGACCCCAGAGATGGCAGCCCACCAGGCTCCCCCATCCCTGGGATTCTCCAGGAAAGAACACTGGAGTGGGTTGCCATTTCCTTCTCCAATGCATCAAAGTGAAAGTGAAGTTGCTCAGTCCTGTCCGACTCCTAGCAACCCCACGGACTGCAGCCTTCCAGGATCCTCCGTCCATGGGATTTGCAAGGCAAGAGTACTGGAGGGGGTTGCCATTGCTTTCTCTGCCTAAAATGTATATGTAACAGCAAAAGACCCAGAATTGCTGAAGCAAACCTGAGGAAAAAAAAAACGAAGCTAGAAATAGAACTCTCCCAGACTTCAAACAATATTACAAAGCTATGGTAATCAAAACAGCATGGTATTTGGCACAAAAGACACACAGATTGATGGAACAGAATAGAGAAGCCAGAAATAAACTCACACATCTACAGTCAATTAATCTTCAACAAAGGAGAGAAGCATACACATAGAAAAAAGACAGTCTCTTCAGCAAGTGATGACGGGAAAACTGGACAGCCTCATGTAAATCAACGAAATTAGAACATTCTCTCACACCATATATAACAATAGACTCAAAATGGTTTAGAGACTTAAACACAAGATATGATACCACAAAACTCCTAGAAGAGAAGAGAACGTAGGCAAAACATTCTCTGACATATATCATAGTAATGTTTTCCCAGATCACTCTTCTAAGGCAAAAGAAATAAAAGCAAAATTAAATAAATGGGATCTAACCAAGCTTATAAGCTTTTTCCAGCAGAAGAAACCATAAACAAACTGAAAAAAACAACCTGTGGAATGTAAAGAAATATTTGCAAACAATGCAATCAACAATGGTTTAATTTCCAAATTATACGAACAACTCAATATCAATATCAAACAAAAAACAAAAAAATACCCTAATCAAAAAAATGGACAAAAGCTCTAAATAGACATTCTCCAAAGAAAACATGCCTAATGGTCAACAGACCATTGGTCAAGACCACTACTTATTGTTGTTGTTCAGTCTTTCAGTTGTGTCTGAATCTGTGACTCCATGGTCTACAGCATGCCAGGCTTCCCTATCCTATCTACCAGAGTTTGTCGAAACTCATGTCCATTGAGGTGATGATATCATCCAACCATACCATCCTCTGCCACCCTCTTCTCCTCCTGCCCTCAATCTTTCCCACCATCAGGGTCTTTGCCAATGAGTTGGCTCTTTGCATCAAATGGCCAAAGTATTGGAGCTTCAGCATCAGTCCTTCTAATGAATATTTAGGGTTGATTTCCTTTAGAATTGATTGGTTTGATCTCCATGCAATCCAAGGGACTCTCCAGAGTCCTCTCTACCACCACACAGTTTGAAAGCATCAATTCTTTGGCATTCAGCCTTCTTTATGGTCCAACCATCACAGTCATACATGACTACTGGAAAAAACATACCATTGACTATACAGACCTTTAGGAATGCAAAACAAAACCATGATGTATCACCTCACACGAGTCAGAATGGCCAGCATAAAAAATTTACAACTAACAAATGCTGAAGAGAATGTGGAGAAAGAGGAACCTTGCTACGCTGTTAGTATGAATGAAAATTGGCACAGTTACTATGGAAAACACATGGACGTTCCTTTAAAAAGTACAAATACAGCTACCATATGATCCAGCAATCCTCAGTTCAGTTCAGTCCAGTCACTCAGCCATGTCAGACTCTGTGATCCCATGGACTGCAGCATGCTAGGCTTCCCTGTCCATCACCAACTCCCGGAGCTTGCTCAAACTCATATCCATTGAGTCAGTGATGCCATCTAACCATCTCATCCTCTGTCATCCCCTTTTCCTCCTGTCTTCAGTCTTACCCAGTATCAGGGTTTTTTCCAAGGAGTCAGTTTTTTGCATCAGGTGGCCAAATCATTGGAGATTCAGCATCAATCCTTCTGATGAATACTCAGGACTGATTTCCTTTAGGATGGACTGGTTGGATCTCCTTGCAGTCCAAGGGACTCTCAAGAGTCTTCTCCAACACCACAGTTCAAAAGCATCAATTCTTCGGTGCTCAGCCTTCTTCACAGTCCAACTCTCACATCCATACATGACCACTGGAAAAACCAGAGCCTTGACTAGATGGACCTTTGTTGGCAAAATAATGTCTCTGCTTTTGAATATGCTATCTAGGTTGGTCATAACTTTCCTTCCAAGGAGAAAGCGTCTTTTAATTTCATGGCTGCAGTCACCATTTGCAGTGATTTTGGAGCCCAAGAAAATAAAGCCTGTCACTGTTTCCACTGTTTCCCCATGTATCTGCCATGAAGTGATGGGACCAGATGCCATGATCTTAGTTTTCTGAATGGTGAGTTTTAAGCAGCTTTTTCACTCTGTTTTTCACTTTCATCAAGAGGCTCTTTAGTTCCTTTTCACTTTCTGCCATAAGGATGGTGTCATCTGCATGTCTGAGGTTATTTATACTTCTCCTGGCAATCTTGATTCCAGCCTGGGCTACACCCAGCCCAGCATGTCGCATGATGTATTCTTCATATAAGTTAAAAAAGCAGGGTGACAATATACAGCCTTGACATAGTCCTTTTCCTATTTGGAACCAGTCTGTTGTTCCATGTCCAGTTCTGTTGCTTCTTGACCTGCCTACAGATTTCTCAGGAGGCAGGTAAGGTGGTCTGTCTGGTACTCCCATCTCTTTAAGAATTTTCCATAGTTCATTTTAATCCACACAGTCAAAGGCTTTGGCATAGTCAATAAAGCAGAAGTAGATATTTTTCTGGAACTCTCTTGCTATTCTGATGACCCACTGGATGTTGGCAATTTGATCTCTGGTTCCTCTGCCTTGTCTATACTCATCTTGAACATCTGGAAGTTTCAGTTCACATACTGTTGAAGCCTAGCTTGGAAGGATTTTGACGACTACTTTGCTAGCATGTGAGATGAGTGCAACTGTGCAGTAGTTTGAACATTCTTTGGCATTGCCTTTTTTGAGATTGGAATGAAAACTGACCTTTTCCAGTCTTGTGACCACTGCTGAGTTTTCCAAATTTGCTGGCATATTGAGTGCAGCACTTTAACAGCATCATCTATCAACCTAGACAGTATATTAAAAAGCAGAGATATCACTTTGTCAACAAAGGTCCGTCTAGTCAAGGCTATGGTTTTTACAGTGGTCATGTATGGATGTGAGAGTTGGACTGTGAAGAAAGCTCAGCACTGAATAATTGATGTTTCTGAACTGTGGTGCTGGAGAAGATTCTTGAGAGTCCCTTGGACTGCAAGGAGATCCAACCAGTCCATCCTAAAGGAGATCAGTCCTGGATGCTCATTGGAAGGACTGATGTTGAAGCTGAAACTCCAATATTTGGCCACCTAATGCGAAGAGCTGATTCATTTGAAAAACCCCTGATACTGGGAAAGATTGAGGGAAGGAAGAGAAGGGGACAACAGAGACGAGATGGTTGAAAGGCATCACTGACTCAGTGGACATGGATTTGGGTGGACTCCGAAAGTTGGTGATGGACAGGGAGACCTGGGGTCGCAAAGAGTCAGACAGGACTGAGTGACTGAACTGAACTGAACTGAACTTACAATATGAAATAGCTCAACTGGAATTCTGTCACTTCCACTAGTTTTGTTGGTAATGATACTTCCTAAGGCCTACTTGACTTTGCAATCAAGGATGTCTGGTGATCACACCATCATGGTTATCTGGGTTAGAAAGATCTTTTTGAATAGTTCTTCTGTGCATTCTTGCCACCTCTTCTTAATATCTTCTGCTTCTTTTAGGTACTCCTGGGCATATAATCAAGAAGACAAAAACCCTAATTTGAAAAGATATAGGCACCCCATTATTCACAGCAGCACTATTTACAATTACCAAAACATGGAAATAACCTAAGTGTCCATCAACAGATGAATGGATAAAGTTTTATATATGTGTGATATATATAAAACTAGTGTTGTGTTAGTTGCTCAGTCATGTCTGACTCTTTGTGACCCCACGGACTGTAGCCCACCAGTCTCCTCTGTCCAGGAGATTCTCCAGGCAAGAATACTGGAGTGGATTGCCATTCTCTTCTCCAGAGGATCTTTCCAACCCAGGGATCGAACCCTGGTCTCCTGCATTGCATGCAAACTTTTACCATTTGAGCTACAGGGAAGACCTATATATATATATATATATATAGTTATATATAGTTATATATACAGTTATATATTTATATACATAAATATAAATATTATAAACTATAAACTATATATTTATATATATAACTATATATATAATATTTATAAAACTATAATATACATACATTGCTGCTGCTAAGTCGCTTCAGTCGTGTCCAACTCTGTGTGACCCCCTAGATGGAAGTCCACCAGGCTCCCCTGTCCCTGGGATTCTCCAGGCAAGAACATTGAGTGGGTTGCCATTATTTTCTCCAATGCATGAAAATAAAAAGTGAAAGTGAAGTAGCTCAGTCGTGTCCTACTCTTCGTGACCCCATGGACTCCAGCCTACCAGGCTCCTCTGTCCATGGGATTTTCCAGGCAAGAGTACTGGAGTTGGGTGCCATTGCCTTCTCCAATATACATACACACACACACACATGTATATACACTACTCAGCCATAAAAGAATGAAGTATTGCCATCTGGAGCAACATGGTTGGATCTAGAAAATATCATACTAAGGGAAGTAAGTCAGACAAAGACAAATATATGATATCACTTATATGTGAAATCTAAAAACTGATAAATCTATTTTGTATATATTCTGTTTCAAAACAGAAACACACTCACAGACATAGAAAACAAACTTATGGTTACCACAGGGTAAAGGGGGACATGGAGTAAATTATAATGTAGGATTAACAGAAATTCACTACAATATATAAAATACCCTACAATATATAAAATAAATAAACATCATGGATTTAATATATAGCACAGGAGACTACATCAATATCTTATAATAACATATAACAAAAAATAATTCTGAAACATATATATATAACTGAGTCACTTTACTATACCCCTGAAACTAACACAATATTTTAAATCAACTATACTTCAACAAAAAGAAAATAAGAAATATCTTTGACCAGCGGGAGAAGTGGCCCCAGTCAAAGGCAAAAGCTCACTGCCTCTGGGGAAGAAACTGGTAGAAAACCTTGCCCCATCGCAACAACCCGCTCTGACACTGGGTAAAGCCACCAACACAAGACACACACATGTGTAAGGATCTTGAGCCTTACACCAAGTAACAAGTAAGAACTGGCTTCTGCCAGGGGTGGGGCAGGACAGCTGAGATCTCCCATGAGGCAAAGTCTACTTGAAGGTGAGGGTGCAGCAGGAACGTGGAGAAACACACCCCAGCACCGCACCCCCTCACACTCAGAGCAAGGTGGCTTCACTCTACCACCAGAGAAACATGACACTTGTGGGTTACCCATAAGAACTAAATTAACAAAATCTCAGACCCAGCTCAACTGTGGACTAGACTGACATCAAGGTTAAACCTTCTCTTTGAAAAACACCCTAAGAAAAGAAAAAGATAAACTACCCACTGAGAGAAAATATTTGCTGAATACATATCTGATAAATAGCTTGTCTCCAGAATATAGGAAAAAATAAAAATAAAAAACTTGTTCAAGAATAGCAATAAAAAACAAAAAAGAATCTGTCCCACCTCCAAAAATAAAATGGTCCATAGATTCAGACACTTCACTAAAAAGAGGTTTAAAGTGGCTAATAGGTACATGAAAAGATACAGACTATCAACAGGTAACTCGTTTCCACTAAACTCATTAAAATAGCTCAATTATCAAGTGCTGATAAAGGCTGTGTTACAATGCTGGTGAAAATGCAAAATATTATAGCTGATTTTGGAAAGGTATGGTGTCCTCTTAAAATGTTAAATATATATCTAATACACAAACAGGCCACTACATTTCTAGGTATTCAACCATGAAATAAAATACATTCACACAGAGACATGTATCCAAACATTTATAACAATTTTTTTCCTTAACAGCCAAAACAGGAAATAAACCAAATGTCTATGAACTATTGAATAAACATCAGGTAGCATATTCATACAATGAAATCATGTTCATCTTCAGTCACTTAGTCATATCTGACTCTTTGTGACCCCATGGATTGTAACCTGCCAGACTCCAGCATCCATGGGATTTTCCAAGCAAGAATACTAGAGTGGGTTGCCATTTCCTTCTCCAGGGATCTTCCCTACCCAGAGATTGAACCCACGTCTCCTGCATTGGCAATGAAATACTATTCAATAATTAAGAGAGGAAATACTAATACACACAGAAATATGAAGGAATCTTGAGAATATTATGGTAAGTGAAACAAGTGACACACGAAAAGGTTACATACTATTTGACTCCAGTGAGAACAGATTCTAGGAAAGGTAAATTATAGTGATAGGAGGAAAGATCAGTGGTTACCAGGAGATGACAAAGAAAAGGGAATCATCCCCAATAGGACACAGGGTAATTCTTTGATAACAGAATTATTCTAATATTTTGATTGTGGTAGTAGTTTCCACAGAGGTTTCTAAGTATTTACACAGGGTAATTCTTTGATAATGGAATTATTCTAATATTTTGATTGTGGTAGTGGTTTCCACAGAGGTTTCTAAGTATTCATCAAAATATACTGAACTTAAAGTGGGGTACATTTTATTGAATGTAAATTATACTTAGGCTTCCCTGGTGGCTCAGTGGTAAAAAAAAAAAAAAAAAAAAAACCTGCCTGTCGATGCAAGAGACTCGAGTTTGATCCTTGAGCTGGGAAGATTCCTCAGGAGAAGAAATGGCAACCCACTCTAATTTTCTTGCCTGAGAAATCCCATGGACAGTGGAGCTGGGTGGGTTACAGTCCCTGGTGTCAAAAAGAGTTGGACACAACTTAGCAACTAAATAGTAATGACAAATTATACAGTAAAAAATAAATAAAAAGAAGAAGAACCCATTGTAAAAGAACATCTGATGAATATGAGAGTAAGAATTGTTGTTGTTCAGCCCTCCAGTCATGTCTGACTCTTTGTGACCCCATGGACTGCAGCACGCCAGGCCTCCATGTCCCTTACCATATCCTGGCATTTGCCTAAGTCCATATTCATTGCACTGGTGATGGTATCCTGCCATCTCATCATCTGATGCCCTCTTCTCCTTCTGCCCTCAATCTTTCCCAGTATCAAGGAATTTTCCAATGAGTCATCTGTTCACATCAGATGACCAAAATACTGGAGCTTCAGCTTCAGCATCAGTCCTTCCAGTGAATATTCAGGGTTGATCTCCCATATGATTGACTGGTTTGATCTCCTTGCTGTCCAAGGGACTTTCAGGAGTCTTCTCCAGCACCACAGTTCAAAAGCATCAGTTCTTTGGCATTCTGTCTTTTTATGGTCCAGCTCTTACAACCATATGTGAACCCTAGTAAGACCATAGCCTTGACTATACGGACCTTTGTTGGCGGAGTAATGTCTCTCCTTTTCAACACAGTCTAGGTTTGTCATAGCTTTCCTGACAAGAAGCAATCATCTTGATAACTAAAAACAAAATGTTTTAGACAACCCAATAATATATGTGAAACAAAATACAAAGGAGGGATCTTGTTAACAATAAAAAGGAGGTTAGGACGGTGCATATACTAATATGTATGCACACTGGTTGCAGCTGTGATGCTCCCAGCTTCAAAATAACATGTTCTACCTTCACAGTATTATATTCATGTTGCTAGTAAAAATGTTACTACACCAGAATTATTGCTGTAGTTTGCAGGACCACTGTGTGAAAGTTGTATAATCAGAAAATCACAAGAATCTCTATCAAGAGGGTGCATGAGTTGTATCAGATAGGTCAAGTCATGAAAGCACAAGTCACACAGATATTTTAGTAGCAGAGTAAGACAAGAAATATATGCTTACAAAGCCTGTAGAAGAACTAGGGAAATCAGATCAGGAGGGCTGTTTTCAGAAAACTGAGAAAGGAAAAAAACACATGGAAGTCTTCTCTATCAATATTGTGACTGATTGTAATATCAAAGTAAGTGATTCTCTGGAGGACTGGCTCAGCGGTAAAGAATCTCCTGCAATGCAGGAGACACAGGAGACACAGGTTCATTCCCTGAGTCTAGGAAGATCCCATGGAGAAGGAAATGGCAGCCCACTCCAGTATTCTTGCCTGAGAAAACCCATGCACAGTGGAGCCTGGTGGGTTACAGTCCATGGGGTCCCAAATAGTCAGACAGGACTGAAGCGACTGAGCATGCTGGAGGACTTCAGTCCTCGATGTATACTGTCTGCTGGTCTCTGTAACACCTGCCTACAGATCCTTCCAGAGAATAATGCCTTTCCCTCAGCTCACATGACCATCTTCTGTTGGTAGAATTTAATTGGAATCCTGATGTCTGGTCTTAGAGTCTAGTTTCTAACCTTTCATCTTCAGCGGGATAGGGAAGTGTCTAGTGTCTAGAAGTGTGATATCGTACTGAGAATTTAAATACTATCTAGTACAGTGGCAATTTACCCAAAGAAATTGCCAGAGTCTGTGACACGGTTCTTAACTTTTCAGGCCAAAAACTATTTTAAATTGAAATATACTTGATTTATGATATTATGTTAGCTTCTAATATAGAGAAAAGTGATTCACTTATATATGTGAAGATATATAATATTTCATATTCTATTCAATTATGGTTTATCACAGAATGTTGAATACAGCTCCTATGCTAAACACTAAATCCTCATTTTTACCTATTTTAAATAAAGTAATTTGTTCATCTTAAACTCCTACTTTATCCCTCCCTGACTCCTTTTCCCCTTTGGTAAACCATAAGTTTGTTTTCTATGTCTGTGAGTCTGTTTCTGTTTTGTAAATAAGTTCATCTGTGTCATATTTGGGATTCCACATATGTGATTTCATAAAATATCTGCCTTTCTCTTCCTGACTTGTTCCATTCAGTATGAAAATCTCTAGGTCCATCCACGCTGCTGCAAACGGCACTGTTTCATTCTTTTTATGGTTAAGCAGTGTATCATTGTGTATATATACCATTTCTTACTTATCTATTCATCTGCTGATGGACATTTAGGTTGCTCCCATGTCTTGGCTATTGAAACAGTGCTACTATGAGCACTGGGGTACATGAATCTTTTCAAAATTAGAGTCTTCTCAGGATATATACACAGGAGTGGAAATTACTGGATGATACGGCAACTTTATCTTTGGTTTATTGAGGAGCCTTCACACTGCTTTCTATAGTGGCTGCACCAGTTTACTTTTGCACCAACAGTGTAGGAAGGTTCCCTTTACTCCTCACTCTCACCAGCATTTGTTATTTGTAGACTTTTTAATGATGGCCATTCTAACCAGCTTGATTGGGTTTGAGGGTATTTTGTTGTTGTTGTTATTGAGTTGTATGAGCTATTTATATATTTTGGAAATTAAGCCCTTGTTGGTTGCATCAATCTGTAGGGTGTCTCAATCTGTAGGGTGTCTTTTCCTCTTGCTTATAGTTGTCTCTGCTGTGCAAAAGCTTACAATTTTGATTAGGTATCATTTCATTACTTTTACTTTTATTTCTATTGCCTTGGGAGATTGTACAAGTCAAAAGCTTGATCTTTATTGTTTCTTAGAATTGGGGGTATATTTTAAAATATTTAGAACTGTAAGAACTTAAATTAGAATGTCCAAATACAACAGTTACCTGAGGCATAGTAATAAGCACAAGACTTCCTATTTATTGAAACATCACCAAACACCAGGGTCAGAGCTAAGTAGACTATGTGCATTATTTCATTTAATCCTTACATTAACCCTAGGAGATGAACATATCACACTTATTTATTAATTAAAACGATGAGACTTTAGAATTTAAGAAATGTGCCAAAGTCCTACTGGGGCGTGAACTGGGAATTAAGTCAAAACTCTCAATAATTGTTATTCCATTACATTGAAATGCGTGTCTCCACATGATTAGTACGCTATCCAAATTTACTAGTTCTATATATAAAGCTAAACTTTACATCAGCCTGGAATCCAGGACAGAGGAAATTGAGTAATTTAGGTGCAGTGACAAGCATCTAGCTCCATAATCAATAATAAAACAATCACTGACATTTACTTCCCACAAATGCCAGTCACTGTTCTAAGCATTGCCGTTTAGCCACTAAGTTGTGTCCAACTCTTTTGCAGCCTCATAGATGTGGTCTATCAGGCTCCTGTGTCCACGAGATTTCCCCAGGCAAGAATACTGGAGTGGGTTGCCATTTCCTCCTCCAAGGGATCTTCCCAACCTAGGGATCAAAACCCACATCTCCTGATTGGCAGGCTGATTCTTTACTACTGAGCCATCAGGGAAACCACTGTTCTAAGCACTTTACATGTAGTAACTTAGTTAATCTTTATAAGGCAGACACCATTCGTATCTTTTAAAAACAGGAAACTAAGGCACAAGGAGATTAAGTCACTTACCTAAGTTCACATAACTAGTAAATGGTGGACCTGGGACTTAGAAACCAGGCAATCTGGCTCCAGGTGCTTTTCAAATTTGGTTTTGAAATCTTTTGTCTGTGGTCAATACAATGCTGCTGAATCAATATTGGGCTTCCCTGGTGGCTCAGGAGTGAAGAATCCACCTGCACTGCAGGAGATGCAGCTTTGATCCCTGGTTCAGAAAGATTCCCTAGAGGAGGAAATGACAACCCGCGCAAGTATTATTGCTGGGACAATCCCATGGAAATAGGTGCCAAGTAGGCTACAGTTCATGGGGTCACAAGAGTCAGATACGACTTAGCAACTAAACTACCACCATTTCTGAATCAACTTATAAAAACAGTCCCTCATTAAGTTATCTCGGGCTTCCCAGGTGGCCAAAGAACTCATCTACTAATGCAGGAGATACAGGAGGTAAAAGAGACGTGAGATCGATACCTGGGTCAGGAAGATCCCCTGTAGAAGGAAATGGCAACCCACTCTAGTATAGTTGCCTGGAAAATTCCATGGACAGAAGAGCCTAGCAGGCTACAGTCTATGGGGTTGCAAAGAGTTGGACATGACTGAGCAATTGAGCATACACAAATCAACATTAGGCCATGCTTCTAACTTCCTCATGAATCCACTTCAAAGAAATGAAAGAGCAAACAAACAAAAGGAAAACCATAAGAGAATTTGTTGCTAGCAAATCTGCCTCGAAAGGAATTCTCTGAACAAAAAGGAAATGTTAATAGAAGACTTGGAACCTCAGAAAGGAATGTTAAACATCAGGGTAAATGTAGTGGACTCTCCTGTTCCATGAGTTTTTTAAATGTTGAAGCCAAATTATAAGACCACCTGATGTGGGTCTCAGTGTATGTACAGAAAATGTTTCAGAAGGGTAAAAGGATGTAATGGAAGGACGTTTTCGACACTTTACTCAAAGCGGCAAAACATCAACATTGGTAAAGGGTATTAACATGTCCTTAAACAGTGGACAATAAAACAGCTGCCAAAATATAATCAAGCTTCAGATTAAACAAAGTTCTACTGCTCCCTGTTTCAAGAATGATTGCTGAACTACATAAATCATTAAACTAAAAGTCACGGTTATCACCACATGTTCCTCAATCTACCTCTAGGATTCCTTGAAAATCATTTAAAATGGGTTTTCGAGGGTGAAGACCAATGAATGAGATTAATATATGCAAGTCAGGTATGTCAGGGTGCTGAAAATAAGCACGGTTCTTATATAAAAGTGTCATCCAGTCATAGAGCCATGGTAATGAGGTTCAAGTTCTAAGAAACACAGTGTGCTAAAATAAAATAAGTAGAACTATAAGTGGCAACTGGCTTATAAAAAAACAGTAACTATAACAGATTTACACAGAAACAAAACATGACTTTTCTGTACACATACACATACTATAAAAATAATCTAAATTATTGAAATTGTCAGGCAATATCACATATGTATAAGAAATTGTCAAAGACATAAGTTTTGAATAGAAAGTACTTTATAGATAACAATAACTGAAAATTATGATGCCATTTTTAACAGCAGTCATTTTAGCTGGTCTTTTCCTGGAATGAATTACTACATAATTTTCAGTACATTCCTCCCAGCATTCTTTATTTCTACTCAAATATTTTTATTCTGACATAAAATTTTCTTGTATCTTAATGTTTTAATTTTTCAGACAACAAACCCAAAAAATACCATGATCATTTTGTGAGCTACAGACAGGAAATGCAGGACTTAGAATTTTAACTTTTCATTATCAATTATCCCTGACTGATTTTACATAAACACTTTGAGTTTAAAATACCTGTTTACATATAGGTAAACATGAAGTAAAAGGAAATTCTAAAGGCATGCTCCGATCCAATTGTGGTCAACTGCCTGTATGCTTGTCTTGAAAGTAAATTTACTCCAATCTCTTTGCATATAGAACTACAGCAATAGCATCCCAGGGTTATAATATAGGTTTTATACCACCCATGGTTTGCCTCTATAATTGACTAGTATAATAATGCTGTGAGTTTTCTGGAAGAGGGAGGACCTCTAGTATAATCTTTCCCATGTTTAACTTTGTAGATTTATTTCTACATTTATATATTTTTCAAGTACTCCAATCTCTGGAATTCAGTAACATCTGATAAGGACATAGAAAAATTACAAATACTTCCCAGTGCTTTTCTTCCCATATTTTATTGAATAACCAGGGCCATGTGGTTCACTGGTACTCATTCTCAGGAAACCTGCATTTTAGGCATCTTTATGTCAGCCAGTATTTAAATGGTCTCGGGCATTCAAAAAGAATTATCAAGTGCCTCAGTGACAGGCATCAGGAATACTAACTAAAGATGAAGCCTCAAGTTGCTTATGGATAGGTAAGCAAAGTAATTATTTTAAAGTTGGTAAGTACCAGATAAGTCAATTATAGGTTCTCTAAGTATCTCAAAGTTTAATTATGGAAGGCTTCCCAACTGGTCATGAAAAGACAAACCATGCACCTTAGATTGAGCTGCTTGCAAATAGACAGACATTGAGGGTTTCATGAGAAGATGCATTGGTGAATATTGACAAATAGAAAAATCTGGAAAGGAGCACTAGTGTATCCACTAGAGTGTGTGTGTGTGTATGTGTGTGTGTGTGTGTGTGTGTTCAAAGAGATAAAGGAGAACAAACTAAGAACATGGCAAGCAAAAACAATACAGAGCCCAGAGAAGAGAGAGAGAGAAAAGGGAGGAGAGAGAAAGAATAAACATTCATTCAAGGATTTTGCAAGTGTTTCAGTGTGGTAGGAAAAACAAATATGGTAAGAAACTAGCTATGAATTTAGGGGTAAGAGTGGCCAGGTCCTGAAAAGCCATACATGCAATGGAAAGAGGTTTAGAATTTATCCCAAGTAAATAGGTAGGAAAATAGGAGGCTTTAAGCAGGTGTTAATGACATGTTCCAACTTGTGTACAGTGTTGACAACAAAGACTCAAGACAGAATAAGGAAGAGGTTATAATAGTTTAAGAGGACAATATGATGTCCTGAACTAAAGGTATTGATAGAGAGAATGGAATCAGTGAAAATACTTGAAAAGTAGGAAGGAAAAACAGGATTTGGTGACGGACTGAACATGGGACTGGAGAAGGAAGGCCAATGGTGATTTCTTAGTTTATGACTTTGATAACTGGATTAATGATGTTGCCGTTGACAGAGATGAGCATCCAGAGGGAAAAATTCTGGAATATGCAGATAAAGATGTTTTCAATGAAAAGTTGGATATGTGAATCTCTGGGCTAAGGAGAGTGATTTGGGTGGCAAGAATACATAAAAGAACTGTACAAAAAGATCTTAATGACCCAGATAATCATGATGGTGTGACCAGTCACCTAGAGTCAGAGATCCTGGAGTGTGAAGCCAAGTAGGCCTTAGGAAGCATCACTACGAACAAAGCTCACAGGTGATGCAATTCCAGTGGAGCTGTTTCAAATCCTGAAAGATGATGTTGTGAAAGTGCTGCACTCAATATGCCAGCAAATTTGAAAAACTCAGCAGTGGCCACAGGACTGGAAAAGGTCCGTTTTCATTCCAATCCCAAAGAAAAGCAATGCCAAAGAATGCTCAAACTACCACACAATTGCACTCATCTCACATGCTAGTAAAGTAACGCTCAAAATTCTCCAAGCCAGGCTTCAGCAGTATGTGAACCGTGAACTCCCTGATGTTCAAGCTGGATTTAGAAAAGGCAGAGGAACCAGGGATCAAATTGCCAACATCCAATGGATCATCAAAAAAGCAAGAGAGTTCCAGAAAAACATCTATTTATGCTTTATTGACTATGCCAAAGCCTTTGACTGTGTGGGTCACAATAAACTGTGGAAAATTCTCAAGAGATGGGAATACCAGACTACCTGACCTGCCTCTTGAGAAATCTGTATGCAGGTCAGGAAGCAACGGTTAGAACTGGACATGAAACAACAGACTGGTTCCAAATAGGGAAAGGAGTACATCAAGGCTGTATATTGTCACCCTGCTTATTTAACTTATATGCAGAGTACATCATGAGAAACGCTGGGCCAGATGAATCGCAAGCTGGAATAAAGATTGCCGGGAGAAATATCAATAACTGCAGATATGCAGATATAGATGACACAACCCTATGGCAAAAAGCGAAGAAGAACTAAAGAGCCTCTTGATGAAAGTAAAAGAGGAGAATGGAAAGTTGATTTAAAACTCAACATTCAGAAAACTAAGATCATGGCATCTGATCCCATCACTTCATGGCAAACAGATAGGGCAACGGTGGAAACAGTGACAGACTTTACTTTGGGGGTTCCAAAATCACTGCAGATGGTGACTGCAGCCATGAAATTAAAAGACGCTTTCTCCTTGGAAGGAAACTTATGACCAACCTAGACAGCATATTAAAAAGCAGAGACATTACTTTGCCAACAAAGGTCCGTCTAGTCAAGGCTATGGTTTTTCCAGTGGTCATGTATGGATGTGAGAGTTGGACTGTGAAGAAAGCTGAGCATCAAAGAATTGATGCTTTTGAACTGTGGTGTTGGAGAAGGCTCTTGAGAGTCCCTTGGACTGCAAGGAGATCCAACCAGTCCATCCTAAAGGAGATCAGTCCTAGGTGTTCACTGGAAGGCTGATGTTGAAGGTGAAACTCCAATACTTTATATACCTGATGCAAAGAGCTGACTCATTGGAAAAGACCCTGATGCTGGGGAAGATTGAGGGCAGGAGGAGAAGGAGATGTCAGAGTATGAGATGGTTGGTTGGCATCACTGACTCAATGGACGTGATTTGGGGCAAACTCTGGGAGTTGGTGATGGACAGGAAGGCCGGGCGTGCTGCTGTCCTTTGGGTCGCAAAGAGCCAGACATGACTGAGCGACTGGACTGAACTGAACTGAACTGAACTGTCTGCTGTTCCTAAAAGGATTTGCTTGCAGGGATTTAAGCAAGGTATCTTTTCCTATCTCTTCCTAGCTCTCTCATTTCAGTTTTTACAACCCCCCTGCATCTACATTCTCAGATTATTAAACAATAATCCTTTCTATGAAGGTGCAATTCACATCATTTTGCATCCATAAATATTATTCCTTTTATTTGTGTTCTCTTCTGACTTTTTTCTTTGGCCACAAGAAGAATCCTTCAAAGCTAAACTCCCAAGCGTCCTTTGCCTAAGAGAGCAATCCCTTGACCCACAGCTTATTTTATGTTAAAATCCAAACCCCTTCTCTTAATGTCTATAATGCTCTATATAATCCTCAATATTAACACCTCATAGACTTTACTGTCATATGTATATATGTATGTTTTTATGCGTGTCCCTCCTGGTAAAATATCAGCTCCTCAAAGGTAGGGACAATGTCTCAACCATGTTTGTAGCTTTCATGCAGTTCCTGGAACAGGATAACTCTTTGAAGGCTACATGATGAACTGAGTTGGATAAAGTAATGTCAATGCAGTGCCACTTATGCCATCTCACCTGCACCATTACAAATTGTCTCTTGATCTGAATTTTTACCTTTGGCTCTTGTAACCAATGATTGGGTACAGGAGGAAAAATTTTAAAGGGTAATAACTAAATTCAAATTTAGTTATATCTTCTGCTCTGGGTTTTATTTTCCTTTTAAAGTCCATTGTCATATGCTTACTTTCTTAAGATGGAAGATTAATTTAAATGAATGATGCCAGGATGGCTGTTCTCTCAACATCAGAAAGAGACTGAAATCTGGTGGTTGTGCCAAGGACTTGGAGTGAGAAGGCCTGTTCACTATTTCTAGCTTTGACTTCAGCTTCCTCAGTGTCCTTGAATGGTTTCCTTAACCTCTCCACTTGCTTGCATTTCCTGTACTATAAAAGGTGCCTATGAGTCGTCCAAACAAGACTCATGGGAATCCTTTTGGAAAGGCAGTATATGCCTTCTGTCTTTGGAAAGACAGAAGTATCCTTATTCATGTCTCTTTGAGAGGGAGGAGCCTGGATAACAGCAAAAGTAAGGCACCCTCCCAATAGATTAAAATCAAGAAGGAGAGAAAACTTGAAATCAAGTTGGGTGATGAACTGTAAAGCCTATTCTGTTTTTTTAATACTGTGGATGAATTTACTGCCACAAACCAATGTAGATCAGTTCAAAACAAGTAGACTTTATTTTGCAGAGATTTAAGGCAGGTCATCCTGTGTGGCCACCCTACAAGCTAACAAAATATGTTTTTGTACAGCAGCATGTATCCTACTTTTATGTTTATACAGTCATGTACAGTAAACTTGCTTAAAAATTATTTTCCCTAAAAATGACAACTTGTTGAAATTACTCTTTAATTATATGCTTTTAGCTGCACAACTGAATGCATAAAATCTACTTGACAAGATATAGAGAAATAGCAAGACCAAAATGATAAGGATTTCTAATAGGAGCATTTAGGAAATTTCTTAAAATTATTTTAATGACATAAGTGTTAAAATCTAATGAAGTATCCCATATGACTTCTTACATAAACATTATAAACTGTATTTGTGCAATTTTGAAGGTTTGCTGTTGCTATCAAAGAAGAAAACAACAAGAGTTCTCAGGAGAAGTCACAGTTTGTCAGAAACTATAAAGATTGTCATAGAAAGCCTAAATCATGCATTTTCTACACTCTGATTCAGGTACAAGTTCAGGGCACCTTTAACATCATAGCAAAGTGATATAAGAGTTAAATATTTGCATATTGCTTATAAATATACTGCAGATTAAGAGAAGCTAGTCATGTCAGGTAGTCTTTTTAAAAAATGTTGTTAATAAAGGGTGGTTTGTTGTTGTTTTAGATAGAAAAGACTGTCTTAACTTCAGTTAGAAATTTGAATCCAACTCTTCATCTATACATTCAGGCTCTCTCTTTAGTCCTGTGTCTTTCTATACACTATCGACAGAGTTAACTTTTGAAACTACAAATGATAAAATCCACTTGGTGGTGAAACAGCTTTGATAGTTATTCATAGTTTGAAGAAAACTATACATTTAGTTTAATAACTGAATCTTTTCTTTTTAATCTCTTGTAACCTGCTCCTAATCTGACACCCTTGGTTCATCTTCCAAGAAAGAAAGAAAGAAAGTGAAGTCGCTCAGTCGTGTCCCCCTCTTTGCGACCTTGTGGACTGTAGCCTACCAGGCTTCTCCATCCATGAGATTTTCCAGGCAAGAATACTGGAGTGGGTTACCATTTCCTTCTCCATTATCTTCCAAGGAAGTCCTTTTCTGTACCAGTGAACATTTTTTTTACCACTGTGATCTTATTTCAAGATCCAAATCAAAGCCGGTATTTCCATCATCCTAGGCATTTCCTTTCTCCAATAGCACATTGTTTACTTCCTATTACAGTTTGATTCCTATTTCTTATCATCCTATCTTTATGAGAAATACTCCTAAAGTCTTGTGAGTATAATGTTTACAACACGCAATACTTACAATTCATTTGAAAGTAATAATTCAATGTACTTGGAGAAGATTATGTCTGAAAAATCCAATATTTTAAATTGCTGACATAAGATTCCATGCTGGGATATAGTACTTAATTCACTCACTGATTCAGTCACTCCTTACTGACTGAATTTGTGCTTGGTCCCTCTGACATGTCTGACTCTTTGTGACTCCATGGACTATAGCCTGCCAGACTCCTCTGTCCATGAGATTTCCCAGGCCAAGAGTACTGGAGTGGGTTGCCATTTCCTCCTTTAGGAGATCTTCCCAGCCCAGGGATCAAACCCTTGTCTTTCGATCTCCTGCACCACAGGCTGATTCTTTATTACTGAGCAATCAGGAAAGCCCAATGATTGGATAGTTAGGAGTTTTAAGACAAACTTCTTAATAACATGAAAGTTATAAAATCAAAAATGCTAGAGATAATGAAATTAAATTGTCCCACATTAACAAAATTTTTTAAATGAGAATACTCATTTCTGATGAGACTGATGTGGCTAAACAAATATTCTCATGCACTATCTTGAGAGTATAAATTAATATAATATTTTTTGAATTACATTTTGTTACATTACTAAAAGCCTTAAAATATCATTTTGGTGTGATAATCCTACACAAACTAATTCATAGGTAATCATCTGAAGCAGAATTTTTTTTTTTCATTTTATTTTTACTTTATTTTACTTTACAACACTTTATTGGTTTTGCCATACATTGACATGGATCCGCCATGGGTGTATATGAGCTCCCAATCCTGAACCACCCTCCCACCTCCCACCCCATATCATCTCTCTGGATCATCCCTGTGCACCAGCCCCAAGCATCTTGTATCCTGTATTGAACATAGACTGGCACTTCATTTCTTACATGATGGTATATATGTTTCAACGCCATTCTCCCCAAATAATCCCACCCTCTCCCTCTTCCTCAGAGGCCAAAAGTCTGTTCTATACATCGGTGTCTCTTTTGCTGTCTCGCATACAGGGTCATCATTACCATCTTTCTAAAATACATATATATGTGTCAGTATACTGTATTGGTGTTAAGACAGCCTTCTGAAGGGAGAAAACAATAGGAAATGAAGCAACTAACAAACAACTAATCTCAAAAATATACAAGCAACTTATGCAGCTCAACTCCAGAAAAATAAACGACCCAATTAAAACAATGGGCCAAAGAACTAAATAGACATTTCTCCAAAGAAGACATACGGATGGCTAACAAACACATGAGAAGATGCTCAACATCACTCATTATCAGAGAAATGCAAATCAAGACCACAATGAGGTACCATTTCACACCAGTCAGAATGGCTGCGATCCAAAAGTCTACAAGCAATAAATGCTGGAGAGGGTGTGGAGAAAAGGGAACCCTCTTACACTGTTGGTGGGAATGCAAACTAGTACAGTCATGGAGAACAGTGTGGAGATTCCTTAAAAATTGCAAATAGAACTGCCTTATGACCCAGCAATCCCACTGCTGGGCATACACACCAAGGAAACCAGAATTGAAAGAGACACATGTACCCCAATGTTCATTGCAGCACTGTTTATAATCGCCAGGACATGGAAACAACCTAGATGTCCATCAGCAGATGAATGGATAAGAAAGCTGTGGTACATATACACAATGGAGTATTACTCAACCATTAAAAAAGAATACATTTGAATCAGTTCTAATGAGATGGATGAAACTAGAGCCGATTATACAGAGTGAAGTAAGCCAGAAAGAAAAACACCAATACAGTATACTGAAACAGAATTTTAAAATTTACACCACAAAATATGCTGATGTACAAACACATATCCTAAAACTCTGGGAATAAATTAAATGTCCCATAATAGGAAAAAAAATATTATACAGCTTTAAATATTATACAGCAAATTACTTCCTCTCCCATTTTAGCAATAAGGATAACAGAAATTTATTCTAATTTCAATGAATACTTACTGAGCATTCTTATGTGGCAGAATGTTCATGGCATTCTGGTACAGCATTTAACCAAAAGATGAAACCCTGTGTCCTCAAGTAAATCATTTTATCATGAGAAAAGACTGACAGTACACAGGATAAAGTATGCCATGCATTTTATTAGGCAATTTCATACTCTATTTTACATATACTCAGAACAACACCAGAAAGTATAAACTGAGGCTTAGAGAGGATAAATAATTTGTTCTAAATCACACAGCCAAGAGGTAGCAAGGCTAGTCTTCAAACCTCCATTTATCTAATTCTAAAGCCAACATTTTTTTACCAGTCAGATGTGTGAATTTTAAGGCATTTTTCAGTTCTAGCCTTGGTAAACCTCACCTTGGAATATGAATCCAATCCAAGGTTGCTACGGGACTGATTGTTTTAATTAATGATTTTTGGAGAACTGACTGAAAGGGTTGTTCATTTTATCATTTTAATTATGTTTTTCAAGGTGTAAACTTAACCTTAAGGTCCTTAGCCTGGGGATAGATATGCCAGCTTTTGGAAAGGTGGCCTTGGAATTAAATAAAACAGTTCTCTAGCACGGCTGTAGAGTTGCAACTTAATGAGAACATTTATATAAGCTTTTGGAGTGAACTCAGTGCTCACTGGAAATCTACTGTATTCAGTTTTTGCTTTTAATACACAGTAATAACTCATAGTCCCCCTAGGAGAGCTTGAGAATTTGGCGTAAAATAAATCATATGGAATTAGTGTCTCTGGATTCATTCCTGATTGTCACAGTTAACAAATTATTGATCTTAAGAATTGTTTATCAAAGGCAAAGTTGGCAGAAAAGTGTAGAAATATGCCATCATTCAAAATTTAATGATGTAAACAGCTAGATTTACTCCAGTTTCACTAGGCTAACTTGCCAGTTTATGACCTGCGCCAATCATAATAAGCAAAGCTGACCTCAAGCCAAGATGTTGGAGAATAAAGTCAAGTCTATTACAAGGTTTACATTCTATAATTTTGTATTAGGTTGCTCTACGGTTTCCTCATGTAAACAAATGAACTTTTTCACATATGAAGTATATTCAAAGACTGAATTAGACATGTGCTCGGCTCAGACTATACAGCTGTTTATGTTCTGAGTATAACCAGTTAAAGCCTTGAGTGCTCTTTTGAAAGGTGATGATTAAGTTTTTTTCAACAAATGTCACTGAGAACAATATACTTTAATAATTTGGCTTTACCTTTTCAAAAGTACACAGGAGAAATCCTCACTTCAAATTCACTAATCTGATTACAGACACATGTAAAGAAAAGAACTCATCACTAATAACTGTCCTTTGTTGCTGTTCAGTCGCTAAGTCATGTCCGACTCTTTGCAACCTTTATTAACTTTATTAACTTTCAAATTCTGGTAGAAGTCATCCTATAAGAAAAGCATTATAACTCAGAAATATCAAGAGAGGATATTAGCTTCTTTAAATTGTTTTTCCTAGTAATAATTTTAATATCATTTATAATGCCATACTAATGATAAAAATATTTATTTCTATAATGAAAGACAGACTTTCCCAGAATAAATTAAATGCCTAAGAAACAATGCCTAGGTACACTTAAGGCTGCTTGTTGAATACAGAATGCCACCAAATGAGACTGAAAGCACTTGAAGAGTGTTTTATCCCTCTAGGGTTAAAGCTTATAGAATGATCTTTGATCCACAGTACAGTAGTACAGCAGTTTGATTTTAAGAATTCTTATGTCTTCAAGGTAGGGCTTCATGTTATCATACTGTGGTGAGTAAAGACTGACAAGTTTTAACGTGCAGTATTTTAATTAGGAATCAATAGTTTCAAAATGGGTAAAATACTTCTTTCTCTACTTTTATTATATCTACATATTTCCTTTCCAAAACAAGTTGGCAAGAGTTGAAATTTTTTCATCATCTATTCCAAAAGAAACAGGTTACATGTGGTTACTGACCTCAACTCAAATTTCAAAATGCAGTGCAAAGGCTAATGTTTAATTATTAGTATCAGAATAGCTCTTAAACTCAACCAAGAAAAGTTGTGTATTTCTTAGTTTCACTCATGTGACCATAAAATATTTACAACTTGATTCATTTCAACTTGGTTCAACAAATATTTATTGAACAACAAGGACATGCCAACCATTGTGCTAGCCACTGGAGTGTGAAAGCACAAAGATGAATCTATTACCTCAGCTATTAAAATATGACTAGCAGTGGGAATGAATTTAAGGTTAAAAACAGCTTAGATTTCTCTGTGATGTCTTATTATCAAAAGAAAAATAGGTCTCCTAGAGTTTTTTTGTTTTAAAATGTATGAGAGAAAAAAATTTTAAATAAATCTTCCGAATGGAATGATTAATCATGCATTTAGAAACTGTTTATTTTGCCCAAATAAGCCAAAAGTAGAGAATAAAAATGAAAAACAGAGTGGAAAAACATTCATGGTACTAAGCTATTATTGTCATTCAAACTGGAATATAAAATTTCAAAATTTTATTTTAGGTTAAAAACCACACATAAATATTAAACAAATATTATGCCTGTAATTTGAATGGCATTTTTCTAAATATTCTACAAATAAATAAGTTCTATATGTTAGCAAACTGAATGCAAATTTTTTCAGTATGAGTATTTGGGGGTTATATGGAACATTAAAAATACTGGTGAAGGCTTGATGACGGGCATGTGGAGCCATGGAGGCAGTGCCCAGGAGTCGGAGTAGGAGTGGTGGTGACCAGCTGCAGGCATCCTCGCTGTGTCCTCCTGGGGCAGAGGAAAGGGTCCTTTGGAGCCAGCAGTTTCCAACTTCCTGGGGGCCACTTGGAGTTCAGTGAAAGCTGGGAAGAATGTGCTTATAGGGAAACCTGGGAAGAAGGAGCTCTTCACTTGAAAAATGTTCACTTTGTCTTGGTTGTGAATTTTTTTGTTGAGAAAGAGAATTACCATGTGTCACTATTTTAATGAAAGGAGAGGTGGACCTGACTCATGATTTAGAACCAAAGAATGCAGAGCCTGAAAAGAATGAAAGTTGGGAGTAGGTTTCTTGGAAAGAATTTCCTCCCCTGGACCAGCTTTTCTGGGCACTACGTTGTTTAAAGGAACAAGAATATGATCCTTTTAAAGATGATTTGGATCATCTGGTAAGATAGTAAGGAAGTCACCTAGAGGTGAACAAGGAGACTCACTGAGGTTTTTTCTGTTTTATTTTGTTTTTTACAAATTGGCCAAAAAATTCACTCGGTTTTTTTGTATGATGACTGTAGTAGTGCTTAGTCTCTACCTTCATTGGAAACAATTCTGTAAGACTGTAGTGTGACACCTGTCACAGCAACATGTATTTTTTAAATGAAACATCAAAATTGGTGAATTTGGGGGTAGCCATTGACTCAGAGGGTAAAGTGTCTGCCTGCAGTGCAAGAGACCTGGGTTCAATCCCTGGGCTGGGAAGATCTCCCAAAGAAGGAAATGGCAACCCACTCCAGTATTCTTGCCTGGAGAATCCCATGGATGGAGGAGCCTGGTGGGCTACAGTCCACTGGGTCACAAAGAGTAGGACACAACTGTGTTACTTCACTTTCACTTTCTTTATTTTAATATTGAAGATGGAAGAAAAAGCAACAATTTTGGCATATTATGCTTGATTATGTCAAGAAAGGTAAAAACACAGCTGACACACACAAAAAAGTTTTGTGCAGAGTATGGAGAAGGTGCTGTGACTGAGCGAACGTGTCCAAAGTGGTTTGCACGTATCAAAAGTCTCATGCTGGAGATTTCTCTGTATATTATGCTCCACAGTCAGGTAGACCAGTTGAAGTGGACAGCAATCAAATTGAGACATTAACTGAGAGCAATCAACATTATACTACGTAAGAGACAGCCGACATACTCAAAATATCCAAATCAAGCATTGAAAATCATTTGCATCAGCATGGTTACATAAATCACTTTGATATTTGGGTTCGACTTAAGTTAAAGCCAAAAGAACCTTCTTGATCTTATTTCCACATATGATTCTCTACTGAAATGTAATGAAAGTGTTCCAGTTTTTAAATAAATTGTGACAGGCAATGAGAAATGGATACTGTTCAATAATGTGGACTGGAAGAGATCATGGAACAAGCGAAATGAACCACCATCAGCCACACCAAATGCTGGTCTTCATCCAAAGAAGGTGATGTTGTGTATCTGGTGGGATTGGATGGCAGTCCTCTATAATGAGCTCCTTCCAGAAAACCAATCAATCAATTCCAAGAAGTACTGCTCCCAGTTAGACCAACTGAAAGCTTCACTCAATGAAAAGAGTCCAGAATCAGTCGACAGAAAATGCATAATCTTTCATTAGAATAACACAAGACCACATGTTTCTTTGATGACCAGACAAAATCATTATAGCTTGGCTGGGAAGTTCTGATTCCTCCACCATATTCCCCAGATGTTGAACCTTCAGATTTCCATTTATTTCTATCTTTACAAAATTCTCTCAATGGAAAAAAATTCAGTTCTCTGGAAGACTGCAAAAAGTACCTGCAACAGTTCTTATCTCAAAAAGATAAAAAGTTTTGGAAAGATGGAATTATGAAGTTGCCTGAAAAAGGCAGAAGGTAGTGGAACAAAATGGTGAATACATTGTTCAGTTCTTGGTGAAAGTGAAAAATGTATCTTTTCTTTTACTTAAAAACCAAAAGAACTTTTGAGCCAAACCAATACATAAAAGGCAAATAAGGTCCTGTTAAAGAATGAAAAATATCTGTATTTCAAAACAAGTCCGTTTTATCTGAAAAGTCCCACATGATAGCCAGTTTATTTGAAGTCTCAATATACCCAACACCTTTTCATTCAGTACTTGTAAAAATTTTTCAGACTGTGTCATGAATTGTGTCTCAGATTCATAAAATGTGATAATTGGTGATGTTTTAAATGGTAATTCTGCTTTCTGTATTTCTCCATGGTATTGATTGTGCTGCCAGTGAGTGTGGAGGAGAGTGCAATAGAATTTGTCTTAGTGTTTCAGTTCTAGTAGAGATCCTAATTCAAGTGCTAAAACAGTATTCCATTGCAGAATTTATCACATTTGCTGGTTTTCCTCTTCTATTTTATTTACAACTATTTGTTGTTGTTGTTGTTAATATATTTTAACAGTTCCTGCAACTACAGCAGGCAGGACAGGTCCTTCGGCTGTATTTCTGACTGGGAACCTAAACCTAGGGGAGTGAGATAAACCATCCAGGATCTGTATCCTATTGTTAACAGGCCTTACCATTTTGGATCTCAGTTGATCTCTCTGAGATTCAACTTCCTAATATAAGGAAGATGTGATTAGACTAGAGCAGCGGTTCTCAGTATGGCCCGGAGAAGTCCTCAAGACCCTTTCTAGGATCTTCAGGGTCAAAGTCAGTTTTGTCACACAAAAACATTGTTTGCCTTTTTTCATCCTCATTATTTGCTGAGTGTGTAGAGGAATTTTCCAGAGACTGCATGTTGTAGGTTACTCTAGTAGAATGACTGCAAAGCAGATATGAAAATCTAACTCTCTTCTAGTAAGCTAGATATGGAAGAAATTGATAAAAATGTAAAACAATGCCATGCTTCTCACTTTTTATTTAAGGAAAACATCTATACTTTTTATAAAAATTATGTTAACATATAAGTTTTGTGTCACAGGTTTTTGTTATTTGTAAATAAATTAATAAAAGAATTCTTAAAATTTAAAAGAAAACATATAAAAAAGATACTGGTGTAAGTTATGGGTCACATTTGCATTAAGTTCAGCATACCATTTTTCTGGGTCCCCTCAGGTCTTTCCATAAGCCTCTAAGGATTACAAACCCTGCTTCAGACATTAACTATCACATTCACCTTGACATTGATTATGACACTTGATAGCTGCTGTCATACTTTTTCAATATGTTTCAATATTGATGTCTTATTCATCAATTTCATTAGTAGGGTGTTCTTTGTTTCTTATGGTCCAGCCTAATGTCACTTACTTGCCTTAGAAATACTTGTTGTCTCACTCAAATCATCTTAATATCATGTTCTACCTGATGTTCACATCATTCAGAGTCACTTTCCAGGACAAGCCAGCTTGATATTTCTCAGTGTGGCTAATATTTCCACACCTATAGCCTTTAAGACACTGTGTGTGTGTGTGGCTTAATCGCTCAGCCATGTATGACCCTTTGCAACCCATGGACTGTAGCCCACCAGGCTCCTCTGTCCATGGGAATTCTCCAGGCAAGAACACTGGAGTGGGTTGCTATGCCCTTCAAGACATTGTAGTAATCAATCAAATTCGTATTTGATTGATAACATTGGTAACAATGACAAATTGACTGGATATGGGACAAACTGAAGGCAAGAAGATTATTTAGTACTTTATTTCCATTATTTCAATTTGAAAGACAGGAGTGGAACAAGGGCAATTCTGGAATCAAAGTTGTTGGCTCTTCTACCATCACTATCCTACCACTCACTAGGTTTCCTCTCCTGATTTGAGGCTCTCTTGTTTACCATTTGAGGTACCAGATGGTCTAATCTGGTACAATTGCAAAGCCTGTATTCTACCAGTTTATTAACCTTTTCCATGTCCCTTTAATTTTTGGCTTTGCCTTTTCTCTAGACCAATTTTTTGTCTTGAAAAGTGTTGACTGTTGATTTCCTAAAATGGCTGGGATGAAATAAACAGTGGTAAATTAGCTTATACTAGAATTCTGCACAAAGAGAACTTCTGAACTCCCTTTATGCATTCTAAATATAAATTTTCCAGTATTAAGAGATAACACACATGTAGTAGGCTATGGTCAGCATCCATGCGTGCATACTAAGTCACTCAGTCATGTTTGACTCTTTGTGAACCCATGAACTGTAGCCCATCAGGATCCTCTGTCCATGGGACTCTCTGGACAAGAATACTGGAGTGGGTTGCCATGCCCTCCTCCAGGGGATCTTTCTGGAAACCCATGCCTCTTACGTCTCCTACACTGGTAGGCAGGTTCTTTACCACTAGTGCCACCTCGGAAGACTAGGGTAACTTTTGTTTTACTTACCCAGGATGCCCTATCATTCCCCTCTACTATGAGAAACAATAACCTCTTTCTTTTGGAGAACTTCTTATCTCCACAAGATTTAAGTAGAATTTTCAATCACAGTAACATACCCTTCATTTTCAGCAGCTGTGTCAATGGACAGGTTACTCAGTTTGGCCAATCAGGCTATTCCCAATTCAGGAATGCCCTCTGAAGCCAAACAGTGTCTATCTAAAACAGTGATCCCCTCAAAGAGTCCTGTTAGAGACAGCACAAAAGGCTTTCCTTCTCAAGCAGTCAGTATACTGAAAGGAATAAGCCTGGAGATACTTGCTGACATTTCACCCTAGCCATAAGATAACAAGCAAGAGGGAATTAGGTCAGTTTATGAAGAGCTTCCCCAGGGGCTCAGCGGTTTTACCACCTGCAATGAAGGAGACACAGGTAAGATTTGTGGGTCAGAAAGATCCTCTGAAGGAGGAAACGGCTACCCACTCCAGTATTCTTGCCTGGGAAATCCCATGGTCCGAGGAGTCTGGTGGGCTACAGTCCATGGAATTGCAAAGAGTTGGACAAGACTAAGTGAGCACACAGCACATAAAGAGCTTCAAAGACAAGTAAATATGAGACATGGATGAAAAGAGTTATTAAAAGTATCTGTCCCTCTAGAATTAATACTGTTCTAAAATATAGAGCAAAATGGGTTTTATTTTAATAGAATTCAACAAATATTGATGTGCCAAAGACTATTATATGTTTGTGTGAAGAAGACTGCAATTAAATTGGTTCCAAGAACCTGGTGCCAGTATGCTCCCAAAACAGGCACATCTCTTTTCCAAACTTCCAGCCAAACACAGACTTAAGTGGAGGTTCATGAGCCACTCCTTTCTCAGAAGGCTACTGTAAATCACAAGGAATCTTCCTAGGACACCAACCATTCCTACAATCGTCAGTTCCCCAACCAAGGGACTCAACAGGCTCCTGGATCTGGAGGAAGTTCATATTTTGCAAGTCCATTCTCACACTCTGCTGCCCCAAATCCATATACAGATGTCTAAAGAGAGAATGCCACCAGTGAGCAGAAAGGACATGCTTCCTATCAATAACACAACTCTTTCACCTTTCTAGCTTTCTTACTACACTGATTGACCAAAAATATCCCCATTTAATCACACTGAATATATTTCTGGGGCTTCCCCAGTGGCTCCCATGAAATTTCCCATAAGCCCTAAAATATTGACAGTTTATCAAAGCTCAAACAGAACATAGGCTACTAAGAATTAATGGATAAGTGTATGGGCAAATACTATTTAGTAAGCATACTGACTGGCATGAGGCCCATAGGAAGATATCTAGGTAGAAGGTAGTATCTGACCCTCTTTAAATTACATGTATGACCTGACCAGTAAAAAGCAGGAAAATGCCTCCCAGGCCTTTTTCATTGTGAGGGAGATCATTTTTCCATTGTTTTCTAACTCCCTTAATCTCCATTTACTGGAATTTTCTGGTGGCTCAAAAGGTATCTGAGAATCTGCCTGCATGGTAGAGAGCCAGGCTTGATCCCTAGGTCTGGAAGATCCCCTGGAGAAGGGAATGGCAACTCATTTCACTATTCTTGCCTAGAGAATTCCATGGACAAGGGTACAGTCCATGGGGTCGCAAAGAGTTGGACACAACTGATCAACTAACACTTTCAACCTCCATTCAAGGGAATTCACTGGATATTTTAACATTGCCTTTTACTTTCAGCCCATAGAGAAGTTACTCTTTCCATAAATGCCACTACTCTTTCCTGGACATCAAACTGAGTAAATCTCTATAAAACATTCTATCTATGATTCCACAGCTTACTTTGTATCCCACTGGGAAAGGCCTGGCCAGAAATCTAATTGTGGTAACAGGTCTCCTGTCCTGACAATGATGCCAAGTATATTAGAGGCATTCATCACTGTGAAGAGACTTGACCCCACATAATGCATGAAGAACTTCTGTATTGCCAGGTTTCTTATCACCTTTCTCTTGACTCAGGGACACAACCCAAGCAATGTAAAAACCTGAACCTGAGGCTGTCCACTTGCCTCAGAACTTATCCTTTGCTTGTCCCATTTTGAGCTCCAGGGTCATGTACATGTACTCTCCATCTTTTCTTATCAAGGATTTAACTTTTGGAGTTCCACTGTGCTCATACCATACAGGTCAATTTCACTCTGTTCCACACTGGAGCCAGGGAAAGACCACTCAACCGCCTATTTGTCCCAGAGACAATAAATACATTCTTTTAAAAAATTCTCTTTAACATTTTTTAAAATATCTTGAATGTAATTGAATAGAATGCGGATTTCAAAGATTTTTCTACCAATGATCTCTTAGAGTCAATGAATATGAATATGTCCATATTTCTTTGACACAATCAAAATGAGAAATAAGTGAAAAACAAACTTCACAGGATTAGATGTGGAATTAATAAAGCAGGCCTGGAAAATGCAAATACTGCCAGTTTCCAGAGATGGCATGTCTCTAGTGCTCATTCCCTTCTCATACCCAATGTCCTCAAAAAAAATGAGACTGTACTCACAAAGAAAATATATTATCCCAACCACATGAGGAGGTTGAGTCAACTGATATATTTAAATATAAAAATAGCCCTAATATCCAATATATTAAGAATACATATTCTGGTCAGTCTATGCATGCATATATATAAAGCCACTTACACCAAATATAAATAGATAAACATACACACAGACAAAGAATGGTCTCTGGGTGCTCAAGATCACTATTGCTTTTCCTGCTTCTAAGTCTTGCATGTGAGTTAAATCCAAGCTCGGTGGGTTTGAAACCCATATATTTCCAGCAACCAATCTGAGAATGTGAGTATGTCACTGGTGGGGAGGGAAAAGAAAATTTAATTAGGTATTCTAGGCAAATCAAGCCACCCATGAGTGTATTTTCTGGACATGATGGTATTTTTACTGGCAGGGAATCGCTATATGATGTTATTTTCCTAAGTTAATATATTTATTAAACAAAAGTTAGACCAAAGCAGGTGGCAAAAGTCAGCTTTTATTTCTTCAGCTGAGGGGGTGGTTCAGAGGGAGGCATCACTTTGGAGCTGTCATATATGAATGGCTGTAGCTTCTTAAATTGGCTAAAAATGGTGCTGTTAGAGTGGCAGTAAGAAACCTAGAGTAAAAAAATGAAACCTCCCTGGCAAAATTTGAAAAAGCTTTCCAGGAAAACAGACAGTTTCATACACCATGCCATTGCTATTAACGATTAACTCATTTTCATAAGTAAAAATGTTCCAGTCAGTAAGGAAAATAATTACCAGCATTAACTATAGCAAACAGCAATAGTCAATAAAGCAGTTAGCATTATGAAAGAAACTGTCAACAATACAGAAAATTTGTAGCCTGATCACTATCAAGAAAATTATCATCAAAATGAGAGAGGCTAAAATATGTTCCAAAGAATACCAGCTGGTTAAACTGTACAGAAATGTTCTTTCTCACCATTTTTGTCCAGCTAATTCTTATTCATCTTTCAAGACTGATTTTACAATTAGGTCCTTTAGGAAGCATGACCCAACCTGCCACACTTTCCTCCACCCAGTCCCACACTGCACTGGGTGGAATTTAGCTGCACTCCATACTCCTCCAGTAGAACAGTGAAACAGTCTGTTAGCACAGGCTCCCCACCTAGGTAGTGAGCTGTTGAGAGCCCTGTATTCTTGTCTTTGTTTTCCTAGTACTTGGCCCTATTGGCAGGAGTAGGATTTCAATAAGTGTTTGGTAGATTGGTGTTGAATGTCATCAGTGGGGATGAAGAATAATGGAAGCTAAATAAGGAAAAGCTATGTAGATGCAAATTCTTATGACCCAACAGTAGCAGAGTTATGGTGGGCAATGGTCTCTCTTATGCTCAGCACCTCTTTTTCCAGAGCCGTCCTTCCCTTACCCTGTGTGATTCTGGGACACCTTTCCTTGATCTTGCCAAACAAGGCCCATCTAGTCAAAGCTATGGTTTTTCCAGTAGTCATGTATGGATTTGAGAGTTGGACTATAAAGAAAGCTGAGTGCCAAAGAACTGATGCTTTTGAACTGTGGTGCTGGAGAAGACTCTTGAGAGTCCCTTGGACTGCAAGATCAAACCAGTCAATCCTAAAGGATATTAGTCCTGAATATTCATTGGAAGGACTGATACTGAAGCTGAAACTCCAATTCTTTGGCCACCTGATGTGAAGAACTGACTCACTGGAAAAGACTCTGATGCTGGAAAAGATTGAAGGCAGGAAGAGAAGGGGACGACAGAGGATGAGATGTTTGGATGGCATCACCAACTCGATGGACATGAGTTTGAACAAGCTCCGGAAGTTGGTGAAGGACAGGGGAAGCCTGGCGTGCTGCAGTACACTGGGTCGCAAAGAGTTGGACATGACTGAGTGACTGAACTGAATTGAACTTCCCTTGACCTTAGCCATGTGACCCAAGTAGGGTACAGAATTAGTTGAAGAACTGGACATAAAAGTCAACCATAGCTGATCAGAACCTTTTCTTGAAATATACCACTTAGACATAAAGTGAGAAAGGATCTTTCTTCTTTTAGAACTCAAACTTTAAGCCTACCAGCTTCTACCTTATCCTCCTTGTGGAAAGAATGTATGTGAACCAGAGGAACAGCCAAGAAGAAAAGCAAGACACACTAAGAAATAGAGTCCAAGCAAGCTTCAGATACATATGAGCTGCATTTACATATGCAATGCATACTGTTTTGTTTCTGTTAGGATAAAAAGTGGTTTGCTACTTGGATCCCAAAGAGTCACATCTATGCAGTAAACCTACATTAAAATGTATAGTAAACCAAGTTCTCACATTTGTGATCTCTCTTAAGTCCCCAAATTATCTCCAATGATTGGCATTTTTATTTCTCCAGTTCTAAAGATAAATAAATTGAGGCTCAAAACGATAAAATATCATGCTTAAGAGCTCACAGGGAAAATGTTTACCTGAATATTCTGATTTCAAGTGTGTGTAATATTCTTCAAGTGTGATAATGCAAATCAGTACATTTTTCTGCTTTAGGTTGGAGTCAAGATTCTAGCTCAAATTTACAAGAGCACAAAACATGCTATTGTACCAATGTATAGCAAGGTGACCCAGGCTGAGCCTACCCTGAGAGTGAGGCAGGAGAACAATAACTGTCCTCATTTCTGGGCAGTCTGGGATGGTTTTTTGCTCAGAGAAGAGTATTTTAGCAGCTCCAAGTGTGCAGGGCTTTGTTCCTGAGTATATTTCTGGGACATCTCAGAAATGTTTTGATGGAGGTTGATGACTGAGAAGCTGTGTAAACTGTGTAATGAACAAGGAAATTTTGTGTATAAAGGCTCATTTGTACCCACAATTGGGTAAAACTTGAGCAATTCAGGTTAAATTTGTCTTCCTCGAATGACCTGTTTGAGTTTTAGGAAGTAAACAAAGATAGAAATATATTTATTCAAAAATGTTTTCACAACTGTCTTTTAAAGAATGCTTTTATCTGGAATAGAGAAAGTACTAGCTAGGAAGAGCAGTATATCTAGAAAGATCAATTTTTATGTTAAAGCAAGATAACTTGGTTGAACTTCAAAATGCAAGATAAACTGGCTGTATCATCTTGATCAACCTCTTTAAATTTCAGGTTCCTCAAGTGTACAATTAATATACTAATTATTACTCTCAGGATTATGTGCAAAGATTTAATAGGTTAATTTGTACAAATGCACATAATTAATGTTAGGATAGCATAAATATTAGCTATTGAACCTTGCTTGTGATACCATGTTCAACATGATTTTGCTTGTAACACTCCTTAGATTGAAAGATTTTTTTTTTTTCTGGGTTAAAAAATAACTTCAGTAACCATTTCTTTTAGTTCTTCAAATGTAAACCACTGCCTTGAGATAAGTTTTCTTTGGTTAAGTTTATATATCAACATATGTATCTATATTATACACTACAGAGATATACAGAACATGAATTGAATAAAGGAAAGCTCTCAGAAAGATTTTTCATTTCAAATGTTCTACTTTCATTTATGCAGTAATGAAAAACTCTTAGTAACTAATGTACTTTTGTGTATAGGGAACAATTCCATCATATCTGTAGGCTTCTACCTTCTCTTTTTTTTTTTTTTGGTTAGAATTTGAGAACTGAAGTTCTTTAACTGTAAGGTAAATCTCTGCTCAGGACACAAACCGAAATAACCCAGCCTGCCAGTACAAAGGACTTGCATGCTCTCTGACAGGTGAGGTCTGGCACTGAATTCGACTACCTGGCAAGGCCAGTGTGGCTTCCTGACCTGGATTCTCCTTCCAGGGTTGCCGTCCTCCAAATCCTCTTCTAGCCCCAAATCTCCCAACGTTTGTCCAGACCTTCGGAGAGTTCTGCCTGCTGGAATCAGAGCGCTGCCCTACAGCATGATTCGCACTGATAAAGGCACTGGGTTATAAGGAGAGAAGGGTAGGAAGCGCAGTGCTAATCACGCCCACTGTTGTTGTTGTTTCCTTGCTAAGTCCTGTCCGGTTCATTTGTGACCCCATGGACCGTAGCCTGCCAGGCTCCTCTTTCCATGGAATTTCCCAGGCAAGAACACTGGACTTTCTTCTCCAGAGGATTTTCCCAACCCAGGGACTGAAACCATATCTCTTGTATTAGCAGAAAACTCTTTTATCACTGGGCCACCAGGGAAGATCATAATCATGCCTATATTGACTGTTATTTCAGCATTTCACTTTGACTATCCTCTTCCTTTCCTAATACATATACTATCGCCTGTCTCTGGTTTGGGCCCTGTTTTCACCCAGAGAGATTTGTTGCTGACTGCAGTCAACAACAGGAGTGTAAACTGTGTGATTATTAGTATTACTGCAGCTCATAACTCCTGCTAACCTAAACAAAACTGGGAGCCAGTGGCTATCAATCTCAGCCTTGTGCAAACAGGAGTTTGCCACAGTCCTATACATATTATGATTTGGACTTGCTGCCACTCCTTTGGGAGTCAACCCTACACCATGTGAGTCTCCTCCTGTGCTAGGGAAACAGATTACTTCCCTATTTTTATTGGCCTACTGTAAAATCCCGGCAATATCCAAAGCCAATAACACAAAGATTTTGAAAAGATCTACACTAAATAGGATGTTTAAAAATAATTAATTTCTTTCATCAGTAAACAAGCTTTATAGTTCCTATTAGCTATTTCCACCATACAAGAGAAAAAAGAAAAATCATTTTAAAGATAATAAGTTTTCAAATCAAAAAGTAACACGGTTCTGTGACAGAAAATGTAAAAAAAAAAAAATAGGGAAGGGTCTAAAGTAAAAGACTCATTACATCCATCAAATATATAAAATTATTCATTATATCCAGCTCAGAGAATATAAATCTTCTTGCAAATACACAAAAATGTGTACATTACACTAGCCACTTCACAAATCACAACCTGTCTCCCCATGGATATATTTGGTCCTCATATTATTTGATTCTCAACGAATAGCTAAAGAAAGAAAATATTGATGGGCCTAGAAGGATGTCTGCCAAAGAGTTCACAGCAGGAAGACAGAAAATCTGGGTTTAGTTTCTATTTTCTTGCTGCCCGAATTTACTGAGTGAACTTGGAAAAGTTCTTTGCCTTTTCTGGACTTGACTCACCTGTAATACAGGAGAGCTGAAATTAACACCCTCTAAGTTCTTGAGTATATCCAAATAAGTAAAAATCAGCAACTTGAAACCATGATAAGGTACCATCTCACAGCCATCAGAACAGCCATCATCAAAAAGACGACAAACTGTACCACCTTTCTAGATTCCATATATATGCGTTAATATACAATATTTGTTTTTTTTCTTTCTGACTTACTTTACTCTGTATAATAGGCTCAAGGTTCATCCATTTCATTAGGACTGACTCAAATGCATTCTTTTTATGGCTGATCAATATTCCATTGTATATACGTACCACAACTTCTTTATCCACTCATTTGTCAATGGACATCTAGGTTGCTTCCATAGCCTAGCTATTGTAAATAGTGCTGCAACAAACACTGGGGTACCTGTGTCTATTTCAATTATGGTTTATGGTACTGATGAACCTACTTTCAGGGCAGCAACAGAGATACAGACATAGAGAACAGTTTTGTGAATACAGTAGGGGAAGGAGAGGGTGGGATGAATCGAGAGAGTAGCAAAGAGATATACACATTGCCATACAGAAAATACATAGCCAGTGGGAATTTGCTGTATGATGCAGGTAGCTCAATCCAGTGCTCTGTCTCAACCTAGACGTGTGGAATTGGTAGGAGATGAGAGGGGACATATGTTTATCTATGGCTGATTCATGTTGCTGTATGACAGAAACCAACACAATATTGTAGAGCAATTATTGTCCAATTAAATTTTTAAAAAGACAACAAACAATAACTGTTGGCAAGGATATTGAGAAAAGGGAACCCTAGTTAACTATTGGTGTGAATGTTAACTGGTACAGCCACTATGGAAAAACAGTATGCAAATTTCTCCAAAAATTAAAAACAGAACTACCATGTTGTTATTGTTATTGTTAAGTCATTTCCAACTCTTTGCAACCCCATGGACTATAGCCTGCCAGGCTCCTCTGTCCATGGGATTCTCCAGGTAAGAATACTAGAGTGGGTTGCCATTTCCTTTTCCAGGCAATCTTCCTGACCCAGGAATTGAACCCACATCTCCTATGTCTCCTGTATTGGTTGGCAGATTCTTTTACTACTGAGCCACCAAGAAAGCCTGAGAACTACTATATGATACAGCAATTCTACTCCTGAGTATATATCTGAAGAAAATGAAAATACTAATTTGAAGAGATACATGCACCTTGAGGTTCACAGCACCACTGTTTACAATAAATAACAAAGATACAGATTAACAACCTAAGAATATTACTCAGTCATAAAAAGAATGAACTTCTGTTATCTGCAACAATATGGATGAACCTAGAGGGTTTTAGATTAGTGAAATAAGAGAAAGACAAATTCTGTATGTTTTTCCTTATATGTGGGACCTAAAAACAAAAAAAAGCAAATGAATATAATAAGATAGGAACAGACTCACAGATACAGAATTAGTGGTTACTGGTGAGGAGAGTGGTAGATGGAAGGGGAAGATAAGGGAAGGGGATTAAGAGGTACAAACTATTAGGTTTAATATAAATAAGATACAAGGATCCAATGTAAGGAATAAGAAATGTAACTAATATTTTATAATAACTTTAAATGAAGTATAATCCATGAAAATATCTAATCATTATGAGGTATACCTGAAACTAATACAACATTGTAAATCAACTTTCAGTTCAGTTCAGTTCAGTCACTCAGTCGTGTCCGACTCTGCGACCCCATGAATCACAGCACGCCAGGCCTCCCTGAACATCAACCAGCTCCCGGAGATCACTCAGACTCACGTCCATCGAGTCCGTGATGCCATCCAGCCATCTCATCCTCGGTTGGCCCCTTCTCCTCCTGCCCCCAATCCCTCCCCAGCATCAGAGTCTTTTCCAATGAGTCAACTCTTCTCATGAGGTGGCCAAAGTACTGGAGTTTCAGCTTTAGCATCATTCCTTCCAAAGAAATCCCAGGGTTAATCTCCTTCAGAATGGACTGGTTGGATCTCCTTGCAGTCTTTACTTCAATTTAAAAACAAAAATTTTAAGTACTAAGATGCTGTGGGTCTTTGATTTTCTGAAGTGTTAACATTAAAATACTATATGCTAAATAAAAGTTGAGGTAGGGGCATAACAAAATAGATACCAGATGCAAAACTGTACTATGAGACAGAGCAACATATTAAAAACAAAGCATGTAAACTTAATAGACTAGTGAGTAGAATTGCCCTTTGTTTTCTGAGCATGCAGAGTAAGATTTTTTTCCCTTTGTAATGGCACTAAGGGCATCAAGAAGAGTGAGAGATAATAGAAGAAAAATAAATTATGCCATAAGCTGATGAAGCGTAAATGCTTGGAAGAAAATGTTTTATCCATTTTACTATACACTACATAGTCACTGTTGTTTTTGGCAAGTATGTGGATGTTACTCTGGAGAAAGAAATGGCAACTCACTCCACTATTCTTGCCTGGAGAATTCCACGGACAGAGAAGCCTGGCAGGCTAGTCCCACAGGGTCACAAAGCATCAGACAAGATTGAAGTGACTCAGCACAGCGCATGGATATAACTGGAGTTACATTAAGGAATACAACTCTAAATTTCTTTTATGACTTTTGGTCTTTTTGCAGCAGATGCATTTTATTGTTGTTGTTGTTGTCAAGCACTGAAGTATACAAGAATGATCTCTCCTTGTGGCTTTATCATTTCCTAAGGAGAGTGTTGGCTTGATAATCCACAGTGCATGCATGTGCACGCACATGACCCTGTTTGAGAATATTTCTAAAATGCCAGAAGAGCTTGTTTTTATTTTAATGCTTACACTACACAAATTCAAGATCAGTATTATAATCAGGGATCCAATTTAATCCCCTCTCACCATTAAAATTTGCTTTGTGGAATTTTCCTTACCTCTCTTGTTATTCTCTTTCATATATTTAGAATTCCAAACAGACTCTATCTAATTCAACTATGTTGGCAGCCATAGGACACACTATCTATTTACTTAATCCAAGGTTCCAGGAATAATTAAAATATATTTTCTTCAAATTTTATATTGTTTGCCACAACTGTATAAAAGCATTGCTGGGCTTCCCAGGTGGCTCAGTGGTAAAGAATCTGCCTGCCAATTCAGGAGACTCAGGAGACGTGGGTTTGATCCCTGGGTCAGAAAGATCCCATGAAACAGGAAATAGCAATCCATTCCAGTATTCTTGCTTGGAAAATTCCGTGGACTGAAGAGCCTGGTGGGCTGCAGTCCATGGGGTTGCAAAGAGTCAGACACCACTGAGCACACACGTACATTGTTTTTATGCTATTTATGCCAATTTATGAGGTGATTTCCTTTTTTATTCTTATCTTTAATCCTTATCTAATAATTGTATCTTTGAATCCTAAACTAGAAATATATGTATTTCTTATTTCTTTAGTTCTTTGCTTTGTTCTATTTCTAATACATTTTTCTTTTCCTTTTTTTTTTTTTTTGGTTGCTGGTCTAACAGCAGCTGAAGTCAGTCCTATTATTCAATGTTATATGCTGTTTCAGCATCAAGCACACTCCATCCTTGAGAGGTCATATTTCACAAGTGACGAGATCTGTGTGTATAGGGTTGGAGGATGGGGAGGTAAGGAAGAGAGACTATGTACACATTCGTATAAGGAACTGGGGCTTCCTTTAGGGTGAAACACCATATAAACACATTATTGTTAGTAAACTTGAAGGCCTGGTTAAACTGGAAAACCAGAGGTAAGAAAGACTTTTTGTTTTTAAATATGGAAACAGAAGAAGCCATAACTGAAAATAAAGTGGGGTTCCTGGATAGTCAGTCTCCTGTGTTTTTGGTTGGTAAAAGTCAATGGAATCCTTTCATAGCAAGCGAAAGTTGGCTACAGGGGCAGCTGACATTGGAAACACAGCACAGAGCTCGTGTTTTGTGGAGTTTATTGACTGCTTCCCAAACAGAAGAAATAAACAGAGAACTGGCTTTTTAATTTTAGGATCTATTTGCACCCTATTAAATTAGAGAACCCAAATGACGTCTGCCTGGAGGAACTCCTGGCTGCATGAGCACTTTCTTTCCTAGCCTGACAAAAGATGATTCAGTTCTAAGTAGGCACATATCACCCCCTGGGCCAGAACAGCGGTCGCTAGGATGAAACACAAAATATTGATGTTGCCATTGTGTCTGTGACAATGTCTTATCTCTGCCAGCTATGCAGTTTCAGTTCAGTCTGAAGAAGTTCATGAGAAAAACAAGATGACAACCACTAACTACAAGTTTGCTAAATTGTGACTTGAACTGGGAGGCCTATAGCTTCCTCACTAACATGAGACCAGATGAATTTCCTTTTAAAGTTTACTTTTTAAACTTATCGAACTTTCCAAAAATATTCTTCCTATCTATTAATAATTTACATAATTTATCAATATGTTTATTCTGCCTTCTATCTTAAGAATGAGAGTTCAAAGACAGCAAGGAAGTTTTCTGTATTTATAAGGACCTGGATGGTACCTTCTGTAATAGTGAAAGAAAGTGAAGTCACTCAGTTGTGTCTAACTCTTGGTGACACCATGGACTGTAGCCTACCAGGCTCCTCTGTCCATGGCGTTCTCCAGGCAAGAATATTGGAGTAGGTTGCCACTTCCTTCTCCCAGGGGATCTTCCCAACCCAGTGATCAAACCTGGGTCTCCTGCACTATAGGCAAACTCTGTCCTCTGAGCCACCAGAGAAGTCCTATTACATAGTAACTATACAATTAATGCTTTCAAAAAGAGTAAAGTCACTCTCTCTCTCTCTGTCATTCACACACACACACACACTTGAGAAAGCTGGTGTGCTTGAGTTTAGAAAGATGAATTTTTAGCAACAAGTTTGCTCTATACTGTTCTTATGCCTTCTATGTAATGGATGAACTATTAATACAAACATATAACCTTGTATCTGTGAAGCAGCAGGAGGCAATCAAGTGTGGGTTTTTTTCTTTTTGAAACAACTAATGTATGTATGATTTCATGAAACTTTATAGATTTTAAAACAGCTTCCAGATCATATGAAAGTTGCATTAAATACCATACTTATATAACTAGAGCTAAATATTAATCAGAAGACAGCTAATGATGTCTAGCTTTCAGAGTTAAATGTTTCTGTTTAATGTAATGTTGAAATAGAATAATTCTGATATTTCATGATCATTTTCTTTCACTTAGGTGGCAACATAACAGTTAAAAATTAAAAAGCCAGTTTTAAGAGACTTCTTTTACTGTAATCTCAGAACGGCTACAATTTAATGAGAGAATGAAATTATTCTTTTCTGTAATGATTCACAAGTCTTTGTTCTTCCCCAAATTGAGATTTTGTGAACAAATTATGCTTTTAATAATGTTCTCATGTTGTGGGGCCAGCTGCCCATTTAAATTCAAATAACTTATTCTGAGACAAAATCCATACATTCACAATGTAATATATTTAACACAAAAATATTCCCTATATACTCTGTGTTGCTGCTGCAGCTAAGTTGCATCAGTCGTGTCCGACTCTGTGCGACCCCATAGACGGCAGCCCACCAGGCTCCCTCGTCCCTGGGATCCTCCAGGAAAGAACACTGGAGTGGGTTGCCATTTCCTTCTCCAATACACAAAAGCGAAAAGTGAAAGTGAAGTCGCTCAGTCATGTCCAACTCTTAGCGATCCTAGGGACTGAAGCCTACCAGGCCCCTCCATCCATGGGATTTTCCAAGCAAAAGAGTACTGGAGTGGGTGCCATCGCCTTCTCCCACACTGTGTTATATGCATTAAACATTTATATACATAATATGTGTGTATGTAATATATCTTTATCTATGTATTACCAAAAGCATGAACAACAAAAAGAAAGAATTGACATATTGCTTTAAATTGAAATTAAAACTTCTTATGCATCAAAAGTGAAAGTGAAAGTCACTCAGTCGTGTCTAACTCTTTGTGACCACATGGACTATACAGTCTATGGAATTCTCCAGGCCAGAATACTAGAGTGGGTAGACTTTCCCTTCTCCAGAGGATCTTCCCAACTCAGGGGTTGAACCCAGGTCACCTGCACTGCAGGCGGATTCTTTACCAACTGAGCCACAAGGGAAGCCCTCTGCATCAAAAGACATTATCAAAAAAGTGAAAAGTCAATCTACAGAATGGAAGACAGGATTTACAAATCATATATCCTATAAGAGTCTAGCATGCAGAATATATCAAAAACTCTTACAAGTCAATAAGCACAAGTCACACAGTGCAATCACAATATGGGTAATGGCCTTTAATATGTATTTTTCCAAAGAAGATATATTAACTACCAATAAGAAAATGAAATGATGCTCAGCATCATTGGTCACTAGGTAAATGAAATCAAAACCACCTCAGAACAACTAGTATGACTATAATTAGAAAAACAAAAAATAGCCAAGATAGGTAAGGAAATGAGAAACTGGAACCCTTATATACATCACTAGTGAAAATGGGGTTCGACTATTGTGGAAAACACTTTGGCAGTTCCTCAAAAAGTCAGACACAACTATCTTGACCCATAAAGCCCACACCTATGTACAGAACCAAAAGACTTGAAAACAGACACTCAAATGAATACATATACACTTATGTTCATAGTAGTAACATCAAAACAGCTTAAAGATGGGAACAGCCCAACTGTCCTTCAGTGGCTGAATAGATAAACAAATCGTGGCAAATACACACAATGGAAAATTGTTTAGGCATTAAATAAGATGAATAATAGTAACATAATCAATCTTTTTGTCATTATAGTTGACATGCTTTCCAACACCCTAGACTAAAAATAAGATACAAGGTAGGGTTTTCCCCTACATCTTTATTGGTACGGAGCAAACAGAAGAGAGCAGCCCCAGGAGGTAAGACACAAGTGAAACTGAGCACTCAATAGAATCAGGACTAAGAGACACCTTAAAAAACAAGACTTTAGGAATGCCAGAAATCTAAGTGAAAACACTAAAATACTGCCCTCTCCCTTTACACATATAGAAACAGAATGTACATAATGGGGCTTCAGCCAAGCTTACTGAACCATGAGGTAGATAGCTGTATGATGTATGATGTAGACTGGAGAAGGCAATGGCACCTCACTCCAGTACTCTTGCCTGGAAAATCCCACGGACGGAGGAGCCTGATGGGCTGCAGTCCATGGGGTCACTAAGAGTCGGACACGACTGAGCGACTTCACTTTGACTTTTCATTTTCATGCATTGGAGAAAGAAATGGCAACCCACTCCAGTATTCTTGCCTAGAGAATCCCAGGGATAGGGGAGCCTGGTGGGCTGCCGTCTATGGAGTCACACAGATTCGGACACAACTGAAGCAACTTAGCAGTAGCAGCACATGTAGATTTAAATTGATGACTTCAATTAACTATTTTTTGTTATTCCAATGGGAAAGACTTTGCAAGCCAATAAGCAGACATACAGACAGAGATTTAAAAAAAAAAAAAAAAAAGACACACTGTGGAGATCTACAGGTACTGTGGTATAGTTAGACCATCAGTTCTGAAGCCAGATTAGTAAATAATGAGACTAACTGGAGAGGAGAACCCATTTCAAAGAGATAGAAAGTTTTAAATTGATTGAGAAGGATAATGGAACGGCCCATAATAATAAAGAGCCTCTGAGTTGTGAGCAGAAAAGTAATATATCAGATTTCTGACTTAGCAAAACCATTTGGTACTATGGATAACATACTACAAAGGGAACAGGTATTTAACACAGGTTTTTTTAAAAATATATATAAATTTATTTATTTAACTGGAGGTTAATTACTTTACAATATTGTAAATATTACAGTATTGCCAATATTACAGTATTGGTTTTGCCATGCATCAACATGAATCCATCACAGGTATACATGTGTTCCCCATCCTGAAACCCCCTCCCAACTCCCTCTCCGTAACATCCTTCTGAATGTCAAGACCACTCATGAATCAGTTTAGTAACAGGATCAGCAATCCTCTGGTTATCTAATACCTGAGCAGTTTCATTCAAAATTTTCTTTAGAGACCTAGAATCCTTGCCAGAATAAAGGACCAAGGAGTGAGAAACTGCTGCCTGGAAAAATGGAAACCCAGATTCAAGTTAAAAAGACAAAACCACAGAAAGATGACTTTGGTGTTTTCTTTTAACTAATGAAAACATCAAAAATTGCTAATACCCACAGTTTTCCAGGAAGAAAGAATTGCTTGCATGGGGCTTTCCTGCCAGTTTTCTTTTCCTTTACCTTTAAAAAGAATTTTGGGGCACTCTGTACTCTGTAAATTCAGTATTTGAATGATTATTTGTTTTACCTTTGTAAATTCACGGACACTGAATTTTCTTTGTAAAAACAATGTTACTGTAGGTTGACAACTGAGAGAGCCAAAAAATTAAGATAAATAAAAATGTAGTTCTATGTACTCCAAAGACAAAAAGAAAGATCTTTAAACTATGATAAATTAAGGGGGTGGGGTGGAGTCATAAACATATAAGAATATTCTGAATATAATTAAGCACAGAATTACCTAAGGTTAATTTTTAAAATTCTCTACCCAAAAGAGAGCTTTTATATTATGCTTTTAGAAATGAAGCAAACAAAAGAAGAAATGTTCAATGATTGAAAAAGATCAAAAAGAAGGCAGATCTATTCAAATTCTTTTCTCTATTAGGGTAGTTAGAAAAAATTATTAAGAGGAAATTATTCTAATCCATAAACATAGGCTATCTTTCTATTTATTTGTGTCTTCCTCAATGTCTCTCATCAATAATTTATAGTTTTTAGGGTATAGATCTTTTAGCTCAATGTTTAAATTTATCCCTAAGTATTTTTTAAAGCTAGTAGAAAGGGCTACCCTGGTAGCTCAGCTAGTAAAGAATCTACCTGCAATGCAGAAGACCCCAGTTCAATTCCTGGAAGATCCACTGGAGAAGGGATACGCTACTCACTCTAGTATTCTTGGGATTCCCTGGTGTCTTAGGTGGTAAAGAATCTGCCAGCAATGTGGGAGACCTGGGTTTGATTCCTGAGTTGAGAAGATCCTCTGGAGAAGGGAATGGCAGCCCACTCCAGTATTCTTGTCTGGAGAATTCCAAGGACAGAGGAACCTAGTGGGCTGCACTCCATGGAATCACAATCAGACATGACTGAAGGACATTCAGTTTTATTTTTTGAAGCTACTATAAAGGGGACTGTTTTCTTCACTGCTTCTTCAGATAGTTCCCAAGTAGTATATAGAAACATAAGTCATTTCTGTGTCATTTTGTATCCTTTAACTTTACTGAATTTGTTATTAGTTTTCAGTTTTATGGTGGAGTCTTAAGGGTGTTCTATATGTAAGATTGTATTAACTATAAATAGAAATACTTTCATTTCTTCCTTTCTTATTTGAATGACTTTTAATTTTCTTTCTTGCCCAATTGCTCTAGCCAGGACTTCTAGTACTATATTGATTAGAAGTGGTCAGAGAGAGCATCCTTGTCTTGTTTATAATTTTAGAGGAAAAGATTTCAGCTTCTCACTATTGAGTATGATGTTAACTATGGTCTTACCTTATATGGCTTTATCATACTGCAGTAAATTCCTTCTATACCTAAGAGCTTTTAATTTGTTGAGTTTTTATCATGCAAGGGTGTTGAATTTTATCAAACGCTTCTTGTGTATCTATTGAGATGATCATACAATTTTTATCCTTCATTATAGCCAAAGCAATCTTAAGCAAAAAAAAAAAAAAAAAACAAAGCTGGAGGGACTGCACTATCTGACTTCAAAATACACTATAAAGCTATGGTAATGAAAAAGTCATGGCACTGGCATAAAAACAGATATACAGAAAATGGAAGAGAATAAAGATCCCTAAAATATATCCACACCTTTACAGTCAATTAATTTTTGACAATAGTATCAAGAATACAAGAATACAAGGAAAGGACAGTATCTTCAATATATGGCCATGAAAAAAATTGAATGTTATTCACATTCAGAAAAATGAAACTGGATTCTTATTTCACATCATCTACAAAAATCAACTCAAAATAGATTAAAGACTTAAATATGAGACCTAAACATATAAAACTACCAGGAAAAAAGCCTTTTGATACTGGCCTTGGTAATAATTTTTGATATGACCCCCAAACCACAGGCAACAAAAGTAAAATTAGATAAACGGTCTGCCTCATATTAAAAAGCTATTTCAAAGCAAAGGAAACGATCAAGAGAGTAAAAGAATGACCTAAGGAATGGGAGATAATATTTGAAAATCATGTATCTAATAAGGGGTCAATATCCAAAATACATAAGGAATTCAAAAAACTCAATAGCAAAAATAATAATAATAACCTGATTAAAATATGTGCCTGAATTATGCATTGTTCAAAAAAGACATACAAATGGCCAACAGGTGTATGAAAAGATGCTCAATATTAATAATCATCAGGGAAAAGCAAATTGAAACCACAATCACACATTATCTCACACCAGTGAGAATGTTTACTATCAAAAAGTGTTGGTGAGGATGTGTTAAAAAAAGAATCCTCAGGCACTGTTTCTAGGAATTCAAATTGGTTCAGCCATAATGGAGAACACTATGGAGAGTCCTCAAAAAACTGAAAATATATCTACCATATGATCCAGCAATACCATATCTGGGTATATGTCCAAAGGAAATGAAATCAATATCAAAGAGAAATACTTGCACTTCCCATGCTCATTGTACCATAATTCACAATAACCAAGATATGATAAAACATAAGTGTCCACTGATGGATGAATGAATAAAGAAAATGTGACTTCTTTCTATCTCTCATACAAGCAAAAGAATATTCAGTCTTTTTTTTTTAGATCATTTTTATTTATTTATTTATTTTTAATTTTATTTTTACTTTATTCAACTTTACAATAATGTATTGGTTTTGCCATACATTGACATGAATCAGCCACAGGTGTCCACGATCTCCCAATCCTGAAACCACCTCCCACCTCCCACCCCCTATCCTCTCTCTGGATCATCCCCGTGCACCAGCCCCAAGCATCCTGTATCCTGTATTGAACATAGACTGGTGCTTCGTTTCTTACACGATAGTATACATGTTTCAATGCCATTCTCCCAAATCCTCCCACCCTCTCCCTCTCCCTCAGAGGCCAAAAGTCCATTCTATACCTCTGTGTCTCTTTTGTTGTCTCACATACAGGGTCATCATTACTATCTTTCTAAATTCCATATATATGTGTCAGTATATTGATTTGGTGTTTTTCTTTCTGGCTTACTTCACTCTGTATAATCGGCTCCAGTTTCATCCATCTCATTAGAACTGATTCAAATTTATTCTTTTTAAGGGCTGAGTAATACTCCATTGTGTATATATACCACAGCTTTCTTATCCATTAATCTGCTGATGGACATCTAGGTTGTTTCCATGTCCTGGCGATTATAAACAGTGCTGCAATAGACATTGGGGTACATGTGTCTCTTTCAATTCTGATTTCCTCAGTGTGTATGCCCAACAGTGGGATTGCTGGGTCATAAGGCAGTTCTATTTGCAATTTTTTAAGGAATCTCCACACTGTTTTCCATGGCTGTACTAGTTTGCATTCCCACCAACAGTGTAAGAGGGTTCCCTTTTCTCCACATCCTCTCCAGCATTTTTTGCTTGTAGACTTTTGGATCTCAGCCATTCTGACTGGTGCAAAATGGTACCTCATTGTGGTCTTGATTTGCATTTCTCTGATAATGAGTGATGTTGAGCATCTTTTCATGTGTTTGTTAGCCATTCATATGTCTTCTTTGGAGAAATGCCTATTTAGTTCTTTGGCCTATTTTCTGATTGGATCATTTATTTTTCTGGACTTGAGCTGCAGGAGTTGCTTGTATATTTTTGAGATTAGTTGTTTGTCAGTTGCTTCATTTGCTATTGTTTTCTCCCATTCAGAAGGCTGTCTTTTCATCTTACTTATAGTTTCCTTTGTTGTGCAGAAGCTTTTAATTTTAATTAGATCCCATTTGTTTATTTTTGCTTTTATTCCAGTATACTGGGAGGTGGATCATAGAGGATCCTGCTGTGATTTATGTCGGAGAGTGTTTTGCCTATGTTCTCCTAAAGGAGTTTTATAGTTTCTGGTCTTACATTTAGATCTTTAATCCATTTTGAGTTTATTTTTGTATGTGGTGTTAGAAAGTGATCTAGTTTCATTCTTTTACAAGTGGTTGACCAGTTTTCCCAGCACCACCTGTTAAAGAGATTGTCTTTACTCCATTGTATATTCTTGCCTCCTTTGTCAAAGATAAGGTGTCCATAGGTGTTTGGATTTATCTCTGGGCTTTCTGTTTTGTTCCACTGATCTATATTTCTGTCTTTGTGCCAGTACCATACTGTCTTAATGACTGTGGCTTTGTAGTAGAGCCTGAAGTCAGGCAAGTTGATTCCTCCAGTTCCATTCTTCTTTTTCAAGATTGCTTTTGCTATTCGAGGTTTTTTGTATTTCCATACAAATCTTGAAATTATTTGATCTAGTTCTGTGAAAAATACTGCTGGTAGCTTGATAGGGATTGCATTGAATCTGTAGATTGCTTTGGGTAGTATACTCATTTTCACCATATTGACTCTTCTGATCCATGAACATGGTATATTTCTCCACCTATTAGTGTCCTCTTTGATTTCTTTCATCAGTGTTTTACAGTTTTCGATATATAGGTCTTTAGTTTCTTTAGGTAGGTATATTCCTAAGTATTTTATTCTTTTCATTGCAATGGTGAATGGAATTGTCTCCTTAACTTCTTTTTCTACTTTCTCATTATTAGTGTATAGGAATGCAAGGGATTTCTGAGTGTTGATTTTATATCCTGCAATTTACTATATTCATTGATTAGCTCTAGTAGTTTTCTGGTGGAGTCTTTAGGATTTTCTATGTAGAGGATCATGTCATCTGCAAACAGTGAGAGGTTTACTTCTTCTTTTCCAATTTGGATTCCTTTTATTTCTTTTTCTTTACTGATTGCTGTGGCCAAAACTTCCAGAATTATATTGAATAGTAGTGGTAATTATTCAGTCTTTAAAAAGAAGGAAACTATGTATTTGTGACAACATGGATGAACCTGGATGATTCAGTGCTAAATGAAATAAACTGAGCACAGAAAGACTACTACTTCATGATCTCACTTGTAGGTGGAATCTTAAAAACGCAAACTCAGAGGAATAGAGATTAGAATGGTAGTTGCCAGGGACTGAGTGCATGATGGTGTTAGTTCTCATTTTAAAATGAGATCTTAGAAGAAAAGTACAAAGTTTGAGCAATGCAGGATGAATAATTTCTGGAGATCTAATGTACGGCATATTGACTAGAGATAATAATACAAAGTGCCTGATGAACTATGGATGGAGGTTCGTGACACTGGACAGGAGACAGGAATCAAGACCATCCCCAGGAAAAGAAATGCAAAAAAGCAAAATGGCTATCTAAGGAGGCCGCACAAATAACTGTGAAAAACAAAGGAGGAAAGGAAAGATATACCCATTTGAATGCAGAGTTCCAAAGAATAGCAAGGAGAGATAACAAAGCCTTCGTCGGTGATCAATGCAAAGAAATAGAGGAAAACAGAATGGGAAAGACTAGAGATCTCTTCAAGAAAATTAGAGAAACCAAGGGAACATTTCACACAAACATGGCTCAATAAATGACAGAAATGGCAGGGATCTAACAGAAGCAGAAGATATTAAGAAGGGGTGGCAAGAATACACAGAAGAACTGTATAAAAGATCTTCATGACCCAGATAATCACAATGGTGTGATCACTCACCTAGAGCCAGACATCCTGGAATGTGAAGTCAAGTGGGCCTTAGGAAGCATCACTGCAAATAAAGCTAGTGGAGGTGATGGAATTCCAGTTGAGCTATTTCAAATCCTGAAAGATGATGCTGTGAAAGTGCTACATTCAATATGCCAGGAAATATGGAAAACTCAGCAGTGGCCACAGGACTGAAAAAGGTCAGTTTTCATTCCAATCCCAAAGAAAGGCAATGCCAAAGAATGCTCAAACTACTGCACAATTGCACTCATCTCACATGCTAGAAAAGTAACGCTTAAAATTCTCCAAGTCAGGCTTCAGCAATACATGAACCGTGAACTTCCAGATGTTCAAGCTGGTTTTAGAAACGGCAGAGGAACCTGAGATCAAAGTGCCAACATGGAATGGATGTTTTGACAGATCACCAAAAACCAAGAGTTCCAGAAAAACATCTATTTCTGCTTTATTGACTATGCCAAAGCCTTTGACTGTGTGGATCACAATAAACTGTGGAAAATTCTTTCAAGAGATGGGAATACCAGACCACCTGACCTGCCTCTTGAGAAACCTATATGCAGGTCAGAAAGCAACAGTTAGAACTGGACATGGAACAACAGACTGGTTCCAAATAGGAAAAGGAGTACATCAAGGCTGTATATTGTCACCCTGCTCATTTAACTTATATGCAGAGTATATCACGAGAAACGCTGGGCTTGAGGAAGCACAAGCTGGAATCAAGACTGCTGGGACAAATATCAATAACCTCAGATATGCAGATGACACCACCCTTATGGCAGAAAGTGAAGAGGAGCTAAAAGCCTCTTGATGAAAGTGAAAGAGGAGAGTGAAAATGTTGGCTTAAAGCTCAACATTCAGAAAATGAAGATCATGGCATCTGGTCCCATCATTTCATGGCAGATAGATGGGAAAATGGTGGAAACAGTGTCAGACTTTATTTTTGGGGTCTCCAAAATCACTTACAGATGGTGACTGCAGCCATGAAATTAAAAGATGCTTACTCCTTGGAAGGAAAGTTATGACCAACCTAGATAGCATATTCAAAAGCAGAGACATTACTTTGCCAACAAAGGTCCGTTTAGTCAAGGCTATGTTTTTTCCAGTGGTCATGTACGAATGTGAGAGTTGGACTGTGAAGAAAGCTGAGCACTGAAAAATGATGCTTTTGAACTGTGGTGTTGGAGAAGACTCTTGAGAGTCCCTAGGACCACAAGGAATCCAAGCAGTCCATCCTAAAGGAGATCAGTCCTGGGTGTTCATTGGAGGGACTGATGTTGAAGCTGAATTTCCAATACTTTGGTCACTCATGTGAAGAGCTGACTCATTGGAAAGGACCCTGATGCTGGGAAAGATTGAGGGCAGGAGGAGAAGGGGATGACAGAGGATGAGATGGGCAGATCACATCATCGACTCAATGGACATGGGTTTGGGTGGACTCCAGGAGTTGGTGATGGACAGGGAGGCCTGGAGTGCTGCAGTTCATAGGGTCGTAAATAGTCAGACATGACTGAGCAACTGAACTGAACTAAATAATACTGTACAATGTACCTGAAATATGCTAAAGAGTAGTTCTTAAATGTTCTCACAACAAAATTATTGATAACTGCATGAGGAGCTGATTACATTAATTAGTTTCACTATGCTTATCATTTTACAATGTATGCATACATCTATCCACATCACATTCTTCACTGAAAATATATACAATTTCTATTTATCAGTTTTGCCTCAATAAAGCTGGGGAAAAAGAGGAAACATAAGCTCAAGAATAGAAAAAAATTCTAATAGAGAATCTAACCATTCCAAATTAGTTCAAGTGTTTGGGCACAGAAAAATTGATTTTAAGGAAATAAAAAATTGATTTTCAGGACTGATCATGAAACAATCATGACTAATGTTTATGTAACTGTGCCAGCTACAAATGGTTTTTACTGCAGGAAACACATTGCTCGAATGAGGTGACATGAAATAAAGGTGTTCAGCAACTTTGGGTACAGAAGTTTTAGGCTTGATGTCATAATTCAACAAAATTATTAGTCTTTGTTTCTCACTGTTTTTTCATTTTCCATCCTCAGTGTATTAGTTTTCATTAAGGTAAATGTCACTTTTAGCTATATAATTAAAATCACAACTCTGAACTGTCATTTATTCACAAAACTCTGTTCAGTGTAACTGTTTTTCTATCTTGCTCTCTTTATATCCATGGAGCAAAAGTCCTTCCCAGAACCAGCTTGCCCCTAAGCAGATGTCTCCTTAAATATCTTTTCTCACAATCTGATCACCTTCTCATCTCTATAAAAATCTGTAGCAGAGTAAAATGCCATAACCATGCTTCATTTACATATTCATGCTTCATCCTTTAGGGGGTAGGGAAGGATATACTTTTCTTGAGAATTTTAGCTTCTGAAAATATTGGGGTTCTATAAACAAACAGCAGAAAGAATCTGCCTACAATGCAGGAGACACAGGATATGCAGGTTCAGTCCCTGAGTTGGGAAGATCCCTCAGAACAAGAAACAGCAACCCACTCCAGTATCCATGCCTGGAAAATTCCATGGACAGAAAAGCCTGGTGGGCTACAGGCAAAGTGGTTACAAAGAGTCAGACATGACTGAGCACATGGCACATCTATACATCTATAAACAAATGAGGAAAGAGCACTGTGTAGGTCTAACAGTACCATTTGCCAGAGTATTCATGAAAAATAAATTTGTCAGAACACAAAGGTAAATAGTATGCACTTTTCTTAATTCTTTTCTAAAGATTAATTAGGAAATTTTCAAACATTTAAAAAGTAAAGTGAATAATTTCAATGAAATCATCCCCAGTATCAATCCACCAGCTTTGATAATTTTCTACATTCTGTCAGTTTCTTTAATCTATACCATAATTGCACTCATCTCACACACTGGCAAAGTAATGCTCAAAATTCTCCAAGTGAGGTTTCAATAGTAAGTGAACCGAGAACTTCCAGATATTCAAGCTGGAACTTTAGATGTTCAAGCTGCTTTTAGAAAAGGCAGAGGAATCAGAGATCAAACTGCCAACATCCCTTGGATCGTACAAAAAGCAAGAGAATTCCAGAAAAACATATACTTCTGCTTCATAGACTACACTAAAGCCTTTGACTTCAGGCTTTAGCTGTTGTGTGGATCACAACAAACTGTGGAAAATTCTTAAAGAGATGGGAATACCAGACTACGTGACCTGCCTCCTGAGAAATCTGTATGCAGGTCAAGAAGCAACAGCTAGAACCAGACATGGAAAAATGAACTGTTTCAAAATTGGTAAAGGAGTACATCAAGGCTGTATACTGTCACCCTGCTTATTTAACTTCTATGCAGAGTACATCATGGTAAATGCCTGGCTGGATGAAGCACAAGCTGGAATAAAGATTTCCAGGAGAAATATCAATAACCTCAGATATGTAGATGACACCACTCTTATAGCAGAAAGCCAAGAGGAACTAAAGAGACTCTCTTGATAAGAGTGAAAGAGGAGGGTGAAAAAGCTGGCTTAAAACTCAACATTCAAGAAATGAAGATCATGCTATTTGTTCCCATCACTTCATGGCAGAGAGATTGGGAAACAATGGAAATACTTACAGACTTTATCTTCTTGGGCTCAAAAATCACTGCAGATGGAGACTGCAGCCATGAAATTAAAAGACGCTTGCTCCTTGGAAGAAAAGCTATGACCAACCTAAACAGCAGTTTTTAGTTGTTTATTTTAGTTGGAGGCTAATTACATTAGCCTTCAATTAAAATAATAAAAGCAGAGACATTACTTTGCCTACAAAGGTCTGTCTAGTCAAAGCTATGGTTTTTCCAGTAGCCACATATGGATGTGATAGTTGGACCACAAAAAAGCTGAGTGCCGAAGAACTGATGCTTTTGAACTGTGGTGTTGGAGAAGACTCTTGAGAGTCCCTTGGACTGCAAGGAGATCAAAATAGTCAATCCTAAAGGAAATCAGTCCTGAATATTCATTGGAAGGACTGATGCTAAAGCTGAAGCTCCAATACTTTGGCCACCTGATGTAAAGGTCTGACTCATTGGGAAAGACCCTGATGCTGGGAAAGATTGAAGGCAGAAGTGGACAACAGAGGATGAGGTGGTTGGATGGCATCACCGACTCAATGGACATGAGTTTGAGCAAGCTCCCAAAGTTGGTGATGGACAGGGAAGCCTGGCATGCTACACTCCATGGCGTCGCTGAGTCAGACACGACTGTGTGACTGAACTGAACTGATTCTTACCTATTTTATGGGAATATTTAAAGGAAATACAAAAATCAAAATAATCCTTCCTTAAGTATCTGGGGTTTTTTTATGATTATCAGATGACTATATTCAAAAAGTCCAAGAAGACTTTTATCACATTAATAATCACATATGAAAAAAATATAAACATAGTGAATAAATAGTGGAAATAGTGAAGCTGCTCAGTTGTGTCCAACTCTTTGTGACCCCATGGGCTCCAGGCAAGAACACTGGAGTGAGTTGCCATTTCCTTCTCCAAGGGATCTTCCTGACCCAGAGATACATGGGTCAGGGTTCCTAATTATCACAAAAATGCTTTTTAACTTTTTATTTTAAAATAACTTTAGACTTACAGAAAAGTTGCAAAGAAAGGACAAAAATGTTCCTGGCTTCCCTGGTTGCTCAGTTGGTAAAAAAACTGCCTGCAATGCAGGAGAGCCAGGTTCAATCCCTGGGTCAGAGAGATCCCCTGAAGAAGGAAATGATAACCCATTCCAGTCTTCTTGCCTGGAGAACCCCACAGACAGAGGAGACTGGCAGGCAACAGTCCGGGGGTCACAAAGAGTTCAACATGATCTAGCGACGAAACAACAACAAATGAGAATAGGGGTGACCATATGACAACATTCAGGCTAATGTGAACAAAAGAAATGGGGGAAAGGTCCTTGTTATCACCATTTGAAAGACAGAGAACTTATCCTCATCTTTGCTCTTTCCCCTTCAGCTAAGCTGAAATGTGTTCATTAGCAGGACACGGGTGTAACTATACCCATGGGGAAAACCCACTAATCTCAGGAACACAACAGGAAGTCCAGTCCTTAAAGAAGTAGGGAGCAGCACTACTTTCTGCCCTAGTCTGCCACCCACTTCTACACTATTAGTGAAAGACAGTATCAATATTGTCTGCGGCACCATAGTTTTTCTCTCCTTTAAAAAACGTGTAATTTCCAGTTATAGCAACTATAAATGAGATGCAGCAAGCATCTAAAAACTTAATCTACTCTGTTCATTGATACTTACCTACTTACTATACTTAACTTACATTTATACTTACTGAAACAAAATATACAACCACTATAGTTTTAATGTCCCAACCTCCAGAAAGCGATGGCAAATAGTTCCATACATTATTACTGAATCAAAAGAAAAACTGAGATCTCTGCGGCTTCTCTTAGTTTGGAAACAGTTTCCATATGGTTTAAATTATCTTTGAAATAATGTTTTTTTGTCTGAAACCAAGCAACGGGTCATGCTACCACTGCCCAGGTTTGATCTATATCACACACAATATTCTTCTAACAAATCTTTAACATAAGTTTCTATTAAAGCAAATGACTGTGGCACTTATATCTTACTGAGGTGAGGCACAGTGGAAAGAGAGGGAGGAAAAATAGAAGAAAGGGGGTGACTAAGCTCACAACAATAACCAAGCAGATTAATTCACAAATTGTACCAAATTAGGAAAATACCCCAACTATAAAGGCGCAAGTAAACTCTGTCAGGGAGGACAGACAGATAGGGTATACACATACAGACCTGGACTAGATACTGGCAGACTGCTTTACGAATGGTGGCAGTCGTCAGACTGCATCAGTAGAGGTCCTATATCTTAACTCCCATCCACACATTCCATTCTCCAGTTTTCTATTTTTTCTAGTCTAATAGGTAGAACTGATAACTGTGTATGTTGTAACAGGTATTTTCCACTTATGAGTTAGAGTGTATCTTCATATTTTGGTGAGATTTCTTGATTTCTTCTTTGATGAATTAATCTCTTGCCTATATTTCCACTGGGATTGTTGTATTTTATACAATTTTAATGGATTTTTGCATATTTTAGATCTTAATCCCTTATCAATTCTAGACATTAAGAATATTTTCTCTCATTCTGATAGTTATCAATTTCTTTCCTTTGGTATTATTTATTAAATAGAAAATTCTGATTTGCTTGTGACTAAAATAATCCATTTGGTTTGTGATCTTGACGTTTTAAGAAGTTGTTTTTCCCATCTAGGTAGCAAAGATATGCTCTCTCCCTTAGTTTTATTCTCTTTAGTATTTTGCGTTTCCTATTTAAGACATCCAACATTAATTCACTGGATTTTCATCTGTGAATATTGAGTTAGGTTAACTTTCTTCATATCATAAACCAGTTCTCCCAAAACTTTCTACGAAACATTTTTTCTCATTGATTTTTAGCACTGAATTATATTCCACTGTCTGGATATATCACAATTTATCCAATAACCTGCTTAAGAACATCTTGGTTGCTTCCAAGTTTGGGCAATTATAAACAAATGTGTTATCAACATCCATGTGCAGGTTTTATGGGAAGATTTGATCTCATCTGGTTAAATACCAAAGAGTACAAGTGCTGGATCATATGGCAAGAGTACATTTAGTCTTGTTAAAATAGAAAGAAGAAAATATTGTCTTCTAAAGTGCCTGTACAATTTGCATTTCAGTCAGCAATGAATGAGAGCAGCTGTTGCTCCATATACTCCCTAGCCTTTGGCGATATCAGCATTTTGGATTCTCTCTGGTTCTAATAGTTGTGTAGTGATTTCTCATAGTCATTTTAATTTGAAATTTCCTAATGACATACGATATTGAGAAGCTTTCCATAATTTGCCATTTGTGTATCTTCTTTGGTTTATTCAGATCTTTCGCCCATTTTTAAATTGGATTATTTGTTTTCTTGTTGAGTTTTATGAGTTCTTTGTATATTTTGGATAACTTTCCTTTATCAACATGTGTTTTGCAAGTATTTTTCTCCTAGCCTGTAATTTGTCTTGGCATTCTCTTAACAGGGTCTTTTGCAGAGCAGAGTCATTATGTTTAGCCTTACTGTTTTTCTCCCTTTCTTCTGGGACTCAACAATATGAATGTTAGCTCCTTAGGTTTGGTCCCACAGTCCCAGGCTCCTTTAACTTTTTAGTCTATTTTCTGTTATTTAAGTCAGGTAAATCATATTGATATGTACTTAACTTCACTTATTTTCTCCTCCGAAATGTCTACTCTATGACTGAACCCATCAGAGAGTTATGCATTTAATTACTGTCTTATTCAAGCCAATGACTTCCACTTAGTTCCTTTTTGATATTTTCTTTGCTTAAATTTTCTATTTTTTTCATTCAAGAGAATTTTTATCTGTTTGTTTAAGTGTTTTGATGATAGCTACTTTAAGATTTCTGGCAGATAATTCCAACATTTGTTTATTTGCTGCTATCTGTTGAGTGTCTTTTCTCATCCATAGTGGGAAACTTCCCTAGTTCTTGATATGATTTTTATTGAATTCTAAACTTTCAGATATTATAAGACACTGAAATATAGAAACATGTATATGTATTTGTATTTATATTTATAGCAGACATTTCCCATGTTGAAGTACAGCACAAAGGCCAAGCAGGCATTTAAATCAGCTTCTTACTCAGCCTCCCCGATATCACCCATACAAGTGGGGTGCCGACTCATGCAGCACCACTGCCTCCAAGCAGGGACATGAACTCAGCTGCCCACTGGGCCTCATGGCACCAGAGGAAAAGAGAGGGAAAAGCACAATACAGACTTGCCCTACTTCTTACCACTTCTTTTTGCCTCCCTGAATCTGGGTGAAGGTAGAAGCTCCAATACTTTGGCTACCTGGTGTGAAGAGTCGACTCATTGGAAAAGACACGCATGCTGGGAAAGACTGAGGAGAAGAGGGTGACAGAGGATGAAATGGTTGCATGGCATCACTGACTCAATGGAGCAAACTGCTCAAATGGAGTTTGAGCAAACTCCAGGAGACACTGGAGGACAGGGAAGCCTGGCATGCTGCAGTCCATGGGGTCACAAAAGAGTCAGATGTGAGAGAGTGACTGAACAAGAGACTCTCCCTACCCATTGAGACTTTCTGATCTGGAGAAGAGGAGTGGGTAGTCTGCCTTGCACCAGACTGCCTTGTTCAGTTTCTCTGACATCAGTTTGCAGTGGAGGCTCACCTTACCACTGGATCACACTGATACTACCTGGTCACAACACTCTAAGGAAGCTGCCTGCTTCTGTCGGGAGTAGAAGAGAGATCAGTTTTCTGCTCAGCCTCACTGCCAGTGCCCCAACAAAGGACGGAAACACCTCCTGCTTCAGGTGGTTGAAAACAGAAGGTCAGCTGCCTCCTGACCCTGTCAGCGCTCAGGATGAGAGCATCACTGGATTCTGTACGGCAGGTGTAGGTTGAAGGATCAACCTCACCTTCTGCGTCTCTGAAACCATGGGGAAAGGGGCAGTTGTTCTGCTGATGTTTGAGTAGAGGATATATTACCAAAAACATTTTCTTTGTTAGGCTACCCTTTTCTTGGAATGTTTTTCAAAAATGTCTGTACCCTTAGATGGCTCCAGGTTAGAGGATTTTGTGACACCCTAACCAGGATGTCAGGATGAAGCAAGAAAGAAACTTATGGAACTCACTCCCAAGGATTCTCTCAAGTCCTGAGTTTCCTAAGCAACCTGCCTCCTTTCCACCTTTGAGAGATTTCCTATGAGTCATTGTTGTAATGCATCAACAGACTTTTAGTAATAAGGGGGAAGACCTGGGAGGAATGGGGCTACTCTATCCTGGCAGAACTATAAGTCCTATTATTTTTTTAAAGAAGAAAAGCATAATAAAATATCTGAATACTTTGTTATGTGGTAGACTGAATAATAGTCTTCTTACCAATGATGTCCAATTACTGTAATGTCTAGAACCTGTGAATATGTTACCTTACATCAGTGATAGGAAACAAATACACTTACTATACTTTTTGTAGTACTGTACCCTTGTACTGGTTTCTTTTCTTACTTGAGTACCGCATCTACAGGTGTTTTTCCATATATGCCTCTGTATGTAAAACTTTCTGAGATATTGCATTCCAGAGAATATCTTCACATTTGATTTTAATTTTATTATATCCTCAGATTTTAATAGAAAATTCTAAGTTATTTCCAAAACTTAAAAATATTACTCCTTTGAAATTTTGTACCCAGTGGCGCTATTGAAATGCCTAACATTCATTTGAAACTCATTCTCTCATAGGTCTTTTCATTCTCTCTAAAAATATTTTGAATTTTCCCTTTGACTTTGATATTCTTAGAATTCACTATACTAAGTGTGAATTTTCCTCTCTAAATACTTGCAATCTCAAGTCTTTCATATATATTCTTTAATCTTGGAAAATTTTAGGTAAATTATTTCTTCAATTTTTTAATTTTTATTTTCTTCTCTATCTGAAGCTTCTGTATGGACTTATATATTTCTATTTCTGGCTTCTCTCTTAGCAATTCTCATATCTTTTCTATAATTTATAAGATCTTGCTGCATTTGGGGAGAGTTCCTTTTTCTGGATTTTATTTCCTTTTTATTTAAATTTTTTGTATTAGCATATAGCCAATTAATGAACAATGTTGTGATAGTTTCAGGTGAACAATGAAGGTATTCATTCACACATATACATGTACCAATTCTCCCCCAAACTCTTGGGGAGAGTGTCTTAACTTGATCTCTCAACTCATTCCTTCACCAGCTACATCTATCCTACTACTAGTGCACAGGGGTACATTTATTTTCTAGCTACCATATCTCAGACCATGATCTTTCACCCTTGATACCCATCCCATTATTCCCATTTGCTCTCTTTATCTGTCTTGCCTTCAATGTAACTCACTCACATTAAGGGCATTCTTTTATTTTATGCCTTATTGTTGTATTATTGTTATACTGTTCTAATTCTTTATGCAACATTTTGTCTTGCTTTCATCATTTACATGAAACATCAAGCTCTTTCAAGATATCTAAACTTTTTGAAGAACTGATACTTATGAAAATGTACCTATCCTTTCCTATATAGTATCATTCTAGACAAAACTGATTGAAGGGTTGTCAGTAGCCACATTTTCGTGTCTTATCCATTCATAGATAGTCACTTATTGATACTGTAAGACAGAGAGTAGCTGGTTGTTCTATTCTCACACAAATTACCTGTGTACATTTTAATTATAGAAGGGTATTACATAAAAATGGCAGCAGGACAGGAAGCATGTGGCATTGAGATTATTAAATATTTTCATCTATATTTTTAATTATAAGAACATTATTGAAAATATATTTGTCTTCCAAAGGCTTAATTACTGGTCCCTGATCCTTACTGCCATCTTTCCAAAAATGAAATCTTTAAGTTTTATCCACTTCATTAAGCTATAAAGTAAAAGCATCTAGACAGTCCGTTGAGTTAGTTCAGTTCAGTAGCTCAGTCATGTCCAACTCTTCAACCCCATGAATCGCAGTACTCCAGGCCTCCCTGTCCATCGCCAACTCCCGGAGTTCACTCAACCTCGTGTCCATTGAGTTGGTGATGCCATTCAGCCATTTCATCCTCTGTAGTCCCCTTCTCCTCCTGCCCCCAATCCCTCACCATCAGACTCTTTTCCAATGAGTCAGCTCTTCACATAAGGTGGCCAAAGTACTGGAGTTTCAGCTTCAGCATCAGTCCTTCCAATGAACACCCAGGACTGGTCTCCTTTAGGATTGACTGCTTGGATCTCCTTGCAGTCCAAGGGACTCTCAAGAGTCTTCTCCAACACTACAGTTAAACAACATTAATTCTTCAGCACTCAGGTTTCTTCACAGTCCAACTCTCACATCCATATATGATCACTGGAAAAACCACAGCCTTGACTAGATGGACCTTTGTTGACAAAGTAATGTCTCTGATTTTCAATATGCTATCTAGGTTGGTCATAACTTTCCTTCCAAGGAGTAAGCATCTTTTAATTTCATGGTTGCAATCACCGTCTGTAAGTGATTTTGGAGCCCCAAAAATAAAGTCTGACTCTGTTTCTACTGTTTCGCATCTATTTCCCATAAAGTGATGGGACCGGATGCCATGATCTTGTTTTCTGAATGCTGAGCTTTAAGCCAACATTTTCACTCTCCTCTTCCACTTTCATCAAGAGGCTTTTTAGTTCCTCTTCACTTTCTGCCATAAGGGTGGTATCATCTGCATATCTGAGGTTATTGATATTTCTCCCAGCAATCTTGATTCCAGCCTGAGCTTCTTCCAGCCCAGCGTTTCTCATGATGTACTCTGCATATAAGTTAAATAAGCAGGCTGACAATATACAGCCTTGACGTACTCCTGTTCCAGATTATCTGGAACCAGTCTGTTGTTCTATGTCCAGTTCTAACTGTTGCTTCCTGACCTGCATATAGGTTTCTCAAGAGGCAGGTCAGGTGGTCTGGTATTCCCATCTGGTATTCCCATCTCTTGAAAGAATTTTCCACAGTTTGCTGTGATCCACACAGTCAAAGACTTTGGCATAGTCAATAAAGCAGAAATAGATGTTTTTCTGGAACTCTCTTGCTTGTTCCATGATCCAGTGGATGTTGGCAATTTGATCTCTGGTTCCTCTGCCTTTTCTAAAACCTGTTTGAACATCTGGAAGTTCATGCTTCACGTATTACTGGAGCCTCGCTTGGAGAATTTTGAGCATTAGTTTACTAGCGGGTGAGATGAGTGCAGTTCTGTGGCAGTTTGAGCATTCTTTGGCATTGCCTTTCTTTGGGATTGGAATGAAAACTGACCTTTTCCAGTCCTGTGGCTACTGCTGAGTTTTCCAAATTTGCTGGCATATTGAGTGCAGCACTTTCACAGCATCATCTTTCAGGATTTGAAATAGCTCAATTGGAATTCCATCACCTCCCTAGCTTTGTTCATAGTGATGCTTTCTAAAGCCCACTTGACTTCACATTCCAGGATGTCTGGCTCTAGATGAGTGATCACACCATCATGATTATCTGGGTCATGAAGATCTTCTTTGTACAGTTCTTCTGTGCATTCTTTCCACCTCTTCTTAATATCTTCTGCTTCTGTTAGGTCCAGACCATTTCTGTCCTTTATCCAGCCCATCTTTGCATGAAATTTTCCCTTGGTATCTCTAATCTTCTTGAAGAAATCTCTAGTCTTTCCCATTGTGTTCTTTTCCTCTATTTCTTTGCACTGATCACTGAGGAAGGCTTTCTTATCTCTACTTGCTATTCTTTGGAACTCTGCATTCATTTGCTTATATCTTTCCTTTTTTCCTTTGCCTTTCAATTCTTTTCACAGCTATTGTAAGGCCTCCCCAGACAGCCATTTTGCTTTTTGCATTTATTTTCCATGGGGATGGTCTTGGTCCCTGTCTCCTGTATAATGTCACAAACTTCCATCCATATTTCATCAGGCACTCTATCAGATCTGGTCCTTTAAATCTATTTCTCACTTCCACTGTATAATCATAAGTGATTTGATTTAGGTCATACCTGAATGGTCATGTGGTTTTCCCTTCTTTCTTCAATTTAAGTCTGAATTTGGTAATAATTAGTTCATGATCTGAGCCACAGTCAGCTCCTGGTCTTGTTTTTGTTGACTGTATAAAGCTTCTCCATCTTTGGCTGCAAAGAATATAATCAGTCTGATTTCGGTGTTGACCATCTGGTGATGTCCATGTGTAGAGTCTTCTCTTGTGTAGTTGGAAGAGGGTGTTTGCTATGACCAGTGCATTCTCTTTCAAAACTCTATTAGTCTTAGCCCTGCTTCATTCTGTATTCCAAGGCCAAATTTGCCTGTTACTCCAGGAGTTTCTTGACTTCTTACTTTTGCATTCCAGTCCCTTCCAATGAAAAGGACATCTTTGGGGGTGTTAGTTCTAAAAGGTCTTGTAGGTCTTCATAGAACCGTTCAACTTTAGCTTCTTCAGTGTTACTGGTTGGGGCATAGGCTTGGATCACTGTGATATTGAATGGTTAGCCTTGGAAACAAACAGAGATCATTCTGTTGTTGTTTTTTTTTTTTAATTTTTATTTTATTTTATTTTTTTCTTATTCATTTTCTGTGCTTTTATTTTTTTTTTAATTACAATGCTGTATTTGTTTTGCCATACATTGACACAAATCAGCTATAGGTGAACACAATCTCCCAATGCCGAAGCCCCCTCCCACCTCCCACCCCACATCCTCTACTTGAATCATCCTGTGCATCAGCCCCATGCATCCTGCATCCTACATTGAACATAGATTGGCGCTTCGTTTCTTACAGGAAAATATACATGTTTCATTGCCATTCTCCCAAACCATCCCACCCTTTCCCTCTCCCTCAGAGTCCAAAAGTCCACTCTATACCTCTGTGTCTCTTTGTTGTCTCACATATAGGGTCATCATTACTGTCTTCTAAATTCCATATATATGTGTCAGTATACTGTATTGGTGTTTTTCTTTCTGGCTTACTTCACTCTGTATAATCGGTTCCAATTTCATCCATCTCATTAGAACTGAGTCAAATTTATTCTTTTTAAGGGCTGAGTAGTATTCCATAGTGTATATGTACCACAGTTTTCTTATCCATTCATCTGCTGATGGACATCTAGGTTGCTTCCATGTCCTGGCTATTATAAACAGCGCTGCAATGAATATTGGGGTACATGTGTCTCTTTCAATTCTGGTTTCCTCAGTGTGTATGCCCAGCAGTGGGATTGCTGGGTCATAAGGCAGTTCTATTTGCAATTTTTTAAGGAATCTCCACACTGTTTTCCATAATGGCTGTACTAGTTTGCATTCCCACCAGCAGTGTAAGAGGGTTCCCTTTTCTCCACATCCTCTCCAGCATTTATTGCTTGTAGACTTTTGGATCGCAGCCATTCTGACTGGTGTGAAATGGTACCTCATTGTGGTCTTGATTTGCATTTCTCTGATAATGAGTGATGTTGAACATCTTTTCATGTGTTTGTTAGCCATCCATATGTCTTCTTTGGAGAAATGCCTATTTAGCTCTTTGGCCCATTTTTTTATTGGATCATTTATTTTTCTGGAGTTGTGCTGGATAAGTTGCTTATATATCTTTGAGATTAGTTGTTTGTCAGTTGTTTCATTTGCTATTGTTTTCTCCCATTCAGAAGGCTGTCTTTTCACCTTGCTTGTAGTTTCCTTTGTTGTGCAGAAGCTTTTAATTTTAATTAGATCCCATTTGTTTATCTTTGCTTTTATTTCCAGTATACTGGGAGTTGGATCATAGAGGATCCTGCTGTGATTTATGTCGGAGAGTGTTTTGCCTATGTTCTCCTCTAGGAGTTTTATAGTTTCTGGTCTTACATTTAGATCTTTAATCCATTTTGAGTTTATTTTTGTGTATGGTGTAAGCAATCTACAGATTCAATGCAATTCCCATCAAGCTACCAGCAGTATTTTTCACAGAACTAGATCAAATAATCTCAATATTTGTATAGAAATACAAAAAACCTCGAATAGCCAAAGCAATCTTGAGAAAGAAAAATGGAACTGGAGGAATCAACTTGCCTGACTTCAGGCTCTACTACAAAGCCACAGTCATTAAGACAGTATGGTACTGGCACAAAGACAGAAATATAGATCAATGGAACAAAATAGAAAGCCCTGAGATTAACCCACACACCTATGGACACCTTATCTTCGACAAAGGAGGCAAGAATATACAATGGAGTAAGACAGTCTCTTTAACAGGTGGTGCTGGGAAAAGTGGTCAACCACTTGTAAAAGAATGAAACTAGACCCCTTTCTAACACCATTCTGTTGTTTTTGAGATTGCATCCAAGTACTGCATTTCAGACTCTTTTGTTGACCGTGATAGCTACTCCATTTCTTCTAAGGGATTCCTGCCCACAATAGTAGATATAATGGTCATCTGAGTTAAATTCACCCATTCTAGTCCATTTTAGTTCGCTGATTCCTAGAGTGTTGATGTTCATTCTTGCCATCTCCTGTTTGACCACTTCCAATTTGCTTTGATTCATGGACCTAACATTTCAGGTTCCTATGTAATAATTGTTTATGATACAGTTTAATGTGATTTACTGTGTGAAGTCTCTCAGTTGTGTCCGACTCTTTGAGCTTTAAAGCGTCTGTCTACAATGCGGGAGACCCGGGTTCGGTCCCTGGGTCGGGAAGATCCCCTGGAGAAGGAAATGGCAATCCACTCCAGCACTCTTGCCTGGAAAATCCCATGGGCAGAGAAGCCTCATAGGCTACAGTCCATGGTGTTGCAAAGAGTCGACATGACTGAGCGGCTTCATTCATTCATGTAATATTGCTGTTTACAGCATCGGACCTTGCTTCTATCACCAGTCACATACACAACTGGGTATTGTTTTTGCTTTGGCTCCATCCCTTCATTCTTTCTGGAGTTATTTCTCCACTGATCTCCTGTAGCATATTGGGCACCTACTGACCTGGGGAGTTCCTCTTTCAGTATCCTACCATTTTGCCTTTTCATACTGTTCATAGAGTTCTCAAGGCAAGAATACTGAAGTGGTTTGCCATTCCCTTCTCCAGTGGACCACATTCTGTCAGACCTCTCCACCATGACCTGTCCGTCTTGGGTGGCCCCACTCAGCATGGCTTAGTTTCATTGAGTTAGACAAGATTGTGGTCTGCGTGATCAGACTGGCTAGTTTTCTGTGATTATGGTTTCAGTTGTCTGCCCTCTGATGCCCTCTCACAACACCTACCACCTTACTTGGGTTTCTCTTACCTTGAACTTGGGATATCTTCATGGCTGCTCCAGCAAAGTGCATCTGCTGCTTCTTTCCTTGGACAAGATCACCCCTCCTGAACGTGGAGTAGCTCCTCTCGGCCCTCCTGCGCCCGCACAGCCACCGCCCCTTGAACGTGGGTTGCTCCTCTTGGCCACCACCCCTGACCTCGGACATAGAGTAGCTCCCCATATTCTGTTATCTAGACAATGACAGAAAATAAATATTGTTTCAATACTTATGTTAATTATGGTAATACTCTTAGAAATTCAATTATGCTTTACTTAGGTTATTATCCTATAATATTCATAAAATTTAATATGCCTAAATAATAGCATATAGGCTACATTTTGGCTCATAAACTTTAGAACAGACACTGCTTCCTTGTTTATAACGGTGGCATGTTTTCCAGGAAGTAACCCTTCATTTTGCTCTTGAAAAAGTTCTTCTAAGTGCAAATAACTTGCAAAATATCAATACTGTTGATATTTCTATCTAAACATTTTTCATTATATTGTTTTGCTTTTAAAATCTTTGGAAGCAACTGTTGTGTGGCTGTGAATTACACAGGAACGTTTCTTTGATTCATCAGTCTAAAATTTTTTAGGTTTTATTTTTATGGAAAAGAATTCTCAAATCCTTTCCCCTTGTTTTTCCCTGAACTTTTCCATTTCTCCTCTTTCACTCTAGCCCAAGTTTTCACATCTATATCTGTTTCTCCTTTCCAGTCAAGTGCTCCAACCGGTGGGCAAGGCTGCCAGTAAGCAAAGATTTACTCAGCGTGTGAGGACGTGGAAGAGTATTTGGCTGGTGTGTGCCCAGGCTAGCTTTCTCTGGCAGTGCTAACTGAAGGCTACTGTCAAACAGAATGTCACATTGACCAAAAGAGCTGGGGAAGAGCCATTAGAACCAGCAGAAATTATCTGTGGGTTGGTCTAATTTTTTTCCCCCACTGTGGAGGAACATTTATTTTTTTCTTTGTGGATTGTTATATTTCTTCAATTGCCATAAGAAAAATGTTTAAATATTTTAAAATAGATGACTCGTATAAAAAAACAGTACATGCAATAAAGTTGATATTTAATAATACCTGTTGATAAAGAACACATAACAGATTTCCTAATTTATATTCCGATTTCTGAAACATTTGTCAAGTTTCACAATGATTGTATTACATGTCAAATGCTATAATTTTAACACTTTGTCATCTGTGGTATTGTAAGGGAACAGAGTATGTGAAGGTAAAAGAAAAAATGCATATATAAGAAACAAATTTATTGGTCTGGTCTTGTGATCATACATAAATTGTTTTTAATATGCACATACTATGTGTGTGTTCTTGTACACAAACCAAAAATGTACATGTATTTATAAGCTCTGCTGCTGCTGCTAAGTCACTTCAGTCGTGTCTGACTCTGTGTGACCCCATAGACAGCAGCCCACCAGGCTCCCCCATCCCTGGGATTCTCCAGGCAAGAACCCTGGAGTGGGTTGCCATTTCCTTCTCCAATGCATGAAAGTGAAAAGTGAAAGTGAAGTCACTCAGTCGTGTCCAACTCTTGGCGACCCCATAGACTGCAGCCTACCAGGCTCCTCCATCCATTGGATTTTCCAGGCAAGAGTACTGGAGTGGGGTGCCACTGCCTTATCCATTTATAAGCTCTTCTCTATGATTAAAAATTAATGATAACAATACGTAAGTATTCAGTGAATCCCTGATTTATAATGTAACAAGTCTCATAAAGGTTGAAATATCAACTATCAAAGTAGATGCTACATAGCAACAGACTAATGTCCTCTTAGATGCTCTTAAGTGGGTCCACACCAGATCACATGCATCACTACTTCTTTTATACACAAAGCAATTAGAAAGTCAAGCATTTTGGTTAATAATACTATTTCAACAAGGAAGGTATAGTGATAAATACTCCTGGAGTAATGTACACAGTTCAGTTTAGTTCACTTCAGTCGCTCAGTCGTGTCTGACTCTTTGCGACTCCATGAATTGCAGCACGCCAGGCCTCCCTGTCCATCACCAACTCCCAGAGTTTCACTTACCAACCTGGGGAGTTCCTCTTTCAGTATCCTATCATTTTGCCTTTTCATACTGCTCATGGGGTTCTCAAGGCAAGAATACTGAAGTGGTTTGCTATTCCCTTCTCCAGTGGACCACATTCTGTCAGACCTCTCCACCATGACCCATCCGTCCTGGGTGGCCCCACATGGCATGGCTTAGTTTCATTGAGTTAAGCAAAGCTGTGGTCCATGTGATCAGATTGGCTAGTTTTATGTGAATGTACACAAGGTACACATGAACACACTTACCTTTGTTGCATTGATTCTGCACGTGCTTTCAGAGCTGCTGAACCATACATTTTTCTTTCACACCACAGACAAATAAACCTCTCCAGACTATTATCCTTTTCTGCATTATTACTGTTTTTGTATTTCAATTATGTTTATTTTACTTTATGTTCCACACACTGGCCTAATTCATCAACCACTTAATTTCCCAACACTTTTGATCTTCCAGATCTTGGGCTCCCCCTATGACCTGAAACTATGAAAGCTCTCCACTGTTAACTCGCTGTCAGCAAAACTTGATAACTCATTGACTTTTGAACATAAGTGTCCACCCTATTTAGCTGACTTCAGTAACTCTGTATTTTAATATGGCATCAATCAGATGAATAAAGGATTTTCTCCACGCATTGATAGATATTTAAAATAGTCTCTAGTATATATCTGTTAACTCTGTGAATAAAACAGATATAAATGCATGGAAAATTTCAGAATCACAACTATAAGTTCTTAGTAAATGTTTTAATAAAATTAGTAGCAATTATATTTAAAACAGAAGTGTTTTATTTTATTTTCAAATCATTTTGGAATTCAGTGAGTAGAGTTTTAATCTAAAATCATCTAGAAAAATCATTTAACATCTCTGTTTTTGCTCTTATTTATAAAATGGAAATATGAACATCTATTTCATGGAGGTTTTGTCAGACTCAAATACTATATGGGAAAAGAGCCTGTAAGTTTTAAAACATTACTGGAATTTGAAGAATTATATAATGCATTCATAAGACTAACAGAAATCAAATTAAGATCATTTTCCTCTATTAAAATATGTAAAAGAAAAATTAAATATTAAGTGAGCTTTTTGCTGTTTATTGCTTTCATAAAATATAGGTTGGAATCATTACTTAAAAGATACAAGCTGCAAAGTTTTAGAATTTGTGTATATCCCAATGCAATGCATATTTACAGAAGACAGAATGAGAGCCTGACACTGAGTGAAAACATTTGCTAAACAATTCTCAGTATTGAAAGATACTTGGTTACCTCACTCTTCTTGGTGCTGACTACAACTTCTTGCCTATTTGTATCATGTACTCCTTTGTAACATGTTTTATACATTCATGTCATCTAAGTTCAACTTGGGGCTTCCCTTGTGGCTCAGCTGGTAAAGAATTCGCCTGCAATGTGGGAGACCTGGGTTTGATCTCTGGATTGGGAAGATCCTCTGAAGGGAAAGGCTCCACTCTAGTATTCTGGCCTGGAGAATTCCATGGACTGCATGGTCCATGAGATCGCAAACAATCGGACACAACTGAGCAACCTTCACACTCAAGTCCTACTTATAAGGGTCAGAGTTATTGTGTAACAAGACAGAATGAGAAAAGGATGATCTCTCCCAAAAGGATTCTGCTGGGCAATGAGGATGTGTACGGGAGAGAAAGAAAGTCACCACATCATGAAATGCATATATGCATTAATGCATTAATTTGAAATGATTTGAAAATAAATGCATTAATGCATATGCATATATGCATTTCATGATGTGGTGACTCTTTCTCTCCCATGTACACATCCTCATTGCCCAGCAGAATCCTTTTGGGAGAGATCAGCCTTTTCTCTTCACGTGAGACTAGCTGAGAAATTTTTTAAAAACGTGAGTAGTAACCCACACCAAACATTAAAATATATTACAAAACAAATTAATAAAACATGTTAGTACTGGCTGATAGATAGCTAGATCAATAGATCAGAAGATACAGGCAATAATTATATCAAATATTTATGGAAATTTAGTTCAAATAAGGCAGCATTTTCAAATTTATGTGGGAAAGGTGTATTATTCAAACAACAGTGTTAGGGGAAATGGATAGCCATTTGGAAAAATATAGTTGGATTTCTCCTTCCTCAGTCCTTATACCAAAATAAATTTTAGATCGATCCAATATTTAAACATAATAAACAAAAACCTTAAAATGCTAGAAGAAAACATTGAATTTTTTAAAATATATGTTTGAAGTAAGAAATTCTCTTCTAAGCAGAATATCAGAATCAATAAGGAAAAGATCTTAGAAATTTAACAACACACAAATCCAAGTTTAAAAGTAAAAAGAAAAATGATTGGCAAAAATGTTTCAAGTTAATGAGAAAATGTTAATTTCTTAGAGTAGCACAGTGGTTAACAGTTCACATCACATGTATGCACAAATCCACAAATACAAACAAAGACATGCAGATCTATGATTGTTAAGCCATATGAGGCCTGGCTGAATTTATAAAGGGAAGCTGGGTGTCAAAATAATATACTTTTCATGATATAACTTTAGAAACTTTCAGTTTCTTTTATTCTTGTCATGGGTTACATTGCCTCTTCCAAATAAAATACAGCTTATGAAAACAAACATTTGTAACTTTTTGGTTCCAGCCAGAGTAGAATAGCCTGTTTTGGACTAACCTTCCAGCACAGAATAACTATAAAAGTGGGAAAAGATCTATAAAACATGGATTTGAAAGTTTTGGAAAGCATCAAACATAGACAGGGCTTGAAGGGCTAAAATCTTTGGGAAAAGGGAAGTGTGTAATGAAATAGAGCACACCAGGGAGATAGCAGAAGCCACAGTGCAAGTCTTACTATCCGAGAAGACTGAAGCCAGAAGCTGTTGCTACCATACTAGCTCAGCTTTAGTGGGCAATCACCAGAGGAGAAAAACCTCAGAGACAGGGCTCAAATCTCCCCTAAATAACTGGCTGAGTTCTACTGTACACTCACAGAGTAAGACTCAAAAAAATTCTTTTTAACTTAGAAATAGCATCTGGGAGGTTAAAGTGCTAAAGCAGAGATGGCAGTAGCCACATGATTTAGAGAGAAGAGTTGGAGTTCAAACTCTGCCAAGGTGGAGTGGCTCTGGCTACTACCCAGTGTTTTAATTTGAGACCCAGGAAGGCTATATTCTAATAGTAAGGGCCACAGAGGATGAGATGGTTAGATGGCATCACCGACTCAAAGGACATGGGTTTGGGTAGACTCTGGGACTTGGTGATGGACAGGGAGGCCTGGTGTGCTGTGGTTCATGGGGTTGCAAAGAGTCGGACACGACTGAATGACTGAACTGAACTGAACTGAGAATAAAATAAAAAATAAAATAACTAGCCCTAACAAAGATAAACACCAAGCCTCAATAGGACCAAGGTGATCCAAGGGTGCCTCTGGCTGTTTTCCAAAAGAAAATTTAGCCCACTCGGAGGAAGAGAACATCACTTAGAATTTCTACTATATTCCTCCAACCCAAATATATGAAGAATGAAAAAAAATATATATATATATATATATGAAGAATGCAAAAAGAAAAGAAACAAATGACCTCAGATAAAATAAAAATAGGGAAAGATAAATCTACAGGTGATTTAGATATTTTAGTTACCAGTTAGTTATTAGTCTGACTACGAAAAATAAAGAGAAAAGTTTAACAGCAGCCACATTTTGAACTCAAAGGAACAAAAAAAAAACTTAAAACTTAATGGACATCATCACTATAGAAGGCAGAAGACAATGGAATATTTTAAAGTGATCAAAAAGAAGAAAGACAAGTTACCTAGAGATTTCTCTCTAGCAAAAATATCCTGCAAAAGTGAAGATGAAGTAAAGGCATGTCAGATAAATAAAAGCTGAGCAGATACACAAGCATTCAGCCTATACTACAGGAAATAATATTTTTCATATTAAATAAATATAACCAGATATGGAAACACAGAATTTTTAAAGTGAACACAAATACTGGAAAAAGTAAATACAAATAAATATTTTCTACTTCAGTGAATAACAATAATGTCCTGTAAGACAAATCACAAATACAGAAGTAAAATTTACAACAGCATGAGCACCAAAGGCAGGACTGGTGTTAAAGGAAGTTAAACTCTTGAAGGCACTTGCATTTAGAAGTGACAAATGAGCTCACTGAAGGTAGACAGTAATATAAGTTAAAAATGCATATTAGAATCCCTATACATTACCACTATGAGAAAGAGCTAAAAATGGAAAAGGAAAAATGGAAAAATTAAATATACTCAGCTTATCCAAAAGAAGACAAGAAATGAAGAATAAGGAATAAAACACATGATCAAGTGGAAAATATGTATCAATCGTAGGGCATTTCAGAGCTAATCAAGGAACAATGACCACAAGGTGGCAGAAGCACACACAGACTTTACTGGGCAGAGCATGGGTAGGTTTCCATGGGGTGGGGGAGATCCTCACAACAAGAAGCTTTTGAGTGGCTAAAATATGGGGGAGAAAAAAAAGGAAACTTACTTGTCTAGGCGAGGTCCCTCACAGCCCAGTGAGGACCTTGTTGGCCTGGTTATTGAAGCTTCCTCTACAGCAGAGGATTTTCTGGGGCATTTGTTAATGACAAAAGTTATCTTCACACTTGGTACCCATTCTGAAAAGCGAAAGTGAAGTCACTGGATCGTGTCCAACTCTTTGCAACCCTGTGGACTGTAGCCTAACAGGCTCCTCTGTCCATGGGATTTTCCAGGAAAGAATAATGGAATGGGTTGTCATTTCCTTCTCCAGGATTTCTTCCCGACCCAGGGATTAAACCCAGGTCTCCTGCATTGCAGGCAGGCGCTTTACTGTTTGAGCCACCAGGGAAGTCCTCTGAAAAGTATATGTGCACAAAAAGATTAGGCTGTCTATACACCTAATAAAAGATGCTGACTGAGGGAGAGAAATAACTAATAAGAGCACAGAATCTAGAGCCATATTTTAGGAGTTCAGATCCTGGTTCCAATATTTATTTTCTGGGTGATTTTGAGGAAGTTACTGAACTCTTATCAATCTATAAAATGACCATGATAATAATGTCCTTTTCCTCATTGGATTGTAATATGGATCCTGTGAGTTAACATACGAAGTGTTTAGGAGTATGCATGGCACAAAATAGTTATTAAAATAGCTATTACTAGTACTATTCGTAAAGCGCATGCTAGGCCTCCTAGTATTTCACATAGCAGTATCAGTAGTCTGGCAGGTTTTTAATGTCTTACAGTCTGAGTGTGCATGTTGTAGTTTTTTACCCTCTAAAAATATGTTCTGATGCAACAAATGAATATGCTTCTAAACTGACACACTAAACTACCTAATTAGGTTTATTCATTATTAGTGTGGTGCTCATCCTTACAGGTAGAGTGCTTGTAATATTAATATAATCACTGACTTGATACTTTGTGAAGTTTGCAAGGATGTATTCAAAGTGTTTAGGCATTGGGACTCTTAATTGGGTCAGATGGCATCACTGACTCAATGGACATGGGTTTGGGTGGACTCCTGGAGTTGGCGATGGACAGGGAGGCCTGGCGTGCTGCAGTTCATGGGGTCACAAAGAGTCAGACAAGACTGAGGGACTGAACTGATTGATTGAAACTGGGTCTGTGTGCTTATTCCTGGCTTTATTTCAGGGAAATAAAGAAAATGTGATTAGAAATCTTAAGATATTTAAAATCAGTCAAAGCTCTGTAAGACTTGGGCCAAAGCAGTGCGTATTCAATTTTTCCTCCTAAAAACTGAGAGGACAAATGGTAGTTAGATGAATACTAAGACATTTATCCAACACACCATCAATCTAGGAAAAATGTAAATTTATACACACAGCAATTCATTCACAACAGAGGCAGAGGTTATCCAACTATAATTCTCAAAGGAACCTAAGATTTGTTTTGTTTTGCTGATTAAAACGGTACCAAAGTTAAAGAACAATTTCCAGCTCATCTGTTCTGGATAATATTATCATAATTACTTCCTTCCATTGAACATTTTGGAGAAGGCAATGGCACCCCACTCCAGTACTGTTGCCTGGAAAACCCCATGGACAGAGGAGCCTACCTAGTAGGCTGCAGTCCATGGGGTCGCCAAGAGTCGGACACAACTGAGCGACTTCACTTTCACTTTTCAACTTTATACACTGGAGCAGGAAATGGCAGCCCACTCCAGTGTTCTTGCTTGGAGAATCCTAGGGTCCGGGAGCCTGGTGGGCTGCCCTCTACGGGGTCGCACAGAGTCGGACACGACTAAAATGACTTAGCGTTGAACATCTCCATTGCACCGGAGTAAGGAAACAAGTAGGAATAAAAAATCTTACTATTAAGCAGGGACAACAGTCCCCTAATTCTTTTCTTCTCTGATGTTTGATAACTGAAGTCCATTAAAAACTTCTGGCGGGATTCTTTAAAAGAGGAGCCTAGCAGGCTACAGTTCTGGGGCTTGCAGAGTCGGATATGACTCAGCCTAAACAATAGCTATAAGGGGACCACACACCTCCAAGGTTAAATGCAAATACAGAATTTGGCCTATTTTGATGACTACAGGGTCCAGCAGGCCAAGATCCAGCCCGTTGCCCAGGCGGATCTGGGCAGTGGCGGGAGAGGCTGGCCTGTAGGCTGGGGCTTCTGGGAAAAAACGCTGCCAGGATCCAGCCCACCTCAAAATGGAGATGCCTGTTCCCCGAAACCTTACCTCAGGCGAGCTCCTCAGTCTTGCTGTCCAGGGACACGTGAGGAGGAATCCTCCGTTGCTGAGAGACGCCTGGGAGGCCTGACTCCCAGAGGCCCGGTGTATTTTTCTGACAACCAAGAACGTTCCCTTCTCCGTGTCAGGTGTCGAAGAGGGTAACCGCTGGCCCCAGGAAGATGGACTGGGGACTAGGCCGGCCCTCTCCGCACAGTCCCAGAGTTCCAGGATGCCTGAGAGTAGGTGCGGGGTGCTGGAGGCTGAGGGCGCGCGCGGACTGAGGGGAGCGCGTGGGCGAGAAGTGCCCGAACTGCGCATGCGCCTCCTGTCGACTCAGCATCCTGGCCCTTCAGAAAAGAAAGTGGTCACTCAATCATGTCCGACTGATTGTGACCCTATGGATGGTAGCCCACCAGGCTCCTCTGTCCATGGGATTTTCTAAGCAAGAGTACCGGAGTAGGTTGCCATTTCTTTCTCCAGGGGATTTTTCTGACCCAGGGATCAAAGCCAGGTCTCCTGCGTTGCAAGCAGATGCTTTATCCTCTGAACCATCAGGGAAGCACCTCCATCGCAAATCCACACCTCATGGGTATGGGTTAGTATGTAGATCCAACGAGTCCATCCTAAAGGAGATCAGTCCTGAGTGGTCATTGGAAGGACTGATGTTGAAGCTGAAACTTCAATTCTTTGGCCACCTGATGCGAAGAACTGACTCATTTGAAAAGGAACTGATGCTGGGAAAGATTGAAGGCGGGAGGAGAAGGGGACGACAGAGGATGAGATGGTTGGATGGCATCATCAGCTCAATGCACGTGAGTTTGAGTAAACCCTGGGAGTTGGTGATGGACAGTGAGGCCTGGCGTCCTGCAGTCGATGGGGTCGCGAAGAGTCTGACACAACTGAGAGACTGAACTGAGGTGTGGACAGAGGAGCCTGGCTGGCTACAGTCCATGAGGTTGCAGAGGTGGACACGACTGAGCACTTGTCAGCAGCAGCAGGCTATAGGCAGAGACTTTCAGCCAGGTCTCTGGGGAATTCCTTTGGATCCCAAGCAGCACCAGGAAGTTGACTGACGAAAACTACCTGGGAAGCCTGACTCAAACAGGCTGTGTGTGCCTTCATAGCACGGCGCCTTTAGTCTGGCTGCAAAGACGTTCCTCTCTCCTCTTCCAGAGTGCAGTTGAGGGAACTGCTATCTACCCCAGGAAGATAAGGGAATGGGAAGAGTGGCCCAGATTCACAAATTTTCATGGAACTTCTGGTGTGTTTGCTTAATACTAGCCTGACTCAAAAAGAGCCATGAGAGAATAAATGAAACCATTTCCAGAGCTCCCCAGGACCCAGGAAACAAGCTCTGATCAATCAGAGTGGTGATTCATCGCGTTATCAGTGGAAGCACTTAACAGAGACCCCAGAAAGATTAGACCTTAGTGACTAAACAGTCTCTGCATAGGTATAAACAGAAAAATCTTAAAAGGTACCAAAGAAAAAGAACCGTTATGCAGAAAAATGACCACAAAAATCTCCTCAGAAAATGTTAAGCCAGAAGCAGTCAATGACATGACATCTTTAAAATGATAAAAGGAAACAATCATGAATGTAGAATTTTATATCCAGTGAAAATAATTTTAAAAACTAAAGCAAAATAAGGACTTTTGGAGAACATCTGTAATAAAACACAAAAACCAAAAGAGTAAGTTGGATTCCATCAAATTTATATGTTCTGCTTTCCACAAAACACCATTCAAAAAGTAAAATATATATGTATGTGTGTGTCTATATATACACATATATATATACTTTAAGATATATATCCTTGTATGTATATGACAAAAGCCTTGTATCCAGGATATATAAAAACTTTCTATAATTCAGTCATAAAAGATAACCAATCTAATTTTTAAATGGGAAAAAGTTTTGAATAGACACTTCACTGAGTAGATATATAAATGGCACATGAAAAAAATCTCAACATCATTCATCAAGTAAATGCAAAATAAAACCACAATAAATGAGAGAGGATTACACGTGTGTTGAACAGATACAATTAGAAAGATTAAATATAATCAAGTTTGCCAAACAAGCAGAGCAACCAAGAGCTCTCCTACATTACTTGTGGGACTGTAAAACGGTGCAACCACTGTGAAAAAATTGGGACAGAAATCATTTAAACACATATTTGTTATGTGACCCAGAAATTTTGCTACCTGTGTATCTAAGAGAAATTAAAGAGAGCATGGCCCTGCCAGATCCTTGATGTAGGACTTCTCATCTCCAGAACTATGACTAAGTTTCAGCAATAAATTTCTTTTGCCTAAACCACTCACTTTGTGGTACTTCATTACAGCAGGATTAGGAAACTAATACAACTCATCAAAGTATATAATAAATGCCTGTTAAGTCGCAACAGTTGTGTCCAATTTTTTGTGGCTCCATGGACTGTAGCCCACCAGGCTCCTCTCTCCATGGCATTCTATAGGCAAGAATACTAGAGTGGTTTTTTTCCTAGTTTTTTAAGGAATCTGCATACTGTCTTCCATAGTGTATCAATTTACATTCCCACCAACAGTGCAAGAGTGTTCCCTTTTCTCCACACCCTCTCCAGCATTTATTATTTGTAGAGATTTTGATGATGGCCATTCTGAGCGGTGTGAAGTGATATCATTGTATATTCTTGCTTCTTTTGTCAAAAATAAGATACCCATAAGTGCATAGGTTTACTTCTGGGCTTTCTATCCTGTTCTGTTGGTCTATATTTCTGTTTTTGTGCCAGTACCATACTATCTTCATGACTGTAGCTTTGTAATATAATCTGAAGTCAGGAAGGTTGATTCCTCCAGCTCCATTCTTCTTTCTCAAGACTGCTGTGGCTATTTGGGGTCTTTTATGTTTCCACATGAATTGTGAAATTTTTTGTTCTAGTTCTGTGAAAAATGCTAGGAATGAAACTTCCCTATGACCCAGCAATCTCACTCCTAAGCATATACCCTGAGGAAAGCAGGGTTGAAAAGACACATGTCTCCCATTGTTCATTGCAGCATTATTTACAATAGCTAGAAGATGGAAGCAACCTAGAGGCCCATCAACAGATGAATGGATAAAGAAGTCGTGGTACATATACACAATGGAATATTACTCAGCCATAAAAAGAAACACATTTGAGTCAGTTCTGATGAGGTGGATGAACCTAGAATTTATTATACAGAGTGAAGTGAATCAGAAAGAGAAAGATAAATATTGTATTCTAATGCACATATACAGAATCTAGAAAAATGGCACTGAAGAATTTATTTATAGGGTGGCAAGGGAGAAACAGACATAGAGAATAGACATATGGACATGGGGAGAAGGAAGGAGAGGGTGAGATGTATGGAAAGAGTAACATGGAAACTTACATACCATATGTAAAGTAAATAGCCAGTGGGAATTTGCTGTATGGCTCAGGGAATTCAAACAGGGGCTCTGTATCAACCTAGACGGGTGGGATGGCAAGGGAGATGGGAGGGAGGTTCAAAAGGGAGGGGATATATGTATACCTATGGCTGATTCATATTGAGGTTTGACAGAAAACAACAAAATTCTGTAAAGCAATTATCCTTCAATAAAAAGATATATTAAAGAAAAGAAAAGAAAAATATATTGGAGTGTTTTGCCATTTCTTCCTCTAGAGGGATCTTCTGGACCCGTGGATTGAACCCACGCCTCTTACATCTCCTGCAATGGCAGACAGGTTCTTTACCACTAGCACCACCTGGGAAGCTGTCAATAAGTGTAAACATTTTCTTAAATGTAAAGTACACCTCAATAAATTAGATTTAAAATGATTGAATCTAGTTCATTAATATCTGAAACAAAGGCCTTATAACTTTGGAGAGTTCTCATGGAGATAAATTATATAATCTTTTAGGATCTGCATTCTAATACATAAATTTGGAAAAGTAATCTTGCCTCACAAATTTGTTGTGAGAATCAAATAATAAATATGAAATGTAAAGCAGTGTTTCTAACACACTCTTAGAGCTCAGTACATTTTATTCCTTCCCCTGGAGTGAATGAAACCAGAAAGCTTCCCAGGGGCTAGGCAGGGAGGGGTGCTATTTTTTGTTCTGTTTATTTATTTCTGTTTCTCATTATATTGTTACTAACGAAGTTGTTCTCATACGACATAAAAAAAAAATACTTGTTTTAGCATAAGTGACCATAGCCATGAAATTATAAGATATTTACTACTTGGAAGAAAAGCTATGACAAACCTAGACAGCATATTAAAAAGCAAAGACATCACTTTGCTGACAAAGGTATAGTAAAAGCTATGGTTTTCCAGTTGTCATGTATGGATGTGAGAGTTGGACCATAAAGAAGGTTGAGCACTGAAGAATTGATGCTTTCGAACTGTGGTCCTGGAGAAGGCTCTTGAGAGTCCCTTGGAGAGCAAGATCAAACCAATCACTCCTAAAGGAAATTAACCCTGAATGGAACGACTGATGCTGAAGCTGAATCTCCAACACTTTGGCCACCTGATGTGAAGAACTGACTCACTGGAAAAGATCCTGATGCTGGGAAAGATTGAAGGCTGGAGGAGAAGAGGGTGGCAGAGAGTGAGATGATTAGCTAGCATCAGTGGACATGAATTTGAGCAAGCTCTGGGAGATAGTGGAATTCAGAGGAGCCTGGCATGCTGCAGTCCATTGAGTTGCAAAGAGTCGGACACAACTCAGCAACTAAACAACCACAAAAGATCTCAGTCAGGCTGGGACTTAACATTTTTATTTTACATCAACCCATACAGTTTTAAATATTTATTCCTGATTTCTATTTCATCTTACATGCATTTCTCTTTCTAAAAGTGAGCTTATCAGATGCCGTCTTGGGTAGGCCCTCTGTTTTCATCTTCATCAGTGTAGTCATAAATATAGTTGACAATTAGAGTTTCAATTAGAATAGATTTTCAGCAATTGTTGAAAAATTAGTTTTCACAATTTAATGATCTAGTACAAAGATATTTGCTTATCAGCATTATTTTACATTCTGATTATTTTGCAGACTATGGCAGGGATTGGAGAATAAGAAGAAATGAGAATATCTAACTGCTAAGCAAAATAGTAGACTTCTAAAAAGTTTGTCTTTTAAAAATCTCAAGCATATCATTTAGCCTTTAATTCCAATGAATTAGTGAAGGAGATTCAGATAATTTCACTAAACTATTTCTTCAGCTCCTAAATATTATAGTGCCAGGGATGAAATACCACATCAGATAAGGGTTTTAAATCAACATAAACAGTGTAATTCTGTACACAATAAATTAGCTGAAACCCCAAATCAGAAGTTGGTATATTTGTAAAAATTATAGATGTATTTCTTTGCTTAGTTCACCATGTCCTTCAAAAGAGTTTACATTTCTTATAAGAACACTGTAGAAATGCTGAAGTCAAGACTTCAAATTACAATAGTGAAATAGAAAAACATAAAACATATAATTTATCAACATATTTAGGAGAGAAAAAAAATTTGACTACTTTATTCCACTTGAAATGCACAAATGTTTTGTATTAGATGAAGAATATTGAAGTAATAGTTAACATGTGGTCTGGTAAAAAGCTAAAATACTTTGAAAGCTAAAATAATATTAATACTACTGTATAAGCATTACCTCTGTTTTAAGTCCACATTTAGAATGTTTTATCAATAAACTATTTTAATTAATATTTTATCTGTTGCTTAGCTAACATGCACAATGTCTACTTACATCATCAAGAATTAAATTTGGGATTGTTGAAATATTCATTCATTGACTGTTTATAGATGATATATACTGTTTCGGGAGTAGAGAGACAGGTTAAGAGTATCACCATTTTCAAGGAGATTATCCTAAAATTTAAAGAGCTAAATACAAGGCAAAAGTTTAAAATTAATATGGTTAAATTAAAAAGGCCTATTAGAGAGCATTATTTTATTCTTACTGAGACAGTTGCAGAAAAATTCCTGTAGTATTTCACATTTAGTTAAGTGCTGAAGGATCAGTACTATATTATGACAGGTGCATAGTTTCCCCAAGCTAAATAACAACAAATATTATTATAAAAATACTAGTGATAAAAACTAATGTATTGCTAACATATGTTAGTCAACTAACATATTGACCACATACTGTTTAATGTTCTTTTAAGTGGGTTATACATGACATCTCAATTAATTCTTAGAGCAATCCCTGTGAGGTAGTATTTGTCCCATTTTTCAAGTGAGGTAATTGAAGCATGAAAGTGAAGTGAAAGTCACTCAGTCATGTGCGATTCTTTGCAACCCCATGGACTATACAGTCCAAATCCAGGAGTGAGTAGCCTATCCCTTCTCCAGCACATCTTCCCACCCCAGGAATTGAACCGGGATCTCCTGCATTGCAGGTGGATTCTTTACCAACTGAGCTATCAAGGAAGCATAAAAAGGAGTATAACTTACTCCAGGCCACACCCTGTGTAGAAGAGCATAAACAGGGAGCAAGACTATGAAGGTGATTAAAGGTGATTATAAGATGACTTGGTTTTCTTAAATAATGGAGTCTATGGAAGAGAGAAATTACAGTAAAAAATTAATGATGTACTGAGAAAGAATGGAGAGGAACCAAATGAAAAGGCTCCTTGTGGAAACACTGCAGTGGTACAGAAAACTGATGATGAGTAGCTAAACCAGAGTCAAATATAAAAATTTTTACACCAACAAAATTAATGCAGTATCCCTGCTTGGGGGAAGGAGTGAGGACCAGAAGCTGAATCTGACTGAAGTTTACATTTTATATTTAAGAAGGTGTATGTGTCTTTCAGATAAAAGATGATCCTGTACAATTTGCTTTAAAATTCTTAATAAATGGATACTTTTTGGTTACCTATATTTTGAACCAATTCACAGCCAATATTTGATAACTGATCATGATGTTAGTTTCTTTATCATTCGCTCTTCAGCAGCTATTTATATGAGCCCTTCTTTTCTTTCCATTTTTGGTATTATTCAGCTCTCTTGCTTTCTCTGATCCCTGCATGTAATCTATCTCTCTTTTATCTGTTCCTAAATGCCTACTCATTTCCTTTCTAAAAATATTTGAAGTATTTGTTGTCAATTTTTTGTAAATACTTTGTATCTTTCAAATTCTTTCCTTTTGACTTATAATCCTTTTATTTTTTTCCAAAATTTTCCCATGATATAATGCTTCTAAATATATGACATACGATCATCTGTCTTCTCTTTCACAAATACCTAAATAATCACAGTGACTTTGAGGACAGCTGGTATGAGGGGTGTTGCTTAGATTAATGTCAATAACCCAAATTTAAAAGATTCACATAATTTTGCTAACTGAAGATAATTTCTAAATCAAAATAAGGATACAAAATGGACTAAAGAAAATACTTTGAAACATGATTAATTTTAATGTTTACAGGAAAGAATAGATTTACCAGCAGAAAAAAAAATTACCAAAATTAACATTTTACAGTTTTTAGTCTTAAAGCACAATACATTTTCCATACAAACAAATATATCACCATTACAGATACAATAATATGGCAACATTTATACACAAGGCCATTTGCCAGTAAGAAAATCAGTGGCAATGGTGATACAATACATTAGTTCATCTTTGTTAAATTTTTTGCTATTATACTTCCTGGCCTGCAGGAGTATTTGCCAGGATAACACTATAAATGTGTGACCTCAGTTTGAACAATACTTAGAAGGCTCTGGTTGTCCACGCTTAATCCTAATCTATTATAGGATCACTAGAAATTATTTCGTACCACTACGCTGACATAATTCCATTTACTATTAAGGTCATTCCCAAGGAATCAAACATTTTAACAGATTCACTTGGATATTAAGAGATTATTTTATATAAAATAAGTGCAACATCAGGATTTAATATTCTATATACCTAAACTTAATAGAAGAGAAAAACTATACAGGTATTTCATTGAAAATTATTTGATATTATATGAAGTAGGTAATCATAGCACTGAACCTGGGAAAATAAAATCTTTTTCATCCTTAAAGTTACTATTTTTATTATTGTTTTTAAATGCACCAGGTGATCTTCTGAGGACCATTCACATTCAATGTTTAGTTTCATGTTACTAGTGGCATATACAAAGCACCATATAACATATGAAATGTAGAATAATTATGACTATGTAATACTGTAGAAATAACTGCTAAGAAAATATAGCAATATTTAACACAGGATTTCTAAAACCATTACATATTCATTATTTTTCCCAAAGCTAATAATGTCCCATGTTTTATTTTACAGATGTAGTCTATCAAGATTTATATGCATTTGGCCCTTTTGGGGGACTGAAAATAGCTGATATCTTCTGTACAGTAATGTTACAGTTTTATACAAACTTAAGAAACGTGGTATTTGGAACAGTCTTTACAATCCTCTTCCAACTGTTTCATTTCACACAACAGCAAATACTCTGAATGCCTTTCCTCCTGGAGGATTCTGTAAGCTGCAAAAAAAAAATACACAAAGTACACTGATGTCATCTCCATGCATAATCCTTCAAACAAATTATGCTTTCTTATGACAGTCAATAAAACAGCTTTGTGAATCCAGATGGTCATCTTTCTCAAGACTACTATAATTTATAGTTCTTGGAAAGATTGAGTGGGGATGACATAATTCTTTAAATCATATGCTGGCTACAAGTTTACTAAAGAAATTTAAGGTACACAGAAGTAATATTGGTATTTTATATTAAACTTCAAAGATTCCAGGTCACGTTTTCATACATTACCACCTTTAGTTCCAATAAAGTAGAGTTAAGCAGTTCTTAAGCCATTCTACTAGGGAAATACTAAGATCCAGGTTTACAACTGACTGGCATGGTTAAAAGTTTGTGGTGTTGGTGTTCAGCCACTCAGCTGTGTTTGACTCTTTGGGACCCCATGGACTATAGCCCACCAGGCTCTTCTGTCATGGGATTTCCCAGGCAAGAATACTAGAGTGGGTTACCATTCCCATCTTCCCAACCCAGGGATCAAACCCGCATTTCCTTTGTCTCCTGCATTAGGCAGGCAGATTCTTTACCACTGAGCCACCTGGGAAGTCCTATGTAGCTGGCATACTTATTAATATTTTTAACATATATGGTTTAAAACAAACCTTAGGAAATTTAATGGTCAAGTCTGGAAGTTTCTAAGTATTTCTTCACCAAAATGGAAACACGAACACAAACACAAACCACTCAATCTCTTTTCAGAAATATTTTAAAACAGAACTTCAAAGCAATGCAGAATCATTCCTTTTACTCTTTAATAAATTATTTATATGCTCTTTGACAATATTAATCAGGGTATGTTTTGCTTAAATGCCTCAAGTTAAAACCATTAATCATCATTTATTCTAATCAAATTTAAACTTTGAAGTCTATACTTTTACATAAAAGTTTATTTTCTAAACAATACAAAAAGCTTTTAGAGATAAATACAATAAATGCTATGGGGATACAAAATGCAATTTTTTATATATGTATTCATGTACTACAAAAGGGAGAATTTTAAAGTGAAGAAAAGAATGTTAGAAGTGTGTACACACCACATTATACAATAACACACACACAACAGATTTTGCATACAAGCATATGGCTAATTGAAAGGCATTTTTATCTGTAAGAAACAAATTGACAAAAATGCCCTAGAAAGCGTCTTTGTACAACTGATACACTGGAAAAATGTGTTATTTCTGAACTTACAGAACTAGTACTGAATCTGATTTCTGAGACTGATTAGTTATATGACCTTGGGCATATCATTTAACCTCTCTGAGCCTCAATTAACATATCTGTAAATCAGAGTTTATAAAACCAACTTTATAAGGGTACTGCTGGAGCCAAGTTCATATACTTAAAGGGCCAAAAGCATCTGGAAAATTCATGGTAGGTGTTCAAAAATAGTCTCAGTTTTCTTAGAATATCATCTATCTTATTGTTTTTAAATAAAATTTTAAAATATGATAGGTGAATGAGACCACATTACTCAACTTAGCATATAAAACTGCATTATCAGTCTCTTTAACTCAGTCTCCTTTGAAGTGAAGTGAAAGTCACTCAGTCATGTCCAACTCTTTGTGACCTCAAGGACTATAGCCCACCAGGCTCTTCTATCCATGGGATTCTCCAGGCAAGAATACTGGAGTGGGTTGCCATTCCCTTCTCCAGGGGAATCTTTCCAACCCAGAGATCGAACCTGGGCCACCCACATTCCAGGCATATGCTTTACCATCTGAGCTACCAGGGAAGCCCTCATGTACTTTATATAACATAAATAAATAAATAACTATATTATATATACACGATATGATATATAAAGTAGAGAGAGGGTGACAAATGGGGGAAGGGTATAGGGAATGAGCCTGTTGACTTTTACTGAAGAAATTCTTAGGATATTCCATGTTTGACCATTAAATTTCCTCATGAAATTTTTCTTGAAACCATAAATGTTAAAAATATTAGTAAGTATGATGGCAATACAATTTCAATTTTGTTCAGATTTAAGAAAGAGTAAGTCAGTACTCTAGGGAGAGCCAGATAAGCCAGGTTGTTGAGAAGTCAACTTCTTAACAATAGCCTCTTGATGATACAGTCTCATTGGAAACTAGATGCTAAATACAAAGCTGTCATTTGATGAAGAATGGCACCCAGATGCTTATGTGAAGGCAATCCAGATAACCTGCATGGCACGTCCTTTGGTGTTCTTTAGAAAATCTTTACCATATATGTGCAAACAAACCCTTGAAGAACTCAGTAAATGTTTAAAAGTTAGGAATTTTCCTATATCTACACAAAATGCGCAGACTTAATTCTACTTCCATAAGTACCAATGATTTGAAAAATCACTACAGGGTTTTTGTTTTTTTCCCTTAACTTTTATTATTACTTGATAAAGTAAATTACATGCATTTTTCTCAAACCACTGAAATATGTAATACCAATGAGCCAAATATAAGATAACCTGAAAGGGTTCATTTATACCATACTAGGCATCCAACTTCTAGTCAAACAGAGAATTTGGTTCCAGAGAAAATTGGACTCATTGTTTTTGTCAAATACTTTGTCAGATAACTGGATTAGAGAAATATTCAGTGCCTTGCTCACCTAGAAAGAATTACATATAAATACTAATCTAGAAAATCCGAAAGAGGATGAAAGAAATTTCCTTTTATAAGATCAGTTAACAAAAGAATGGTTCTGACTTGTAATCCGATTTTCATGTTGATTTTTATAAGCCTGCAGGAGACAGGCACCTCTGGTACTACGGCTCCTCCCATCCCTGGAAGACCAACAATTCTACAGCCTGCAAAGGAAGCACACTGGCTTAGACACAAAACCTCAAAGCCATGCAGGTTGGCTGTAAAGCCAGCATAATGGGAGACATGATATATAAATATATATATATATATTATATGTATGTTTATAAATATATATGTACACATATGCTAATTTACCTTTCTGAGAAGATTCCATTCTGAAAAGAAGCAGTGTAAGTCTTTCTTTTGTCCACAGGCATCACATCAACATAACCCCCGTGATTCTGAACCACGCCAGCATGTACAGCAGCTCTGCAGATACTGGACAGCTGAGGAAGCAAGGAAGAACCCACCATCATTAGGTAATGCCTGCTGAATTTGTCCAGTCTTCTCTCCAATTGTACACAAGGTCACTGACATCCATCTCTCTACGGATTCCCAGTGAGCAACTATAGGATGATGTTTTGTGCATAAAGGAATCTTTCAAAAGTCACAAAGCGTTAGTCGATGAGTCATGTCCGACTCTTTGTGACCCCATGAACTGTAGCCCACCAGGATCCTCTGTCCTATCCATGGAGTGGGTAGCCATTCCCTTCTCCAGGGGTCTTCCTGACCCAGGAATTGAACCAAGGTCTTCTTGCACAGCAGGCAGATCCTTTAACATCTGAGCCACCAGGGAAGCTCATTCAAATTCACAAAGTTAAAGCCAATTTTGATCTAAGACTTGGTTTGTGTATTTTTGTAAATAGTGTGATTTATTTCTTGACCCATATGTAAATATTTAGAGTCTCATTTATTTAAAACTTATTTGAAGCTAAGTTGTGGGTCTGGGGTTTTGTTTTGGTTGGGAGTGGGGAGAGGGAAGGTATTTTGTACTATGACAATCCAGGTAGATTTGGAAATCAACCCTGAAGATCCATTGAAAGGACTGATGCTGAAGCTGAAGCTCCAACACTTCATCCACTTGAATTTGAAGAGCTGACTCACTGGAAAAGACCCTGATGCTGGGAAAGATTGAAGGCAAGAGAAGGAGGTGACAGAGGATGAGATTGTTGGATGGCATCACCAACTCAATGGACATGAATCTAAGGAGGTAATAAAGGACAGGGAGCCTGGCGTCCATGGGGTCACAAAGAGTGGGACACAACTCAGTGACTGAACAACAAAAATCCAGTTGGAGATACCTTGTGGTTTAAAGCAAATGTCCTATTGAAAGCAATTCAAATATCAACAAAATTATTTCAAGTTAAAGCAGAAAACAAAGAAAAGCCAATGCTAAGCAAGTGGAGATCTGAAGGCCAAACTTCAGGGTGGCTGAATGGATAAGATCCCTTCACCAGCTAACCATCGAAACTGCAAACTTGAATACTATCGTCCAAGCAATAAAATGCAAATTAGTTCTTTTTATCTCTACAAGAGCCTGTTTATTATTCTTAAATTTCAGCCTTTGGGACTTCTCTGGTGGTCCAGTGTTTAAGAATCCACCTTGCAGTGTTGGGGGACACAGATTCTATCCCTAGTCTGGGAGCTAAGATCCTACATGTCACAGGGCAACTAAACCTAGGCTCCACAACTACTGAGCCTGCATCACAACTAGAGAATCTGAGTACTGCAGAGAGGGGTCCCACGTGCAACAAATAGGAACTGAGGCAGCCAAATCAATCAATCAATATTTTTTAAAAATTGAGCCTTTTCTAGTCCCCACTCCAGTCACTGACCAAATGTTCCTAGGCTGGATTATCTGCACCCCATTTATATTCAGTTTTGACTTTAAACAACTCACACATAATTATGGATATCTCTATAGTCCCTTTTCCAACATAAGCATGTATTAAAAATGGGGTTGCTTTTCCTATTAGATAATAAAATCTATGCAGAGAAAACCTGCCCAAAAGAATAACCCCAAGAAGAAAAATATGAAGTAACACTCATAGCTTCTACCTAGTTGTGCAAGGCCTATCACTCTGATTTGAATGTTCTGACATGAAGTACCAGGAAAGTTCTATATTCGCATTCTACCAGTTATATAATCAGAATTGGATGAAATTTCTATAAAGGAGAGAATTTCAGTCCCAACAAACACTTTCATTTTTTACACAACTTAATTCTAGAAGTCAATGCTTTTCTTTTGACCAAATAAGTCTTTGGTAGATTTTAATATCTGCTTTCATCCAAATGTTCTACCAAAATTTGTCAATAGCTGAGTAGAGCCTGAGGAAATTCCACAAAAATGAAACACTTAAACTGTTTCAGTATAAAGCAATCTATGCCATAGCCCCAAGGGTCTTTTCTGAACCCACTGGTGTGCTCTTTTCTTATCTCTATGCGCATATGAGTGACTTAATGTGCTTTTTTAAGTTCACATAGGCATGTGCATCTTACGTGACCTTGCTTTATTACTGTGCTCTGAACTCTGCGGCATCAGTCAGTATTTATTAGATCAGAGAGACCGAATGCCAAGCTGTTTAATCCTTTTCGTGTTTTCGCTATATCACAAAAAATACCATACATCTAAAACCTTGAATCCTTACTCTGAGGAATCATTTTATTCACCATTTAAAGTCCCTCACTGAATTAATATTTATATCCAATAGGGTTCATAACAGATGGAATTAAAAGTAACTGTACACATTTCAGTACTTATCCTGTTCTGTTAAAAGGGTATTATCAGCATTTTTCCCAAGGCAATAAAAGTGCTTAGATATAACATTCACTAAATCCAAGCACTTAATATGGTTTGAAACTATTGTTTTGCCCATAACTCTGCAGTCAGCAGGCATTCCAATTTGAGTTCAAAGGTCAGAGAGATTTTCTTTTCCTGGTCACACTTTATAAGAACTAATATATCACAAAAAGAAAAAAAAATTTCTCTGTGAAATCAGTGGAACATTTTTAATGAATGCAGAAATTCACTTCATCTCTAACAAATGAGAAATAAAAGCTCAAAGAAAGAGGGTGTACAAGTTTTAACTCTATAAATGGAAAGAGAGAGAGAGAGATGGGGAAGGGAGTGAGGTTGGGAGATCGTTTCTCATTTGTCCATATCTTGTATCTTTAAAGAGATAATGTATTTTACAGGGGGAATGTGAAGATTATTTCATTAATGGTTGATTCTGTACTTAGCACATAAAAATATTTATATTTCTAACTTACTCTGCATAGTAATACACAATATTTTACCCCATTTCACTGAAATAAGATAAAAATAATCTCAAGCTAACAAATCCTTAACTCTATCAAAGAGATGGCTTATAGAAATCAAACCATATAGGATATTTTGAAAAATTTTCACCAGACATGAATAAAATTAAATTCTTTTACTTAAAGGGACAATTCGGGAAGAATGATTTCTTTACAAATGTCTGATGATTTTATATTTCCCCATTCATATATATCTATTAATTTATTTTTTTTTAACAGACTTTTCTGTGCAAGGTGTTTGCTGAATCACTAAATGTTCTAAGTTCTGTTAAAGCAAGATGTAGGAGCCACAGATTCGATCACTGGGTTGGGAAGATCCCTGGAGAAGGGAAATGACAACCCACTTTTTAATACCTATGAGAACCTATTAATTACTAAATAAAAGGAAAAAATAAAACTAATACGGTTAAAGAAAAGCAACATCATACTTAGCGTCTTTACAGAGAAAGTGGCAGTAATTTAGGACGTAAACAATGACCATGACCATGATTTTGACAGAAAAATCAGAGAAAGGATGTTTACAAATAGAAACAAGAAGCTAAGCACAAACAGTGAGAACCACTGAATTAAGACGCCAGCAGGATTTAAGTTGCAGGTAAGAAGACTGCAATTCTTCCCTGGTGGCTCAGATGGTAAGAGAGCTGCCCACAGTGCAGGAGACCAGAATTCAATCCCTGGGTCAGGAAGATCCCCTGGAGAAGGGAATGGCAACCCACTCCAGTATTCTTGCCTAGAGAACCCAATAGACAGAGTTGCCTAGTGGGTACTCCATGGGATTGCAAAGAGTGGGAAATGACTGAGCAGCTTTCACTACTACTACTACTACTAAGATGACTGCAAACTTGGTGCTGGAGAGAGACTTAGATTTGGAGAATAATTTCAGGGATAAAGGTGAACTAGGAAAAAAACAAACAAACCTGAACATAAATTCACCAAGGGAAATACAGGGGTAACACATACATTTCAGGCCTCTTTTCCCCGATCATATTCCCACAGTATTCTATTGAATAAGTGCATCAAAAATACACTTCTTAAATTTATTTTTGAAACTCTTTGAATGAGATATTGGTGAAAGTGAAAGTCACTCAGTCATGTCCGACTCTTTGCGACCCTATGGACTGTCATCCATGGAATTCTCCAGGCCAGAATACTGAAGTGGGTAGCCTTTCCCTTCTCCAGGGGATCTTCCCAACCCATCTGCCACATAAAATCTAAACTTATCAGCATGGGTTAATATTTACATTCTCCAATTACATGTTTCAAAAGCTGGATCTCTCCCTTCATCCCACAATAGACTGGCTGCAGCCTCTTTTAGCTCTAATTCTCACCGGCTCAAATATAAGCAAGCCTGCGAGGAGCATTTGAGATTTTGCCACGCCCACACAATTTGATGTGTGCCAAGCTGTAAGTACGACAGGCTTTGTTGCTGTTGTTCAGTTGCTAATTCGCATCCGACTCTTTTGCGACCCCATGTACTGCAGCCCACCAGGTTCTTCTGTCCATGGGATTTCCCAGGCAAACGTGCCATGCCCACTTTCAGCTCACTTGCTCTCACCTCCATGTCTCTGGAGAAGCCTTGTGCCCATCTAGTATGTGCACTACTCCTCTTTACCACCTCACTAGAAACCTGGATTGGAAAGCACCATTTATCCACACTGAAGCCATGACAGCTACTCTTCCTGGTCCATCCCAGTGCTGGCATCCATTACAATACACCGTCTACTTGTCTGTTTTTGTGTGTCTTTTAACGATTACCTGTTTTTGATACTATGCTACTTTTTAAATACTCATTTGGCAGTGGAGAAATTGTTTATAAACTCTTAACTATCTAGTTTATACTTCAAAAACTGAAGAGCCAAAAGGAAGATTAAAGAAAAGCGAAATTCTTTATACTTCTCAAGGATGCATCCAAGCTATTTTAGTGTCTGATATAGAATACAATATGTAAAAAAAAAAAATTAGTCAACATAAATTATGCATGCATATTTGCATATGGATATTTATTTTCACTGCTATTCATGACTCTTTTAAGAATATGTATATCAACACAAGAGTCTGTTCTTTTTTGTATACAAATGAAAATATATACATTTAAATACATATGTGAGTATATTTGCATAGATAGATAAATTAGTGCTTGCAGGCTTAGTCCTGTCTGACTCTTTGCAACCCCATGGACTGTAGCTCACCAGGCTCCTCTGTCCATGGAATTTTCCCAGGCAAGAATAGCATTCTTGCCATTTCCTCTCTAGCGGATCTTCCCGACCAAGGGATCAAACCTGTGTCTCCTACATTGGCAGGTAGGTTCTTTACTGCTGTGCCACCTGAAAAGCCCAGATATATAAATACCAAGACCTACATAAATTAGGATACTTACATCAGAATAAATTCGAGTTCCAATTACACGAGCATAATGTGGATTTGCCTGCATACAGTTACGAGGACAGTATACTCTGAAAAATAAAGGCATATTTACAAATACCAAGTAGCTGGTTATTTTAGTCTTTCTTATTAGTAAAACCATAGATATGCATACACAAGAGTAAACTCAGAATTCTAAACCCTACTCATTTTTTTATTGAAGTCTCGATGGTGTATAAAATACATTATAGGTATCAAATAGGGTGACACACAATTCGTACAGGTTTTATCAATTTATAGTTATTATAAAATATTGGTTATATTCACTGTGTTATACATCCTTGTAGTTCATTTCATACATAATAGTCTGTGCCTTTTAATGCCCCTACCTCTGTATTACTCACACAATTCCCTCTCCCCACTGGTAGCCACTAGTTTCTTCTCTGTATCTATGAGTCTTTTTTCTTTTCTTTTCTTTTTTTTTTTTTTTTTGCTGTATTCACTAGTTTACTGTACTTTTTAGATTTCATATATAAGTGATATCATACTGTATTTGTCCTTCCCTATATGACTTATTAAACTTAGCATAATGCCCTCAGGGTCCATCCATGTAGTTGCAAATGGCAAATTTTTATTCTTTTTATAGCTGAATAGTTTTTTTTTCTTCTGAAATAGGTCAATTGTAGAAGCCAGGCAGAGACACAACTGCTTCTACTTATTTATCCACTTCCAGCTTTTGGCACAAATGTGTTTCTTTTCTCCTTTTTTTCTTCCTCTCTCTCTTTCAAAAGAAATTTAGCTGGAAAGCTTTCTAATTTGTGAATTCAAAGTAGAAAGACACATCAGGAAGTATTGTTCTCTCATTATCTAGGAATTTTAACTAATGTGGGTGCAGAAATTAACAAATATATAACTTGGAAAAACTGAACCACTGTCTGCCACGTATATCTCATAGTTTCTTTTCTCTGTTATCATATCTTTGGTATCTCATCCAGTTTCACGGTTTTCATGACAATTTCACTGTCAACTATAAACTGCTGATTTCCAAATTTACATCTCTAGTTGGGGTCCCGTCTCTTAATTCTAAAACTGTATCTATACATCTTGTTGTTTAGTCAATATCTCCATTTGTTTTTATTTTTCACTCGCTAAGTCATGTCCGATTCTTTGCGACCCCGTGAACTGCAACATGCCAGGCTTCTCTGCCCATCACTATCTCTCTGAGTTTCCTCAAACTCATGTCCATTGAGTCAGTGCTGCCATCCAACCATCTCATCCTTTGTTGCCCCCTTTTCCTCCTGCCTTCAATTTTTCCCAGCACCAGGGCCTTTTCCAATGAGTCAGCTCTTCCCATCGGGTGGCCAAATTATGGAGCTGCAGCTTCAGCATCAGTTCTTCCAATGAATATTCAGGGTTGATTTCCTTTAGGATTGACTGGTTTAATCTCCTTGCTGTCCAAGGGACTCTCAAGAGTCTTCTCCAACACTACAGTTTGAAAGCATCAGTCTTCAGCGCTCACTCAGCCTTCTTTACAGTCCAACTCTCACATCCATACATGACTACTGGAAAAATCATAGCTTTGACAATATGGACCTTTGCTGGCAAAGTAATGTCTCTGCTTTTTAAAATACTGTCTAGGCTTGACATAGCTATTCTTTCAAGGAGCAAGCATCTTTTAATTTAGTGGCTGCAGTCACCATCCACATTGATTTTATCTCCACTTAGGCCTAATAAACATCTCAAATTCAGCATGTTTGAAACCAAATTCCTAATCTCCTCCTCCGGTCCCCAAAATCTTCCTTCTTTAGGCTTCCTACAATAAATGTCAATTCCATTATTTGGTTGCACAAGCCAAAGCCTTTATTCTAGCCTTAATCTCCCTCCTTACCTCAACTTTATATTCAACCCACTAGCAATTTCTATTGGGTGTGACTCTGGATTCTATCATCTGACACCCAGCTCACTGCAATAAGCTTGCCTGTGCTCTCTCTGCTTCCAATCTTGCCCCTTCCAATCTACTATCCCCACACACTTATACTGAAGATTACAAGTCCAATCATTTCATTTCTCTGCTTCAAATATTCTAGTGGCTTTCCATCTGATTCAGAATAAATGACAAAATCCTTACAATGACCAATAAGCCCTGAATATTTTCTTCTCATTACCTCTCTGACATTATATCCTACCCCTCTTCCACTTTCTCACCTAGCTCCAGTCACACTGGCTTAATGGTTATTCTTCAAACATATGGAATAATCTTATCTTCTGAGTCATTGTGCTTATCTTTCCCTCTGTATGGAATGTTCTTTCTCCAGATATCCTATTCACTTACTGATACCTTAGCTCATTTTTTCAAAGTTTCCAAAAGGTTTTTGATTTAAACATAGAGTTCAATTATCAGTGTTCAATCAGTCACATGACATTAAAAAAAAATCCACTCCCAGAAATTAAGAAAATGTCAACTGGCACTTTTTAAAATTGATTGGCTCTTCAGAATTCATTCACACCCACTCACTCATGAACTAAAAGAAAATCAGAGCTAAGACTAGGAAAAAAAAACATAATTCATTCTACATAGTAAATCGGAGTCTCAACAAAATGCATGCACGTGTGCTCAGTCATGTCCAACTCTTTGCAGCCCCATGGACTGAAGCCCGCTATGCTCCTCTGTCCATAGGATTCTCTAGGCAAGAATACTATCGTGGGTTGCCATGCCCTCCTCCAGGGCTCAGCAAAATGACCCTATGAAAATCATTATTTGATGAAAGTATCAATTATTTTCCTAAAAGTATTGTAAAAATATTTCAATTGCAACTATCTTTACCAACCGAAGCAGGTCTTCTGCAAGGCAGTTTTTAAAAATGGTACAATTCTTATTTCAATTTCATGCTCCTAAAGTCTGTATGACTCCAGAGTGTATATACTTCCTGTAGCATCTAAACCAGAGTCATTTAAATATAAGTAATATGTGAATCTGAGTTTTTATAACTTTGACTTAAAGGGTTGATTTTAATAAAAGATGCCTTCTGTTGGAGGAAGGGTATCCCCACTGACAACAAAAGTGTTTTTGTATCTGAGAACTGTTGGCCATTCCCTGCCCACCCTACAGGGACAAAACCACCTGCTCTGCCCTTAGGACGAGGCTGTGCAGGCTCCGCCTTGACCATACTTAGCACTTGGTTTGTGGAAGACAGAGGTCAAACACAGTTCAAACTGAGTTAGTTTCTACTTAGGTAATTTCAGTTCCAAGAAAGAATGTAGGAGCTTTTTGCTTGTTTGTGTTCCAATCTCCGGTTTTAACACCTTGTTATTATATACACTTGCGAGAATGTAGACAGTGATCTAGTATTTCTTTCCTTTGACTACAACCTGCATTAAGCTTGAATAAAAATGCTGACACATTTCAACAGTACCTCCTTTTACATCTAATCTTAAGAAAAGATGTTTGGCCCTGATGTGATCTGGATCTGTGAAAGAGTCATGCAATGACCTGACAAGTGACTGACGTGTGTAACTTGTCACTCACTGGGTGGCCAAGCCTCTGTAAAGCTGTCAGAATGAATATATGGGTCTTTTTTCCAATGTGAAAACAAATATTTTTCATAGAGACAAAGACAAAAAAATTTTTTAAACCTACATTTTTTGGAGAAAGGACACTAAGAATGCCTGGAGTGTATGCAGTGTGATGTCCATTGCTCCCACTGCTAGCAGTTTAAGATCAAACACCCTTGAGTCCCAGAGACACCAGGATCTCAGGCAAAAGCAGTTGTCCAGGGTAAAAGTCCCCCATTCACTGGTTAAAAATGAAGAAAATCTAAAACACAGTACCTCGGGCAATGCGAAGCAGGCTTATGGAAAGGACAGAGCTGTTCCACAGTTGTTTCACAAGTGACAGCCTGAACTGAAGTATTCAAACGCAAAAAAATAAGTGAATCCTTCAGAAACAATAATATGCAACAGAATGATAAGAAAATAAGATGAAAAAACAGTGCTAACCTGTTACTTTAGAGACTGTGAAGGAATTGGCAGACTGATATTTGCTAAAGATAAAAATATAAAAATTTCAATCATCAACATCTTACATGCATTGACATCAACATAAATTCTTATATTTTTAAGCCTGTGAAATTTGATTTCATCTTAAACATTTTTATTTAAATATCTAGACAAGGAGTAGTATAAGAATTAATCATCTATTTTATGCCAAACCCATATGACCTTCAAGTATGAACCAAGTTGATACTATTCTTGATATCAGAGAATGACCTCTTTTCATTATCAGTCTCAAAAACTTATAGGCAACAGCATAAAATAATACACATTTGTATCTATATGTTTCTTATTAAAATTAAAATTCTCAATATACGCATGCTCTGTCATCACAAAACAAATTTATTCCTTCGAAAATACAAGGCACTGTAAAAAGACTGCTAAATAATAAGTACCTTAAAGGACTGTGCATTATTCATTTTTTGTTTCCTCTAGTACTCCTTATATGCATTATTAAAGCAGGAATAAAAGAAAAGGCATACCATTATATATGAAATTTTTAATTGGTTTATCTATACCAGGTTTTCAGAAAAACATCTATTGCAAAGGGAATGCTTATTTGTGATGGTACTTTAATTTGACACACTCAGCAAATTTCAAGAGAGTTTCTAAAATAAATAATATAAAACAACTTAATGGAAAAAGTAAATAATAGGATAAATCTTCTCTTTTTTGATTTGTTTTTTCTATTTTTAGTAATAGGATAAATGTTCTTTAATGCAACACCCAGTGTTTGCCTTCCTAAAGTGAATAGTTAACACTGATTACTTATTGATGGTAATTAACAAATATCTGTTGGGTGAATAAGTTAAAAAATAAGAGTTTCTATAAAACTTTTACTTAAGAGAATAATTGCTAATGCCTGAAAAACACACATCAAGCCTTTGAACAAAACTATATATATACCACATCATCCCACCAGTCTTTAAGGATCTTTAATATAAAAAATTCTTTCTAATCATTGTGAATTCCCTACTGTGGAGTTTTTGCAATTGTATAGTTACAAAGAAAGGGCGACTATGTCATATTTCCTAAGAAAAGGCATCCCAAAATGAGATTCAATGTTTATTATTTTACACAGGGGAAACTACAAAGCTTACATTTCAAAAGTCTACATTTTTCTATTTTCTAGAGACTATATGAACATATTTTCTTATAGAATAATATATTTACTATGTTTAATGTGACAAACCTTTCAAAAGTTAATCAATGCTTTTGTTGTTGTTCAGTCATTAAATCGTGTCCAACTCTTTGAGACCCCATGGCCTATAGTGCCCACCAGGTTCCTTTGTCCATGGGATTTCCTAGGCAAGAATACTGGAGTAGGTTGTCATTTTTCTTCTCCAGGGGACCTTCCTGACCCAAGAATCGAACCTATGTCTCCAGCACTGGCAGGCAGATTCTTTACCACTGGGCCACCAGGGAAGTCACCAGGGAATTATTTTTTTATGCTGAGTCAAATTACATTTTAAGGAGAAGAAAGGTGACATAATACATTTCATATTTAGAGACTTTTCAAAATGCTCTTTTATCTAGTACTTAATTTATCTTATTAACAAAGTTAGTGTTGCATAAAATAAGTAATTGTCTTTAAACAAGAAAGGAAGAATATGCCAATCAATTAGTCTTCTTGGGCATTTTCTATCACAGGTGAAAAATGTATTGTTTCACAGTGGGCAAAACTATAAATTTTTACATTCTTAATGACACAAAATTTAAAATTTAGAGTTTTAGCATTATCTGTATAAGTTGGCTCAATGGTAAAGAATCCGCTTGCAATGCAGGAGACACAGATTTGATCCCTGGGGCAGGAAGAGCCCCTTGAAAAGGCAATGAAAACCCACTCCAGTACTGCCTGGAGTATTCCATGGACAGAAGAACCTGGTGAGTTACAGTCCACAGAGTCTGCAAAGAGTCAGACAGGACTGAAGCAACTTACTTAGCATGTATAAGCAAAAGGGTTCAACTGAATTCAGAGACTTTTCCTTCTTTTGCCCATGGATATTATGCAGCTGAAATAAGCCTTTCTATCCTCTCTCTTTATAAATTAAATTCTTCTGTGCTTTGTTCTAAAAGAAAGTAACTCATTGTTGCAACTTAAAATCTCTGGTCACAAGATTATTTAGGTACTTACCCAACTGTTTGAACACCATTTCTATTGGATTTGATGAAATAATGTTTCCTTCCTTGTCTAGTGATATCCACCCAACCACCATCATTGTCTATTATCCCATAATGAATCGCAGCCCTACAGATACTAGATTGCTGGGAGAAAAGAAAGAGAGAAAAGATGGTGAAAATAAGAATTCTGCATGGGATACCACTCATTAATATTTATGGCTTTAAACATTTCTATAAATACATAAACTATTTTCCCATTAAAAATCAAATATTATTTGAAAGGAGTCCACCCTCAAATTTATAATACTTACCATTTCATAATGTACACTGCCAATAACTTTAGCTTTACTATCCAAACAGCCAGCAGGGCATTCATATCTAAATGAAAGAAATGGGAAACAAAATTTAGCCTCTCTGAATATCTGTATAAAATGAAAGTATTTTTGTATCTTGTCAATTAATTTTGAGTGCAGTCATAAATATTACCTATTACAGGTTGTTCCTTTGCACTGATCTCTTAATCTTACTTCACAAGAAACAATTTGAGCTAAAATTTAAAAGATAATAATAATTTAGTTGATGTACAGCTGCTCTGATTCATTCAGACAGTCTAATGCCAAGTTTTTGTCACTCTAAAAATGTTCAAGATTAACAAAATATAGTTGAATATGTCAGCAATGTAAACTTTAACAATTTTTGTAAATAATGCGGAGGTCTTACACATTTGCTGTGTGCTGATGACTTCGTTTCTGTTACTATCATCTGCTACTGTCCGGATGTGGGTGTCATGGACTTGTGACTGCTGCCGTTCAATTTCATTTGTTTCTTCTTCTTGAGGAGGATAGTAACTATCTGATCCTTCTGTTAGAGAAAAGGATTTAAGAAATGAGTTCATCTTAAATGTGCACAAATGATCAAAAATGACCCATCACTATATGCCTGTATAACATTTAATACTACTAGAAAAATCCATACTGTATATTGGCATATGTTTTGACTTACAGTAGTGACCTTACATACTGCATTGGAGTAAATAAAGCAGGTGCATAAACTTTTGAGCCCTTGATTCATTTATGCTACCATTTGGCTAATATCAAATAGAATCATTTTTAAGCTTTCCTTATATTTTAAAGTGAAATCAATGATTCGCTTTCATAATGACACCATGAAATCTATACAGTGATCTAAATGAAGTTGAGGCTTTAGTGAATTTTCATTTCGTTTCTCAAACGAAACCATATTTTCAGGAGGATAACACTTAAAATTTTCAAAAGAATCACATTTAAAATTCTCCTGAAAGGAAATTCAGCCTAAGAAGAATTGACATTTCCTTGTTATTTACCACAATATCAGTTTCCATGGAAAAGTTTCTATTGTAGAAGGAAATTCAATGTGCAGAAAGAAATTCAATGTGCAGAAAGAAATTCAACATGCAGAAATTTAAATTTAGCAATTTAAATGTTTGCATATTTTCCAATGCAAACATTGAATTTAATATTTTTTTCCAGGCTGGCTTATATCAAGGGCTTGATGGGCACATTTTGAAAATGTGGTTATTTTCATGTATGTCCAAGAATTCAGAATCTAAAAATAGGAAGCATTAATTCAGAGGAAAGTCAGCTTTGAAAAACATTGTGGTCACTGACAATGGAGCAAGCAGGTTGGAGCTTTGGGGGTAGAACGGATGGAAAACAGGCTCGCACACAAAGAAAAATATTTTTAGGAATTAAAAATGGCTCATATAACAGAGTGAAATATATGGTTACTTCTTGTCTACTTATTATACCTAATGAGCACTCAATCATTAAGGTAGAAAAGATCTCTCTCTGAGTACTGAAAAGTGGCTTCATTTACACATATTTTCTAATACACTTGGTATGTATTAATCTTCATTTAGTCATCATTAAGAATAAAGTAGTACAAGAGAGTAAAATGTTCACTTGGATACCCCATAACAGGATGACCTTCACAAAGGTTTGTCAGGTAAGTTTTATCCTCATGTGCTATAAGTAAGACACCATGCATTTACTTTATATTTACTTTTGAGGACATCCAATGTATGCGAGACAGCACTTTTTGCAACAGTTTTACATTTTATGTATATATATATATATATATGCACATATATTGTTATTTTGGCATGAGAAATTATATACTTTTGCAGTAAGAAGCAGAGAATTAGTATAATTCATTGGGCATGGTTCAATAAGAGTCACGGATAGGTATTTAGGCAAAAATTTTTAAAGCACTTAAAATAAATTGTGTTAAATTACTAAATTCTTCAAAAAACTGACATTCATGGGAATAATTCTAGCCAACACTATATCAAGATGGTTTTTAAGACTGTATATATACTCATCACTCTGGGATAATTTCAAAGTAGAATTAAGTGGTCATCTGAAGCAATCATGCAACTTTCCTTTAAATATAAATTAGTGTAATAGATTTATTAATGTTATAAATATTCTTAAAATATTTTACATGATTTCTTCAGAATATTTGAAATAGAGTTCTGAAAACTTTTCATGTAATAATTAAATGTGCTTTTGGCTTTTTAAACACAAAATAATGTGGAAGTTGGATTAAAATATAAACCAAACTGAATATTACAACAGCACATACCTTTGTAGCACAAATTTTCTCTACAGCCTCCTCCAAAACTCGGTGGGCAAGCAGAACAGGGCCGGCCATGTTTGTAGGGGGCATGACCCCACCAGTTTCCCCTTAAAAGATAATTCACTCCATTAAGTGGTAGTTTATTTTTCCTATTTTTGAGACATCTTGATACTGTTTTCCACAGTGGCTGCACTAATTTACATTCCCAGCACCAGTGTACAAGGGTCCTCTTTTCTCTACATCCTCACCAACATTTGTTATTTGTATTCTTTTTAATAATAGTATTTCTGACAAATGTGAAGTGACATCTCATTGTTACTAAGTTTAAACATACATTGCTGTCCCATTCTTTTGAAAATATTCTAAATAATGTGCTATATGTATTGTTAAGAATTACAAAACCAAACTTCTGCAAAACACTAACCTCTGCTATGGGATATTCATCTATATTCCATTTGTCTTAATAAAAGAGATTTTTGACTTACATTTGACTGAAGTTTAGTTGTGTAGTAATTTCAATGTAATTATTTGAAGGGTCTTTACACAGGTGAAAATACATTTCTCAGTCTATAGTTTCCCCTATCTAATAAACCCAAATTATTAAATATTTAAACAATATAATAGCACAATAAATAAAACTGAAGGCCTAAAATATGATTCTTATCTTTGCAAAGATCACAGTTTCAATTTTCATATTCCTTTTAAGCACCGATTTTATGCATCAGGCAACCATAATTGTTGCCATATTAAGTAAAGTGAATAAAACCAGTGCACTTTACTTCATAACACATACTGCAAATGAGAAAAAAAGTCAAGACTATAAAGTTGTATCTACATTGTTAAGAAATATTTACATATAAAAGCAGTGCTCCGTCTACTCACTTTGGGGAATAATTGCACACCAGGTAAACAGCTTTGGGCCATATTTGCCCCCAGATGTTCATGTTATGGCACAAATTAATGGCACAGCCTATTCTGCTACTTGTTGCCCACACCACCTACATTAGAGGAGAAAAAAAGGGCTCAGAGAAAGCAGCTTGAGATGAAGTAAGACAACATATCTGAGAGAAAATGTATAGAAGTGAACTCCAGAACCAGCTGTTACCATTCAAAATGAAAGGAGGCAATGTCCAAAAGGATATTTTTCTAGAGATTTTGGGAAGTCCTTAATTTAACTTAAAAAGAGAGAGAGAGATACATAGTAACTCTGAAAGTAAAAGTGAGTATTAGGTGCTTAGTCGAGTCTGACTCTTTGTGACCCCAGGGACTGTAGCCCACTAGGCTCCTCTGTCCATGGGTATTCTCCACAAGAATATTGGAGTGGGTAGCTATTCCTTTCTCCAATTTTCATATATAAAACATAAAAATCTCAATGTTACACACCTTCACAAGCCTAAATGGCTTTTTTTTTTTATGAAGAAACCTACTTAACAAAGGAAGAGAAATTCTCATCTTAAAATAGAAAGTACTAGAGCAAAAGTTTAGGTGTTCAAATTTCTCACATTTTAATGTGTCACTGCCTATTAGGGAACCTCCTGCTGATCTTAATCTTGGACATGCTAAGGTATACAGAAGCATGCTTTATATTCAGTAATAATTGGTCATATAAAGTCTAGAAACAGATCTGTGGTGAGTTTTATCTAGTCAAATCTGCCATTAACTGGTTGATTTAGTAGTTTAGGACATATCCAATGGGAACACTGAGAATTTTTGCAAAAGATAAATGCTGCATGCATCAAATATACTGAATGTCATGGTAAATAAAACCATATTTTTATTTTTGAAAATAAAAAATAATGACATCTAAATACAAAGATGGTAAATTTCCCCCATCTGCATTTATTGGGGCTATATTAAAGTATTTTAAACATAAAAATCACTGAAATAATATGTTTAAGGAAATGTCTATACATTTCTCTATTATTGTTTATAAAAATTTATACGCCTATTCTACATGCATCTATAGATTTGTAATAGCCATAGTAAATGAAATAAGGAAGACAAATGTTCAGTACTCTATTATAAAGTTCTCCTACAAAACACAAACAAAGAAAACTTTGTTAGTTTACACAAATTCAGAGGAATAAAGTATAATATATCCCAGACATACCTGTGTATAATGAGTACATACAGGACCAGAGCATCTGAATGGACAATATGGGTTACACTCATGTTCATATGGGTAGCTAAAGTCTCTGACTTCATCATACCATGCTTGCACATGAAATGTTGGGGGCCTGTATCTTTTGAAAGAAAATAACCACAAAGATCAATTAAGGCTGGAGAAAATATAAAACTAAACATTGCTGAAAGCACTGATAAAATGTGGTAGAGAGGCAGTTCTGTGGAATTTATTCATATTAAACACTTTTGCCCATTACGTCACTAATATATCAATTACTTGAAACAAAAACACGTCTAGGATACTGCTGATCATTCTGCTATAATATTTATTTTTTTTCTTATTTGTCTTGGTGTGACTGCTTGTTTTTCTTTTAGGCACTAAGCCTTTGAAAACTTACAATGATGAATTAGTAAGTATTTCGTTTCAAACTCTTCTGTTTTCAGAAACAAAAAGTTATATTTTAAGCTACCTTCCCCAATGGGCTCCCAAATTCTGTCCAATTGACGGAAGCAAGCTTGCAGGTCCATGTTCCCACAAACAAGTTTCAGCCCAGGATTCTGCAGACCGTTCCAGTTCTACATCCCATGTCTACGATTCAAAACAAAAACAAAATACAGACACGAAAGGATAATACACAGAGAGATTTTGGACATTTCTTTAGAGTATACAGTTAGTTACATTTTCTTCTTTCTGACTTCTTTGCAAAGTCAGCATCTTAATCTGGGTTCTCACCATCTCTCACCTAGATTTTTGCACTAGCCTCCTAATGAATCTCCTTTCATCCATCCTACATCTCTCTGATCTTTTCTATAAGTGTTAAGAATTGCCTGCTGCTAAGTCGCTTCAGTCGTGTCCGACTCTGTGTGACCCCATAGACGGCAGCCCACTGGGCTCCCCCGTCCCTGGGATTCTCCAGGCAAGAACACTGGAGTGGGCTGCCATCTCCTTCTCCAATGCATGGAAGTGAAAAGTGAAAGTGAAGTCGCTCAGTCATGTCCTACTCTTAGCGATCCCATGGACTGCAGCCCACCAGGCTCCTCCATCCATGGGATTTTCCAGGCAAGAGTACTGGAGTGGGGTGCCATTGCCTTCTCTGAAGAATTGCCTAAGTGGGACACAAATATACTTAAGTGATTCCTCTGTCTAATCCCATTGAACAAATCCCTATACACATAAAGTCCAAATCCTCACTTGCAATATCCTCTATCATAAAACCTGTTATTCCTTGCTTTTGCTAGCACTGTTTCCTCTGCAGAACACATTTTTGTCCCAATTATTTGTCAGATAGATCCTTATTCTTATCATGATCCAACTTTATATAATACATTATTGACATATTTTCATTTCTCTTAAATGTAAGCCATTTCCTCCTTTGGCCTCTGAAGCTTTGTTACACTCTTTGCCATGTGGCACAGGTGGTAAACAATCTGCCCACCGACGAAGGAGACTTGAGAGACGTGGGTTCAATCCCAGGGTCGGGAAGATGCCCTGGAGAAGGGAATGGAAACCCACTCCAGTATTCCTGCCTGGAGAATCCCATGGACAGTAGGACCTGGTGGGCTGTAGTCCATGGGGTCGCAAAGAGCTGGACAGGACTGAAGAGACTCAGCGCGGCACTAAGATGCTAGCATTCATTGTATCTCTGTCACAGACTGTGAGTTGCTTGGGGACAGTTGTTTAACTCATGTTTGTAACTTCAGCTTATTATCTATGTCTGTCATATGGACAAGGTGGTCAGTAAATGTTGGCTGAATAAATGAATGGTTAATGAATCTGAATTCCATAAAATAGAAATGTATTTTTGTACACAAAAAATTCAACAAGAGTGACTAACTCACACTTTAAAAATACTTGATAAAGAAACATTTACAATTACAAAATCATTATCAAAATAATTTCATATGCCCCGAGTTTAATATTCAGTTTGTTAATTTGAAAATCAGGCAGCATAGTGAATGGGGTGGTAAAAACAAAGAATTTTCCAATACTGGGTTCAATAGTGGCACAATTACAGGATTCTGGACACGTTAGGAGGATAGAAAAATAGGTCTGGAACTAGAAAATGAGGACACAACCTTAGGTGAAAGCAGTGAAACTGGAGAAAAGCAGACAGACTGAAATAATGTTTAGGAATTTAAATTCCTAGAAGTTGATGGATGACTAAAGGCAGGCGGTGAGGGAAAGAAAGGAAAAAAAAAGACTGATAAGATTACCAAACTGTGAGAAAGAAAAACAGAAAGAGAAATAGATTGTTGTAATAGAAGTGTATGTCTCTGCACTTCGATGCAAATTTCAAGGCTGACGGGTGAGGTGTCTGTGATACACACAGTATATATGTCAAGTGGAGAGTGGAGATAGACAATTGAGGTTCTGGGGAAAGAAATATACTCCAAAGACATGAAGTTATTCCTTCAGGAAGATGATACAGAATGAGAAACAACTGTAAAGAAAACTCTGGGGTTATCAAAATTGAAGAGGAGAAAAAAAAAGTTTAAGTAAAATGAACAAGGAAAAGTGGAATCAGAAAGGCAAAGGGAAAATTGAAATAGTATTAAATAATAAAAGGCACAGGACAAGAGATTCCAGGAGTAGAGAGTGGGCAATTAAGCTCAAATGTCACAGAGAAGTCGAAGAAGATGAGGTCCGCTCGGTACTAGTTCATTATTAAGAGCAACTTAAGGGATTTCCCTGCTGGTTCAGTGTTTAAGAATACACCTTGCAATGCAGAGGAGATGGGTCTGATCCTTGGCCAGCGAGCTGAGAATTCACATGAAAGTGTTAGTCACTCAGTCATGTCCCACTCTTTGCAACCCCATGGACTGTAGCCTGCCCGGCTCCTCTGTCCTTGGAATTCTCCTGGCAAGAATACTGGAGTAGGTTGCTATTCCCTTTTCCAGGCAATCTTCCCCACCCAGTGATTGAATCTGGGTCTCCTGCATTGCAGGCAGATTCTTTACCACCTGAGCCACCAGGGAAGTCCTTTTAAAGGATGGAAGAAACCTAACCATGCTTATAGGTCAAAAGGACAAGATACTAGAAAACAAAACAAAAGGAAAGAAAAAGTATGTGTGAAGAAGGGAAGTTTCTTCATTCTATATATGAAGGTGAAGTCGCTCAGTCGTGTCCGACTCTTTGCGACCCCATGGACTGTAACTTACGAGGCTTCTCTGTCCATGGGATTCTCCAGGCAAGAATACTGGAGTGGATTGCCATTTCCTTCTCCAGGGGATCGTCCCAACCCAGGGATCGAACCCGGGTCTCCCCGCATTGGAGGCAGATGCTTTAACCTCTGAGCCACCAGGGAAGCCCCTTCTATGTATAGTCTCCATATAATCTTGCAACAAACATTCTTGCTAATTCAACTGTGGATCTGAAATACGTAAAATAATGCTTTCAAAGCCAGAAAAAGAAAAAGTATACAAAATTAGGATAATACTGGAAAATCCCATGGACGGAGGAGCTGGGTGGGCTGCAGTCCATGGGGTCTCAAAGAGTCGGACAAGAGTGGGCGACTTCACTTTCACTTTTCACTTTTATGCATTGGAGAAGGAAATGGCAACCCACTCCAGGGTTCTTGCCTGGAGAATCCCAGGGACGGGGGAGCCTGGTGGGCTGCCATCTATGGGGTCACACAGAGTTGGACACGACTGAAGAGACTTAGACATCTTTATTATCTACCAAAAACACATAAAAAGAATATTTACATGCCACCAAAAAAACTAACAGTATAAAAGTATCTGGATTTCATAAAAACTTGAATTTCACTTTGAATTAATATCTAATGTTTGAGACAACTGGTTTTGTGGTATAGACATCAGAAACGTACGCTATCAATAAATATCAGGTAAACACTTTGCAAAATGTGAACATACTATTAATTAAATTCATTGCTTAAATTAGACCTAATTTTATAATTACATATTATGTAAGATGCAAAGGCATAATTCAAATTACTGTCATTATTTACCCAAACAAATTGGGTAAAAAACAAAGAATTTGACTGAAGTCCCAAAAAATGAGCAAGATGCTGATTTCCTTTTGTATCCAGATGGTCAGAGAGACAGTCATCTCTCAAAAGCAAGCTTACTTCTAGGTAGAGTTCCCTGGTAAGTAGGTTTTCCTTAAGAGACAAACAAATTTTTGCCTTCAATCTTGAAAATCAGGTTCTTGCATAATATTTTAGTCATACTCATGGCTCAGCGGTAAAGAATCCACCTGCCAATGCAGAGACTCGGGTTCAACCCCTGGGTCAGGAAGACCCCCTGGAGGAGGAAATGGCAACCCACTCAGGTATTCTTGCCTGGAAAATCCTTTGGACAGAGAAGCCTGGCGGGTTACAGTCCACGTGGTCGCAGAAGAATCAGACACAACTTAGCGCCTAAACAACACAACCACAGTGAAAATATATTTATCCATAGCTTTCTAATCTAGCAACAAAGCAACCTCACAAAGAGCAGCCAGGTACCAGAAGAAAAACACAAACATTCCTAGATGGGGAAGGAAGAAAAAAAAAAAAAAGGCCTCGAAACCATTGGAATGGTTTTAAAACACTCTTCCTATGAAGGTGGAGTTGAATTCCCTCCCCTTTCCTTCAAGTTGAGTTAGATAGTGGCTCTCTTCTAACAAACAGAATAGCATTGTGAGATTTCCCCAGCTAGGTTAGGAAATAAAGCTTCTATCTGATTCTTTCTCTAAGACACACATCTTAAAAGACCTGAGTCAACAAATTAGGATTTCAGCTACCCAGAAGAGGTAGCTAAAAAATAAGATGGAGAGACCACACAGAAACAGACAGAGAGATGGAAGAGGAGTCCCTACTGTTTGTTGTTTTCCTAGCCCAGACACGGGACTTGTAAGTTTGCCTGTCCAGGTCACTACAAACAAGTAAAAGCCCCAAAAGAAGAACCACCCAGCTAAGGGAGTTCTTAAGGCCCTTACTCAAGGTCAATTTACTCTTGTGTTACACACAATTCTACAACCTTACACGTCAGTTTTCCTACAAAATTGATGGATTCTTTCTAGAGAAAATACACAACTATTTCCAAGTTCACAAATATGCTGTATATCCAAAGTTTGTTTTCATATATCTGTTGTGTAGAAACTGGAATAAAATCTACAACATATCATTCAAATGCTTCAGGCTATGTTTTCTTATTTGCAAAATATGTCAGTTGAGATAGAAGACAACTCAGGTTCCTTTAAGGACTAAAATTCAATTGTTGACTATATATTATGGACAAGTTGTTTTTACAGCATGACTTCTCTTCTATTTAATCCATTAAAAATGGGGTTGGGGGCATCCCTGGTGGTCCAGTAGTAAGATACTACCTTCCAATGCAGGGGGTGTGGGTTTGATCCCTGGGTGGGAAACTAAGACCCCACATGCTGCAGGATGTGGCCAAAATTAAAAATAAACAACACTCACTAAAAATAATAAAATAGGGAGTGGAGCATATCAAATTAACTATGATAATGCTAAAACAGGGACAAGCATTATTTTAATGCAAGAACTGAGGCAAAGAGCATGCAGCTAAAATTTGCTATCAATATTTAATAAATATTAGTGACAATTTTGAAAGTAATCAGTTGAAAAATCTAATCAAGCCCTGCTATTTAGGATAAGTTCAGTAATAAGAATCAAGAACATTCTTTTTAAAAAAAATCACTGAAAATATAGCTGTCCTGGAAGAAATACTATCATATAACATGACAACAGCACAGAATATATATTTTTATGCTACAACATAATATTTCAGGTTTGAAGACAGGCAATAATTCATACCCATCCCATTTAAATGCAGGTTACTCTCTATACATTTCTATTTAAATTCAGGATTGTAAATTAAATCAAGATGGCCTAACCAGCTTCATTTTTTCTCTCTGAACTATTCACCCAGGACTAATTTAAAGCCAAGCCACACTTAAAATTACCATTTCTTTATAGAACGGGTACTTGAGGTGTGCAGAAATAAAAACCACTCTATTTTCCAGCTAGATGAATAAGCTGTTCCTTCTGAGAACACAGTAAAGTCTTCAATTTAAGTTTTATTACTAAAAGAAACATTTAGAATATTATTAACATACTTTGTCTCCAGGGTCATTTTTCAACCAGTTGAACACAGTGGCTCTATCATTTCCCGTGTGTTATGTATATGAGAAACCTTAAACCTTGACAAAGGTCTTTTAAAAGTAAGCCTTGAAATTTACAGTAGTTTTAGCACTAAAAGGGCTTCCTTGGTGTCTCAGATGGTAAAGAATTTGCCTGCAATGTGGGAGACCTGAGTTCAGTCTCTGGGTTGCGAAGATCCCCTGGAGAAGGAAACGACTACCCTCTCCGTGATTCTTGCCTGGAGAATTCCATGGAGAGAGGAGCCTGGCAGGCTCCAGCCCACGGGGCTGCAAAGAGTCAGATACAACTGAGCAACTTTCACTTCACTTCACTTTAGCACTAAAACAATATGTTGTAAAATCTGAAAATTATGTTGCTATCTAGACATATACAGAAAATTCCATTGACTGCTCTTCTTTGTGAAATGTGGTGAGCATACACAATTCTTACTCCTACCAGAATACCTGTTATGCTGTTATAATAACAGTCAATGACAGCTGCAAATCGTTGAGGAGTGCAGTTTTTAATAGAGTTACTATTGCTGGCCTACCAGAGGTTGCATCCCTATACATGAGCAAAGACAATCATTAGTAACATAACTCACTCTCTTTGATACTGAGAATAACTCCTCTCTTAAAAAGGATTCAGTTCAGTTGCTCAGTTGTGTTGGACTCTTTGTGATCCCATGGACTGCAGCACGCCAGGCTTCCCTGTCCATCACCAACACCCAGAGCTTGCTCAAACTCATGTTCATCAAGTCGGTAATGCCATCTAACCATCTCATCCTCTGTCGTTTCCTTCTCCTCCTGCCTTCAATCTTTCCCAGCATCAGGGTCTTTTCCAATGAGTCAATTCTTTGCATCAAGTGGCCAAAGTACTCAAGTTTCAGCTTCAGCATCAGTCCTTCCAATGAATACTCAGGTCTCATTTCCTTTAGGATTGACTGGTTTGATCTCCTTGCAGTCCAAGGGACTCTCAAGAGTCTTCTCCAACACTACAGTTCAAAAGCATCAAATCTTTGTCACTCCACTTTCTTTATATAGTCCAACTCTCACATCTATACATGACTACTAGAAAAACCACAGCATTGACTAGATGGACCTTTGTCGGCAAAGTAATGTCTCTGCTTTTAATATGCTATCTAGGTTGGTCACAGTTTTTCTTCCAAAAGATTTTCAAATATATTTTCTTTACTATTGTACATTTATAGTCGCCAAGTTGTGTCCAACTTTTACAACCCCCTGGGCTGTAGACCACCAGGCTCCTCTGTCCATGTGATTCTCCAGGCAAGAATACTGGAGTGGGTAGCCATTTCCTTTTTTTAGCAGATCTTCCCAACCCAGGTATCAGACCAGCATCTCCATGATTGATATGCAGATTCTTTACCACTGAGCCACCTGGGAAGCCCATTTACGTAACCTTAAAATTCTTGTCCTGGAAATCACTGTCATTTTGCAGTGTCAAAATTATTGTTGCAGTACATTAAACCAGAGTTTAACACAATGTTAATTAGTCACTAGGAATCTGCCTTAAGAGCGTTTTCTTATAATTGAAGCTTCAAAATTATTAGTACAAAAACTAAAGAGAATAGTAGACTATTTTTCAAATAAAAGTCAAACATTAATTTGAACTTTTTAGTTAATTATTAATACTAAAGACTGTATTAAAGCACATGGAGTAAAGTTTTGTGATATCATCTGCTTGATTTCTGTACTTAGACTCTTCACACATAAATCCTCAAAGATGAATTGTAGGCCAAGGAAACCAGAATTGAAAGAGACACGTGTACCCCAATGTTCATTGCAGCACTGTTTACAATATCTAGGACATGGAAGCAACCTAGATGTCCATCTGCAGGCGAATGGATAAGAGAGCTATGGTACACATACACAATGGAATATTACTCAGCTATTAAAAAGAACACATTTGAAACAGTTCTAATGAGGTGGATGAAACTGGAGCCTATTATACAGAGTGAAGCAAGTCAGAAAGAAAAACACCAATACAGGATATTAACTCATATATATGGAATTTAAAAAGATGGTAACGATGACCCTATATGCGAGACAGCAAAAGAGATACAGATATAAAGAACAGACTTTTGGACTTTGTGGGAGAAGGTGAGGGTGGGATGATTTCAGAGAAGAGCATTGAAACATATATTACCATATGTGAAATAGATCACCAGTCCATGTATGAAACAGGGCACTCAAAGCAGGTGTACCAGGATAACCCTGAGGGATGGAGTAGGAAGGGAGGTGGGAAGGGGGTTCAGGATGGGAGACACATGTACACCTGTGGCTGATTCAAGTCCATGTATGGCAAAAACTACCACAATACTGTAATTAGCCTCCAATTAAAGTAAATTAATTTTTTAAAAAAGGATGAGTGGTAGGGATGGAAATGACAGATGTCTCTTTATCCACAAAGATACTGATGAGCACTTCCTGGTGAAGGTGTCATGATAATTAGTCTACCGAAGGAAATAACTCTAAATGACACTGAAGATGTAAGTATTTTATTTCATATATTGGGTTATCCAAAAATTTGTTCAGGTTTTTCCATAAGATGGTACAGAAAAAAATCCGAACAAACTTTTTGGCCAACTCAATAGTTTAGCTTCACCAATGAAAAAGACATTATGAGTAAACAAATAAATTTTAATAGGAAACTGACCAGCATGATCTAACACTTTTAAGTGCACATAGAAATAATCTACTGACTAGAAACTCTCACATAATTTAGAAACTGTTTAATGTCATTCTAAACAGGGAGAAATAGGACTTAAGATTTTCTACCATTCTAGAAAACCCCATCTATGTGGCTTAAGCTATGATAAGTCTTTTCGAAGATATGCTGAGACATGAAAAGACATAAGTCTTTTCGAAGACGTTCTTGCCTGGAAAATCCATGGGTTTTCAAGATACATGCAAAAAAAAAAATGGTCCTTGACTATCTTACTGGACTTTTAAAACATGCATTGCTGTCTGGCAAAGTAACAACATCAAAGCACAAGAGTGTTTTGAAAATGCAGTTACGCTGGACATCTAGATCTTAGCTGAAACCTCTGGTCTTATATTCCTACCAAAAACTATAAATTACAATGAAACTATAAAATTTGAAAATGAATTCCATGAATATCTGTCTTTTTAGATGTATATATCTGCATACAGACGGAGAAGGCAATGGCACCCCCACTCTAGTACTCTTGTCTGGAAAATCCCATGGACAGGGAAGCCTGGTAGGCTGCAGTCCTTGGGGTTGCAAAGAGTCAGACATGACTGAGGAACTTCACTTTCACTTTTCACTTTTCATGCATTAGGGAAGGAAATGGCAGCCCACTCCAGTGTTCTGATGACAATAGAGCTATTTCTTAACTAAGAAGCAAAAGTTGATTTGTGACTTTCAAGACTGCAAAACTAAAGTGTTAGTTGCTCAGTCAGGTCTGACTCTTTGTGATCCCATAGACTATAGCTCACCAGGCTCCTCTCTCCCTGGGATTCTACAAGCAAGAATACTATAGTGGGTTGCCACGCCCTTCTCCAGGGGATCTGCCCAACCCAGGGATCAAACATGGGTCTCCTGCATTGTAGGCAGATTCTCTACCATGTGAGCCTCCAGGGAAGCCTAATTATGATTCTAGAGAACTGTTTCTGAATCATCACTATTGGAAAAAGTTTTAATACTGTGCCAAACAGAGAAATACAACTGAAAACCTTCAATAAAACTTCCCAGTAAAACTTCAGCATAACTGAGTAAGACAAGAAGTTATTCTCAACAAACAGTTAACCCCAGGTATCTCTTCAAGCTTAGTCCTGAAAACCCAATGGTAAATCTTCGAATTAAGGCACAGACTTTCACATGTAATTTTTCTACAAAGCTAAAAGGATGATCAGGATTTTCTAGCCAGCTCATGAATGTACAAGCAGTTGAAGAAAATCAAAAACACATAGAGCTATCTCTTTCTAAACACCGCCTTTAAAAGATAATTCTTATCCTGCCAGCCCTTCTGGAAAAACAGGTTTATAAATATCTATCATATGTCAAAACACAAAACCCTCTCAAACCACTGTTGTGTTTTCTATTTACATCAGAAAGTGCAATCCCCAAATCTGATGGAATAAGCTATCAATGTGATCTGCTCAATAGCAATTAACTGGAGCTCTAGGAAAGAACTTGTTTCTCAATGGAAATAACACAGTTGACAGTTCACAATGCTTCAGCTTCAAATTCCAAAAATAATGCCTCATTATAAAATCTTAGCCACCTTCTTTTCACCCTGATGGTGGTATTATCAGAACTATAATGAAGAGCCAGACATCAAGGAGATCAATCAATCATTCAATCTATGCTAAAAGAATCTATGAGGTTTTTGTGACAAAGTCATCTGGTACAAAAAGCACTAGAAAATAGTACATTCCTTACAACTTGGAAATTACCTCAGGTGTTTTAGCTCCTGTGCTTCACCTGCTTTGAAAAGACTTTGTAATTACAGGGAAAATGCACGAGGCTCAGATTTCAAAGAGAACACCTGTGTTTCTGGACAGAGAGGCTTTGCCAGGTACTGAGGAAACAGCAGCATCACCCCAGGGCAAGGCACATATGAGGGTCTCCTGGAAATGACAGAGATGTGAGACAGATATGGCAGTGTCTTACCTAAAATCTACTTCAAAACAAAGCCTTGGAAGTCTTAGCAAAGGAGTGACTTAATGATTGAGGAAACTCCCTCTTCAGTTTACTAAAATTAAAATAATTTTTGGAATAAAAATTTCATGTGTGGGTGAACTCACAAGATCATTTTAGTTACACCCACTGTTTTGATATTATATAGACAGACTGAACGCATGATGTAAGGCAAACTGTCCTGTGACGCTGCAGAGCCGTGAAATCAACAAAATCCTTATCTTTCTCCAGAATGTCTGCTCATTTGCATCTCATCTCCTTGCCTGCTGCTGCTGCTGCTTAAGTCGCTTCAGTCGTGTCCAACTCTGTGTGACCCCATAGATGGCAGCCCATCAGGTTCCCGTCCCTGGGATTCTCCAGGTTGCTTAGGCCCTCCCAAATCTGGCTATAACTTACTTGCCTACCTCACTTACCATCCACCTCTTCTCAACCTGAGCTGACTCTACTGCTGACCCTACTGGAACATTAAAATGCCTGTACATCATCAGGAGATCTTGTTAAAATTCAGATTCTGACTCAGTAGGTCAGGAGAGAAATCCAAGTTATGACATTTCTAACAGAAGCATTCAGTGAATAACCATACTTCAAGAAGCAAGGTTCTAGTACCTATCCATTCATATTTCTCGGCCACTGAAGCCATCAGAAATTTTCCTCTATGAGACTGTTCTTTCTTTCCTCCCCTCCTTGGTTACTTAAACTTTATCCTTTCTCCAAAGTCCTGTTAACAGTCTCTCTCCTCTCAGAAGTCATTTCAACCACAATACGTATTCTATTTATCTCACCCTTCTCTGAATTGTCTTATTAAAGACAACAATCACTATGTGTTCTCTGACATCTGCTTCTACTTTGGATTTTAATTCTCAAAGCAGAATTTTAAATCAAAAACTGTCTCATACCTTTTCTGTGTTTTCCATGTCACCTAATATAAAACTTGACATACAGTATATTACCAATATGTACTCATCGATTTTCTCTAGCCTCAGCTGGCCTGGCCTGGACAATAACTTGGATCACAAATACGGGACCTAATACCCTGCATCAAACATACTAGTGTGCTATAAAATCAGGTGAAAGGGTATTCATGATGCTGCTGTTGTTTATTAGCTAAGTCGTGTCTTAGCTATTAGCTAAGTCTTTTTGCAGTCCCCCGTACTGTAGCCCTCTAGACTCCTCTGTCATGGGATTTCCCAGGCAAGAATTGGAGTGGACTCCCATTTCTTTCTCCAGGGGATCTTCCCATCCAGTGAGCAAACTTGTCTCTTCCACATTGGCAGGTGGATTATTTATCACTGAGCCACCAGGGAAACCCAACTCATGACATACCTAGGCTAAAGACAAATTTTTGAATAGTTGAACATGGATTATTTTTGTAAAGGCCATATCTTTTTACTGACTTTGCGATAAATTCAAGGCTATAATGCTTTCATTGCTTTTGTTGCCATTTAGGAGAGGAGTTGTTAATCTTTCAGTTCAGTTCAGTTCAGTCGCTCAGTCGTGTCCGACTCTTTGTGAACCCATGAATCGCAGCATGTCAGGCCTCCTTGTCCATCACCAACTCCCAGAGTTCACTCAGATTCACATCCATTGAGTCAGTGATGCCATCCAGCCATCTTATCCTCAGTCGTCCCCTTCTCCTCCTGCCCCCAATCCCTCCCAACATCAAAGTCTTTTCCAGTGAGTCAACTCTTTGCACAAAGTGGCCCCAGTACTGGAGTTTCAGCTTTAGCATCATTCCTTCCAAAGAAATCCCAGGGTTGATCTCCTTCAGAATGGACTAGCTGGATCTCCTTGCAGTCCAAGGGACTCTCAAGAGTCTTCTCCAACACCACAGTTCAAAAGCATCAATTTTTAGGTGCTCAGCCTTCTTCACAGTCCAACTCTCACATCCATACATGACTACTGGAAAAACCATAGCCTTGACTAGACAGACCTTAGTCGGCAAAGTACTGTCTCTGCTTTTGAATATACTATCTAGGTTGGTCATAACTTTTCTTCCAAGGAGTAAGTGTCTTTTAATTTCATGGCTGCAGTCACCATCTGCAGTGATTTTGGAGCCCCCAAAAATGAAGTCTGACACTGTTTCCACTGTTTCCCCATCTATTTCCCATGAAGTGATGGGCCCAGATGCCATGATCTTCGTTTTCTCAACGTTGAACTTTAAGTCAACTTTTTTCACTCTCCTCTTTCACTTAATCTTAAGACTATATTTAAGAGACTTCAGTATTTAAGGAAATCATTTAGTAATTGAGAAAGTACAATACCATCAATCAGTTCTCTAAGTCTTGATCTATTAACATGCCAAAATCACTGCAGATGATGACTGTAGCCATGAAATTAAAAGACACTTGCTCCTTGAAAGAAAAGTTATGACCAACCTAGAAAGCATTTTAAAACTAACAGCATTTCCTTGTTGAAACAGAATTCATCAAATCCTTTTTCATTCCACCCATTTTAGAATCACTGCTGAAAATCTTGTCATTTTTCTACTTTTTATTCATTTCATTTTTTCCCCTTCCAGTTAACATAAATGGAGCTTAGACTATGTGTCAGCCTCTCAGCTGAGGAAATGCAGAAACTACTGAAGCACAGTTCCTTCCCACAAAGGAAGGTAAGGCAAGAGAAAGAGACAAGGATGTCAATAACAGAGAGAGACAGGTATGAAACGCTGTAGAAGCCAAGGAACTGGGGTTAGAGTGTACCTAACTTTGGACAGGTGGGTTTAGACAAAAAAGCAGATTAGTCTTTAGGTGAGTCTTGAAGGAAGAGGAGAAATTCACTGGAGAGAAAACAAGATGCACATAAGTCATTCCAGCATCTGCAAAAGCAACAGCTTGGTAAGATGCCTACAGCCTAAAAGCCCAAGGTATATGGAATAAAGATGCAGATGATTTTTATGAAAGAGCACTTCTTTTCATTTGTTTAGATGTATTCACTACATTCACCGAACTCAAGAAACAAAACTCTTCTCTCAGCCTTTTCTTTCTAGACAGGAGTTCTGAGGTTATACTTCGTCTTCAGTCAAAAGCCTCCCCTCCCCCACCTCTTTCTTTTCTGGCTTTAGTTTCCTGTCTCTGGACAACAGCTGATATCATTATAGGTTTTTTTGAGCCCATCAGTCAATCATTCAATATTTCAGATTTGGATTTGCCATGTCTTGAACAAACACAAGATACAGTTTCATATTTTATTCCTAGCATCTTTATTGGATTGTCTCCTGTTCAGATAAGGTTACCTGAACTGTGTTGAGTTGCAACAGCAACACAAAGGGGAGAGTTATAAAAAGTAACTCCCATGCTCATTCTTGCGTCTTATCTAATAGCTCATTCTCTGATCTAGCTGACCTTTTCTACACCCCCACACCTACCCCCCACCCCTCACCTCTGTGTTCTTGCTCACTTCTGAATTCTACTTCCTTCCTTCTCATTCATGTGGCTTTTGAGTTTATCCTGTCATTGACCGCACCTCTGTTTTCACTACCCCACAGAACTGTGCCATTAACTGATTTTGAGATTCCATTTTCCACCACTCCTCCAAGTAGATAGATTTAAACAGTGGGTCTTGGGAAATCTTATTGTTTAAGCTTCTCTATCTTTTGGTTTCTAAGCACTTCATGAAAGGGAGTGATTTCTATTTTCCTGCACTAATAATTAAGAGTTGCTCCCTTAGGGAAAAGAGAAAGTGAATGTGAGAGTTGAGGTGAAAAAGGACTGGATCCTAGAGTCAATTTTTAACGTGTTTTTTTAGACTTCACTTCCTCTGGACAGCTTCAAGCTTTCTACTCAGAGTTCCATTCCCAGTGCCTGTGGGACTGCCACAGTGGCAGCCACATCACCTGGGAGCCTGGGAGGAATGCAGAAGGTTGGGGGCCACCAGACCTCCTGAGTCACAATCTGCATGTTAACAAGATTCCCAGGGAATTCATATGCACAGTAAAGCTTGAGGGACTCTGATTTCTATTCCCCAAATCATACCTAGCTGCTTTTTCATGAAAAACATTTTTGCTACCCTTAATTTTCTGGTGATTGAAAATTTTCTTTGATTAAACACTTAAAACATAAAACCTGTCTAGCCTATTAAATAATGTCCATGTTCATATTTTACCTTTGTGGTTGATGAGCTTCTAATAAAGAAAATCTGTTTCCTTTTCTGTAATAAGCTATCAAGAAAAGGTTGACTTAGTTAACTTAATTGCATTTTATTGATTCTATTAATCAGTTTAAAGAAAAAGAGAAAAGAAAAAGTAAGATTCATTGGCTTATAGTTCTAGCTTCTTATATTAAACTCACCAGTTTAATAACCCACTAATCCAAGTCACATATCTGGGTCATTCCCATAATTTATTTTTTGGAGTTCCCATACAATTAGTTGTATTTAACCTCCAGTCTGCAATTTGAACCTCAAACACATTATGCGGTCTGTATCTGTACTTGATTTGTATTACAGAATATCGGAACACTTTTAAAATCAACCCCCTTCTCCCACTCTGGCTAACATGATTTTAATCTCATTCACATCTCTAGGAGCTGCCTAGTCAAATACCCTCAGAGGTCAAGCAGGTGACACCATGTGCAATGGCTGTAAAGAGTGGTGTGACCTACGGCAAACCAGAGAAATCATTACTTTAAATCTTCCTGCTTTTTGGAAATAGTTGACTACTACATATGATAGGGGAGAAGGCAATGGCACCCCACTCCACATGATAGGAATACATACTGTTGTAAATTTCCCTATCAGATTTTGTAACTTAAAGCATAGTGAAACAAGTGAATACAAAGCAACTCAAAACATCTCATGCATTTGACTCCACAGAAATCTCTACGTAATAACCCCAAAAATACCTGTTCATCATATCCCATCCTCATACCACTCCATTCCTGCCCTCTCAATCTCAGCTGATAATCTTGCTCCATACTTCACTGGGAAAAACAGAATTATTCATATGAAAATTCTCTTTTTCCACTAAATACACCAAATGTACCTACAGCCTCAGCCCTTCCTGTCAGAAGAAAAAAACTGACTCTGCATTTATATTTTCTCCCTTTCATGTCAAGCACTTTTACAATCTGTGCATTTCCATCAACTTTCAAGCATACTCTTTAAAAAACAAAACCAAAAACATTGCCATATACCCATGTAGTGCTAATTCCATTCCTCAAATTGTTCTCAGCTTTCTTTGCTTATTTCTTCTTTCTGCTCAACCTCTACATATTGCTGGGCCATGGCACAATTTAAAGCATTCAACCTTCATCCATAAAAATCTTCTTGGATGGTTTTATTCAGTCAGTAAAGATGGTTCTTTACAGCATCCATGCATCATTTCCACACTTTTGTCTCAAGTCCCACTTCTCCACCGACCATTAACTCAGCTGAGGATAACAAGGCAATGCAAAATAAGCTTTGCCTAAAGGAAACCCTTGATTTCATCCTTACCTTCTCTTGTTTCTCTTCCTGTCTCAGTAAATGCTTTAGTTATCCATCAATATGCTTAAGTAAGCATATTGGGCTTCCCCTGATAGCTCAGATTGTAAAGAATCTGCCTGCAATGCCGGAGACCCGGGTTCAATTTTGGGTTGAGAATATCCGTGGAGAAGGGATAGGCTGCCCACTCCAGCATTCTTGGACTTCCCCTGTGGCTCAGCTGGTAAAGAAGCCGCCTGCAATGCAGGAGACCTGGGTTCCATCCCTGGGTTGGGAAGATCCCCTGGAGAAGGGAAAGGGAACCCACTCCAGAATTCTGGCCTAAAGAAGTCCATGGACTAATGTAGTCCAGGGGGTCACAAAGAGTAGGACACGACTGAGCAACTTTCACTTTCACTTTTATGCTTAAGTAGAAATCTTTAAAAGTCCTCCTTATCTTTCACCCTTCATATTAAATTTATCAAAAACCCATCAGCAATGCTATTTAAACAGACTTGAAATCACCCACCTCTCTCCATGTTTACCACTGTCACCTGGCCCCAGCCATCATCATCTCTCATTAGAATATAACAGTGGCTTCCTACCTATCTCTTTGTGCTTTCACTATGAATCCTCCTGCAACCCATTCTCCAAGCCACAGAGTACTTATATAAAACTGGAAATAAGACCAAAAGTCAGTCCTAGCCTTCTTTGTGGTCCCTGAAGACTCCCACCTCATTTCTGACTTAAAGACCTTTTACCTGATATTCCTGTTGCCTAGATCTCTACAGCTTTGTTTAGTTGACTCATTATTCTAATTTAGCTCTCAGCTCAAAAGTCATTAATTTAGAGAGGTCTTCCCCAACTACTCAGTATGTTAGCTCCACCTCTATCATGCACGCATGCTAAGTCACTTTAGTCATGTCCAATTCTGTGCAACCCTACGGGCTGCAGCCTGCCAGGCTCCTCTATCCATGTGATTCTCCAGGCAAGAATACTAGGGTGTGTTGCCATGTCCTCCTCCAGGGAGCTTCCTGACCCAGGGATCGAACCTATGTCTTCTACGTCTCCTGCATTGGCAGGTGGGTTCTTTACCATTAGCGCCACCTCGGAAGCCTCCACATCTGTCATGCTCCATCATCTCACTTTGCTTATTTTCATTAACTTGTTGAACTTTTTCGAAAATGGTGCCTTGTACAAAAATGCTCAATCAGTATTTGTTGAATTAAATTCTTTGTAAATGACAAATTTATCAATTAGAATAAAAAATTGTTTTAATCAATTACAAATGCCTTTCTGTACCTTCTTGAAATTCTGACAGCAACAGATACTTAGGAAAATAAAGAAAGGGTTACTTAAACATACTTACTGTTACACCTTCACCAGACAATTCATTACCACTTGAATTTTAACATTTTCTTCCAGTGAACTAAATATTCTATGTAACGTATGCATATATTGTGTTCATGGTGTTCTCAGAAAGAGTCAGACACAACTTAGCGACTTAACAACAACAATTTATATATTATACATGACAACATAGAAAACCATAAAATGCTAGTTTTATAAACTTAAATTCAATTAGTAAAAATCATTAAAAAGATGAGAATTTAAGTTTTAAATCCTGTATAATTACTTGGTTTATAAATTCCCAAGATAAGTATGTGAGAGAACACAGGTGAACAATAGCAAATAATGTTCTTGAACTAAATGTCATTCTTAATTGTTATTATAAATGATTATAAATGACCATGTTGCTTTTAATGAAGGCACCCGGTAAAGGTAACTAAGAAACAATTAAGCAAAGAAACTGCATTTCCCTACCGATTATAATTATAAATTTGGGATATGTTCCCAAACTGACTTACCTCTTCTAAAACTAAGCTGAAAACTTTGGATTAGAAAAGAGTTAAGGCTGCAGATTATCACCTGGCCCAGAGGAGATAGTTCATGTTTGATGAATGAGTGGGTGAACAAGCTTGATCACTGGACTACTATGATGATACTCAAACTGTGTTATGAGACCTCCGTTATAGCCTTCATATCTCAGAATTCAAGGGTCCTCATTTTACTTGATCTTTATAAGCAACATTTAACAGAGTTGATCATCCTTTCTGCCTTTCTTCATTTGACTTCAGGACATCTTACTTTCCTGTTTTTTTCCTAATTCTCAACTCCATTTGATGTTCCTCCTCTCCTCCCCTAACTCTACACTGTCAAGTATGTCATGGGCTCACTTTGTGACTATCTCTTCCTTCTACGGTGGCTCAGCCGGTAAAGAATCTGCCTGCAGGGCAGGAGACCTGGGTTCGATCCCTGGGTTGGGAAGATGCCCTGGAGGAGGGCATGGCAACACACTCCAGTGTTCTTGCCTAGAGAATCCTCATGGACAGAGGTACCTGGCAAGCTTCAATTCATGGGGTTGCAAAGTCAGACACAACTGAGCAACCAAGCACAGCTTCCTTCTATACTCATTCCCCCGATGATTTCATCTCTCCTGTGGCTTTAACATCATCTAAATTCTGATGAATCCTAACTTTATGGTCCAGATTAGACCACATACATCGAGTTGCAATCATGAAAAATTCACTTGGATATTTAAGGAAATCTTAAGTTTAATTTATCCAAAATTGAGCTCTAGCTTTCTCTACCAAAAGCTGCTCAAGCTACATTCTTCCATATCTTAAAAAATGGTAACTCCAATACTTCCCAGTTCCTCAGGCAAAATCTTTTCAGCTATACCGAGCATCCAAAATATGTCTATGTTACCTCCAAGATGGAATCAAATCCCGGTGAGATAACCCAAGATGGTGCAATGGGTGTTTAATGAACAGCAAGAACTAGGTCACTGTCCCTTTCTGCTAAAGTTCTCACTTCCCTTGCTTTTAGAGGGAATGGGAGAGTAGAGTAGAGGTGAGGACAGACCACATGGGGAAACAGCAAGCATCAGTCCCCTGGGAAGTGAGGAGACAAAGTTTGCTTCTATCTCTTCTCTGCTCTTGGAACTGGGTGGGTAAAATGGCAATGGGTAACCTGCGGATTTCCAGAATCTCTGTAACCATTCCAGAAGTCAGGACAAGTTGAAATTTCCCCATTGATTTTTTTTCTTTCTTTCCTTTTTTTCCCCATTGATATTCAAACCAGGATGGAAAGTAGCACCAGTGTTCAAAAACTGCAGTCAGGGCTCGGGTGGATTTAGCCATTGCACTACACGCAGGAACTTGGCTGCCTGGCTGGCCAAGCCAATTGCACAAGTCTTGCAGGAAGGTTTCCTTAAATTTATCAAAGTTGATGTCATGACTACATGTGAGATTTAGTGTAGATTCACACTATAACACTTCTCATAACCTTCAAGGCTACCATCCCACTCCGAGCCACCATCAACTGCTAAACTGGTTACTCCAATAACCTTGAATCCCTGCCTATACTATGGTCCCACCTCCTGCCACGTAAAGTCTATTCTCAACAAATTCAAGTGGATTCTTAGTAGTATAAGTATTAATAAGATCATGATATTCCTCTGTTTAAATGACTTCTTGTCACTTGGACTCAGAGGGAGTCTTTACAATGACTAGTGACGTGTATCTGTTCTCCTCAGTGAAAGCTGGGACCTCTTTTTCTACATGACTTTCACATTCATTGTGTCAGCCACACAGGGCACTTGCTGAGTTGGGAGAGTTAGGGTTTTTACACCTATTCTAGGCAAGTTAGAATGTTTGTTGTATTTACAGCTGGGCCCTCAATGGTACTCGGCATTTGGTAAACTAATATTTGTCAAATGATGGAATAAACAACAATAACAATTTAAAAATTTTGTGACACTTTTCTGGCTCTGAGTATTGCACTCTCCTGATGAAACTGCTTCTCATGTCTTGCCTTCCTAAGATCCTAGATCTCCTGCTTTCATTTAATGAGGAATCTTTAATCTCCCAGAATTACAGGGTAGCTAACAAATTCAACAGAACTGAGCTGTAATGTCACTCTGTTCCTACAGGTATTGCCATTTACAAGTGCAACTTTCAAAAGAAAATTACATTAATTTGAAATGTCAATGCTAAAAAAAAATGCTATGTATCCAAATTAAGGTTTTAAAACTTTTCAATTCTGGAGACAAATTAACCAAAACAAACAAAAAAGCTTTATTATATCTAAATAATATTAGTCAAGTAAAATAAAAACTATTTAAGGAAATTAAATAGTATTGTAAATCAAGAAGTTTCTTAAATAGTATTGTAAATCAAGAAGTTTCTAAAGTTTCTTTCGAAACTTTAAAAACTTTAAATAAGACTAACATTGAGTCAAGATATCTCATGAACCTTTAAGTGCATATAGATTACACTGCATACCCTTAAAAGATGCAAATATTTAACTTTGAAAACTACCAGGCAAGTGTCAGTACACAGAAAAATAATCATTTTAGGAACCAACACTTGAAATAAAACCTTACTTGCAGTGAATTCCTGCCACTTTTAGCAAGGTAAGAAATTTGTCAACATTAAGCTCTGGGTAAATGAGTTATGAGGCTATCAATTTATTAGTTGCATTTATTCTGGATATTGTACCAGTGCATTTCAGTCGCTCAGTTGTGTCTCACTCTGCGACCCCATGGATTGCAGCTTGCCAGGCCTCCCTGTCCACATTAACTCCTGGAGCTTGCTCAAACTCATGTCCGTCGAGCCGGTGATGCCATCCAACCATCTTTTCCTCTGCCCTCTCCTTCTTCTGCCTTCAATCTTTCCCAGCATCAGGGTATTATATGGATAATACAATATCCATATATTATTTTATTCAGTGACAATAATATATGTCATTGGTGGCAGATAATGTCAGAAAATATACATTTGTAAGAGTTACTTTGTGAGAGCAACTCACAAGCTAAAATTAACTTTTTTCTAGGCTTGGACTCAGGGCTACAGCTAGTCAGAAATAGGGCAGAGCCCAGACTAACATCACCCTGGGTTGGGGGCTACCTTGTCCCTTGACCAGTTTCTGCAGTTATCTGCTGTACAGAAGAAAAATCTGCACAGAAGAAAAATCACTTCATTTCCAGTGTTGAGCATGGCCATCCATATAAAGAATTTATATGACAGTGACAAACTGGTACTAAGCCATTGTTTGTATCAAAACATGTACCATGGACTGCAAGTACTACTGGCTGTTGGCTTGGAGCCTCTGGTTGCCCAGTGGAAAGACAGGTAGCTAGGTTTATTTTGTTCTACATTTGGAAAAGTGCTGTGCAAAACTTCTGTCCCTAGTCTCATCATATGTAAAGTAACAGCAAGCAGGTACAGCCATCAACCCTCCCAGCAGAGTGTTTGTCAACTGTTCTGTGACTGACATGGAAATAGTTTTAATAGTGGGAAATAGCTTTTATAATTGTCATTGTGAGACATGATCTTTGGGTCAGAAAGATCCTCTGGAGAAGGAAACACCAACACAGTCCAGTATTCTTGCCTGGAGGATCCTCATGGACAGAGAAGCTTGGTGGGCTATAGTCCCTGGGGTCACAGAGTTGGACACAACTGAGCATTTACAAAGGCAAATGACACACATAAAATTTTTAGGGAATCTGGCCTAATGTTGCTAAAGGACATTCTAGACTTAGATACACTTTCTATCACGGTGAGTTGTTTTGGATTTTAGCCAATCTATAATTTAAAAGACTTATTAAAGAGTTGTTACAAGAGATAAATATGCATTTAATTTATTATTTAAATTCCAGAGCATTTGAACATCTTTACCACTGTTCAGCAGTGCTGTATTATAGGACAATATTTAGTACACCATGAATATTTTTAAAAACAGAAAAAATAATTATGAATTACTTTATTCTTCATCTCTGATATTTCCATCTATCTCTGGTGTTGATGATATCCTACTTATAGAACTTTTCTTATTTTAATTCCTCTTTCTTGTCCTTTAAATTTATCTCATATAATTTTATCTATTTTCCATCCATGCCTTTATTCAACACATATTTACTAAACATTCAACAGTATTCAATCAACAAATATTCATATTTACTGAGTACAACTATGCATCAGACATGCAGTTATAAAGGTAAGTAATTCTTATCCTTCCAGGAAATTCAGTCTTGAAAGGAAAATGGACATGTATATATTTAATTGTAACAAAACTTCAATACTATCAGTTCAGTTCAGTCGCTCAGTCGTATCCAACTCTTCGCGACCCCATGAATTGCAGCACGCCAGGCCTCCCTGTCCATCACCAACTCCCGGGGTTCACTCAGACTCATGCCTATCGGGTCAGTGATGCCATCCAGCCATCTCATCCTCTGTCATCCCCTTCTCCTCCTGCCCCCAATCCCTCTCAGCATCAGAGTCTTTTCCAGTGAGTCAACTCTTCGCATGAGGTGGCCAAAGTACTGAGTTTCAGCTTTAGCATCATTCCTTCCAAACAAGCTTAAATAAAATACTTTGGCTTCCCAGGTGGCGCTAGTGGTAAAGAACCCACCTGCGGATGCAGGAGACGTAAGAGATGCGGGTAAGATCCCTGGTTGGGAAGATCCCCTCGAGGAGGGCATGGCAACGCACTCCAGTATTCTTGCCTGGAGAATCCCATGGACAGAGGAGCCTGGCAGGCTACAGTCCTTGGGGTCACAGAGTCAGAGACAGCTGAGTAGTTAAGCACAGCACATGCACAGCAAGAAAGACCCAGTACAGCCAAATGAATTTGAAATAAATAAAAAATAAAGAACAGTAGCTTAATATGAACACAGATTCAATTATATGCAAGGGAGTTGAGCTTTCAAACTGTGGTGCTGGAAAAGACTCTTGAGGGTCCCTTGGACAGCAAGGAGTTTAAACTAGTCAATCCTAAAGGAAATCAACCCTGAATGTTCATTGGAAGGACTGATGCTGAAGCTGAAGCTCCGATACTTTGGCCACCTGAGGCAAAGAGCCAAATCGTTGGAAAAGACCCTGATGCCCGGAATAATTGCGAGGAGGAGGAGAAGGAGACGACAGAGGATGCAGTGGTTGGATGGCATCACTGACTCAAGGGACATGAATCTGAACAACAACAACAACAAAGGGAGTTGAGGGCTGTGAGGCTTATTGCACTGGACCTGCCTCCTTTTGTAAGTTCTTTAAAATGGGCTTTAACTTGAGAGCAGCCAGAAGTTAACAGAAGCTTTGGACAGTTGAGTCAGCACCAGAGATTTGTTTGAGCAAAAAGACAGATTGTGTAGCAGTGAGGAAGGTATATTAAAGTAGAAATAAAGTAAGACTAGATGGTATAATCTTCTGCTGTGGAAGCTGTGATGCCCATCTCGGGGAGACAAAGAACACAGGTTTTGATGAAATAGAAGAGGTGGATTCAAACATTTCTAAGACAGAATCTAAGACTCTGGTGAGTAACTGTGTATTTATATTTGTGTGTACATATTACATGGAAGTGGACAGAGGGAATGAAAGCAAGGCAAGAGTTGAAGATGTCCCTGATGATCTGTTTTTGTTTGGACAGGGCTTAGCAGATGTCTATGACATTCACTGAGAAAGAATGCAGGGAGGGAAGGAGGTCCATGGGCAAGAGTGGAACAAAAGCAGCTCATTTTCTTTTTAGACATCTTAAACTTGAAGCAATATTACAATATTACTTTAAGATTCAAGAGATGACCCAGTGGGCAGTAGGAAACATGAAAACAATGCTCAAAGAAGACAGTCAGTCAGATGGAGTGTCACCACGGAGCCATCAACAGACAAAAGGTATTTAAAGTCAAAGGAGTAGATAAAATTCCCCAGGAAGGGAGAAGACCAAAAGTAAAACCATGGGGGCCAAAAGTAAAGTTTGAAGAGATGAGCAAGACCCTTGGAAAAGACCCTGACGCTGGAAAAGACTGAAAGCAAAAGGAGAGGAGGGTGGCAGAGGATGACGTGCTTAGATAGCATCACCGACGTAATGGACATGAACTTCAGCAAACTCCAGGAAATAGAGCAGGATAGGGAAACCTCTCATGCTGCAGTCCATAGGGTCACAAAAGGTCAGACACGACTTAGCGACTGAACAACAACAACATGATGAAGAAATAACCAAAAATAAAAAATAAAAATAAAAGAACCAAGTGATAGGGCTAATACCCACAAAAATGAAAGGCTTGAAGAAAAATAACAGTATGCTCAACAGGATCAAATCTCTTATCTCACTGCAGCCCGTGGGCTATATATTCCTAAATCTATATACATAGGAATATATAGCCCATGGGCTGATATAGAATTGGTATCCCAATACCAAGTCTACCAATGTCAAAAACAATGCCCCAAATCATTGCTGTCAGACTTCACATGCCAGTAAGCAACAGAGACAACACAGGCCTAAAGGCAATGTTTCCTCCTCAAATATCCACTGCCTCTTCAGTAACAGCTTCATTTGATGACCTAAAAGCTTCAGTTTTTCAATGTATCCTGAATTAAACACTGGTAATCCCTCTGCTTAGGTTACTGGTTTCTATAATTAATAATGCATTTCTCCTTTCCCTGATTCTACCACAGGGCTTTGCTTTCATCAACCTACTCTGCTTCTGGTTTCCTACAAAAACAGTCAGCCACCCTACTTTGTCAATTCCTCTTTTTTTCTTTTTTAACTTCATTAGAATACAGCCAATTAACAATTTTGTTATAGTTTCAGTGGACAGCACAGGGACTCAGCCACACATATACATGTATCCATTCTCCCCCAAATTCCTCTTCCATCCAGGCTGCCACATACACTGAGCAGAGTTCCTTGTGCTATACAGTAGGTCCTTGTGTGTTATCCATTTTAAATATAGCAGTGTGTACACGTGATCCCAAACTCCCTAGGTATCCCTCCCCACCATCCTTCCCCACTGGCAACCAGTAAGTTCATTCTCTAGGTCTCTGAGTGTGTTTCTGTTTTGTAAGTAAGTTACTCTGTATCATTGCTTTTTAGATTCCTCATGTTGGTTCCTCTTCCAGCTGAGACATGCCCTTCACTCTTGGCCACAGCTTGTGGTCCTGACCATCTGCCAGAAACAACATAAACATCATCTTCCCCATTGATTAACTCCCCTGTAGGAATATTCCAGCATTCTGTGATCCCCTGGCATCAATCACACATGTGAATGAAGAATTTCGTGTCCCTGCCTACTTGAAAATTTTCAAATGTGTCTATTCTTTCTTCTCAACCAGCCTATAAGCTCTTCCAGCGAAGATGTGACCTTCTGGAGGTTATTTTTAACCCTATTAATTAATGAGCCTTAGAGTGGGGGGCAGGGTTATGATGTTAATAAACATGGACGTGGCTTGGCTGTGGTATTCAAACACAAAAAACAGACTAAAATAAGCACCAAATGTACATAAGGTAACTGGCTATTCAAACTTTTAATGCAGTGTAACAGAGTATAGGACTTCCGTGGTAGCTCAGATGGCAAAGCATCTGCCTGCCATGCAGGAGACCCAGGCTGCATGCCTGTGTCAGGAAGATCTCCTGGAGAAGGGGAGTGTAAGTAGCCAAAAGCAGCGGCACTTATCACATGGCACTGCAGATTCTATAGGAAGGGGCTCTTTAGCTTTTCATCAAAATATACTTTTTAAAAAATATTTATTTGGTTGCAGCATGCAGAATCTTTAATTGAGGCATGCAGGATCTAGTTCCTCGACCAGAGACTGAACCCAGGCCCCCTGCATTGCAAGCATGAAGTCCGAGCCACTGGACCATCAGGGAAGTCCCCTGAAAGAATTTTTTTAATCTTTTTATTTTTTATTGGGATAGCCCCGATAGCTCAGTTGGTCAAGAATCCACCAGCAATGTGGGAGACCTGGGTTCCATTCCTGGGTTGGGAAGATCCCCTGGAGAAGGGAAAGGCTACCCACTCCAGTATTCTGGCCTGGAGAATTCAATGGACTGCATAGTCCATGGGGCTGCAAAGAGCCAGACACGACTGAATGACTTTCACTTCACTTTACAGCCAATTAACAGCGCTGTGATAGCTCAGGTGAACAGTGAAGGGACTGTTCATTATACAGTCATATAATGTACATGTATCCATTCTCCCTCAAAAATACACTTCAGTCAACTATTTGAACCAATTTTTCTTTCCATGGGTCGATCAACATCTGTATTTAAATTATTTATTACTATATAAAATGTAAATCAACAGTGTTTCAAATAAAGCAGTGTCATTCTTTCAGACTTCCTCTTCTTTGTGTATTCTAGAAAACGTGTTCCTATGTTACTGTCGGGAAATAAACTCCTCTGCAGCCAAGTTATTAGCCAAGACATAGTTCTCGTGTTCATAGTATCTAAGGGCAACACAACATAAACCTTGGCTGGTTTCTGAATCTACATTTCAAGGATAGAATGAAAGCAATGAAATTGAAAAGAAACGCATATAAACATTCTAGACCAGACATCATACAATAGGCACTTATTTTCTTTGGAAGTCAGACATAGAAAACGAATCACAGAACTGTTCTTTCATTACTTCCATATTACTTAAAACACACACCAATATTCTCAGATTTCTTTTGCGGGTTTATATCTTCTACATTTGGGGGAGGGTCCTTTTCTCCTAGAGCCACGTGGGAAGCTGGAAGTGGGCATCAGTGCCAGAATTTAAACCCCTGCAGCCTGATGGTTGGGACTGATTCCTTCTCTCTGATGACTTCTCCTGCATACTGCCTACATGCTTTAGGGTAAAATATTTTTCTAGTAAAAGTTGAAATAATATAAGGAAATATTTTGTAATATATAATGTGAACTTAGAATTTCCATGTTTCATCAAAGTTACTTAAATAGAGAATATCTATCCAAGCTAATGTAAGTACAAAAGAAAAAATGAAAAACTAGAATATACTAAAATTAACGGGACCCTGCAATGTGTCCAAAGGAGAGATGTTAGCATCAATGTTCATTAAGTTTGCTGTCATCAATGAAGATTATTGGTCTTTGCTAGTGCATTTCTAATAAGTAGGAAGAGTCTTGAAAAATTTTCTATGTATTTAGGGTATGAAGTATCCTAATATTAAGGAGTTACAGTCTTGAAAAAGTAATATTTAAGTCTTTAAAAAATAATTTTGTTTCTCAAACTTATGAATTTACTCTCAGAATTCATATAAGGTTATTAAGTATATCACGTATTTTTACTGAATCCTTTACTCAAATGTATTTTCGCACTTTGAAGTTCACAAATAAATTCAGAGGGTAAAAGTTATTGCCAAAGTATTCCTTAACATAAAGCAACCACAGAAATGTATACTTTACAACATGTTATTTGCATACTTCTAAGAAACAATGGCCCATTAGAAACTACATATATATATTTATATATATATATATACATATACATTATATATATATATATATATATACACACTTTATGAACATGCATGCATGCCAGTCACATCTGACTCTTTGTGACCCCATGAGCTGTAACTCCACTAGGCTCCTCTGTCGATGGGATTTTCCAGGCAAGAATAGTGGGGTGGGTTACCATTTCCTCAGCCAGGGGATCTTCCTGACCCTGGGATCAAACCTGCAACTCTGTGTTTCCTACATTAGCAGGTGGGTACTTTACTACTGCACCACCTGGGAGACCCTATACCTATCTATCTATTATCTGTCTACATATACATATGTGTATGTGTGTATATATATATATACAGACACATCTGTCATCTGAAAAGTGTCTTCAAATTATTCATCCTTGATTTTTTTCAGGTCCACCGTTCATAAGAAGATTCCATCAGTTAGGAATTAGGAAACAATTTTTCTACTAAGTCATTTAAAAGCAAATACATCAGTTGTTCAGCATTTTCGGGACAGGAATCTTTCTCCTAAGAGCAGAATTTAAAGCACTTAGTTGGAACATTATATCTGAAGGTATTTATTTTACTCTGAAATTTAAAGAGCTCTTAAAATGAAAGGAACACTAATAAAAGAATATGTAGAAGAATATATGCTGCTACTGCTGCTAAGTCGCTTCAGTCGTGTCCGACTCTGTGCGACCCCATAGTCAGCAGCCCACCAGGCTCCCCTGTCCCTGGGATTCTCCAGGCAAGAACCCTGGAGTGGGTTGCCATTTCCTTCTCCAATGCATGAAAGTGAAAAGTGAAAGGGAAGTCACTCAGTCGTGTCCAACTCTTAGCGACCCCATGGACGGCAGCCTACCAGGCTCCTCCACCCATGGGATTTTCCAAGCAAGCGTACTAGAGTGGGTTGCCATTGCCTTCTCCGAGAAGAATATATAGGACCTGGGAATTCCCTTGTGGTCCGGTGGTTAGAACTCCATGCTTTTCTTGTCCAGGGCCTAGGTTTAATCCCTGCAGGGAGCCAAGATCCCATAAGCCTTGTGGCATAGTAAAAAAAAACGAATATACAGGACTAGACCACTGCTTGTGTGTAGTAACAAGATTGGAAAATTGCAAAGATGGATTTTAATCAAAGATGGATTAAAAAAACAGTGGTACCAGAGAACTTGACTCAATACTCTGTAATAACCTATATCGGAAAGGAATCTAAAAAGAACAGCTACATATATAAGTGATTCACTTTGCTATACAGCAGAAACTAACAACAATGTAAAGCAACTATAGTCCAATAAACCCTTAAAAAATGGAAAATAAAGAATATAAAGAACAAAATATTCTTGAAGAAAATCTTTTTTAAAGTTTTATACAGGACAAATGGTAAAATATTAAATACTAGCAGGATGGATCTTAACCACAGAAGCTAAAAGCACCATTAAAATTTCTATGTACATACCATTTGAAAAATGTTCTTACCATATACTCCATATTAGAAGCTGTAGGATATACCTGACTTCGCAACTTATTATGAAGATCCAAGATACTCTGCATGTCATTGTCTGTGATGGCCCTTTTCCCTCTTTGCTTGGCTATCCACCACACACCATCCTCATCCATGTACTTTTCCAAAAGTTTTTCCAATAAAGTGGCATTAGGAACCACCATGGCTGGAATCGCTCGGGCCATGAGGAGCACTGTGGTTACCCTGAACCACTCCCGCACGGTACACTTCATAATGAATGCTCTCAGGATTTCCCCGGGAAAATCTCCAACACCGGCTCTTCCACTCCTTTTGGCTATAAGGACATGTAGTGCAATTAGGGTGAAAATCCCAGCACACATTAATTTTCTAACAACAAAAATAATACAACAGTCACAAAGGGATGGAGCCAGTTTAATTTGTTTACATAATTCCAGGAAATGGAATAAATTTTGAAATAAATTTTCTCCAATCCATTTTTACTCCAGAGGACTTTTCCCAGTGCACCTTTCCCACAAAACGAAAAAACTGTATTTTCCAAGATAATGTACATGATGCCAAAAACAAATGGCAAAAGCAACCCAGAAGAATTAAAGCTGGAAAGCGATTTCTGAATTACAAATCTTTAAATGCTATTTATGGCACAGAGCCTGCAAAGGATCCTAGAATGTTTTATCAGGCAATCCAGAGGTCCGGTTTCTCTCTCTGTTTCAAGGTATTATTTTATCTCAGTGCCCCATCTCTGGTTCAAACATTCAGAATGTCAACAAAATTATGAAATCGAGGGCGAATGCTTTAAAGAAGTACAAAATTTTACGCATACATATGTCCATGGAGACTTTTAAAAGGACCAGTGAATTAATGCAAGTGAACAGTTAAGGTCACTGGGGAAGTATCTTCGCATACAGGCACAGGTCAAGAAGAAAAAATCATTATTTCCTAGAAAGCGTGTGCCTAACCTGTAGCCCGTACCCGATGAAGACAACAGCCCACGGGCGGTTTCGGAGCCTCTCCGGCCACACGCCGCAGGCGCACATCGTTCACCAAACCAAAGGAGGTGAAACTCACAAACTCACTGAGAAGCAGGAGCGCCCAGAGTTCTCCATCGTGGCTGCTTTCCGAGTACACACCCACCCCTCCGTGATCGACCGTTCTCTGCAAGTGGATTTTTTTTTTTTTTTTTAAGTAGAGTTTAAGAAGAAAAAAGTAGATAGAAGAGGGTGGGAGCTTGACGACTTACCTCTCCAGTGTGAAGTTCCCTAAGATGGATCAGCCGAACCAGACGGCCGGCCTCCCCAGCCGCCTGCAGCCTGCACACAGACGGCCCGGTTCGGGAGGACCCGGGCGTCGCACGTCCTCCGGCGCTGCCTGCAGTGGGATTGCTGTCCTCGCCTCGGCGGCTCCCCTCGGCTGGGCAAAGCACGGCGAAGTTGGGAGGCCGAGGCTGGGGTGGAACGGCAGCGGCCTGGTTAGTTCTGCAGGGTGGGCGCCCGAGCTACTCGGAGCAGAAGCTGCAGGAGTGAGAGGGGCGGGGACTCCGGGTCAGGCTGGGCGGCGAAGGCTGCAGCCGACCCCGCGCTCCCGCTCGGTGCAGCCGCGGCGCGCAGAGCTAGGCGCAGAGCGCTTCCGCCGCTCCCCTGAGCGCCCGGGCATTTATTGCGGTCCCCGCGCGCGCGCACGTGACGTGAGCGCCCCTGCTCGCCCACCCCCACCTCTGCCCAGCCCTGGACGCGTGCCCGCGGCGGGAGCGAGGAGAGGCCGCCCGGCTTCTCACCACCCACTTCACCATCCCGCACCCCGCCCCCGGGCCCAGCGCCGTCAGGACGCCTGGCCTTTGTGGCGGTAGCGTGGGTTTCAGGGACCATAGAGTGGAAGGTCTGGACCCCGTAAGAGGCCCTGTGCCAGGAGGATCAAACTCCCAACGCCCCCTCGCAGTTCCGCCAACTTTCGAGAGAGCCGTCTCCTAGTTTCTTGCAGATTCGATGCTAAACAAGGAGCTGTCCCAGAGAGCGCGCGTAGCCGGTGGAGTGGGGTTAACACTTTGGAAACTGGGAAAGGTAACTGGAGCAGGGGAGCGTAGGGCAGGGGAACGAAAGTCTTGTCCTTTTATTTTCTCCAGGGAATCACTTCCATTACCAAGACCGGTTGTCTAGAATTAGAAAGTTGTTCTTTTTGCTGCGTTAGAACATTGATGATGAACAAATGGGACAAGGATTTCATAGAGTGACGGATGATCTGTGACTCAGGGTTGCCTGACAGTTGAGAGCCCCACTTCATCCTTAAAATATGTTGCATTCTGCTTCCTAAAGAGGCAGCAGCCCCCCCTTTTTTTTTTTCTTTCTAATGATGTAAACGTTTATGGAGTTGGATACCAAAGAGTAGCCTCAATTTTATCAGATCTACCTTGACAGATCTACCCAAACCTAGAAGTGACAGTGAAATGAGAGTCAGTCTCCTAGATGTTCATGGTAAAATTCGAAGTAGGAAAATTACTAATTTTAAGTTCATAAAGGCTCACCATAATTAATGTGGTGCTACTTCTACATTTTTTAATTAAGTGTTTATTTAATTTATTTACCTTTACTTTCCTTCTGTGGGCTTTCCTCGTGGCTCAGATGGTGAGGAATCTTCCTGTAATTCCAGAGACCCAGGTTAAATCCCTGGATTGGGAAGATCCCCAGAGAATGAAATGGCAACCTACTCCATTATTTTTGCGTGGAGAATTCCATGGACAGAGGAGCCTGGTCGGCTAGAGCCTATGGGGTCGCAAAGATTCCCACACAACTGAGCAACTTCACTCCTGCCTTGTGGGCAGATTCTTTACCACCTGAGCCACCAGGGAAGCTACAGTCTATAGCATATGATCGAATAAAGTAAGACTCTGAAAGTAATTCCCAAATTCCACCACCCAATTACTTCATCAAACCAAAAAAATTCAAATCTATGCCTCTGGTGAACAGGAGACCTTGCTTCCTCTCAAATATAGAAAAGAAACAAAAGGGAAATACGGCCTAGCAGAAGAACATAGAAGGTGAAAAGCGTTGATGCACATAACCAATTTCATAGAAGGTGTCATTTTTAGCAACTTATTACACTTGCACTTTTCAAATATTTATAACTTTTTGCATTGGTTTTCCCTCTTAGAAACTGATGAAAGACCCCAAAGTATGTGATACAAGAATTTTCATTTGTCATATCAGATGAAGAACACTTTAATTACTGCAATTTTAGTGTACTGGAAATTATGTCTGTATGTGTGCCCAGTCGCTCAGTAGTGTTTGACTCTTGCGACCCCATGGATTGCACCCCACCAGGCTCCTCTCTCCATTGAATTTTCCAGGCAAGAATACTGAAGCAGGTTGCCATTTCCTACTCCAAGGGATCTTCCCTACACAGGGATCAAACCTGTGTCTCCTGCATTGGCAGGCAGATTCTTTACCACTTGAGCCACCTGGGAAGCCCTGTTGAAAAGTATACAGAATATCAAATAAAAAAACAGTTAAGAGTAATAACATTACTTGAAACATTTTCAAAGAGAATTTAAGTTGGGAAAAACAGAATTAAGATGCTAAAAAGAAGTTAAATGCACTGACTCTTGAATGTTTCTATCATAAAACTTTCCACAAAATACACAGATCACACACCTAAAGGCTTACATTAAAGAAAATTAACTTTGGTTTTAAGATTTCACTTCCCAAACTTTCTCCAGGCAAAAAAATAAAAGTTTATATTCCTTGTCTTAGTGTTTCTATTGGCTTCCAATCTGCTCCTGTGGGTCATATTTTTATATAAAGAGAATGATTTAAACATTAGCAATATTAAACATTAACACTTTGATAATGTCATATCTGATTTAATATATATGCTGGGAATGTCATTTTAAAGAGTAATCAAACACAGTGTTCTGGAATACTCTAAAATGATACTGTTCACTTTTTTTTTTTTTGTTGGGAAATCTGTGTGGAGGCTAAAGAAAATGTCACAGAATTTGTGTATAAGGTGCACTTTTGCTTTGTGGCTAAGGCTGATACTTGTAAAGCCACGGTTGTTTTTAGCATTGCTACTTTCTTGTGGCAGACACTATGGTCGCCTAACCCAAAACCAGCCTTCCACCCCTTTTCTTCCAAGGCCATAGCTGCCAATTTACTGGGGGTGTTCACTTGCTCACATTCTGTCAAACTATCCTCAGAAAATGAATGTTGACTAGTGAAAGGCAGTCTTCACACTCTACCAGTAGTTGACTTAGCTACCAGTAATTGACTTAGCCTGTATATGACTTGCAACCCTGGATCCTGAAAGGAAGGAAGAAACCTGCTAGGGTGAAGACAAAGGTTGGTAAGGGTTTTATTTTGTAATAAAAAGAGATGCAAAAGAGAAAATGTCCCTGGGTACTAATGTATGAGTCTGTGAAATTTAAATATGCACCTCTTATCATACGAAGATGGACAAGCCTAAAACAGGCTTATCATCTTGGCTGAGCAGAAAGACAGGCAGTGCCTGATCTCCCTGCCACTGAGCAGTCATTGAATACATAGCCTCCGTTTTACTAACCCTGCGAGACAGGAAATGTATTGTTTAAGCCACACTGACGGGAATTCAGTTAACTTGCAGCGCAGAGCATTCTAACAAATATATTTCTACAAAGAGGATACCTTCTGTGCTGCTGCTATTGTGTTCTGCTCACCTGCATACTTAGGAATTAGCTTAAGTGTATTCTTCTATGTCTTTTCTATCCCCATGTTTCAAAACTGGGTGTATGTTCATCCCTAGGCATTAAACCCACTGCACAGTTCCATGGTCCCAAACATCCAGTCTCAAACAGGCACACTGGCTGTTTCATCACCATAGTGTTAATAAGTTCATCCTCTGCTAGGGAGATGTAGGAATAGAATTTGTGGTGTGTTTTGGGAGATGGAATCAATCTAGTCCATGTTTTAAAACATGTAATTTTAAATCTGGCTTTCCTAGTGGCTCAAATGGTAAAGAATCTGCCTGCAATGCAGGAGACCCAGATTTAATCTCTGAGTCGGGAAGATCCCCTGGAGAAGGAAATGGCTACCCACTCCAGTATTCTTGCCTGGAGAATTCCATGGACCAAGGAGCCTGGCAGGCTAACATCCATGGGGTTGCAAAGAGTTAGACACGACTGAGCGACTAACACACACATATATACACACAATTTTAAATTAAGATACCTGAGTTAGCTTCATGAAGTGTCACTGGGTCCTTGGAACTTGTTTATGCTACTTGCCCTCTACCAGCCCTGGATCCTTTTCCCTTTAAGGGAAGAAATAACAGTAGCTATCTCCCTTTGTCACTTTGTGTATTAAAATGAATTAATACATGGAAGCACTTGAAACAGATGCACAGAGAGTGCTCAATAAGAGTTAAGTATTATTGTTATTATAAGAACTAAAGTAGAAGATTTATAGTTGCTATTTTATAACTCAATGGGCTTTAATCAAAGTATTGTGCCATGTAGGAGATTAATTTTTAAGTAGAAGATTGAAATAACTGGTCATAAACATGATGAAAACAATCTGTAATGTCTCTGGCAATGCTCAGTGGATTTTCCTCTCACAGCTTATAAAGGATCCTGTTCTGTTTATGGTAGGATACAGTTCCCATTTTTATCCAAAGTAGCAACTTGTCTCCACCTCAAGATAGTTACATATACATCTTTCTACTCTAACTACAAATGTGAAATTAATTATTTAAACCTTATTTTTTTAAATGTAACATACATGCATTGAAGTGAAAAAATCTTAAGTGTACAGCTCAAGGAAATTTTACAGACTCATTTGAAAAGACCCTGATGCTGGGAAAGATTGAAGGCAGGAGGAGAAGGGGACGACAGAGGATGAGATGGTTGGATGGCCTCACCAACTCAATGGACTTGGGTTTGGGTGGACTCCGGGAGTTGGTGATGGACAGGAAGGCCTGGCACGCTGCAGTTCATGGAGTCGCAAAGAGTCGGACACAACTGAGCAACTGAACTGAACTGAACACACAAGGTGAAAACCACTCAAATGCCTTTTCCTGGTGTATTCTCTCCAAAGGTAAGTAATATTCTAATCTCTTATTAAAAATTAGTTTTGCCTGCTTTTTTCATCTTTACATGCATGGAATCATATAGTAGACAATTTTATTGTCTGGCTTCTTTTGTATCTTTTTTCTTTTATTCAGTATGTCTGCAAGATTTATTTATTTTGTTGTGTGTAGCAACACTTTGTTCTTTCTTTCTTTTTTTTTTTTTGATGAGCATTCTACATTTTTAAACCCATTCTGTTGCTGACTGTTAATAGTCCAGTGTAGGCTATTAAAATAATTCTGCTAAGACATTCCTGTACATGCCTTTTGAACATGTATTCACACTTTTTTTATTGGCTGTATAGCTCAGAGTAGAACTTCTGGGTAATAACATATACCTATGTAAAACTTGAGTAGATAAATTGAATTATATACCTTTTTCTTATTGACTTGTAGGAATCTTTTATAACTGTTGTATTTCCTTTTAAAAATCTTAATTTTCTAATTACTTTTACTTTTTGCATTTTCACTCTCTTAATCACATCTCTTGATGAGTGCTACTGCTGCTAAGTTGCTTCCATTGTGTCCAACTCTGTGTGACCCCATACACGGCAGCCCACCAGGCTCCTCCATCCCTGAGATTCTCCAGGCAAGAACACTGGAGTGGGTTGCCATTTCCTAAAGTGAAGTTGCTCACTTGTGACTGACTCTTATGGACCCCATGGACTGCAGCCTACCAGGCTCCTCCATCCATGGAATTTTCCAGGCAAGAGTACTAGAGTGGGTTGCCATTGCCTTCTCCACTCTTGATGAGAAGAATGCAAATATTTATCCTATAGGTCACACATATCACTAACCATAAAGGGAAGATTGAAAAATTGGACTTCATTAAAATTAGGACACTCTTGAAGAGTAGCATGTCCTAATTTTAATGAAGTCCAATTTTTCAATCTTTCCCTTTATAGTTTTAGTGATATGTGTGACCTATAGGATAAATATTTGCTTATCTCACAATGATAAAGAAAAATCTTCTGTGTTATCTTCTAGCTTTATTATTTTACATTTTACAATCAGGTCTTTGATCCATCTGGAATGGATTTTTATGTTATGACAAGAAAGTAATTGAATTTTTAAAGAAATATTTGAGTGATTAAATTAAAAGCCTGCATATCTTATAAGCATCACTATAAAACTCTATGAATTTGTTCTGGAAAGAATATAAATTTCAGAATTAAGAGACAGATAAATGTCTTTGTTCTTCAATCCAGAGTTATGATGCTTTAATCAGATTATTTAGAAATATAAATGCTGAGATTCATGTTGATGCCATAACCTGAAAAGTCCTTAATCTGTCTCCTGATGTTAGGAAACAATTATTTTAAGCTTTTAGATTTGCAGAGAATCTATTTTTTTGTCATCCATTTACAGTTTGCTGTGCAATCACTAAATGCTGTGATTCATTTTTATCCTTGCCACCAATACTACCTCTATGCATTTGAAAAATAAAATGTTCAGTAACTTCTGTATATGCTTTTGTACATTTCTTGGCATAGTTCTCACTTGTTAAGTCTTTTCTGAAAATTCACACTCTAACCATTCTTCTCCACAAAGACTTTCACTGATGCAGTCAATCATTTTCTCTCTTCTATTTTCCTCTGAATCTTATCAATTTCAATTATACAAATTGTAACTATTCATATATTTCCTTATCTCTCCAACAATGTTAAAAGCTCCTTGAGAAAAGAGATCATGTTTATGTGACTTTTGTATTACTTATACTAACATATACATATAATATATGCATATAACATATGATAATATATGTTAAGTGAACAATTGAGTTTGGACTTTGGAATATTCTATATTACCCAGAAAAGTGCACCCATGTGCCTAGATGTACAAATTTTTGGACAGGAGCAAAAAAATTCACAAAATAAACAAAACTCCACATCATGCTAGAGATGAACTTCACCTAGGAAGTTTTTCTTTGAAGGAAATTATCTAATATTGAAAAAAAGTTTGCCACCTATGTCATAAATGATCTCAGAAGCAGACAGGCAATTCCGATTAATTTAAAAATGAAAACCAGGCATGGCATAAGTGTTTTCTACAATATCTCCAGACCCATTACCATTAACAATTTTTCAGTGGAAGAGTTTGAGTACAGCCCTTGTACCATTTATTGACAAAATTTTTGTGTGAACATTTTTTTAAAAAGAATGCAATCCACTTCTAAACCACTTATTCTTTTCAATTTATCATTTTTGACTTCATAGAAAAGTGATGTCTCCTAAAGTAAAAAGAAGTCAAACATCTGTCAAACAGTATTTTTCAGATCATCGCACTACGTGATTGATGTTCTATTTTGTCACTTTTATCTGTTGATGGCTTATATTCTGTCAGCCCCTTTATGACAATCTGGCACCTGTGTATTGTTAGCATCTGCAACTTGCAGATTATAGCAGGAACTGTAGATGCCAAACCGAAAAGATATAACTGTCCATTGTGGTTGAAACACTGCATTTTAATTTCTTTAAATCAGAATATCCATAACAGTTGTTATTGTTGTCTGGTTGCTAAGTCGCGTCCAGCTCTTTTAAGACCCTGTGGCCAAGTTCCTCTGTCCATGCAATTTCCCAGGCAAGAATACTGAAATGTGTTGCCATTTCCATCAGCAGAGGATCCGCCCCAGCCTAGGAACTGAACTTGCATCTCTTGCGTTTGTGGGTGGATTCTTTACTGCTGAGCCACCAGTAGGTAAAACTAAACTCTTTTAAATTGAAGAAGTATCTCTGAAGTACATTCAGGGTGACATGAGAACTCTGGCTGCAGCTTCATCTTTTGATGATCACTTTTCTTTCTAGATCTGCAGAAGTGCTTCACAATGTGCCTGGGTTAGAGGTTACCTTTCAGGTTTACCTGGAAGAGCTGTTGAAAGGCACGCATTATAAAAGGAAAAGTATGTACTCTTTCATCTACAACATTAATGTCAGAGACAGGCTTTTCATCCTAATAAAAGGAAGATAAAAACTTTCTCAGCATTAACTAACCCATGAAGAAATAGTTGACAAAATCCTCACAGCCCACTTTTAATGGCAATTTTTAAAAAGCACATTTAACAAAAGTGAAAAAATGAAAATCCCTGATTTTTTCCTGAAAATTTATATCATCTACAATTAAATTATTTTTATATAATTATAAAATATAAAAATTACATATATACATGTATATGTGTAAGTAGTCATTGAATGTTAAACATTCTTTCACTAGATAATGAGAGAGATTAAAGAAAATTTAACTTTAGTTAGATAAGTTATAGGGAAACATTGCAATAATGGAAGAAAAGTCACTGCTTTTTACCTGTTATATGTTACCTCTACATATTCTCCTAGAATAAGCACATAATCTCTGCTAATAAGAATTAACAGAGATTTTAGAAATGCTTTGGAATTAAAAGAAAATGAAACAACTACCAAATAATTTATAAATAATAACTTTATAAACAATAAACGAGGCACATGTGAAACTATTTGGATGTTGTTTCTGGGGCTCCAAAGAGCTCTGGTACCAGAGACCTTTCTGTCTCCGCATGGAAAGAATTCAGCAAGAGACAAAGTGATAGATAAGAAGTGATTTATTAGACTAGGCTGCTTGTGAAGCTTATAAGCAGGCGAGTGAGGGGTGCCATGACCCAAGAACTTACTGGGCTACAGTTTTATAATCAAAGGAAAAGTGGGGAGGAGGAGAATTTCTTTGTTTTCTTGAGTAAACATCATGCTTCCATCATCTGTTCCTCCTCCAGGTTGGGCAGGGGCGTTTTCTCGCCCTGTGTGGTCCAGCTAGGTCTGTAGGTGATTGTTTCCTGTGTGTGCAGATAACATGTCCCAGGAATCATGAACTTACTGAGCTCACCGGGCAGGACACGGGCTTCACGTCGCCATTGTTTCAGTGTTTGGGCATGTCTCTTGTTCTGTAGCATGGTTCCGTTGCTCAGCATGCCTGTTTGGTTTTGTGGTAAAGCAAACCTGCTTTCTTGAGTAAACATTAACTTACAAGGGTCTCCCATGTGTTTTCTACTTACAGCCCCCTAGTGAGACTATTTAGTCACCTACTTTGTTCCTTTACTCTGTCCCTATCACCTGGACAAATAGGAAACATATGGACTGTAAGGGAGGAAAGTGAGGGGCGGTGTGGGACCCACTGCGAGATTGGGATTGACATTATATACTGTGTGTGCCAAGTCACTTTAGTCATGTCCAGCTCTTTGCGATCCTATGCACTGTAGCCCACCAGGATCCTATGTCCACGGGATACTCCAGGCAAGAATACTCTAGTGGGTTGCCATGCCCTCCTCCAGGAGATCTTTCTGGACTAGGGATCAAAACCGAGTCTTCTGCAGCTCCTGCATCGCAGGTGGCTTCTTTACTGCTGAGTCACTGGGGAAGCCCATATATATACTATAAAAAAGATAGCTTATGAGAACCTAGAGAGCACAGGGAACTCTAGTCAGTGCTCTGTGGTCACCTAGATGGAGAGGGGAAATCAAAAAAGGGAATATATGTATACATATATCTGAGTTGCTGTGTTGGGCAGCAGAAACTAACACAACATTGGGAAGCAACTATACTCCAATAATTCCTTTAAAAAGAAATATACTTAAATAAACAGCTTTCACAAACAGATCTGAAACATTCATAACCTCAATACTGTGTAACTGCATTATTCATAGAGGTGCCTTTTGCTTCTGCTCTGTCTTGCCTCATGCTGTTCGCTTAACTGAGGTATCCACTCTTGACATTGCACTGCCTCCTGAACATTTCTTTCTTTGTGCCCTTGACCCAAATTCTTCCCCAAATTATAATATTATTCTCAATTCCTGCATGTATCTTTCTGCCCTGTCCTTCCAAGGTTTCATCTCAAATCCTAACTCTCTCATGACATTGTTCTAATTGTCCTTATATAGCAGTGGTCTTCCCTGGTGGCTCAGTGGTAAAGAATCCACCTGCCAATGCAGGAGACACGGGTTTCAATCCCTGGGTTGAGAAGATCCCCTGGAGAAGGAAATGGCAACCCACCTCTAGTATTCTTGCCTGGGAAATTCTTCACGGACAGAGGAGCCTGATGGACTACAGTTCTTGGGGTCACAAGAGTTGGACACATCTTAGTGACTAAATGACAATAGAAGTAATCTAGCTATACTCTTAGATTCCCATAAACTCTAAAACATGGAAAGAAAGCCAAGGTTAAATGTAAGAACATGCTTTTTAGATTTAAGAAGACACTATGCTTAAAATGGAAGGGCTAATTACCCTGATGATCCAGATATTGGGGTCTTTAAAATATAAACGCTTTTGTATAAAAGAAATACATAGCAAACTATATTCAGAAGATGCTTATAATACACAGAATTAAATTTAATATATACTTTCTATAGTGTAGGTGCAAAAATACAAATGGGTTCTTATTTTTAAAAGTATTTCTTGAAAACCACGCATATTCCAGCTAATGTTAGACTGAATTACAGTTGACCCTGAACAACATGAGTTTGAGCTGTGCGGGTCCACTTACACATGGAAATTTTTCAATAAGTAAGTATTATAGTACCAGCCGGTTGGAGTGGTTGAATCTGGACTGGAAGGGCTGACTGGAAATTTACACAAGCAGTTTTGATTTTGACTACATGGGCTGAAGTTGGGGGGGCTTTAACTCCCAAGTTGTTCAAGGGTCAACTATGCTCACAAATCTTTCTCTTGCCGTTGACTTTGACCTTGGCCATGAGTCTTGCTTTGCTCAAAAGAATATGAGTAAAAGTTAAGACTTTTGGAGGCACCTTCTTGGAGTTTCTGCCTTCTTCCACGAGGAGAGTATGGGTAACCGTTGCTTTTGTAGGTAGATATGAAGCAATCTAAACCCTGGAGTCCAGCCTAGTTCAGCTGAGGCCTGCCAAGACCAGAACCAACTTGTCAGGTCCCTGAACACCCAATAAGTATTTCTATATCCCTCTGGATTTCAATGTTGAATGCTTCACAAAACTATCACAGAAAGACTGACAGATACATACTTTTACATGTAATATATCAACATTATAATAATGCTGTGAAATACAGATTACTGACATGCAGAATAAAGTGACCTGCATAGTATTTGATGGTAAATCTTTTCCTCAAAGCTGATGTGCTTACCATGATATCCATCTCTCTGGGACCACTCCTGCCCCTACCCCTCTGCTCCATCCTCTTTTCAGTGCAAGTAAAGAATCTTTAGAAAATGCAAAAATGGAAGTAGGGAACAGGAGTTAAGAAGTAGCAAACTAATAGAGAACATGTGTGCCAAGCGTTTTGTTTGGAAGTTTCTAAATCTTGCTTATTTGTAACTTTTAATATTTGAGAACATTTTTGTGAGCCTGGACAAAATGCTGACTTCTGCGTCTTAATAAAATAGCAAATATTTCTAAGTAGTGGCATCTGCATATCTAACCAATAAAAATAAACAAGGATGAAAGATTGTATCATGATATTCTACAATTGTCTAAAATGAAAGACTGCTCCTTCTTTGAAGAATTGTATCACTTCTGTAAATAATTCCTTGATTTAAAAATTTGCTAGATAAATATCTGTTTTAGTCAACTCCTGGTAATATGTTAAGAAATAACAATGTTATATATTTTTTAAATATCATGGTTTTGTACATGATAGAAAAACAACTTTGAAAGATTGGTTCAATCCTGAGTGGGCTTCTTGAGTTTGGAATGGTCTGATGCTGGAAAAAAAGTACATTTAGTTGAATGAAGAATGAACAACAGGAAGCATTTAGGCTCAAATCCAAAGTAAGGCATATTTCTTGATCTTGGAAAAGGGAAAATGAAATACAAAGACTTTCTGCCCTCAACAATATTATATAAAGGAAGTTATGTTCTGAAAAGCAGGGTCATGCTTGTGCCAGGAAGGAAGAAGTAGGTGTGCATGTTTTGAGAGGTGAAGAATGGCAGTTCTCCAGATGGCAGGCAAGACGGCTGAAGGAGGAATCAGAAGAATTCAAGACACGTTTCTCCTTTTCCAAAGCAGAGTGTTTCCAAGTTTATTCAAGATTTAATACTTTAAATGTGAGGTGCAACTCTAACTTTAATTATACATTCGGAATATTTGAAAATTAACATCGCCTGTAGTTATGAGAAGAACATCTGGAAAGGCATATGCAAGAAAAACCATTACTTCTGCAAATCCCATAAGACAGATTCAATTTCTATTTTAAATTAATAGCTTATCTGTTAGTAACAATTCAGCTCACAGACCATATATTAACATAATGGAGCCCTGCTCCCACATGTTCAGCAAATTGCCTTTGCTTTATCAAACCAGGTTTCCTGTTCCACTTTTGGCTTCTCACAGTTTGTTTTAAGTCTGTCCTTGGCTTGCTTTGTTAAACCAAAGGATAGGAATAGAATTAAAGGAATGCAAACATGAAGAATAATAATTCAATGTTATACAATACACCCTTTCTTTCACCATTTTCTTTTTATGATTCTATCCACTATTCCATTTTTGCTGTCTTTTATAAAAGTCAACTTTTTTAAGTCTCATTTTACTGTTACTATTAACAGTGTTTATATCTTAAACATGCATTTAATTAAGAATCCTTTTTTGGAATTTGTTTTAGCTATTTAATTTGGTAAAATATACCTTGCTATTGATCCTCAGTTTGTGGCATAACCCTGGCGTCAGTGTACTACTGTGGCTGTCTAAGGGAGAATATAATATTCTTAAACAGAAGTAGCTCTGTCTTAGCATTTCATGAATACTCAGTAATTATGACTTACTGATTCATAAGTCTACATGACTTTGGTTGCTTTCCATTGGTAATCAGCACCATGAAAATACCTACAGAGAGCGTCAACAAACCTCTGGAAATGTATTTTATTCACTAGTTTAGCTTTCTTTTACTCATCCATTTTATAATAACATAGTAAATACCTTAGGGTGATTATAAAAATGAGCAACTTCAAATTATTGTTGCCATCATGATATAGTAAAAAGCATATTAAAAAGAATTTTCTTTACTCATGCTTATTGAAAAATAAAAGAAATAACCACTATTTTTTATGCATATACATGTACTAAGCCAAATTATTGGCAAAACATTGTCAGTTTTTTAAAACTGAAATTCACTAACTTAAAAGAGTTTTTTCTGCCAGGAAAATGCAATAATTTGGTTTGGCTTGGTCTGTTCTCAAATGGAAGAATCATGTCTTTCATGACTATGAGAAAATAGCAAAAGCCAAAGGTCATTCTAGGCTTGAGGTTGAACCACTGGAGATAATAGCTCAAAACCAAAAGGGTTTAATATATCATTTCATTATTATATGCATTTAATTAAATAGGCAAACTTAGAGGCCATCGTGTGTGCTACGGATAACTAATGATTGGTTCTGCATCCTGAATATCTGGAATAATATTTCCACCTATTTTGTCAACTTTAAATATTTTCTTTTTGGTTCGTAACTATTTCTAGATTTCTAGTACAATAAATAACCTTTGCTTCCGGATTCAAGTCTGATAGAATCAGAATGGTTTAACTGATGTGTAAGAATGAATTCAAAAAATGGAGGACTCTGTGCACATGGACATTTTCTATATCTTTTCTTATTTTTTACAGTGGAAGTATCCCTTTTTTACATAGAGGAATACTTTAACAGATAAAATCCAATTAATCAATGTTGTTTTTATTCTGTGTAAAAGTTGAATGGCTAGATTTCTACTTGATTGAACTTCTAATGGAATTATTGCCCTAACTGGATGAAATCTAAGTATTAGTCCTGAAAGTTGCATTAGGTGAGGTTCTAAGGCTTGCCCTCACAGTGATGGTCTTTTGACCATAATCAAGACCAGATACCTCCCCTGCCACAAGTGCTCATAGTGTGAAGAAAAGGCAGGGAAGCCTCATTGGAGAAATACAGTAGTGAAACTGATGGTTGAACTGTCTGGTTACAAGCCTGGAGCCAGTGGGTTCCACTCTATTACTCTATCTAGATGGAAGGTCTTCAGATATATTCTAGTTTTTTAATTGTTGTTATTTTTATTTTTTTCCACACTTCACAGTATGAAGGATCTTAGTTCCCCCACCAGGGACTGAACTCATGCCCCCTGCATTGGAAGCATGGAGTTTTAACCACTCAACCACAAGGTTAGTCCCTCAGTGCAGTTCAGTTCAGTTGCTCAGTCGTGTCCGACTCTTTGCGACCCCATGAATTACAGCACACGATGGCACCCCACTCCAGTACTCTTGCCTAGAAAACCCCATGGACGGAGGAGCCTAGTAGGCTGCAGTCCGTGGGGTCGCGAAGAGTCGGACACGACTGAGCGACTTCTCTTTCACTTTTCACTTTCATGGACTGGAGAAGGAAATGGCAACCCACTCCAGTGTTCTTGCCTGGAGAATCACAAGGACGGGGGAGCCTGCTGGGCTGCCATCAATGGGGTTGTACAAAGTCGGACACGACCGAAGCAACTTAGCAGCAGCAGGCCTCTCTGTCCAACGCCAACTCCCGGAGTTTACCCAAATTCATGTCCATTGAGTCAGTGATGCCATCCAGACATCTCATTCTCTGTCATCCCCTTCTCCTCCTGCCCCCAATCCCTCCCAACATCAGGGTCTTTTCCAGTGAGTCAACTCTTCGCATGAGGTGGTCAAAGTATTGGAGTTTCAGCTTCAGCATCAGTCCTTCCAATGAACATCCAGGACTGATCTCCTTGAGAATGGACTGGTTGGATCTCCTTGCAGTCCAAGGGACTCTCAAGAGTCTTCTCCAACACCACGGTTCAAAAGCATCAGTTTTTCGGTGCTCAGCTTTCTTCACAGTCCAACTCTCACATCCATACATGACCACTGGAAAAACCATAGCCTTGACTAGACAGACCTTTGTTGTCTAACTGTTTTTTTGCTGAGCCTAGTTTATGAGGGTGAAAATTTCTTGAATGTAGGAGGATTTCAATTTTTTCCATAGAGCAAAGCCATTCTTTTTAACTTCTGAGCTCAAAGCATGGTGCAGACACTAACTTTCCCAAACAACCTAAAAATCTTAAAGTATTAGAAAAACCAATGCTTCCGACCACATGTTGGAACAGCATGGTTGGCAAAGCTTGGAGGAATTGTTTTAAAAAGGAACATTTCCAGTAGATTTTCTAATTCTGTCTCTCCAGGTTCACCTTTTCTTTTTTTCAGGGATCATATCCATAAAGGTGCTACAGGTTTAGTAATGTGGAAGCTCAACTGGATTCTTGTCATGTATTTTTTGAAAAAGAAGTTATTAATAAATACCCGTGACAGTGGTCAGTAAGTTAAGAAGTCATTCACTAAGTTGACAAGGAGCCTCTCTTTGTACATAGAAACCCATGATGATTTCCATACTATGGAAGTGATATGGTGAAAGGTCTGAAGGAAAAGCAGCCAGTGCTGCACATGTGGTTGGCTGCAGAGCTCCTTGTTAGTTACAGTCTATTGACGAAGTCCTTTTTTGTAAACATGCATGCTAAGTCGTTTTCATCATGTCTGACTCTTTGTGACCCTGTGGACTGTAGCCTGTCAGGCTCCTCTGTCCATGGAATTCTCTAGGCAAGAATACTAGAGTGGGTTGCCATGCCCTTCTTCAGGGTATCTTCTGGATCCAGAGGTCAAACCTGGGTCTCCTGCATCACAGGCAGATTCTCTACCATCTGAGCCATCAGAGAAGTTCACAAGGTCCTTTCTACCTGTCATTAAAAATGCTTTCTGGTTCAGGGATTGATTGTTTGACCAGTGGGTCAGAACACAATACAACCATACCTATTTGGAAACTTGGTATGCACCAAGTGTGATATTATATATAAAAAGTAAGACTGGATCATTTAATAAATTGCATTGTGAAAAACATGAAATTCTATACTTATTTCATATCACAAACAAAAACAACATCAGTCTTATTAAAGACATGGTGGGGGTGGCGGGGCTTGCACCTTGTAGAATAAATATAGGTGAAATAGCTTTTTAACATCAGGTGAAGAAAGAATCCTTAAATGTGATAGAAAAATCACAGTACCCACATATGAAATCAATCTACTTTTGTATCTTAATCTTGTATTCTGAAACCTTATTATAACTATCTAGTTCCAGGAGTTTTTACATCAGTACGTTGGGATTTTCTATGTGGACAATTATGTCAGCTGCAAACAAAGAGAATTTTATTTCTTCTTTAAAAAACACAACATAGTACCCCAAAGAAAATGTGGTTAAGTTTCATTATGATAATAACTAATAACTTTGGTATGATAAAAGAATCATCAAAACATTTAAAAACAAACCACAGGTTCAAAGAAGGTAATTGTAACTTATATAACTGACAGATTTGTATTCAGAATAAGCAAAGAAATTCAAAAGTTATCAATAAAAACACAAACCGCCCAACCAGAAAAGATGACCAGGAACAGACTAAGAAAACTGAGTGGAAAGTACACTTAGGAATTTCAGTAGTGCCCAGTCACTCAGTTGTGTCTGACTATTTGCGACCCCATGTTTCTCTGTCCATAGATCCAGGAAAGAGTACAGGAATGGATTGCCATTTGCTTCTCCAGAGGATCTTCACAACCCAGGGATCAAACCTGGGTCTCGAATCTCTTACATTGGCAGGCAGATTTCTTACCACTAAGCCACCTGGGAAGCCTATGAATTTTATTACCTTATTAGTAGTAAGAAAAAGGCAAATAAAAATAATAAATGTAATTTTAAACTATCATGTTGACAATATTTGACCAGGATGTAGAAAAAGAAAAACAGTTATAAAATATTATTGGGACTTACTATATGCCAAAAACTCTGTTGAGCACGTGCCATTACTGATACAAATTTAAATATGGATAAAGAAATTATCACTTTGCTGACAAAGGTCATTATAGTCAAAGCTATGGTTTTTCTAGTAGTCATATATGGATGTGACAGTTGGACCATGAAGAAGGCTGAGCACCAAAGAATTGGTGTTTTCAAATTGTGGTGCTGGAGAAGACGCTTGAGAGTCCTTTGGACAACAGGAAATCAAACCAGTCAATCTTAAAGGAATTCAACTCTGAATACTCATTGGAAGGACTGATGATGAAGCTGAAGCTCCAATACTTTGGCCACCTGATGTGAAGAGCTGCCGACTCATGGGTAAAGACCCTGATGCTAAAGAAAGATTGAGGCGAGGAGGAGAAGGGGGGAGACAAAGGATGAGATAATTGTATGACATCACTGGTTCAATGGACAGGAGTTTGACCAAACTCCAGGAGATACCGATTGGGCAGCAAAGTTTGGCATGCTGCAGTCCAGGGGTCACAAAGCTTAGGACAGGACCTAGCAACTGAACAACAATAATAAAGAAGTTATAAAACATGCATGAGAGTGATATATACTAGCTTAGACTAGAGGTTGCCTTTAGGTGATGTTAGGGGAATGAATTCAGGGAACAGAGTTATCAAAGGTTTGCCTTCATCTAACTGTTGAAAGAAAAGACAGAGAGCTAAGTCAAGAGGGTAACTTTAGATTGTGCCCTTTCTGCACCTCCTCACCTCTCTCCTTTGGTAGGCATATCTCCAAACTCATGCTCTTAATATCTCTATAAATGTTCACAACATCTCTCAGATGAAACAGAAACAGATATTAACTGACTTATAGCTAGCAATTGAGGGAGCCATCATTAGAACACAGAGCTGATATGTTCCACATTTTTTTGACAAGGTGTTCTACCAATTAATAAGGAGCCAGGGGACACACTGGTAGCAGCGTGGGTAGCACAGCAGGAAGGCGTGGTGAGGAGTCCAGATAGGAGGTCCAGTCCAAATTCTGCCATTAAAAAAACTTTATTTATATATTTTTGGTTGCACTGGGTCTTCATTGCTGTGCGTGGGCTTTCTCTAGTTGTGGTGAGTGGAGGATACTCTCCATTGCAGTGCACAGGCTTCTCATTGCAGTGGCTTCTGTTGCAGAGCTCAGGCTCCAGGTGCACAGGCTTCATGTGGTACACGGGATTAGTTGCTCTGTGGCATGTGGAATCTTCCTGGACCAAAATTGGCAGGCAGATTTGTATCTACTGGATCACCAGGGAAGTCTCAAGTTTTGCCATTTATGAGTAGCCTAAACTTAGAAAAGTCACAGAAGCGCTCTGAATATTAGTGTTGTTGTTCAGTAGTTAAATTGTTTCTGACTCTTTGAGACCCCGTGGACTGCAGCACTCCAGACTCCCCTGTCCTTCACTATATCCTGGAGTTTATTCAAATTCATGTCCATTGAGTCAGTGATGCTATTTAACCATCTCATCCTTGGTGTATCTTTCTCTAAAAGAGATCCACCTTTTGCAAAGCGTTTTGAGGGTCAAATGTGATGCTAAATATAATGAACGTAATCAGTACAAAGAGACCATTTCTTTTTGAAAAAGGAACAATTTCTGAGTAGGAATTAGCAATCTTCATACCCCCGTAGCCTAGCAGAGGTACATACCTGGTTAAGCATTCAGTAAATGCTCTTTAGTGGGGATGATGACTAGTTCACACAGGAACCTAGAAGTCAGCCAGAACTGGGAGCTCTCTGTGGGCATCCCTATAGATGTCCTACCCTACTAGAGTAAAGGATCCCAGATTGACACATGTGGATTTGTTATTACTAGTCATTCTAGCAGAAAGGAAATAGAAGCACACTAGGATGTGTTGCAGGAAGCCTCTTAGATCCCCAGAGAAAGTGAAAAAAATAAAAGAACAGGACCCAGAGAACATGCATATCATGTACTTCCTTGCTTTATGTTTGCCTGTCTTGCCTGGAGAAAATGCAGTCTATGAAGTTGTAGGCAGGAAACAATGCCCTAGCAATGAAAAGGTGCTTGGCACAAAGTGTCCAGGTTCTGACAAGCACAGCTGGACCATCAGATATGGTCAGAAGTCCACTTGTACTCTGAGTCAGGGCGAGTCAGCTTTTGTGACAAATATGTTGGCTTAGACAAATATCAGTTCCCTCCTTAAACAAAATTAGGAAACAAAATAATTCCATGTGTTGCATATTTTTAAATGAGAAAATAAGTTAGAATATACTGCAAAATGTAACTTTGAAAAGCTAACACTAATATCACAAAATCTAGAAAAATATCAATTGCTATACTAAACAATAATACATAATCTTTTCATCATTGACTGCATAGTCTTTGATTACCTCTTTACATGACAGCAATCTTGTAATATTTCCTAGAGATAATAGAAAGATAGTGTATCAGTATGGTTGATCAAAGAGGGCATTTCTAATACAGTCAGTTAGCAATAACAATTATATCTAGAAGAGATCCTAAGGTATATAAATATACCCTGCCTATTCTAAACTAGGTGGATGACTGTTCAACTCAGCTTCTACTGCCCCAACACAAACGGGGGCCGTCTCATCAATACAAGATTTTGCTAATTTTACGAAAACATAATACCCTGTGAACACATTGCTAGAGGATTTTCTGATATTTCTGCAAAGGACCTTGGAGACGATAGACCCTGAGGCTTGACCTTCATCCCCTTCAGCTAATCTGCCTCTACTCAGCATGCCCTCCACCCACTATGACATGCCAAGGGGGTTCAAAGTCAGGAAGTTGGGAATAAAGAGTTGGGGAAAGGAGGTGCTCCTTTGCTTTTTGGCACTGTAATAATCTTAGTTGTCCAGCCTCCCTGAAAACCAGCCTGAAATTCAAGTCTCCTCTTTAGTGGAAATTGTAGAAAAGAACGCCACCTTCCCGCCAAAGCTCATGCTCTCCGCTGTTAAAGAAATTAGACTCCAAATGTCATTTCATTGATGTCTAAAAGTAACTTTTAGCCTGACAAAACTGCTTTATTATCTTTGGAGAGAATTTCATTACTCCACAGTAATGTATGAGGAAGACGCTTCAACACTGAGACTAGAAACTGTGAGAGCTCTGTGTTACTAAATTGCTCTCTGAATAGGAGATATGAATGTAACGTGTGTGAATTTGATTCACTGTTGGGTCACCATTAATATTTCCTTCCACAAGCTCCATGGAACCCTGGTGTTTTAAAGAATCCTTGCCTGTCTAGGTTACCCTCCCGGAGAGACATAACATATATGTTGTTATAATCAGAGGTGGTATTTGGCATAGGAGAAAATAGGGCTTAATGTGAAATTCAGCTTATTGCCTTTCCATCTAGGCCATGAGGAAGAGGGAACTGGAGGTTCAAATGGGGACAGCTTCACAAGGCAACTAAAAAATAAAATAAAAAACCCTTAAAACCAAACCACAGCCATGCTCACACTAACCTGGCCCTGTGGAGCCCTAATTCCAGTAACACCCTTGGATTGCGTCCATTCTTCCCAAGGCTCTCTCCCAAGACTGAATGAGCTGAGGAGTGCCTTTTTGCTCAAAAGAGACACTGAAGAACAGATTCAGCAATATGGCAAAGCTCTTGGTTCTTGTGGTCAGAGGAGCCTCGTGAACAGCTATAAAGGGCAGATTAATTCTTCCTGATTCACAGGTCTTAGGTTGATAGTTTATCCATGATACCTAGTTACCAAAATTTGCCTTTCTTCAATAGAGCTTCTGAAAAAGTTAGTTCTGTATTTAAAAATAGCACTTGTATTTATGTTACACCTGTATAGTCATGATTCTATATTTCATATGTCTTCCGTAACTCTAATACATTATATAGTCAGGCAATTCACGTTAAGGACATAAGCAGAGAAATTTAATCTCAAAAGCATCTTATGTACCAGGGACAATAGTCTAGGTATGAAACAAGCCATCTGACATAAATACTTCCATCATCTTTTAAGATGAAAAATAATTGTTGACAAATACACATTTTTGGACAAGTCCATCTAAGACAAAGTGTTTAATATTGTAAGTGGCAATGAAAAGTGAAAAAATAAGGGAAAACATATCTGATGTCAATCCTTTATTCTAATCGAGTGGCTAGTCAAAAATATTTTTGTCAGCCATTAATCTATTATATTTCTGCTATATTTTTAAGATATTGTAAAAACAAGCAGTAAGTATCAAAAACATTATCCAACTCTGGTTAATCTGTTAAATGATAAAAATTGCATCAGGTCAGTGGAAGAAAGAAATGAGGGACAACAAATACTTTAAGGTCATTAAAGCATCTATTCACATACTCTTCTGTTGTTCTATTTTAATTGTAACAATAACTTAGTTTCTTCACAGCAGGGAGGTATTGAAAAAATGATTTGTTCTCAAAATGTACTTCAGTTTCCTAAAACAATTTAACAACTCTAATTTTTCTTACCTTTTATTTAATTACAGATTAAAATTTAAAATGCAAAAATACATTCACGTAAAATTGTGGGGAGTTTTCAAAGCTTTCAAGTGAATACAAACTATAGAGAAAAAAAAGAACATTTAGAGACTAGATAGATTGCGCCCTCTTCTGGTACATCAGTATATTTCAAATATAAAGGGTGAGTGAGTGAGTGAAGTCGCTCAGTCGTGTCTGACTCTTTGCGACCCCATGGACTGTAACTTATCAGGCTCATCTGTCCATGGGATTTTCCAGGCAATAGTACTGGAGTAGATTGCCGTTTCCTTCTCCAGCGGATCTTCCAGACCCAGGGATCGAACCCAGGTCTCCGGCATTGTAGACATATGCTTTACAGTCTGAGCCACCAGGGAAGTCCTATAAAGTGTTGAGTATGTGATATTTGATTTAGTTTTCATTTTTCATAGAAATAAAATTTACTGTAAAGTATCCAAAATAGATTAAAATTAATTAGAAGTGTTCCCAAGTTGAGATCTTGGACGATAATTTTAAAATAGGCTCTCTGAGGGCTAAAGTTTGTTTTGCCTTTGTTAAGCAGTGTGGATTTTTTTTTTTACTCTAAAACTACTTCAAGTATTCCCTGCATGTCTTATATATAATTATGATTTAAGATTGAAATTTGAGATGTTTATTAAGCATTATATTGAGATAGAGAAAGGAACCCATTGAAGCAGAAATATGCTTTCCATCTTCTTTGTAAAGAGGTCCAAAAGACACTATGAAGATTCTCTTTCCTCTGGGATTTTGTTTGTTTAATTTTGCCTCTTATTCAGCTGGGCAGGTGAGGGAGTGGGGCTCACATGACAGAACATGTTACAGTCTAAGGAAAGCGAACCAAGCACTTCAGTTCAAATGGTGAAAATACAACTTTATGCTTTTTCTTACTCTGCCTATTCTACTTGGTCATTTTAGAGTCACTGATTTATGAGTGGCCTGTGTCTAAAGTCAGTTTATAAATCACTAATTTGAAATTTGTTTTTTTCCCCAGAAAATAAAGGCTGTCAGTGGAATTTAGTCTCTTTACTAGTTATTAAAAGTCTAAAAAGGTGTAATGTAGGAGAAAGGACAAACTGTTATTTTACCACCTAGTATAAAGAGAGAAGAATCACTCAGGAATACCTTGGGAGGCCTCTTTGAAGGAGAAAAGCTGTAGTCCTGAGGATTTAGTTTGTGAAGAAGCACCAGATTGAAAGTGCGCCATGTGCTGAGAAATAAGGAAACAGAGAATATAGACAGCCCAGGCAGTGTGGCAGATCAGAACCTTAGGGGAAATGTGATCAAAGTGCCCATCCCAGAGTCAGCGGAATAAAAATTGCTGAGAGAGTGATGTCTTTTGTAAACTCTTTTGCGCAGCTTTGCTCAAATAGTGAGAAGGCTGGTGCCCTCTAGAGGACCATTCTTAAAATTTGTTTGAGTTCGGGGAACTATTCAGTTTCGTGGTTTGCAGAGACCGGAGGATGCTGCTGGGCCGCTGTGGCCGGTAGCCAGAGATACTGGACAACCGTGAATGTCTTCATTCAAAGTGGGATCTTAAAGTGCTTTTCAAACAAAATGTCTGTGCTTCAAAGTGCTACATTATGGATTTCTTCAATCAGCTCTATTTACTGTATTTACTTGTTAATTAGTATTTTGAGCCTGGACTAACAACTTACCATTATTTCTGGCCTTTTTTCTTCAGAAAAAAAAATGAGAGCTAAGATAAGCAGGAGGAGGTGGAGGAAGAGGATGGGGAGGGGGAGGGAGGAAGAGAATACAGGAATATGAATTTCATATATATGTGTGCTTGTGTGTGTACGTCTGCGTGTGTGCTCTCAGTGCTGTCGTGTCTGACTCTCTGCGACCCCATGAACTGCCAGGTTCCTCTGTCCATGGGATTTTCAGGCAAGAATACTGGAGTGGGTTGCCATTTCCTGATCCAGAGGATCTTCCCAACCCAGGAAATCAAACCTGTGTCTCTTGCATCTCCCTGTATTGGCAGGCGAATTCTCTACCACTGCACCACCTGGGAAGCCTGTATGTATGTGTATAGAGGCATATGTTTTTAACCATTATTTGCAAATATCAAATATAAAACTGTGACAAAGAAAACAGTCAGTTGACTATGCAAGCATAAAATTGGGCTTCCCTTGTGGTTCAGCTGGTTAAGAATCTGCCTGCAGTGCAGGAGACCTGGGTTCAATCCTTGGGTTAGGAAGATCCCTTGAAGAAGGGAAAGGCTACCCACTCCAATATTCTGGCCTGGAGAATTCCATGGACTATACAGTCCATGGGGTAGCAAAGAGTTGGACATGACTGAGTGACTCACTTTTCACTTTCAAGCATAAAATTAGTTTACAAATGAACCATTCACAGTGTGCCTACTCTGTGAATACATTTTTCTTCTGATGAAGAAAACTGTCAAAATTAAATAAGTATCCTACAAAGAAACAGTTTTAAAGTTGGCAAAAATGTATAACACTTTTAAGATTTTAAGTAAAAGTTTGATAATTGTAAATGCAGTTACTAGGGTATTAAAAAGAAATTCATTAAAAACATAAAGTTCTAGTTGACAGTTATAGAACAGCAGGGATAAAGCTCCCAGGTGTGACAACTACTAGAGAAAATTCACTATTACAATTGTAGGAGAGGTTATTAGTACTATGTCAGAGAGAAACACCAGTGATACAGTTTCTTTATCTCTTTTATAGTGTTTTGTTAAATATTTGATATTATTGCCAATTTTGAATTCAATAAAAATTAAGCAGCAGAATTAAACATTATAAGGCATTAAAAAGATTTTCATACATTTGAAAAGTTGTTTCTTCTACATCTGTAATGATGTGCACTAGATTTTATTAAAGTGAATAGAATTATCACTGGTTTATCAACAAAATAGAGTTTCTCTGGTGGCTCAGAGGTTCAAGTGTCTGCCCGCAATGCGGAAGACCTGGGTTCAATCCCTGGGTCAGGAAGATCCCCTGGAGAAGGAAATGACAACCGACTCCAGTATTCTTGCCTGGAGAATCCCATGGGCAGAGGAGCCAGGTGGGCTACAGTCCACGGGGTGGCAAAGAGTCAGACACGACTGAGCAACTTCACTCACTTTCACTTCACTATCAAATTAAAGTTACCTTAAAAATTTCCTTGCTGACCTACAGCTTTCATGGTTTTGGTTTTTCAGATAGTTAGATTACATGTACATATAGGAATAAAGTATGTAATATGTATATATATGATAAATTACATATTTATATCAGTTCAGTTCAGTCGCTCAGTCGTGTCCGACTCCTTGCGACCCCATGAATCGCCGCACACCACGCCTCCCTGTCCATCACCAACTCCCGGAGTTCACTCAGACTCACATCCCTTGAGTCAGTGATGCCATCCAGCCGTCTCATACTCTGTCGTCCCCTTCTCCTTCTGCACCCAATCCCTCCCAACATCAGGGTCTTTTCCAGTGAGTCAACTCTTCAGATGAGGTGGCCAAAGTACTGGAGTTTCAGCTTTAACATCATTCCTTCCAAAGAAATCCCAGGGTTGATCTCCTTCAGAATGGACTGGTTGGATCTCCTTGCAGTCCAAGGGACTCTCAAGAGTCTTCTCCAACACCACAGTTCAAAAGCATCAATTCTTCGGCGCTCAGCCTTCTTCACAGTCCAACTCTCACCTCCATACATGACTACTGGAAAAACCATAGCCTTGACTAGACGGACCTTAGGTAGCAAAGTAATGTCTCTGCTTTTGAATATACTATCTAGGTTGCTTATAACCTTTCTTCCAAGGAGTAAGCATCTTTAACTTGTACTTATTTGCAATCTATTAAATAGATATGCTGTTTGGACTTAGAAATCCATAGGAACTTAAAATTGGGGATTGGCATATTAATTAATTTGAAATAAAGATGGAATGCACTAGCCAACTTTTGAAAAAAGAATTCATTGAAAATAAAATATGATCTTGAGAGAAAAGTTGAATTATCAAACATTTGAATCAAGCGAACATATTCATACACATATATTTTGGAAAAAGTTAAATAATTATGTTTTTTTCAATTGAATAGAAGCTGAAGAGTCTTTCACTGAATAGTGTAGTTATAGCAAAAGTAATGAAACTGACTAAATATGTATCATAGAGGTGATTTCAGACTACTTACTTTATGTGAATGAAATCTTAAATTATCAGAGACATGGGAAATGCAGACTTCATGAAATTTTCATTAATGAAGTTAATAAATTTTAAAAATACCATAGTATTGTCATACTATTTTATATTGATCATAGCACAGTGGTATATATTTTGTTAAAATTTCATATTTGAAACATGAATTTATTTTTATCTTAGCTATTGATTTTTAATCACCTGATATAGACTTAAGAGGATTGAGATACCACTTTGATATAGAATATTTTATATTTTGTTCCAATCTGATATCTGTTTTCTATCAAATATTGAAGGTAGAGTTTTCAGGTTAATTTTAAAACTAGAGACTGAATGGTTGCATTGACTTATGGTGTGATTTTAGAGAGGAAAAACATTTTCTATTATACTTATCAAAATTTGTTTGTATGACAAACACTTCTTTTGAAATGACAAACATTTCTAAGTTAACATCAAGAATTAGTTTGATGCTACATTTAAAATTAAAGTTCAGCTTATTTACAAGAATATTAATCATGCTTCCTTATTTCTCTGACTCAAGAGTCAGTAATTTTCATTGGCACAATATCCTTACTGAATTAAGATTATTTCCATCTTTCTCTTATTACATACAAACTACTCACTGATTTATTATTATTTGCCTTAACACTTTCCTATTGCTTCTTATTGTTTTTATTCTTTTCATTCCAACAGTTTTATTGTATGTTCAACAATTATTATATTGCTTCATTTTGTCTCCCAGGGTATCCAACTCAGAGTGTTTACAGACAGAAATACATAGTTGAATTATAATTTATTTTCCTTTTATTTATCATTGTTTTTATAATGAGAATATCACATTTATTAATCATTAAATTTTCAAGTTACTCTCAAATGATATGGGGGCACTGATCAGTAATAAAAGAGACAAGCTATCAATTCACACAAAAACATGGTAAAAAAAGACAAACTAGGCACCCCACTCTAGGACTCTTCCCTGGAAAATCCCATGGACGGAGGAGCCTGTGGGCTGCAGTCCATGGGGTCGCTGGGAGTCGGACACAACTGAGTGACTTCTCTTTCACTTTTCACTTTCATGCTTTGGAGAAGGAAGTGGCAACCCACTCCAGTGTTCTTGCCTGGAGAATCCCAGGGACAGGGGAGCCTGGTGGATTGCTGTCTGTGGGGTCGCACAGAGTCGGACACGACTGAAGCGACTTAGCAGCAGCAGTCTTCACTAGAGGCTTCTATCATAGCTCATTTGGTAAAGATCCACTTGCAATGCAGGAGACCTGGGTTCGATTCCTGGATCAGGAAGATCCCTTGGGGAAGGAAATGACAACCCACTGTACTATTCTTGCCTGGAGATGTCCATGGACAGAGGAGCCTGGCGGGCTATGGTCCATGGGGTCGCAAGAGTTGGACACGACTGAGTGACTAAATCACCACCACCACCACCAGTCCTCACTTAAGTTCAGATCAAAATCTTCCCTCATTTTATACAGTAGTTGCATTCCTAGAAAATTCAGTGTATACTAAAATGATATGAGAATAGTCTGTATTTTATCTAAAAGGAAAATTTTAGTTCATATAATTATAAATAGATTTTTCATCTGTGTGAAAATATAGCAAGACATTTGAAGACACACAGAGCCTGAAAATAATTCTTTAAAGTGGAAGATTGTCCTGCAAATTGGGCTAGTGAATTGCTAGATTATATAAAATTTCTTTTCCACTTTTAAAGTAATTTGATCCTCATTTTATGTAAATTGTAAGTACCTATATTTGATATGATTATAACACAGCAACTTACATTAAGTTTTAGTTATTAACTTCAAAACTAAAAAAAAAAACCTTTGCAACATTGTAAAACAAATATACCCCAGTTTTTAACAAATCTCAAAAGAAAAACTAAAAAACTGATAATATTAGTAAAAATGTTTGACGTTAAATTCTCCATATATTGATTTGGTTTTGTAGAAAGAAATCTATGAAACTTAATTAAATGAGTTTTCTTTTCACACTGAGCTTTGAAACATATCTTACATAACCAGGGATCTGAACTTGTACATAATCAGAGATGAGTAAGCTGGGCTTTACTTACTCATTATAAAGATGCCAGTGGTGTTTTTAATATTAAAATTATACTTAAAGTACATATCACAGTGCCTGACTTATAGAAAGACAAAATAGTAGCTAGTTATTATAGGATAGTTCATTTGAACTGTGAACTCCCTGATGTTCAAGCTGGGTTTAGAAAAGGCAGAGGAACCAGAGATCAAATTGCCAACATCTGCTGGATCATGGAAAAAGCAAGAGAGTTCCAGAAAAACATCTATTTCTGCTTTATTGACTATGCCAAAGCCTTTGACTGTGTGGAACACAATAAACTGTGGAAAATTCTGAAAGAGATGGGAATACCAGACCACCTGACCTGCCTCTTGAGAAATTTGTATGGAGGCCAGGAAGTAACAGTTAGAACTGGACATGGAACAACAGACTGGTTCCAGATAGGAAAAGGAGTATGTCAAGGCTGTATATTATCACCCTGCTTATTTAACTTCTATGCAGAGTACATCATGAGAAAGGCTGGGCTGGAAGAAACACAAGCTGGAATCAAGATTGCCGGGAGAAATATCAATAACCTCAGATATGCAGATGACACACCCTTATGGCAGAAAGTGAAGAGGAGCCAAAGAGCCTCTTGATGAAAGTGAAAGAGGAGAGTGAAAAGTTGGCTTAAAGCTCAACATTCAGAAAATGAAGATCATGACATCTGGTCCCATCACTTCATGGGAAATAGATGGGGAAACAGTGGAAACAGTGTCAGACTTCATTTTGGGGGGCTCCAAAATCACTGCAGATGGTGACTGCAGCCATGAAATTAAAAGACGCTTACTCCTTGGAAGAAAAGTTATGACCAACCTCGATAGTATATTCAAAAGCAGAGACATTACTTTGCCAACAGGTTCGTCTAGTCAAGGCTATGGTTTTTCAGTAGTCATGTATGGATGTGAGAGTTGGACTGTGAAGAAGGCTGAGCACTGAAGAATTGATGTTTTTGAACTGTGGTGTTGGAGAAGACTCTTGAGAGTCCCTTGGACTGCAAGGAGATCCAGCCAGTCCATTCTGAAGGAGATCAGCCCTGGGATTTCTTTGGAGGGAATGATGCTAAAGCTGAAGCTCCAGTACTTTGGCCACCTCATGCAAAGAGCTGACTCATTGGAAAAGACTCTGATTCTGGGAGGGATTGGGGGCAGGAGGAGAAGGGGACAACAGAGGATGAGATGGCTAGATGGCATCATGGACTTGATAGACGTGAGTCTGAGTGAACTCCGAGAGATGGTAATGAACAGGAGGGCCTGGCGTGCTATGATTCATGGGGTTGCAAAGAGTTGGACACGACTGAGTGACTGAAATGAACTGAACTGAATTTTTAAATTCTGAATTTATGTGTCATTATTCACTGGGATATAGTGAAATATTTTTTCTTGTTCAAAACTAGAACAATTAGAGCATAAAAGTAAAGTAGATCTGGATATAAATAGCATATAAAATAAGTCTCCATGGGTCCATACTGATATTAATGCTTGGATAAATAAATCAATGGGGGAGAATAGACGATCTACCTTGCAGAATAATTACAGATAGTTTCAGTGATAATCTATCCTCCCTACTCCTAGGTCTGAACTTGTGCATAATAACTGTCTTCCAAAGCATACTATACAGAATGAAGTATAAAGAGATTAACTTTACAGTGGAGAAACCTGACAAATACTACTTCAGTCATGTGATCAAGGTCAACCTCAACAATAACAATTTAGTGTATGTACCCTTGATATGATGTGGTGAAAATGGCATTTTACCTCTGCTGTCTTTCCTTCCTCAGTCACATCAGTTCAGTTCAGTTTCTCAGTCATGTCTGACTCTTTGAGACCCCATGGACTATAGGACACCAGGCTTCCCTGTTCATTACCAACTCCCAGAGCTTGCTCAAACTCATGTCCATCAAGTTGGTGATGCCACCCAACCTTCTTATGCTCTGTCATCACCTTTTTCTCATGCCTTCAATCTTTCCCAGCATCAGGATCTTTTCTAATGAGTCAGCTCTTCTCATCAGGTGGCCAAAATATTGGAGTTTCAGCTTCAGTGGCAGTCCTTCCAATGAATATTCAGGACTGATTTCCTTTAGGATTGACTAGTTTGATCTCTTTGCAGTGCAAGGGACTCTCAAGAGTCTTCTCCAGCACTACAGTTCAAAAGCATCAATTCTTTGGCATTCGCTTTCTTTAGGGTCTGATTCTCACATCCATACATAACTACTGAAAAAAACCATAGCTTTGACTAGACAGACCATTGTTGGCAAAGTCACATAACCCCTGTCTAATCATGAGAAGAACATTAGACAAATCTTCTTAAATGAGGACATTCTACAAAAGACCAGTACTCCTCAAATCTGTCAAGGTCATAGAAATGTAAGGAAAGTCCCAGAGAAATTTCATAGCCTAAGTAGGAAACTAAGAAGACATAATGCTAAACATATGTATATATAATTTAGGAATAGAAAAAGGAGATTCAGAAAATCAGACTTAAGTATAGGTTGCAGTCATTAATAACGTATCAGTATTTGTCAATTGTAACAAATGCACCAGTATCAGACGTTAATGTAAGAAATTAAATATGAGTTATACAGGGACTTTTTGTATTATCATCACAATTTTTATTGAGATAGAGTTGATGTAGAATATTACATAAATTACAAGTGTACATTTAAAAAAAACTAAACCTGTTCTTAATTCCTATATTTAAGAAATGTCATTAAGTCATAAATACTTTTCCTAAATAATGTAATCCAATGAAAAGAACTAGGACTTTTTGGAGAAAAAGTGAATCAAAGACTGGCATACAGTAAATGGAAGATGAACTCGGAGCATTTGTTTTTCTCTAAAGTAGGAAACCGTTCCCCTCAAAGAATTCCAAAAATACAGCAATGAAAAATAGATGAGAACATGTCAGGAGGACACACAAGCTTATATGAAAATGCTTCCAATCGCCACAAGTGTGATAATGTGAAGAAAAACATAAATAATGATACTATTGAGTTATAGCCCAAAGAATAAAATAAATATCCGCAATCCCACAATGTTATAAACAAGTCACTGAGTAAATAAATAAATGGAGGAGGAAGAGAAATTTTGCTTTACAGAAGAATTCCAAGTGAAATATTTAGGTAGTCTCATCTCCAGGAGAGAATTCTCACAAGAAAGTGGAACTTAACTCCTCTCATCTGAGTATGAGTTGAAATTAGTGACCTGATTCTAAAGAATCAAGCATGTGAAGGGGAAGATAGTATTAATAGCTTAGGGGAGAAGCCCGGCAGATATCACTTTAGTGATCAAAGTGAAACCGCCAGTGATTCATCATGTTGATACCGTGTAAGCCCTGATAAGACACAAGTGTTGATACCGTGTAAGCCCTGATAAGACGCGAGGACACTTTATCCTCTGGTATTTGTTCCCCAAACCCATAACACCACCTACTCCTGAGAAACCAGACAGACACAGATCTGGAGATAACCTACACAGTACACTTCAAAAAGCTCAAATTTATGTAAAAAGAAGAAAAGATTTCAATTGTCAGAGATCAGAGGCGAGTAAGGAGACATGGTGAACAAATGCACTGTAGTATCCTGGATACAATCCTGGAACAGAGGAAAGATCATAGAGAAAAACTGGTGAGAATGCAACTAAGGGCTGTAGTTTACTCACTAATATTCCAGTGATTTTTTTCTTAGTTTTGACAAAGGTGTCACGATTATGTAAAATTGTCACCATTACGGGAAGCTGAGTGAAGGGGATATGGTGTGTGTGCTCAGTCACCCAGTTGTGTCCAACTCTTTTCAGCCCCATGGACTGTAGCCCGCCAGGCTCCTCTATCCATGGAAATTTCCAGACAAGAATACAGAAAATGGAGCAGATTGCCATTTCCTCCTCCAGGGGATCTTCTTGACCCGGGGATCAAACTCGAGTCTCTTACGCCTCCTACACTGGCAGGCAGATTCTCTTACCACTGTGCCACCTTCTCATCAAATAAAGATAATTCCCAAGTAATTATCAGCTTTGTTTTGTTTTGATTTTTTGGCTACAGACATGACAAAACAACTTGTTTTGCATTTTGCAAACATTTGTGAATTTAGTGAGTCCCTTACAAAGATTTTACAATCTGAAAATTACAGGACAGTCGTTCAGTAGCATAGGTATAAAGACATCACTTACGCCAGCATTATTTTCTTTGGCAGAAATTTTACAAGTTTCCATTTCTTCAACTTTAAATGGCAGGAGGGTATACATGACTTAAGACATTTACTTTTCTAACCTTCCTTTAGTAGCCATTGTCTTAAATGGGCACTCTCAAGTTTTCGTAGTCATGCTGAAGTCCTAGGAAATCAGTTTTTCATTTTGCCAAATTTCACAAGAAGGAACTATTCTAATGATGACATTGACTGACTGAGAGACAGAGAGAGAATGAGACAGATACTGAGATTGGAATACTGCTATTTCGTTCTCCTAGTTCTGAAAAGGCCTCCTTTGGCTTTTGGTAGTTTCCCCACCTGCCTTCAGAGAAATGTGTTTATTATAATCACATGATGAATGGGTTCTGTAAGGAGGTTTCCATGACATAGCAAGCTAATAAAAAGAGCAATATGCTGTTAGGATTATGGGTCATCCCCTGTTGATGCCTTCAGTAAGAGAAACAAGAAAGTTCAGGAAAAATTAGAACCAGATGGTTCTTTATAGGCCCCTATTCTGACATGTAGGCATGGCGTTATGGGATTGACAAATAGAGTTATTTTCTAAATAAATTGACTCTCCTTTTTCCAAACAAGCAAGGCATTTTCTAACTATCCTTACCTGTTTTCAGAGATCCCTGCTTAGGGTTTATCTTGTCCATTCAAGCATCTATCACTCATGATGGTGTTTTCAGAGTCCTTCCATTTTCTCACATCTGCCAGCTGCTTTTCTCCACCTCCGCCACAGCTGGTCTATTCATCTGCTTGTGTTGCTCAAGTTATTGAAAGACGTGACCTTAGTTTGCCTTGTGAGATTTCTCTTTAGCAGTGAAAATGTGCTTTTGCCATTGATTTCACGGTTTATTCTTTTCCAGTGAAAAAGAACACGGCTTTCACTACGCAATTAAAGCTGCTTTTTATTCAAATAGTAGCTCCTATTTTCTTTCTTTTTAATTAAATCTTATCTTTTCTTTTTTTTTTACTGAGCTAACGTGGGTTCATAACATTATATGTCTCACATGTCCAATGGTATATTTGTACTTCCAAAAACATTCCAGTGCGCAAAACTGTTAGGAAGTTCTCTTTCCAGCCTCACCAACTCTGCCTTGCCTTTGTTCTTCAGGGCAACCACAATTCTAACCCAAGGCCCTAAAATCTATGATGTTTGTCATTTATACACTTATAAACTAAACATAATACATGGTTTTATTTCATCATATAAAATTTCCATACTTAGTATTGAACTGCATGTATCCTTGAGCAGTCAACTTTTTTTTTTTTTCACGCGTATACTCTTAACATCTCTCCATGCTGATACCTGTAGCTCTAATTTATTCATTTTAACTGATATATTACTTGCCATTTCAGGAATAGGAAATTAGTATTATTTCAGGAATAACCATACACTTTTCCTTCCTCCAGTCGTGGTTGTTTAGATTGTTTCCTGATTCTTATTCTTATAAGGAATAGAACAGCGGCCATTCCTTTACATGTCTTCTGGCACAGACATGGCTTTTTCCAGGATATGTTGTTAGAGGTGAAACAGCTTTATTTTAGGGCACTCAGTGTTTCTATCAGTTCGGTTCAGTTGCTCATTCATGTCTGACTCCTTGCGACCCTATGGACTGCAGCATGCCAGGCTTCCCTGTCCATCACCATCTCCCAGAACTTCCTCAAACTCATATCCATCAAGTGGGATGCCATCCAACCACCTCATCCTCTGTTGGCCACTTCTCCTCCTGCCTTCAATCTTTCCCAGCATCAGAATCTTTTCCAGTGAGTCAGCTCTTCACATCAGGTGGCCAGATTATTGGAGCTTCAGTTTTTGCATCATCCTTCCAATGAATATTCAGAACTGATTTAATCCCTCCTACCATGTTGTTGGAGCTTCCCTTTGCCCTTGGACATGGGGTATCCTTTTGGTGGGATCCAACATTCTCCTGTTGATGGTTGTTCAGCAGTGAGTTGAAACTTTAATGTTTCTATAGCTGTGAAAAGAAGAGAAGTGAAAAGCAATGGAGAAAAGGAAAGATATACCCATTTGAATGCAGAGCTCCAAAGAACAGCAAGGAGAGATAAGAAAGCCTTCCTCAGTGATCAGTGCAAAGAAATAGAGGAAAACAGTAGAATGGGAAAGACTAGAGATCTCTTCAAGAAAATTAGAGATATCAAGGGAATATTTCATGCTAAGATAGACACAATAACGGACAGAAGTGGTATGGATCTAACAAAAGCAGATGATATAAAGAAGAGATGGGAAAAATACACAGAAGAACTATACAAAAAGATGTTCACAAAACAGTTAATCACGATGGTGTGATCACTCACCTAGAGCCAGACATCCTGGAATGTGAAGTCAAGTGGGCCTTAGGAACCATCACTATGAACAAAGCTAGTGGAGGTGATGGAATTCCAGTTGAGCTATTTCAAATCCTGAAAGATGATGCTGTGAAAGTGCTGCACTCAATATCCCAGCAAATCTGGAAAACTCAGCAGCAGCCACAAGACTGGAAAAGGTAAATTTTCATTCCAATCCCAAAGAAAGGTAATGCCAAAGAATGCTCAAACTACTGCACAATTGCACTCATCTCATACACTAGTAAAGTAATGTCAAAATTCTCCAAGCCAGGCTGCAACAGTACGTGAACCGTGAACTTCCAGATGTTCAAGCTAGATTTAGAAAAGGCAGAGGAACCAGAGATCAAATTGCCAACATCCGTTGGATCATCAGAAAAGCAAGAGAGTTCCAGAAAAATATCTCCTTCTGCTTTATTGACTATACCAAAGCCTTTGACTATGTGGATCACAACAAACTCTGGGGAAATTCTGAAAGAAATGAGAATACCAGACCACCTGATCTGCCTCTTGAGAAATCTGTATACAGGTCAGGAAGCAACAGTTAGAACTGGACATGGGACAACAAACTGGTTTCAAATCAGGAAAGGAGTATGTCAAGGCTGTATACTGTCACCCTGCTTATTTAACTTATGTGCAGAGTACATCATGAGAAACACTGGGCTAGATGAACCACAAGCTGGAATCAAGACTGCTGGGAGAAATATCAATAACCTCAGATATGCAGATGACACCACCGTTATGGCAGAAAGAGAACTAAAGAACCTCTTGATGAAAGTGAAAGAAGAGAGTGAAAAAGTTGGCTTAAAACTCAGCATTCAGAAGACTAATATCATGGCATCTGGTGCCATCAGTTCCCCATCTATTCATGGAAAATAGATGGAGAAATAATGGAAACAGCAAGAAACTATTTTTGGGAGTTCCAAAACCACTGCAGATGGTGACTGCAGCCATGAAATTAAGAGACGCTTGCTCCTTGGAAGAAAAGTTATGACCAACCTAGACAGCATATTAAAAAGCAGAGACATTACTTTGTCAACAAAGTTCTGTCTAGTCAAAGCTATGGTTTTTCCAGTAGTCATGTATGGAGGTGAGAGTTGGACTATAAAGAAAGCTGAGTGCTGAAGAATTGATGCTTTTGAACTGTGATGTTGGAGAAGACTCTTGACAGACCCTTGGACTGCAAGGAGATCCAACCAGTCCATTCTAAAGAAAATCAGTCCTGAATATTCATTGGAAGGAATGATGCTGAAGCTGAAACTCCAATATTTTGGCCATGTGATGTGAAGAACTGACTCATTTTTTTAAAAACCCTGATGCTGGGAAAGATTGAAGGCAGGAGGAGAAGGGGATGACAGAGGATGAGATGGCTTGGTGGCATCACCAACTCAATGAACATGAGTTTGAGTAAACTCCAGGAGTTAGTGATGGACGTGGAGGCCTGGTGTGCTGCACTCCTTGGGGTTGCAATGAATTGGACACAACTGAGCAACTGAACTGAACTGATAGCTGAAAAAAAATTAACTTACAAATAATTTTTAACAATTTCCCTTCCCAACAGTGATAGTTCATTTGGCTTTCTGAAACATCTCACACCTAAAGCATCTGAGGTATACATCGAAGGTGTATATATATATATATATATATATAGGTATAGATATAGATATAGATCTGTTTGTGCACATATATATATATACATAAATACGTTTTTCCTCACAAAAAATACCAAAATTTGGAATTGCCAGAGTTTTTTGTTTCCTTATTAAAAAAAAATTAATTACTAGCAAATTGAGCATATATTCATATGTGACTTTTAGCACTGTTCTATTAAAGTTTGTGTTTTCATAAATGATGAAATACAGAAAATATTTAAACAGCTTTGAAAACACAGAAAATATTTTATCTCTATCTGTCATGTTTTAAATTTAATTTATGGTGTCTTTATCGTATTGACGTATAGAAAAATACATTTATAAATTTTATGCTATACAGTTTGTGCTTTTGGGGTAAAATTCAAAGTTTTAAACAAATTCTTCTGCATTTTGCTAAGCATTTTAAACTTTATTTTTCATACTTAGTTGTATATCTAGAAATGGATATATTTACCCTATCCCTACCATTTTACAATATCATCTTTGACATTTATATATAAACAAATCTTTTAAATAATTTATTTTGTATTTTATTGGCATATTTCCCTCCTTTACAAATATCACAATTTTAATTACCACTGCTTTTAATGTCTTACTATATCTTTCTCTTTATTTTTCGGTGTTTTTCTGGTGAATTTTAGTCATCTGTTTTACTATGAAAATTTAAATCAGTTTTTAAATTTATATGAAAACATATACTTATATTTTTATGTGAATTTAATGAACTTAAAAGAATTGATACCTTTGCAATACTGAGTCTTCTCTCACAACTTTTACTTTCCTGTTCTTAAGTGAAGTTTTATACATTCCTCCATTTAATATTTTGCACATGTTTTATTAGGCTCATTTCCATATATACTAATATCATATTCATATAAATATAGATAAATGTAGATACAGATAAAGACAGTCAGTAAACATGGACAGATATCTCCTAATATATGAAAAAATTTATCCTGCCACAACCATGGATGAGAGTTCCTAGAAATTCATTCTGGTGGAAGTATCAGTTCAGTTGAGTTCAGTTGCCCAGTCGTGTCCAACTCTTTGCGACCCCATGAATCACAGCACACCGCACCTCCTGTCCATCACCAACTCCCAGAGTTCACTCAAACTCATGTCCATTGAGTCGGTGATGCCATCCAGCCACCTCATCCTCTGTCGTCCCCTTCTCCTCCTGCCCCCAATCCCTCCCAGCATCAGAGTCTTTTCCAATGAGTCAACTCTTCAGATGAGGTGGCCAAAGTACTGGAGTCTCAGCTTTAGCATCAGTCCTTCAATGAACACCCAGGACTGATCTCCTTTAGAATGGACTAGTTGGATCTCCTTGCAGTCCAAGGGACTCTCAAGAGTCTTCTCCAACACCACAGTTCAAAAGCATCAATTCTTCGGCGCTCAGCTTTCTTCACAATCCAACTCTCACATCCATACATGACCACTGGAAAAACCATAGTCTTGACTAGCTGGGTGGAAGTATAGTGGTATGCAATTTATTTACGATTTGTAAACTTACCTGATCTGCTTATCTATCTTCAAAATTGCATTATATACATATGTATAATTTTAAAAACTGAAACAAAATTCAGATGACATAATACACACCATATTTAATTTTTTTTTTAAATCACGAAAGTGTGATAGCACATTGACAGGAAACTTGGAAAGTACAGAACAGAGTTGCATATAGTTCCACTATATATTACACTTATTTTTTAAGTAGATAAATTAAAATTTTTAGTTGATTGTTGTTGTTCAGTTGCTAAGTCATGTCTGACTCTCTGCAGTCCCATGAACGGCAGCATTCCAGGCTTCCTTGTCCTTTACCATCTCCTGGAGTTTCCTCAAACTCATGTCCATTGAGTTGGTGATGCCATCCAAACATTTCATCCTCTGTTGCCCCCTTCTCCTGCTTTCAGTCTTTCCCAGCATCAGGGTCTTTTCCAATGAGTGAGCTCCTCACATCAGATGGCCAAAGAATTAAAGCTTCAGTTAAAGTCCTTCCAATGAATATCCATGAATGATTTCCTTTAGGACTGACTGGTTTGATTTTCTTACTATCCAAGGGATTCTCAGGAGTCTTCTCCAGCACCACAGTTTGAAAGCATCAATTCTTCAGCACTCAGGCTTCTTTATGGTCTAACTCTCACATCCATACATGACTACTGGAAAAACCACAACTTTGAGGATAGCTTTGCCAGCAAAGTGATGTCTCTGCTCTTTAATACACTGTCTAGTTTTGTCATAGCTTTTCTTCCAAGGAGAAAGCATTCTTTTAATTTCATGGGTGCACTCATTGTCCATAGTGATTTTGGAGCCCAATATAATAAAATAGTTTCAATATCAAACTCTCATCCATTAACAATTTATAGACAGAAAAGTAGGAGGATATGGTAGACCTGAAAAGCACTATGAATCAATTCAACATAATTAAAATTTATACAATTTTCATACAAGGGCGAGATATAAATTGTACTCAAATTCAAATTTATAGTCTATAATTTAGGGACTATAAACCAGGAGATGCTAGAACATATCCAGGAACATAAAACAAGATGCAAAAATTTCATGGTCTAAAGCTATTGAAATCATATTGAGCTTGTTCTCTTATCACTGTGGAATTATATTAGAAGTCAATATCCAAGGATATTTTAAAATCACTCACATATTTTCAAGTGCAATGTGTGACATTTACCAAGAAATATCTTTGACTTACCCACTGAAAGCCTCAATAAAGTAAAAGACTAAAAAAAAACCACAAGGGTAATTGCAGAGAAGAAAGCATTTAAATGAGAAATTAATATGAAAATGAAAGATTAATATCAAAGATTCTTTAAAAACCCATGTATTTGGAAATTAAATGTCCAGTTTTAAATGATGGGTAATACTCACCGTTTTAATGTGTGTAGTTCAGTGATTTTTTAGTATTCATACTTTTGTGTAATCATCATTATAATTTAATTCCAGAACATTTCCATCACCCCAGACCTAATGTCCCCTTCCTCCCATCAACTGACAACCAATAGTATACTTTCTGACCCTTTAGATTTGCCTATTTTGGACATTTCATTGGAGTGAAATCATATAATATGTGGTCTTTTCTGTCTGGCTCTTTCACTTAGTTTAATATTTTCAAAGTTCATCCATACCATAGCCAGTATAAATACTTCATTCATTCTTATGCATAAATAACACTTTATGGTATCAATATACTACATTGTCTTTATCCATTCACCAGTGTCAGGATGTTTGGGTTTTCACTTTTTGGATATTGTGAATAATGCTGCAATGAACATTTGTGTACAAGTTTGTGTGTGTGTATAGGTATATGTCCTACTAGAATGGTTGACTTAAATCCAAAATACTGACACCATCTACTGACAAAGGGTTAGAGTAACAGGTCCTCTCATTCATTGGTAGCAGAAATGCAAATTGATATAGCCTTTTTGGAAAACAGATTATCAGTTTTTTACAAAACTAAATATGCTTTTATCATATGAACTAGAAATTGCACTCAAGTATTTACTCAACTGATTTGAAAATATGCTCACCCAAAAAATGCATGTGAATATTTATAGCTGACTTATTTATAATCACCAAAAATCTGAAGCAACCAAGATATCTTTTAACAGGTAAATGGATAAACCGTGGCAGTCCTATAATGGGACAGTTTTCAGTGATATAAAAATGAAATTTCAATGGTGAAAAGACACTAGGGAACATTAAATGCATATTGCAAAATGAAAGAAAGCGGTCTAAAATGTTACATACTATGTGAATCCGCTTATACTCTGGGAAAGAAAAACCATAGAAATAGTAAAAGTATCAGTGGTTGCTAAGGTTTGGAGGAAGGAGGGAAGGTTGAATTGGAGAAATAAAAATATGCATTTAGGATGGTACAATTCTATATGACACTGTTAGTACAATGGTCAAAATAAGAATCAACCCCGTGTCAAAACCATACAACATAACAGGCACAAAAAATGAACTTCAGTGTATGCAAATTTAATAAAATAATTTCTGATGTATTTGGAAAGTGGAAGACATTCAGATTGTGAGCCTAATCAACACGTGTATGGAGCAAGCCTATTGGAAGGATGAGGAGGATACTGGTAATCTAAATAACTTGGAAATGAGTGGATTCTGTAAGACCAAAGGCAAAAAGAACTGCACATAAGCACACAGAATACATAAGGACTCTAGTTCATGAAGTTATCTCCAATGGGGGCATAGGTTAACAATTTTGATACTATTGTAGTGTGTGATTAGCTGCTCAGTTGTTTTTGACTCTTTGCGACCCTTTGGACTGTAGCCTGCCAGGCTCCTCTGTCCATGGGATTTTTCAGGCAAGAACACTGGGGAACCATTTCCTTCTCCAAGGGATATTCCTGACCCAGGGATCAAGCCCACATCTTTTTGTGTCTCCTGCATTGCAGGGGGAATTCTTTACCTGCTGATCCATCAGCAAAGCCCAAGCAGAATTTAAAAGTCCACCATTTGGTATATTGTGAGAGCAAGATTTCTCACTGGTGGAGCAGGACATTACAGATAAGCAAAGAGAAGAGGCTAGAATGAACCATGGGATGTTCAGTAAGAATTACAGATTTCAGTGTGAACTCATGATTAGTTTAACACAGATATAGATAGTTACAAATATGAATATTTATATATGTGTATATGTAAATAAGCTAGTATACAAACATATATATTTCTTTGCTCTGTTAGCTGCAAGAGTCTAAAATCAACTATTCCCCAGTCACGAAGATCATACCTCATACCCAGCTCTTGGTTTCTATTACTATTCTCACAATGAAAGGAATCAAAGCACCTAGGAGAAGTGAAAGATTCTACAATTGAAACAGGAAATACACAGGCTGAGCTGGAGCATCTCCTGATGCCATAAAATAAGAAAGTGATAAAAAGAGATATAGGTTATATACATGTGGATTGTATCTGTTATAACCCAAAATATAAGATGACTATCCATGAACACATACTTATATGAATAAATAATTTGGTAAGTTAATAAGAAGAGGAGAAATGACAAATCTCTTGTGCAGAATCCCAAGTAGTTTATGTAGATACTCACCACTTTTATTCATTATAATCATAGTCTATAGGTTTATGGGCATATGGACTTAGAATGTTCATAACAATAAAAATAAAATAAGACATGATAAATTAGATTTCATCAACATTTTAAAATTTCTGTCCATCAGAAATCTTGATAAGAAAATAAATAGGTCATTTGGGGAAGAAATTATATATCAAAGAACTATATCAATATGTGTGCCATCATTCAGTCATATCCTACTATTTGTGACCCCATGGACTGTACCCCACCAGGCTCCTCTGTCCATGGAATTTCTCAGACAAGCACACTAGAGTGGGTTGCCATTTCCTCCTCTAGGGGGTCTTCCCAACCCAGGAATCAAACCTGTAACTCTTGTGTCTCCTATGTTGGCAGGCAGATTCTTACCACGAGCACCACATATCAAATACGTATGTATTTAAAATATCTAGCACTTAATAATAAACAAATAACTGAAAATGAGTAAAAAAGTTAGACCACACTTCATAAAAGAATATGTATGAATAACCAACAAACACACAGGCGCTTAACATAATTAGTCATTAAGCAAACAAAAGCTAAAACTGTAAGATACCATTGCACAACAACCAGAAGGGCTAAAATTTAAGACTGACAATATCAAATGTGGACAATGTTTCAGAGTGCTGGAACTCTCACACATTGTTGGTAGGAATATAAGATGAGACAACCACAATAGAGAAACCTAGCAGTTTCTTGTAAAACTGGCATTTCTTCTTCCTAAACCACTGCAATTTTCCTCCTAGATATTTACTCAAGAAAAATGAAAACTTATTTTTCACGGAAAGGTTTGTACAAACTTGCTTTTGTACAAACTTGCTTTTAGCAGCTCTAGTCAAAATAGCCCCAAACGGAAAACAACCAGTGTCCCTAGTCATCCAGTGCAATGGCACTCAGCAACTGATAGACAAAGCAAGCATAAAGAAGTCTCCAAACTGCACTGAATGAAATAGTACATAAAAGAGCACATGCCATCTGTCTCCAAATGAAATTCTGACAAGGCATAATCAATTTATGATGGATAAGTCAGAAGAGTAATTTTCTCCGGGATAAATTGAGGATTGACTGGGAAAGACAGGGAGGTTATCTGTCATTATTATAATATTCTACATGTTGATGGGGGTAGGATCACCCATGTGCATTTGTCAAAACTTAGCGAATTTCCCTTAGTATTTGTGAATTTTCTATATAGATTTTATATCATTATATACAGATACTGAACTCTAGCTAAACGGCAGGAATACTAAAGTAGTTAGGGGAAAGTACTCATATCCCATCTCTTTCCGAATTTTGCACCGTTTATTGTGATCCACACAGTCAAAGGCTTTGGCATAGTCAATAAAGCAGAAACAGATATTTTTCTGGAAATCTATTGCTTTGTTGATGATCCAGCAGATGCTGACAATTTGATCTCTGGTTTCTCTGCCTTTTCTAAAACCAGCTTGAACATCTGGAAGTTCACGGTTCAGGTATTGCTGAAGCCTGGCTTGGAGAAGTTTGAGCATTACTTTTTAGTGTGTGAGATGAGTGCAATTGTGCAGTAGTCTGAGCATTCTTTGGCTTTGTCTTTCTTTGGGGTTGGAATGAAAACTGACCTTTTCCAGTCCACTTTTCCAGTGGCCACTATGGAGTTTTCTAAATTTGCTGGCATATGGAGTGCAGCACTTTCACAGCATCATTTTGTAGGATTTGAAATAGCTCAACTGAAATTCCATCACCTCCACTAGTTTTGTTCATAAGGATGCTTCCTAAGGCCCACTGACTTCACATTCCAGGATGTCTGGCCCTAGGTGAGTGACCACACCGTCGTGATTATCTGGGTCATGAAGCTCTTTTTGTACAGTTCTTCTGTGTATTCATGCCACCTCTTCTTAGTATCTTCTGCTTCTGTTAGGTCCATACCATTTCTGCCCTTTATTGAGCCCATCTTTGTATGAAATATTCCCTTGATATCTCTAGTTTTCTTGAAGAGATATCCAGTCTTTCCCATTCTGTTGTTTTCCTTTGTTTCTTTGCACTAATCACTGAGGAAGGCTTTCTTATCTCTCCTTGCTATTGTTTGGAATTCTGCAGGAAGCAACAGTTAGAACTGGACATGGAACAACAGACTGATTCCAAATAAGAAAAGGAGTATGTCAAGGCTGTATATTGTCACCCTGCTTATTTAACTTATATGCAGAGTACATCATGAGAAACGCTGGGCTGGAAGAAACACAAGCTGGAATCAAGATTGCCAGGAGAAATATCAGTAACCTCAGATATGCAGATGACACCACCCTTATGGCAGAAAGTGAAGAGGAACTAAAAAGTCTTTAGATGAAAGTGAAAAAGGAGAGTGAAAGAGTTGGCTTAAAGCTCAACATACAGAAAACGAAGATCATGGCATCTGGTCCCATCACTTCATGGGAAATAGATGGGGAAACAGTGGAAACAGTGTCAGACTTTATTTTTGGGGGTTTCATAATCACTACAGATGGTGACTGCAGCCATGAAATTAAAAGATGCTTACTCCCTGGAAGGAAAGTTATGACCAACCTAGATAGCATATTCAAAAGCAGAGACACTATTATGCCAACAAAGGTCCGTCTAGTCAAGGCTCTGGTTTTTCCAGTGGTCATGTATGGATGTGAGAGTTGGACTGTGAAGAAAGCTGAGCACCCAAGAATTGATGCTTTTGAACTGTGGTGTTGGAGAAAACTCCTGAGAGTTCCCTGGACTGCAAGGAGATCCAACTAGTCCATTCTAAAGGAGATCAGTCCTGGGTGTTCATTGGAAGGACTGATGCTAAAGCTGAAACTTCAATACTTTGGCTACCTCATGTGAAGAGTTGATTCGCTGGAAAAGACTCTGATGCTGGGAGGGATTGGGGGCAGGAGGAGAAGGGGAAGGCAGAGGATGAGATAGCTGGATGGCATCACCGACTCAATGGACATGAGTTTGAATAAACTCCGGGAATTGGTGATGGACAGGGAGGCCTGGTGTGCTGTGATTCATGGGGTCACAAGGAGTCGGACATGACTGAGGGACTGAACCAAACTGAAATTACTCATATCCAGGGCTTCCCTTCTCACTCCAGTTTTCTAGCCTAGAGAATCCCATGGACAGAGGGATCTTATCTGCATCAATAAAATAATAGAAATGAGATAGATCAATGATGGGTAAAGAGATGAACATGTTATTAAGCAAGTATAATAAAATATTAATAATTATATCTGAAAGTGAAAGTCACTCAGTCGTGTCCAACTCATTGTGACCACATGGAATTCTCCAGGCCAGAATACTGGAGTGGGTAATCTTTCCCTTCTCCAGGGGGTCTTCCCAACCCAGGGATCAAACCCAGGTCTCCTGCATTGCAGGCAAATTCTTTACCAGTTGAGCCACAGGAGAAACCCAAGAATACTGGTGTGGTTAGCCTCTCCCTTCTCCAAGGGATCTTTCTGACCCAGGAATTGAATCGAGGTCTCCTGCATTGTATATGGATTCTTTACCAACTGAGCTATCAGAGAAGCCTTAAGTTATGAATAAATGTTCACTCTAAAAGTCTTTCAATTAATGTTTGGATTGTTTCACAAAGTACTGGAAAAGACTGCTCCTGAAAACTAGCTACAATACATTTTCAATTAAGAATACATTCTCTGTTTTCAGAATGTATAATCATTTGAAGAAATTGTGCAGCAAGAAAATGAAAAAGAATTTGCTGTGATTTGTCTTCTGACAGAGACTCCAGGTCACCACTGCATGATGCCCCTCAATTGGTTTAAGATGGTTATTGGAATACACTAATACTCATGGAAAACTGTATTTAATGTTTTTAAAAATGATTTTTCAAGATTTTGGTCCCAGCTCATGTTCATATTTCTTGACTCCTACGCACATCTTCCCCTCAAAGAAAAATCTATAAGCAATATTGGCAAATCTGCCAATAACTGAAATAAATTAGTACCTTATTCAGACATTTCAGTTCAATCTTGACTAAGAAGTAAGATCTTTGGCTGGTATTTTTAAATTTTCATAATACTATCATTTTGATCTTAGTCCTTTGTGGTGAGTGAACTTATAACTACTATAGATAGTAAGAATGGAATTCCCTTTATGTATTTCCTGAATAGAATATTAAGCCATTCCAATAGGCCTTTTCTCAGATAATAGTACAAGGAAATCTCATTTTATTCAGAAGGGCACTTGTCTGTATCTCCAAAGTACACAGGACTGTTTAATGTGAATTGAGCTGTACATATAAAACCCAAAGCATGTTGGATTCAGCTGAAATCCAATAGATGGCAGTGAAACACACAATTCACTGACTTTTGAATTCTAACTTGATTGCTTTGTAAGCTGTTAGTCTATTGCCAATTAAAAACTCTCATAAAATGTAGAATCTCTTTAGAGTCATATTACATTGGCAAAATACTGTGAGGTCTTGGATGAGAAATAGCTTTAAACTTACTGGATCCATGAGGATATTGTGGCTTTGTGGGATTAAAGGACTTGTTTGAAGTTACATAAGCAAGTTTGTGGTGAATTCAAGTGTAGAATCAACATGATCCAATGGTCCTTGTGTGAATTCTAGATTCACCTCACAGCTGGACATTTCTTGAAAGATTGATGCTGTATTTAATTAACACTAATAACCCATTGATGGAAAAGAGGTACAAGGTGAGTCTGTAAATGTGCAGGGGTTAAGCCACGAAGGGACATCTAGTCACTAGTAAGGATTAGCAATCTTATTTAAGTGCAAGGCATAATGCAATGGAATTTAGCTTTACAACTTTAAAATAATTTTTGGAGTTAAAAGAAAAAACACACAACAGCCTCTTCCTCCATAGCCACCCCCCCCGCCACCTGCCCGCCCCAAGATACTGATTCACTTTGTCTGGGTATGGATCTGGGAACTGGCATGTAGAAAAGATTTCCCAAATGATTCCAATATGTAGTCAGGATTGAGAACATATGGCATAGTAAATCCCAGAATCATGGACTTTGGAATCAAAAGAGATGGGATTTGCTCTGTGCCCTTTCTGGGCTTCCCAGGTGGCTCAGTGGGTAAAGACTCCACTTCCAAAGAAGGAAATGAATGAGGCACATGCTTGATCCTTGCATTAGGAAGATCCTATGGAGGAGGGCTTGTGACCCATTCCAACATCCTTGTGTGGAGAATCCCATGGACAGAGGAGCTTGCCGGGCTGCAATCCACTGGGTCACAAAGAGTCAGACACAACTGAAGCTACTGAGCATACAGGCTCCTCACCCCTAAGCTTAGTGAACTCTTTCTTATACATTATTTAATCCCTTTAATCCTTGGTTGACTCTTATTTAAAATGGGTGATGATAGTTTTACCTACTTCTTAGGATTAGTTTTAGGATTACATGTAAATCAGGGCATTTCTAATCTATTACTTTAAATAGTTTTGTAAATTCAGTGTGAATGCTTTTGAATGCATTCTTTGATTCTTCAATTGTGGAATTCCATTTTACTTTGTTACTGTGGTATTTTATCTTGACATTGATTCATGAATTTCATAGTTGGTAATCATTCAAAGACTTTCATGATGACATGAATACAGGCTAGTCTCATCAAATTTGAAAGTTAATGCTGGTGAATTAAATTGTATTTCTCTGAATCAAGTCACCATAGAATTATTTTTATAGCACAGTTGTAAGGACTGCTGTGTAGAAAGAAATTTGTCTTTACATCAGTTAGCTATAGCTGCAAAATAAGACACTTCGAAATTTAGTGGCTTAAAACAACAATGATCTATTTAGCTCTAAGTTCTGTCAGTCGATTTAGGCTGGTCTGCTGTTGCTGCTGCTACTGCTAAGTCGCCTCAGTCATGTCCGACTCTGTGTGACCCAATAGACGGCAGCCCACCAGGCTCCCCCATCCCTGGGATTCTCCAGGCAAGAACACTGGAGTGGGTTGCCATTGCTTTCTCCAATGCATGAAAGTGAAAAGTGAAAGTGAAGTCGTTCAGTCGTGTCCGACTCTTCGCGACCCCATGGACTGTAGCCCACCAGGGTCCTCCGCCCATGACATTTCCAGGCAAGAGTACTGGAGTGGGGGTGCCATTGCCTTCTCCGTTAGGCTGGTCTAGGACAGGCAATTCTCCTGGCTTTAGGTGATCCTCACTGCAATTCCTGGTGTGTTGATAGTCAGCTACCAGGTCTTCTATGGGCTGGTGGTCTACAATGGGGTCTGCCGGGATGACTCATCTCAGCTTCAGGTGGTCTCTAATCTTCTGGCATGGTAGTCTGGGATTCTTTAAATGGCATTACAGGGGTCCCAAGAGAACCGACTGGGGCTTCCCAGGTGGCTCAGTGGTTAAAAAAAAAAAAAAATCCACCTGCTAAAGCAGGAGACCCAGGTTCCACTCCTGCATCAGGAAGATTCTGTGGGAAAGAAAATGGCAAACCACTGCAGTATTCTTGCCTGGGAAATCCCATGGATCGAAGAGCCTGGCAGATGACAGTCCATGGGGTCACAAAAGAGTCAGACACGACTTAGCAAATAAACAACAAGAAAACTGGCCAATGTACACAAAGCCTCTTGATGCCAAGGCTTAGAATTGGTGCACTATCTCTCCTGAAGTTTTCTGTTTGTCAGACTAAGTCACAAGACCAGCCCAGATGTAAGCAGTAGCAAAATAGTTCTCATCCCTTAATAGGAAGAGGTGCAAGGAATATAGACCCAGAAAAGTGTGAAGTCTCAGGGCCGTTTCTTACAATCTATCTTTTGAAGTTTCTTAAGAAATAAAAACTCTAGTCATTTGCTGAGAATTACAGAGAAACATATATCAGATAATCTTTAGGAAAAACCTTGTCATAGTTGAAATAATGAGCTCCCGTTTCTGCTAAGGAGTGATTCCATTTTGCACACATATATGTAGAAATGACTGACACATTATTTAGAAGATCTAAGAAGGATAATCACGATGGTGTGATCACTCACCTAGAGCCAGACATCCTGGAATGTGAAGTCAAGCAGGCCTTAGAAAGCATCACTACAAACAAAGCTAGTGGAGGTGATGGAATTCCAGTTGAGCTGTTTCAAATCCTACAAAATGATGCTGTGAAAGCACTGCACTCAATATGCCAGCAAATTTGGAAAACTCAGTAGTGGCCACAGGACTGGAAAAGGTCAGTTTTCATTCCAATCCCAAAGAAAGGCAATGCCAAAGAATGCTCAAACTACCACAGAATTGTATTCATCTCACACGTTAATAAAGTAATGCTCAAAATTCTCCAAGCCAGGCTTCAGCAATACATGAACCGTGAACTTCCAGATGTTCAAGCTGGTTTTAGAAAAGGCAGAGGAACCAGAGATCAAATTGCCAACATCCTCTGGATCATGGAAAAAGCAAGAGAGTTCCAGAAAAACATCTATTTCCGCTTTATTGACCTTGCCAAAGCCTTTGACTGTGTGGATCACAATAAACTGTGGAAAATTCTGAAAGAGATGGGAATACCAGATCACCTGACCTGCGTTTTGAAAAATCTGTATGCAGGTCAGGAAGCAACAGTTAGAACTGGACATGAAACAACAAACCAGTTCCAAATAGGAAAAGGAGTACATCAAGGCTGTATATTGTCACCCTGCTTATTTAACTTATATGCAGAGTACATCATGAGAAACGCTGGGCTGGAAGAAGTACAAGCTGGAATCAAGATTGCTGGGAGAAATATCAATAATCTCAGATATGCAGATAACACCATTCTTATGGCAGAAAGTGAAGAGGAACTAAAAAGTCTCTTAATGAAAGTGAAAGAGGAGAGTGAAAAAGTTGGCTTAAAGCTCAACATTCAGAAAACAAGATCATGGCATCTGGTCCCATCACTTCGTGGGAAATAGATGGGGAAACAGTGGAAACAGTGTCAGACTTTATTTTGGGGGCTCCAAAATCACTGCAGATGGTGATTGCAGCCATGAAATTAAAAGATGCTTACTCCCTGGAAGAAAAGTTATGACCAACCTAAATAGCATATTCAAAAGCAGAGACAATACTATGCCAACAGAGGTCCGTCTAGTTAAGGCTCTGGTTTTTCCAGTGGTCATGTATGGATGTGAATTTTGGACTACGAAGAAAGTTGAGTGCCAAAGAATTGATGCTTTTGAACTGTGGTGTTGGAGAAGACTCCTGAGAGTTCCCTGGACTGCAAGGAGATCCAACCAGTCCATTCTAAAGGAGATCAGTCTTGGGTGTTCATTGGAAGGACTGATGCTAAAGCTGAAACTCCGGTACTTTGGCCACCTCATGCGAAGAGTTGACTCACTGGAAAAGACTCTGATGCTGGGAGGGATTGGGGGCAGAAGGAGAAGGGGCCGACAGAGGATGAGATGGTTGGATGGCATCACGGACTCAATGGACATGAGTCTGAGTGAACTCCGGGAGTTGATGATGGACAGGGAGGCCTGGCGTGCTGCAGTCAGTTCATGTGGTCTCAAAGAGTCGGACACAATTGAGCTACTGAAATGAACTGAACTGAACTGAATAAGGAGCTATTCACTTTTTCTTTAAATTGGAAAGTTTCATTCTTTTGGGTATCTGAATCTGGAATATGAAACGTGAATAAAAATATATTACATGTGGGTCAAGCATTCTTAAAAAGTTTTGTGTAAAGTACAGGAAAGTAACATGATACACACATTTTAAAAAAAGTAACACTGGAAGATGCTCAGCCTAATAGCAATAAAGGATGTAAAACAACTAGGGAATGCAATTTTAATGTTAATGAAATGCTTATGCACGCTTCTAGATTGGAAAAAGTAATTGAGAATTTGTCATTATTAAGTGTTAATGAGAATGTGGGACTTCCCAGGTGTTGCTAGTAGTAAGGAATCCACCTGTCAATGTAGAAGACTCAAGAGACACGGTTTTGATCCCTGGGTTGAGAAGATCCCCTAGAGAAGGGATCTAGTATTTTTGTCTGGAAAATTCCATGGACAGCAGAGCCTGGCAGGTTACAGTCCATGGGGTCGCACAGTCGGACAGGACTGAGTAACTAACACTTTCACTTTTAAGGGGGATATACACCCTGAAACTTCCCCCGTCTCTTAGTTTGGATGAAAACTGTCTGGTGGCTTTACTGATTTAAACAGCTGCCTCCGTCCTGGAACGGGCCAGGCATTGTTCCCAGATCCTAGTGCATGATTTGTGTATTCAGGCCCCTCAGACTTTGTTTATTTGCTCTCTTTGGAGCTCCCAGCAAGTTTTAAGGTAGTAGCCACATGGTTCATAAAACTGATCATTTACCAGCTCTCGTGGGCAGTGCCTTTATGACCCACTCTTTCTGATTATCATCAAATAAACTTTTAATTTTATCATAAAAGGCTGAATAATTCCATCTTCAATTTCCAAAAAATATACAAATTTGTTTCAAGAAATGTTTCTCTGTAGATATGTTTCTTGCATTTCACTTATTTTTATTCTCTCTTCTCTTTGATACATTCATTTTCAATATTTTTCCTTTTTAAAAGGCAGATTGTGTATATATGTGTCTGTTGTAGCTAACTATAGGACTTATAATTGCATGATGGTAGATACAATACCTTCTATTGCATCTTATTGCTTATTGTAGTAATAAGCAAACAAATTTAGAATTTGAAAAGAGGTAGTGAAAAGAAGTAGATTCACTAAAATTGAACTCATATGCATATCCATTCATCTTTAACAGTGCCCTGCACAAAATAGGTGCGCTAAAATTGTTGTTATTTTAAGATAAGACTCTTTTTAGAATAATTTCTTTGAATATAGAGCTTCCTCAAGTAATCTGATTCCCTAATCATCACTATAGCTACATCTCTTTAGCTGCTAACATCTTAATTGCCAGTTGCCCAAGGTTAAAGTTAGGTTTATAATACTGAACCAGGAACATTTCCAGCAAAGCTCCAGGCAGAATGAAGCATATTAACAATGTGCAACCTTCTTTTTTCTCTGTAATGGCTACCTCTGGAAAGGCCTTCCTGATGAAAACATGGAACTAATCAAGTTCTTTTGATTTTCTGCTGGCCTCAACTGAAATGCGGGGTGGGGATAGGGTGGAGATTTAAGAGAAGAATCTCAGAAAACATCTACAAGAAAGATGACTTGTAAAAAGAATGTCAAAATAAGAGTTAAGAAAGAAAGAGAAAATGATGGTTGTTGAAATAAAAACAAATACTGTGGACAATAAACACACTTATTTGGTACCTAAAGTGACAAAAATCTTAGTGCACAAATGCAAATAATACTGAGAGTTTCTTTTTCTTTTCAAATTAATTTTTGGAATATAGTTGCTTTACAATGTTGTGCTTCTACTGTACAGTAAAATGAATCAGCCATACATATGTGTGTATGTGTGCGTGTGCTTGTGTGTGTGTTAGTCGCTTAGTTGTGTCCGACTCTGGCACCCCATGGACTGTAGCCCACCAGGCTCCTCTCTCCGTGGAATTCTCCAATCAAGAAACTGGAGAGGGTTACCATTCCCTTCTCCAGGGGATCTTACCCCCTCCCTTTTGAACTTTCTTCCCATTCAGGTCACCACAGAGCTTTCAGTAGAATTCCCTGTGCCATGTACTATGTTCTAATTAGTTATCTATTTTATACATAGACGATGTGGTAACATATATACAATGGAATATTACTGGCAACTTTGATCTAGTTTGTCAGGAACTGTCCCTATGGCAAGGACACAGTTCCAAAAGTTTTCTCACCCTTTGTACCTACTTCAGCCCCATTTGGTAAATTAGGCAAACTGTGGGAAGCAAATGATAAAAGAAGGTTCAGAAAGGAAAAGGATGACAAATTGCTTTCATTAATTCAATTAATATTTATTGAGTCTCCTTTTTGTGCCACTTCCTTGGGACTTCCACCAAGGACTTCCCTGGTGGCTTAGAGGGTAAAGCATCTGCCTGCAACACAGGAGACCCGGGTTCGATCCCTGGTTTGGGAAGATCCCCTGGAGAAGGAAATGGCAACCCACTCCAATATTCTTGCCTGGAAAATCCCATGGACAGAGGAGTCTGGTAGGCTATAGTCCACGGGGCTGCAAAGAGTCGGACAAAACTGAGCGACTTTATTTCACTTCACTTCTGTGCCACAGACTTTGCCAGGCAATTGGGATAGATTACTGAACCAAACAGACCAAAACCCATGGCCTTTGGGAACATTTTGTGGTGGGAAAACACACAATAGCACACGTTGCACACCATTTTTAACATTCCGTGTAGCTAAGCCAGCCCATAGTAAGTAAAGAACACAAACATTGCCGTGTTTGCACAGTATGACAAGTTCATTTTATTATTTTAAATATTTATTTGGCTGAGTCAAATCTTGGTTGCAGCACACAGGCTTGGCTGCCCCACAGCATGCGGAATCTTAGTTCCCTGACTAGGAGTCAAGCCTGCATCCCCTGCATTGGAAAACAGATTCTTAACCACTGGACCACCAGGAAAATCCTGACAAGATCATCTGATTGCTATTTAAATATTTTTATTGCCTTAAGGGCTCTTCTATGCCAGAAACTGGCAGGGGCACCTTTGTCCAGGTGGCCTCTGGCTCTTCTCAGCATCCATTGTCCCTAGAGCAGTCAGAAGGCTTAGAAATAAGGAGACAGACAAAAGAAATAAAAGGAGGAAGGGGATGAAGGGGAAGAAAGGGAAGGAGAGGGAGAGGGGAAAAGGAAGGAAATGGTGGAAGGAGGTAGAAAGAGAGGAGGGCATGGAGGAAGAGATGCTGGAGAAAGAAAGGGAAATTAAGAACACAAATCTTATTACATTATTCCCCTGCTTAGAAGCTTTGGAATACTTCAGTTCACTCTTAGAAGAAAATGCAAACTCCCTATCTTAATTTTTACAACCCTTTATAATCTGGTTCCTGGTACCTTCATCTTTCATACTATTTCACCTTCCTCCTTCTCTAAGGTTTATTGTGTCATTCAGGGTCAAATGCCACCTCCTTGAGCACTTACAAGTCACTCTTTATCATGCCACCTAATTTGCATTCTCTGTGGAGCACTTCTCAACATCTGTCATATTTCTTACTTACAACTTTATTGGTCTACTTCATTACAAATCTTCTACCAGACTCTAAGCTCCATGAAAGCATAAATGTTGCTCACTTACCAAAAGATAAGTGGGCATCATTATTCCTTTGCAGATTTTAGTAGAATAGGAGATATACACCTAAAGGAGATCACTGATAGGAGTAAATACCATCTGAGAGGGGCAAATAGAGCGCTCTGGGGCATATAAAATGACTGAAAGACAATATACACCAGAACTCTCAGAAAAGACTTCCTGAAATAAATAGTGCTATGATAATATTTAAAAGAGTAGTAGAATTTGAATATAAGGGAGTTAGATGGGACAAATTGTGTTCTGAGTTGAGAAACCAGTGGGAAAATTCCAGGGCTGGGCATAGCCCAGAAGAAGCTTCATATCGAGGAGAACAAGCCCCCAGGAAGTCATTGTAAGTGGCACAGTTCAGTTCAGTTCAGTCGCTAAGTCGTGTCTGACTCTGCGATCCCATGAATCGCAGCACGCCAGGCCTCTCTGTCCATCACCATCTCTTGGAGTTCACTCAGACTCACGTCCATCGAGTCCCTGATGCCATCCAGCCATCTCATCCTCGGTTGTCCCCTTCTCCACCTGTCCCAAATCCCTCCCAATATCAGAGTCTTTTCCAGTGAGTCAACTCTTCTCATGAGGTGGCCAAAGTACTGGAGCTTCAGCTTCAGCATCATTCCTTCCAAAGAAATCCCAGGGCTGGATCTCCTTCAGAATGGACTGGTTGGATCTCCTTTCAGTCCAAGGGACTCTCAAGAGTCTTCTCCAACACCACAGTTCAAAAGCAACAATTCTTCGGCGCTCAGCCTTCTTCACAGTCCAACTCTCACATCCATACATGACCACTGGAAAAACCAGAGCCTTGACTAGACAAACCTTAGTCGTCAAAGTAATGTCTCTGCTTTTGAATATACTATCGAGGTTGGTCATAACTTTCCTTCCAAGGAGTAAGCGTTTTTTAATTCCATGGCTGCAGTCACCATCTGTAGTGATTATGAAACCCCCAAAAATAAAGTCTGACACTGTTTCCACTGTTTCCCCATCTATTTCCCATGAAGTGATGGGACCAGATGCCAGGATCTTCGTTTTCTGAATGTTGAGCTTTAAGCCAACTTTTTCACTCTCCTCTTTCACTTTGATTAAGAAGCTTTTTAGTTCCTCTTCACTTTCTGCCATAAGGGTGGTGTCATCTGCATATCTGAGGTTATTGATATTTCTCCTGGCAATCTTGATTCCAGCTTGTATTTCTTCCAGTCCAGCGTTTCTCATGATATAAGTTAAATAAGCAGGGTGACAATATACAGCCTTGACACACTCCTTTTCCTATTTGGAACCAGTCTGTTCTTCCATGTCCAGTTCTAACTGTTGCTTTTGACCTGCATACAGATCTCTCAAGAGGCAGGTCAGGTGGTCTGGTATTCCCATCTCTTTCAGAATTTTCCACAGTTTATTGTGATCCACACAGTCAAAGGTTTTGGCATAGTCAATAAAGCAGAAATAGATGTTTTTCTGGAACTCTCTTGCTTTTTCGGTGATCCAGTGGATGTTGGCAATTTGATCTCTTATTCCTCTGCCTTTTCTAAAACCAGTTTGAACATCAGGGAGTTCACGGTTCATGTATTGCTGAACCCTGGCTTGGAGAATTTGGAGCATTACTTTACTAGCATGTGAGATGAGTGCAATTGTGCGGTAGTTTGAGCATTCTTTGGCATTGCCTTTCTTTGGGATTGGAATGAAAACTGACCTTTTCCAGTCCTGCAGCCACTGCTGAGTTTTCCAAATTTGCTGGCATATTGAGTGCAGCACTTTCACAGCATCATGTAAGTGGCACAGGTTGGGCAAAATCCCTTTGACTGTGCTGATAATGTCCCTCACAAGCATGAAACACAGTCTCTTACACAGACGTGGAAGGAAATGGTATGGTCCCGGCTCCTGTTAGAAGCTTCTCTAGAAGAAGAGTGAGTGTTTCTCATGACCCAGAAAACTAAATATGCTGCTGAGGCATCTAGACAGTTTCATCCCATAAGTGAGATGGCTATATCCTGCTCCCTGTTTACACTGACAATGTAGGGTGTGAGAGGTATATTAATGAAAATACAAATACACATTGTCAGTGGAAGGAAGTAGGGAACCCAAGAGCTTAAGGTACTAAGTGGAAAATCTATGTTTTTATTATCATAAGAAATAACTGTAAGCACCTACTACATGCCAGGAGGAAATCTAAGTAATTGACAGAGTAGATAAAGCTTTTGCCAGCAATGCTTACATTTTAGAGTATGGAGAAAGGAAATAAGCATACAAACAAATAAAAACATAGTATGTCTACAGTGCTGAGACTTCCCAAGTAGTGCTAGTGGTGAAGAATCTGCCTACCAATGCATGAGACAGAAGAGTTGTGGGTTTGATCCCTGAGTCAGGAAGATCCCTTGGAGAAGGAAATGGCAACCCACCCCGGTATCGTTGCCTGGGAATCCCATAGACAGAGGAGCCTGTTGGGTTACAGTCCGCAGTGCTGGAGCTTGGGTTTGACTCATGGGCTTGACTTGTAAGAATATAAAACTTCCCAATTTTCTCATATTCCTGCTATTTCTACTTAGTTTTAATTTTCAGTTGCTTCCAATGTTGGTGAATATATACTTTCCAGGATTATTCATGCTGAGAAATATGACAATATGCAAGTTCCCTGCATATGCACATGTTCATTATGAGAGAGTTTGGAAAGAATAGAATATCTTAAGCAAGAAGAAAGCATATTTATCTTTCTCTGAAATCTTCCTTTGACTTTTGTGATCCTTTAAATGTTTTTTCTTTCTTTCTTTCCCCTAAAAGGATTTAAACTGCGTTTAAGAATGCTATGAATTCTAAAATTTGATGAAGCTGATCATAAAATCATTGTACTTTCTAGAAACCTATTGACTGTAGTTCACTATAGAGAACATGCACACAACAGTTCAGTATTTCCCCTGAATATTAATAGTCCCATGGAAAAGAATTTGGAATAAAAATTGAAATAAATAAGTGGAAACAATGACTGGAGAATGAAGATTTCAGAGAAAAGCATGCTTTTTAAAGGGTAGTGGAGATGGCAAACATTTAGTCAATGGACATGACCTAATATCTTTTTCTATCTTTTTAAAGGCCGAGTCGAGTCAATAGCTTTCATATCACTGCAGGGCACTACACTAACTTGGAAATCACAAGCTGGTATTTGGAGGTGACTTTCTAGCTCTAAGAGTTGCCAGACCTCATAATTAGCACTCCTACAGAAAAGTGCTAAACAAAGCCACATGCGCTCATTTTTATTCTGCAAGGGATTGTTCTCCAAGGGCAGGCACAGCTGTTGTGGAACAAAGCAGTTATGCAAATTTCAAAGTCTTCAGAAGATTATACATGTAAAGCCAGTGTACTTCATTTATGACCATCGCCTCATTCTGCTACATAGGCACAAATGAGTAAAAAAAAAAGAAGGGGGAAGGAGAGAGAAAGAAAGAGAGTGACAGAGAGACACACAGAGGGGATGAGAAACACATCAAATTCACTGATCCATGTGGGTGACCTTCATGAGTAAGTACACATTTTACAGGAGGTCATAGAAGAGTGAACAAAACTTCACAAGGCTCTGAGAAGAGTGCAGTTTCAGATTTGCTCAACCTTTGTGGCCATGGCAACAATAAATGTATTTTCTCAAGTGTATAATCTTGAAGAATTCTGGTTAAGCAGAGAGCACAAGGGACTTCCCAGGTGGCACCAGGGGTCAAGATCCAATCTGCCAGTGCTGGAGATGTAAAAGACGCAGGTTCAGTCCTGGGTGGGGAAGATCTTCTGGGGAAGGATGTGGCAACCCACTCCAGTATTCTTGCCTGGAGAATCCCATGGACAGAGGAGCCTGGCAGGCTACTTGTCCACAGAGTCACAAAGAGTCAGACATAACTGAAGTGACTTGTCACAAATGCACAGAGAGGACAAGAGACTTGTAGTCAGAAGACCCATTTTAAACTCCACCGTGGCCACTGTTGTTGCTAAGTTGTGTCTGACTATTTTGCAACCCATGGCCTTAGTCTGCCAGGGTCCTCTGTCCATGGGATTTCCCAGCAAAGAATACTGGAGTGGGTTGCCACTTCCTTCTCTGGGGAACTTCTCATCCAAGGATGGAAGCCTCGTCTCCTGCACTGGCAGGCGCATTCTTCCCACTGAGCCCCCAGGAAGCCCTATCTTGGCCATTACATGCCACTTTCTCCCTTGTTTTCTCACCTGTAAAATGAAGATAATAAAAATGCGTGGGATTACATCTTGCTCATACACTTTTGTCATCTGGTTCCAGAAAAAAGCCTCCCTATCTGGACCTTCTACATCTACTTTTAGAAGATTCTCCACTATCTATCTAATGCAGAAATATGAGTATCACACATCTTCTAGTCTTCACTCACATCCAAAGTTAAAATACTATTAATTTTCATATAAATTTTAGTTATGCTGTGATAGGGAGAAAACTTTTAAAAGTTGGCACTATATAAATATATGCATATATGAATTGGCACTATATATTAATATACAAATAAAAGTAAGAATGCACAGAATTTTCTTGCTTTGGAAAAATACTTCATTGCATTAAGATAGTGGCCCTCCATACTTTCTCATCTCTTAACCCTTCATACACTTAATAAATAGTGAGGATCCCCAAGGGCAGTTGTTTCTGTGTGTTGTATCTATTCATCTTTGCCACATTCAAAGTTAAACCAGAAAAAAATTTACATCAAGACTGTATAAGCAAACATTCTAATAGCCATCAGAAGATGCTGTCATCCCATGTCAGATAGACTGTATCCTCATGGGACATTGAGAAGTAAAAGGCAAAAATAATTTTTAGTAATTGCCATGAAAATAGTTTTGACCTCACAGAACCCTGAATGACCACACTTGAAGAATCACTGCTCTCAGAGCAAAAGAATCCCAGGAATTTGCAGGAATCCTGGAGGGTTTAAGTCTTCCACAGGCCATGGATTAACAGTCTTCTAAGTACATATACCAAGATCTTAAAAGGCAGGGAAGCCCTGACATGACGTATGAGTCATGTTTATGTGTAATAATACCACATTGGCAGCAACAGAACTCCCAATAAGTGGATAATGAAATCATTTTTAGTGAAGTCAAACCAAAATGCTGAAAGCTAAGTTTTCAACAAATAATGGGGTGTAAAATAGCTGACTCAGAAAAGACTCTGATGAAGGCAAAGATTGAAGGCAAAAGGAGAAGGGGGTGGCAGAGGATGAGATTGTTAGATTGCATCGCTGACTCAGTGGACATGAATCTGAGCAGACTCTGGGAGATGGTGGAGGACAGAGGAACCTGGTGTGCTGCAGTCCATGGGGTTGCAAAGAGTTGGATGTGAATTAGCACTGGACAACAACAACAAAACTACATACTAACAAATAAGAGAATAAAACAAATCTTAAAACAATTTAAATCATATGATAAATGTAATATATACCACACACAATACAATAAAAAGTACATTAGAAGGAAATATATTTATAAATTAATTTTCTCTAATGCAGAATAATGAGCAATTTTTCTCTCTTTCCTGTTTTCTATGTTTTTCAATATTTCTATAATAAATAGTTCATAAATTTGAAAATTTATAAAATCAGAAAATTTAAATATCTTTGTTAATTTCCTTTTGTTTTCAGAACATAATCCAAACAGTTTAGCACTGCCAACCAGGCTGGTGTGGTTGCCCACCTCTGCTGCATAAACTTATCCTACAAATTTATGATGCACTCATCTTTAGAAATACCCACCTGCTCAAAATTCACACCACGATTCATGCTTCTATGTCTTTGCACACCTTTACATGGAATATCCTTCACTCTTCTCCTATGTGGTTAAATCCTACTGTTCATCTCTTGGCTTATGGCTTCTTTTCTCTAAGAATTTCCTCCTCCACATTCCTGCAGCAACCTTTGTATTCATGTGTGCATTTGTAGCATAATTGTGTGTCCAGCTTTCTCTCTCTCCTTCTTCATGGGGAAAGAATTCTTTGTTGTCAGGGACTTTAACTTGTTTTGGTTTGGTTTTGATTTTGTTTAGTTTTGTTTGGTTTGGTTCTTTGGCTCTTGGTTTTCTCTACCCAGACACTGAGAAGCAGATTCTCAGAGAGAGAGAGAGCATGGGAGAAGAGAGGGGAACATATTTTTCAGGAATACATCCTTCCAAGTGCCACCTTTTCAATGATGTTGGAGTAGTATGTTGTCATGACTGTTGTTCAAACTGATTGAAAAAAATAGATGAGGCAATATGAAATCCAGAAGTTGAGATATATAAAGGAGTTAATGTTGAGATTTTATTTATATGTGTTTCCTATAAGACAATCTAGTGGTCTTCTCCCCTACCCCCAACCAAGGCTCAGTTTCTCTGATGTTTAAACCTGGTTATATTTGATCAAGAATATACAGGTCCTCATTATAGACCTCTGTCTCTCTCTTTTTTTTTAATGACTAGCTGATGAATGAATAAGGGAAATTTAAACTGGGATACATTATACCTTGTTGAAGCAAACCCACTGTAATTATATTCTGTTGACATAGCCATTTATGAACAGTGGATGCCAGGAGACATTCAGGTGGTTGCTGTGTTGGGAAAATAAAGTGGGTCATCAAACGGAAGGAAAATGGGGAAGTCAGAGAGAAGAAACAGAATTTAAAGAAACAGAGTTTACATCTGCCAGAAAACTGCAGCTGCAGACCAGTGATCCCCATACAGACAAGGCAAGTTTGGATAGTCCAGGAGATAACATGTCAGACCAGGAAATAATCCCAGATTATTCAAATCAATAACTACTGCCAGAAACCAGAGGCTTTTCTTCACCATCTTACCATAGTGAAGAACACAATTCTGAACAGCAGAGGGATCATGATCAGACCAAGTGTGTTAGTCTCAGAATCAAAGAGCAATGTAAAACAAAGGCATATTAGTCTATCAGCAGTTCAAACTTTTAGCACCATCCCTAGTTTTTGCAATGATGATAACTTATTCTTCAGTAAAATTTTAGATAACACAAGGTTAAAATATTAGCCATAGCTTACATTCCTTCCTGGAAATAAATTTCCAACCTATTGATTTCAAAGTCCATTATGGAAACTTTTAATATATATGTAAATCATTTATTGCACATAATAATACAACTGTGGTTCTTTATTTAAACTTATATCTGGGTCACTTAGCCACTTTGGATCTCAATTTTCTCATCTGTGAGTCGAGGGGCTTGAGATGAGCTCTAAGTAACACCCAAATCTAAATTTTCTCTACTATTCACCAATGGATTTAATCCTTCTTAATTCCATTTTGCTCTGACATTTTAAAAATTTAACACCTCAGGAAGAAAAAAATAGAAGGTAATTTTCAAACAACATTGAGTCTGACCTGAAGTCACTGACTCCAGAGGATTTATATATGTACACACACTTACACACACACACAGACACACACACATATATATAATCACTACATCACTATCTTTATTCAGTTGTTCTTTTATATTTATTGATGGTTGTTTCAGTCTGTAATCCTGATGGGGTTAATTAAGGACCTCAAATATAATTTGAAAATGTTTACACGCAGCACGCAGCACATTTTAGGTTGCCAATCCCATCTGTGGACACTGCTATATTAATGACACAGTATTTGTTTTAGAGGTCATAGTGCTATCTGCCAGGTTAAACATTTGTAATCTGGACCCAACTTTAATATATCCTTTCAAAGAAAGCCACAGCCTGCTACACACTCCATCAACAGCACTCTTCAATCGAATGATTTGTCAGGATTACAGACGCAGCTAAGCCAACAATAACAAGCACCTTCCATGTGGATGTTAATTAGAATGTTGACATAGTAAAACTCCTTACTAGGGATAAGTTGGCAGTTCAGTACTTGCAACCCAACATCATGTGAAGGCAGAGCTGTTAATAAAATTTGTCCCCAGAATGACCAAAGGCAGAGCACAAAGAGCTTCAGCCTCGTTTGTACCCTGTGGGGGTGGTAAGCATGTGGGTGTCAGTTCCTGGCTTCACAGTGTCTTTTTATGACCACACAGTGGTTAATTTGTACTTCTGCTCTCAAATATCACATTTAAAGGTCACTTGTCTGTTTACTAAACTACACATAGGTAAGCAACAGCAGAATAGAGTTCTAAGTGTTCCTTTGAGGTTGCTATTATCACAGTTTTTCTTTTTTTAATTGAAGTATTGTTGATTTATAATTTTATATTAGTTTCAGATATACAACATAGTGATCCAGTATTTTTACAGATTATATTCCACTGAAAGTTATCACAAGATCATGGGTATAATTGCATGTGCTGTATAATATATCCTTCTTATTTATCTATTTTATACCTAGTAGTTTGTATCTCTTAATCCCACACCCTAACATCACACTTTTAAAAAGATCTCAAGTGTATATTACTTTTATTATACTTTTGATGATATTCTAGGATATCTTGAACTGTGAAATTGAAGAATATTCTTGAGAGTCTTTTGGACTGCAAGGAAATCAAACCACTCAACCCTAAAGGAAATCAGTCCTGAATATTCATTGGAAGGACTGATGCTGAAGCCGAAACTCCAATACTTTGGCCACTTGATACAAAGAGCTGACTCACTGGAAAAGACCCTAATACTGGGAAAGACTGAAGGGGATGACAGAGGATAAGATGGTTGGATAGCATCACTGACTCGATGGACATGAGTTTGAGCAAGTTCTGGGAACTGGTGATGGACAGGGAAGCCTGGCATACTGCAGTCCATGCAGTGGCAAAGAGTTGGATACAACTGAGTAACTGAACTGAACTGAGTACATCTTTGAGTTTATGTATTGTCTCACAATTTTTCAGTTTAATGTAGCTTCATATGTATTATCTCATACACTTTTTAAAACATTTTTGTGGGATATGAAAGGAATTTTTCAAAAGTTAACAGTGTTGTAGACTAAGAACATAAGACATTAAAAGATAACTTGTCAAAGTTGTAGAGTGAGTTTTAACAGAATACAATACCAATAGCAAAAACAAAAGACACTGAAACAGAATATAAAAAGGATGTAAATGGCTTTTATCAGGCCCACCCTGACAACCTCTAAGATCTCAGAATTACAACAAATAGAGGTACCCAAAGAATCAACAATTATTGGGTACCTAAGATGTGTCCGTATTCCAAGGCCAAATTTGCCTGTTACTCCATGTGTTTCTTGACTTCCTACTTTTGCATTCCAGTCCTCTATAATGAAAAGGACATCTTTATGCATGTTAGTTCTAAAAGGTCTTGTAGGCCTTCATAGAACCATTCTGGTTGGGGCATAGCCTTGGATTACCGTGATATTGAATGGTGTGCCTTGGAAATGAACAGAGATCATTCTGTCGTTTTGAGATTGCATCCAAGTACTGCTTCGGACTCTTTTGTTGACCATGATGGCTACTCCATTTCTTCTAAGGGATTCCTGCCCACAAGTAGCAGATATAATGGTCATCTGAGTTAAATTCACCCATTCCAGTCCATTTTAGTTTGCTGATTCCTAGAATGTGGACGTTCACTCTTGCCACTCTCTTGTTTGACCACTTCCAATTTGCCTTGATTCATGGACCTGATATTCCAGGTTCCTATGCATTATTGCTCTTTACAGCATCAGACCTTGCTTCTATCACCAGTCGCATCTACAGCTGGGTATTGTTTTTGCTTTGGCTCCATCCCTTCATTCTTTCTGGAATTATTTCTCCACTGATCTCCAGTAGCATATTGGGCACCTACTGACCCGGGGAGTTCCTCTTTCAGTATCCTATCATTTTGCCTTTTCATGCTGTTCATGGGGTTCTCAAGGCAAGAATACTGAAGTGGTTTGCCATTCCCTTCTCCAGTGGACCACATTCTGTCAGACCTCTCCACCATGACCCGCCCATCTTGGGTTGCCCCGCGGGGCATGGCTTAGTTTCACTGAGTTAGACAAGGCTGTGGTCCTAGTGTGATTAGATTGACTCGTTTTCTGTGAGTATGGTTTCACTATGTCTGCCTTCTGATGCCCTCTTGCCACACCTACCATCTTACTTGAGTTTCTCTTACCTTGGGCGTGGGGTATCTCTTGATGGCTGCTCCAGCAAAGTGTAGCCACTGCTCCTTACCTTGGATGAGGGGTATCTCCGCCTTGTCTTCTCAAGAAACACCTGGAGTAACAGGGAAATCTGGCCTTGGAATATGGAATGAAGCAGGGCAAAGACTAATACAGTTTTGCCAAGAAAATGCACTGGTCATAGCAAACACCCTCTTCCAATAACACAGGAGAAGACTCTACACATGGACATCACCAGATGGTCAACACCGAAATCAGATTGATTATATTCTTTGCAGCCAAAGATGGAGAAGCTCTATACAGTCAACAAAAACAAGACCAGGAGTGGACTGTGGCTCAGATCATGAACTCCTTATTGCCAAATTCAGAATTAAATTGAAGAAAGTAGGGAAAACCACTAGACCATTTGGTTATTACCTAAATCAAATCCCTTATGATTATACAGTGGAAGTGAGAAATAGATTTAAGGGACTAGATCTGATAGATAGAATGCCTGATGAACTATGGATGGAGGTTTGTGACAGTGTACAGGAGACAGGAATCAAGACCATCCCCCATGGAAAAGAAATGCAAAAGCAAAATGGCTGTCTGAGGAGGCCTTACAAATAGCTGTGAAAAGAAGAGAAGCAAAAAGCAAAGGAGAAAAGAAAGATACAAGCATCTGAATGCAGAGTTCCAAAGAATAGCAAGAAGAGATAAGAAAGTGTTCCTCAGTGATCAATGCAAAGAAATAGAGGAAAACAACAGAATGGGAAAGACTAGAGATCTCTTCAAGAAAATTAGAGACACCAAGGGAACATTTCATGCAAAGATGGGCTCGATAAAGGACAGAAATGGTCTGGACCTAACAGAAGCAGAAGATATTAAGAAGAGGTGGCAGGAATACACAGAAGAACTATACAAAAAGATCTTCATGACCAAGATAAGCACAATGGTGTGATCACTCACCTAGAGCCAGACATCCTGAAATGTGAAGTCAAGTGGGCCTTAGAAAGCATCACTATGAACAAAGCTAGTAGAGGTGATAGAATTCCAGTTGAGCTATTTCAAATCCGAAAGATGATGCTGTGAAAGTGCTGCACTCAATATGCCAGCAAATTTGGAAAACTCAGCAGTGGACACAGGAATGGAAAAGGTCAGTTTTCATTCCAATCCCAAAGAAAGGCAATGCCAAAAAATGCTCAAACTACCACACAATTGCACTCATCTCACATGCTAGTAAAGTAATGCTCACAATTCTCCAAGCCAGGCTTCAGCAATATGTGAACCGTGAACTCCCTGATGTTCAAGCTGGTTTTAGAAAAGGCAGAGGAACCAGAGATCAAATTGTCAACATCTGCTGGATCATGAAACAAGCAAGAGAGTTCCAGAAAAACATCTGTTTCTGCTTTATTGACTATGCCAAAGCCTTTGACTGTGTGGATCACAGCAAACTGGAAAATTCTAAAGAGATGGGAATACCAGACATCTGACCTGCCTCTTGGGAAACCTATATGCAGATCAGGAAGCAACAGTTAAAACTGGACATGTGACAACAGACTGGTTCCAAATAGGAAAAGGAGTATGTCAAGGCTGTATATGGTCACCTTGCTTATTTAACTTATATGCAGAGTACATCATGAGAAATGCTGGACTGGAAGAATCAAGATTGCCGGGAGAAATATCAATAACCTCAGATATGCAGATGACACCACCCTTATGGCAGAAAATAAAGAGAAACTAAAAAGCCTCTTGATGCAAGTGAAAGTGGAGAGTGAAAAAGTTGGCTTAAAGCTCAACATACAGAAAATGAAGATCATGGCATCTGGTCTCATCACTTCATGGGAAATAGATGGGGAAACAGTGGAAACAGTGTCAGACTATTTTTTCAGGCTCCAAAATTGCTGCAGATGGTTACTGCAGCCATGAAATTAGAAGACGCTTACTCCTTGGAAGAAAAGTTATGACCAACCTAGATAGCATATTCAAAAGCAGAGACATTACTTTGCTGACTAAGGTCCGTCTAGTCAAGGCTATGGTTTTCCTGTGGTCATGTATGGATGTGAGAGTTGGACTGTGAAGAAGGCTGAGCGCCAAAGAAGTGATGCTTTTGAACTGTAGTGTTGGAGAAGACTCTTGAGAGTCCCTTGGACTGCAAGGAGATCCAACCAGTCCATTCTGAAGAAGAACAGCCCTGGGATTTCTTTGGAGGGAATGATGCTGAAGCCGAAACTCCAGTACTTTGGCCACCTCATGCGAAGAGTTGACTCACTGGAAAAGTCTGAGGCCGGGAGGGATTGGGGGCAGGAGGGAGAAGGGGACGAAAGAAGGTGAGATGGCTGGATGGCATCACTGACTCGACAGAATCGAGTTTAAGTGAATTCTGGGGAGTTGGTGATGGACAGGGAAGTCTGGCGTACTGTAATTCATGGGGTCGCAAAGAATTGGACACAACTGAGCGACTGAACTGAACTGAACTGAACTGATGATGTGTCCAACTGTATTTTCTAACAGTAAAGTACATACTGTTTTCCTTATTTAGAAATTAACCTTAATTGGTTAAGGCCAGAGGTAGTTAGAGTGTAAAATGTCTTTCCTCTTACATAATTTTCTGGAAGTGAATTCTATCTTTCATTTTACCTATATGGTAACCAGATGTCAAGATGGTCCCAAATGATCCCAGTATCTAATCCCTTCCCTGGCAAATACACTATGACAAAAGTGGCTGAAAGTCACTTCTATGATTAGATGACATAAGATGGTAATTTTCATCTTGCTTGAAGACCCTCTCTTGCTGGCTTTGATGAAGGAAGCTGCCATTCTGAGAAGCCATATGAAACTCAGGATGGCCTCCAGCTAACATCCAGCAAGGAACTGAAGTCAACAGGTCAACTCTCAAGGGACTGAAACCTGCCAATAACCACACAGGCCTGTAAGCACATCTTTCCCCAGTAGAGCTTTCACATGACACCATAGCCTAAGTGATAACTTGCTTGCAGCCTGTGAGAAACCCTGAAGCTGAGAACACACAAAAATTATAAGACAACAACCATATGTTACTTTAAGTTGCTAAGTTTGTAGTGATTTGTCATGTATCAGTAGATCTAATTATGTCTCTGACTTAAAGAGAATGCATTTCAGGTTTGAAATTTATCATTTATGTCAAAGGATGCTTTAGCTTGGTTGTTGACATAGGATAACCCACAACAGTTTGATACCTTAAAGGTACTCTAGTAAACAACAAAGTACTAGAAATCACTTCTGATTTTCATTGTCTGAGTTACCTTCAGAATAATTACCTCCTGTCACCACTACCAGGTCTTACATTAAGTGCATTAAAAGGCTTTATTTGTTACCTACTTACATAAGTTTTTTTAATATATTGAAATACCTATTAAAGTAGAATATTTAAGTAGCAAAATGATATTTCTCATTTATTTATAACATAAAGATATACGAACTTGCAGATCAAATCATAAATTCATTCTGGGTATATGTTTTAGAAGAATGAGATTGCATGCCATTATGTTAAATCTTAATCAAAACTGCTTCAAAGGCTTATAAACTTGAAATTCCATAGCACTGTCTGACATAATGAGGCTAGCAATGTCATTCACTCCTGTATAATGTAGTACTCCTTAAACTTGGATGTAAACAGAACTTCTCAAGCTTCATCTAAGCTCCTATGTACTAATTTTAGTAACTAGTGGTCAAATTTAGAAAAGTTAATTCTGACACTATTCACAGGATTTCAAAATTTACAGTCTTGGGTTATGTTACTGAACCTCTGTAACTTTTGCACTTTAACGGCTCCCAAACATGAGGACCCTTCATCCACTTTATTATATTAACTACACTTCCCTAAAATGAGTCATTTCTTTATTCCAGATGTATATTCCAAAATATTTCAGCTGTATGTGTACTTCAGAATAATAAGATAGCATGTTTCCTTCCAGCATCTTAAGAAGGCTGTCTGACCAAGCAAAAGGTCGTGGCCTTGCTATATGGTGCAGCTGAACTCACATATGGCATAAAGAGTAAGAACAGATATACTTAGAACATACTGTGTGGCCTTGAGCAAGATACTTATCTAAGATTTACATTTCTTCTCTGTAAAGTAAAATAAATTTCCTGTTTTGAAAAGATAAAGTAAGTGTACAGGAGAAAAATGACTTATAAAATTCAAAGCTAAGAATAAAAATGGCAACCCACTCCAGTACTCTTGCCTGGAGAATCCCATGGATGGAGGAGCCTGATAGGCTACAGTCCGTGGTGTCACAAAGAGTAAAAATAAAAGTGTATAATTTCTTTTCAGATAATTTTATCTGTAACTATAAATGCAAGAATATGAGAAACTCAAGAGATAGTTTGCAGAGAGGACAACATACAGAAAGCTTAACTTCTCAGTACAAAGGAAATAAATGGAAATTTTGGCATGAAAGAGAGCGAGGAAGAAAGAAGAAGACAAGATGTAGAGCAAGACAAGGGGAACCAAGAACACACGTTTAGATGAAGGGGTGAGTGACAATGGAGACCTGTGGAAAATGCCTCGAAGGAGCAATTTCAGTTGAAGAGTATTTCTAAGAGACTGCAAAGTGATGCAAGGTAATTGTATTCTCCCAAAGCATAATAGATTTTATTGCACATGAAAATTCTTACTGTGAATGCTGTGTGGGAAAATCTCAAACATAAGGAACACTTGGGAACCACATCCAGCCATCAGAGGGAAGATGATAAAAGGAGAGCTGATGGGATGTAACGAGACACAGTTGATAATAAAACTTGGGGGAGACAGGAAACTGGAGAAAAATCTTTGAAAACGATTACATGCTCCTTGGAGTTGGAGATCAACCACATAAAGGAATAAGGGGGAGAGAGTTTAAATGAATTTTTGTTAATCTCAAAAAACAGAGTGATCCCACCTGACATTTGTATTACTTAAAGATTTAAATTACCTAAAATAGAGCCTTCTTCAGCCCTCAAAAACACAATTTTAGACAGACTCAAGGAGCTTAACAACTTACTTTTCCAGCTTGCTGAAAATAAATCAGACACAAAAATAAAGAATATGACTTACTAAAGAAATTCACCTGTCTACTCTTGACTCATTTCTAATCATTAGACGAATGAGTTAATTAACTCAGTGCAAGTAATCCTTCCTCAATGTATATGTATATCACATAATCACATTTATACTTTAAGTGTCTTACAATTTTTTTCAATTAAATCTCAATAAAATAACAAAATATATAATAATATAATTATGACAACTTAGGCAATTATATACAGTATTGTAACATTCCTGAGCTTCCTAGGTGGGCGTAGTGATAATCCACCTGCCAGTGCAGGAGGCACAAGAGTCGCAGTTATGATCCTCAGTAGAGAAGATCCTCTGGAGTAGGAAATGGCAAACTACTCCAGTATTCTCGCCTGGAGAATTCCATGGACAGAGGAGCCTGGTGAGTTAGAGTCCATGGAGTCAAAAGAGTTGGACACAACTGAGCACATATAATGTGCCACTGAGTACGCACATCATCAGTTCAGGTCAGTTCAGTTACTCAGTTGTGTCCAACTCTTTGCAACCCCATGGACTGCAGAACACCAGACCTCCCTGTCCATCATCAACTCCCAGAGTTTACTTAAACTCATGTCGGTGATGCCTCCAACCATCTCATCTTCTGTCATCCCCTTCTCCTCCTGCCTTCAATCTTTCCCAGTATCAGGGTCTTTTCAAATGAGTCAGTTCTTTGCATCAGGTGGCCAAAGTATTAGAGTTTCAGCTTCAGCATCAGTCCTTCCAAGGAATATTCAGGACTGATTTCCTATTGGATGAACTGGTTGGATCTCCTTTGGATCTCCTTGCAGTTCAAGGGACTCTCAAGAGTCTTCTCCAACACTACGGTTCAAAAACATCAATTCTTCAGCGCTCAGCTTTCTTTATAGTCCAACTCTCATATCCATACATGACTACTGGAAAAACCATAGCTTTGACTAGATGGATCTTTGTTGGCAAAGTGATGCCTCTGCTTTTCACTATGCTGTCTAGGTTTGTCATAACTTTTCTTCCAAGGAGCAAGCGTCTTTTAATTTGGAATTTATAACAAAAATACTGGAGTGGGTAACCATTCCCTTCTTCAGGTGATTTTCCTGACCCAGGGATGGAATCCAGGTCTGGTTGAGCCACGAGACAATCCCCAACAAACCATATATCTATACACACATATAAGTATTATGCTACTAAGTAAATGCATTGGAATTCTGTTATTAGTACGTTCTTACCATGAAATCTGTAACACTCTCCAGCCCTCAAGCACTGACTATTCCTTCTCCTGGAATGGCTGTTCTACTCAAATCTTGTCCTATAGGGAAGCTTTCCCCAACTACATGTTTAAGTAAATAACATTTATTTCTCACAGTTTATTTCTTGAGACCCAGAAGTCCAAGATCAAAGGGCTGACTGACTCAGTTCCTGGCCAGGGTCCTCTTCCTAGTGATGTCTTTAAAAGATAAGAGAGAGTGCTCTGAGGGATCTCTTTGTAAAAGCACATATCCCATTCATGAGGGCCCCACCCAAGACCAATCATCTGCTAAATGAATCATCTCCCACCTCCTCACACCATCATCTTTGGAGTTAAACTTTTGGGGGCCAGTGGGGATAGACACAAAGTTTCAGACCATAACACCTAATAAACTAGATCTGTCTTCCTATTGCTTTGTAAACTAAAGAACTTAGCAGATGCCATCATAGATCTCTATCTGTATGTGGATTACATCTAATTATAGAGTATGACCTTCTTAAGTCAGGTTCATGGCATAGTATCTTTCTATGCTAATCATGTGACACAGCACAGTGCTCAGTGGTCCCTCAGGTTTCTATGGAAATGATTTTTTGAGGAAGAAATGGCACAGAATTGAGTTCCATAATTCCAGCTCACTGCTTTCTCATCCTGTAATAGAGGGTGACTAATTTCCTCTCTGCCATCCATTTAGAAGTTTCCTTTGGGTTAGTAGCCAGTGTAGGAAGGAGCAGTTAACATTTTCATTTCACTTTTTCAAGCCAAAGTTGAACTGTTTATATACCGAGAGGGAGCCTTGTATCATGAAGAGGGATCTTCTTTTTAGCTTTAGGTCTGGAGCAACCATCTAATATTTACATGACTCTGGAGAGATCATTTTCCATCTGTAAGGGTCAGTTTCCATATTTATAAAAGATAAACAAACAAGCAAACAAGTAAACCAAAGGGAGTGAGAGGCCTGGGGGAGAGCAGTATTTGACCTTATAGGATCACAAGAAATTTCATAATCAGATGAAATTATATGTGTGGAAGTTTTGACACAGCACAAATGTAAATGCTTAATATTATTTTGAAAAGCTGGGGGATAACTTTATTTATATCACTTTATATATAAACATGGATTAGTATTACTGTTTAGTTAAGTGATTATGATCTCCCCAAGTTTACCAATTTAAACTCCAGAATCATAAAGTGATTCAAAGATCAAAAGAAAAAAATATACAAATGCACTCATAATTAAAATGTCATAATAATAAAGTTTACTTGCTACTTTTGATTTCTTGAGGTTTAAAAACAAACAACTTGCTCAGCATATTTTGGCAGAGCTTCTTTTTAAAAACAAGAAGGTTAACTACCAAATTATGAGGACAGCAAATGGAAAAATAACACTGTAATGCTGCTAAATAAAGATAGAAACACAAATTCTATATTGGAAATGAAGCTAGTATGTTTTACTTTGGAGGTTGGGCGTTTTTTTTTTTTTCCTTATATTGGATGTTTTCCAAGAGTCTTATTATACTTAAAAAGGAGTTCCATTTTTTAATTCTTTCCTCCAAACATATGAGAATTTTTTAAGGAAACACTGTGACGTCTGTTGACAGAGAAATAAATATAAATATGTTCCCTATTTTAGTCTTATTTAAATACAAGTGGTACATAAAGGTGTGATTAGCACTAAAAATACATATTTCGTGTTCAAAGATCAAAAGAAAAAATTGTATCTGAAGGATATAACATGTAGGAATGTAGTAAAAGAAACTTTCAGTCACTCAGTGTATGTGAAATAATATTCTATGGCTATATACCTTAAAAAGAAAATTTTATTTATTTGGCTATGCCAGGTCTTAGTTGGGATATGCAGGATCTTAGATGCAGCATGTGGGATCTAGCCCCCAGCAAGAGATGGAACCCAGGCCTCTGCATCAGGAGCTCAGGTTCTTAGCCACTGGGCCACCAGAGAAGTCTCTAAATAATTTTAAACTGAGTACATTAGTGTACACTTTGCCTACCAGAAAGGGAGCTAACACCTGCAGGAGGAAGACTTTTCCTAATAATTCAGATCTAAAGGGTTTACCTCAAGAAAATTCCAAGGCTTTATTAGTTTTGAGGGAAATCAAAGAGGTAAGTCCATGGCCAACACCCCTACAACACTTCAGTATTTCTAAGGTCAGTTTATTTTTTAAAAATCCTTTTCATTATCAGGTAGACTGGAAGTTTTCATAGGATTTTACTTGTAAAAGCAGGAAGGGCCAAAACATTGAAATGCAGAAAAAATATTAAAACAACAACAAAAACTACTGGCTTACAGGGCACTTGGCTATACTAAAATAATTGGAAAGTTGCTTCAGGCTCCCTGAGTGACACCAAACAAGCACTCAAGTTCTGATTCTTTCACTGAATGACTTGATTTGGTTGACACTGAAGGAGAATGAGATTATGAACTGAGTAACTTCAGGAGCTGGTGTGAGTCACAGAACTTCTCAGAAGCTACCTCTGGTTATGTTATGGGTATAAACACAGCACTTGACACTCTGATTACAGGGTTAAGTATACTCAGTATATTCTCCATTCAGTATACTCAGAAACCTTGGAGATGAAAGATATTTCCATTCCTGAACACTACTTTTCTCCTACTTTCCTCCAGTTCAGTTGCGACTCTTTGCGACCCCATGGACTGCAGCACACCAAGCCTCGCTGTCCATCTCCAACTCCCAGAGTTTACTCAAACTCATGCCCATTGAGTCAGTGATGCCATCCAATCAGTTCATCCTCTGTTGTCCTCTTCTTCTCCTGCCTTCAGTCTTTCCCAACATCAGGGTCTTTTCAAATGAGTTAGTTCTTTGCATCAGGTGGCAAAAGTATTGGAGTTTCAGCTTCAGCATCAGTCCTTCCAATGAATATTTAGGATTGATTCCCTTTAGAATGGACTGGTTGGATCTCCTTGCAATCCAAGGGACTCTCAAAACCACACCTCCAACACCACAGTTCAAAAGCATCAATTATTCTGCTCTAAGCCTTCTTTATAGTCCAACTCTCACATACATGACCACTGGAAAAACCATAGCTTTGACTAGATGGACTTTTATTGGCAAAGTAATATCTCTGCTTTTTAATATACTGTCTAGGTTGGTCATAACTTCTCTTCCAAGGAACAACCATCTTTTAATTTCATGGCTGCAAGCACCAAGGCAGTGATTTTGGACCCCCAAAATAAAGTCTGACACTGTTTCCACTGTTTCCCCATCTATTTCCCATGAAATGATGGGACCGGATGCCATGATCTTCATTTTCTGAATGTTGAGCTTTAAGCCAACTTTTTCACTCTCCTCTTTCACTTTCATTAAGAAGCTCTTTAGTTCTTTGCTTTCTGTCTTAAGGGTGGTGTCATCTGCATACCTAAAGTTATTGATATTTCTCCCAGCAATCTTGATTCCAGCTTGTGCTTCTTCTTCCAACCCAGTGTTTCTCATGATGTATTCTGCATATAAATTAAATAAGCAGGGTGACTTTATAAAGCCTTGATGTACTCCTTTTCCTATTTGGAACCAGTCTGTTTTCCCATGTCCAGTTCTTACTGTTGCTTCCTGACCTGCATATAGGTTTCTTAAGAGGCAGGTCAGGTGATCTGGTATTCCCATCTCTTTCAGAACTGTCCACAGTTTATTGTGATCCACACAGTCAAAGGCTTTATAAAGCAGAACTAGGTATTTTTCTGGAACTCTCTTGCTTTTTTGATGATCCAGGAGGATGTTGACAATTTGATCTCTGGTTCCTCTGCCTTTTCTAAAACCAGCTTGAACATCTGGAAGTTCACAGTTCATGTATTGCTGAAGCCTGGCTTGGAGAATTTTGAGCATTACTTTACCAGCGTGTGAGATGAGTGCAATTGTGTGGTAGTTTGAACATTCTTCGGCATTGCCTTTCTTTGGGATTGGAATGAAAACTGACCTTTTCCAGTCCTGTGTCCACTGCTGAGTTTTCCAAATTTGCTGGCATATTGAGTGCTGCACTTTTATAGCATCATCTTTTAAAATTTGAAATAGCTCAACTGGAATTTCATCACCTCCATTAGCTTTGTTCATAGTGATGCTTTCTAAGGCCCACTTGACTTCACATTTCAGGATGTCTGGCTCTAAGTTGGTGGTCACACCATCATGATTATCTGGGTCATGAAGATTTTTTTTGTATCTCTTCTCCATCAAGTTTCAAATCACTCTTTACTGAACTTGCAGGCAACTCTGCTTTCACTTGGTCTCTCTTATTCCCTGGGCCTTCACTTCTGCTAAATGTTCTGCTGTGATGTTTAGCTTGTTTGAAATATTTTTTAGCCAGTGTTTGCAAATAACAAGGATGTTGAGAATAGGAAAGCCTTGTGTACTGTTGGTGGGAATGTAAATTGGTGTAGCCACTATGGAAAACAGTAAGGAGCTCCCTCAAAAGCTAAAAATAGAGCTAGCATATAATTTTGCAATTCCATTCCTAGGTATATATTTGAAAAAACAAAAGCACTAATTCTAAAAGATACATGTTTCATATAACCACTATGGAAAACAGTAAGGAGGTCCCTCAAAAGCTGAAAATATAGCTTGTATATGATCTTGCAATTCCATTCCTAGGTAAACATTTGAAAAAAACAAAAACACTAATTCTAAATGATACATGTTACTCTATTAGCAACTTGGCTGTTGTTTACAACAGCCAAGATGTGGAAATAAATTAATTGTCCATCAATAGATGAATGGATAAAGTGGATATGGTACATATAAGCAATAGAATATTTCTTTGCTTTAGAAAAGAATGATATTCTACCAACTGCTCCAAAGTGATAGACCTAGAGTGTATTAAGATTAGTGAAATAAGTCAAATACAAATTCTGCATGTTATTACTTAAATATCAAAATTTAGAACAAAAAATAAAACAAACAAATATAACAAAACAGAAATAGGCACACAGATAGAAAGAGCAAAGCAGTGGTCACCAATAGGGAAAGGGAAGGGAGAAGAGGCAAGATAAGGATATGAGGTTAAGAGGTACCATCTTGCTACTAAAAAAAAGAAAAACTACAAAGTTATGTTATATAGCATAGGAAACACAACCAACATTTTATAATTTTAAATGTAATATAATATATAAAAATATACAGTTTCTATGCTATACACCTGGAACTAATATAATATTGTAAATCAACTGTATTTCAATAAAATATTATAATGTAAAAAAGTTTACATAAAAAAGGATTTCATGGTGAAATCTATTTGGAGAAACTAAGTTAATCAAAATTTAACTGCAGAGTTTCTCAGGTTTTACATGTACAATATTTATATCTAAAATAAAGATAAAATATGGAGCATTTGCCAAAATCATTTAATAGTGGAACACTTTTCTTTTTGTCTCATTGGAGAGTACTTTAAGAAATGATGCTCTGGTTGAATGCTACATACTATTAACTCTGTGTTCATGCTCACTCAGTTGCGTCCAACTCTTGTGTGACCCCATGAACTATAGCCCACCAGGCTCCTTGGTCTCTGGACTTTTCCAGGCAAGAATACTGGAGAGTGTTGTCATTTCTATCTCCTGGGGAATCTTCCTGACCCAGGGACCAAACAGCATTTCTTGCACTACTCATGCACACAGTAAAGCCTTGAAAATCCATGTGCACAGGCAGCATCTTGGTTTCACTTGCCAGTTCTTGCTTTTGGCCACGCCATTGGAGTGAGAGGATGGGGAGGTGAGGTTTCAGAGTTGAGGACTGGGCACAATTTTTCAAGGGCGCTAAACTGGCTTTATTATCTTTTCATTTTATAGGGCTATTAGAATAATCCTTATTTTCCTAAGATGATTTTTCCCTTTTAGAATTTTTGCTAGGTTCCCCAGGCCCTCAACTACTTGAAATGGTACACTCTTGTGACTAGAAGGTCTATGAATAGAACTTATGAATAGAGAAGATCTATGGATTTTGATTGCTATAAATGCTAAAGCTTTTTCTGGTTTTACTTCCTACATATTCCATTTGGTCCTGTCTAGAAGAACAGTGTTGTACAATTTCAATCTTTGTAGCTAGACAATTAAATAATGTAAATATGCAACAATAATAATAACATAGAGACCTCATGAGTAAAGTTGCTCTCTTTAAAAGATTGTCCTCTAGGATTCTAAAAATTCAATTAAATAATGTGTATTAATGTGAAATATGGTGCTTGCTACATAGCAACTGAATAAATTGTATGAACTTTTTTCTATGACCAAATCTTCATTATCAGCTTATTTTAACCAAATAAAGCCATGTTCTCTGGCCATGGCTAATAGAACCACTTCATTCAAGCTAAATTAAAGTGGTCCCATTAAAGGAAGTCACTATTTAGTGGAGGTAAAGAGAAGTAACAACAGAAAAGAAAGTTAAAAACAGATCCCTCTGGGGAGCAGGACTGTGGAGATGCTCTTTGGATTTTTGTTTGATATGTCTTTTAATAATGGTTGCCCTTTGAATCAAATGCCTATATGCAAAACAATTTTAATAAAAATAAATTTGATAAAAATACATTTTAAAAAGTCTATAAAACTTCACCTGTGACTCAGATGGTAAAGAATCTGCCCACAATGTGGAAGACCCAGTTTTGATCCCTGGGTTGGGAAGATTCTCTGGAGAAAGGGAATGGGCACCCACTCCAATATTCTTGCCTGGAGAATCCCCATGGACAGAGGAGCCTGACGGGTTTACAGTCCATTGGATTGCAGATAGTTGGACATGACTGAGTGACTAACACTTATGTACACTTATAAAACTTCAACATACAGTCACTGTAGCTAAATAGCTATAATTGATGGGTAAATGGGACAGACAGTACAAACAGTTAGCCATGTAGAACTCAGAGGGCAAACAGCCATCAGGTCATGAGAATAGATTTTGTAGACAGTTAATGAAAAGTTTCTTGTGATTGGATCAAGCAAAGAGTGTTGAGAGGGAGACTAGCGATAGAACATGTGGTGACGGGCTCTGAATATCATGGTGAGTTGTTGGAATTTTATACTGTGGTCAGTAAGAAGTTAGCATCAGTTGTAAACAGAGGAGAAAGAAAATTAAATTCACTTTTGGAGAAAGATACCTGGTACCACATTGGAGAGAAGAGAAAGAAATTTGAAATGTAGAATAATAAATAGCTGTGGCAATAGTTTTGAGGCATGATGAGGGTCACAGAGGCAGTGGAAATAGAATAAGATCCAATGCAGGAAATATTTCTGAGATAAAATCAGTAACGCTTCATGAAAAATTGGATGTGGAGAATGAGGGACATATTCTAGGATAAAACTAAGCTTTCTGACAAGGGAAACTGAGAGACTGGTGACTCACATAATTGAGACTAGGAAAGAGACGATTCTGCCCTTGGAGATATCAGAAAATGAATAGAACATATGTTTCTCCAAAGTTGATGGCACACCTAGAGAGCTGGTGAGGACACATACACAGATACACTGAAAGTAATTTTTTTATTTCTCCATAAAAGAAGTTATTTTGTTGATAAAACTTCTATTTCAGTTGCTATAGCAAACATAAGCTTGCTATTTAATGTGACTCAGTCAGACCCTGTTTGAGCTCAGTCCCCTTTGGGTAACTACTTATACTCTGTAAGGATTTCTCTAGCTTCATTTTCCCCTTTCCTTATGACCAGACAGGAGTGATCTAGGTCCCTGGCTCAGAATCCTTAGTGAGGAAGGCGAGAGGTAGATGGAGGTGGTTTCTGAATTGTCCTGGCATTAAGGGAAGTGTGTCCCTTCTATGTCCTCATATATCCTTGCTGACCTCAGCTTGTACCCCTCTTTCTTGCACAGAGAGTAAATCCCTAGTATGCCTGCTGACAATGTCCATGATTTTGCCACAGCCCCTACTTCTCAGAGCTATGTGTTACGCATGCTATGCTGCTGCTGCTAAGTCACTTGAGTCATGTATGATTCTATGCGACCCCATAGATGGCAGCCCACGAGGCTCCCCTGTCCCTGGGATTCTCCAGGCAAGAACACTGGAGTGGGTTGCCATGTCCTTCTCCAAGGCGTGAAAGTGAAAAGTGAAAGCAAAGTCGCTCAGTCTTGTCTGACTCTTAGCGACCCCATGGACTGTATAGCCCACCAGGTTCCTCCATCCATGGGATTTTCCAGGCAAGAGTGCTGGAGTGGGGTGCCATCGCCTTCTCCCTATGCATTCTATACTCCCCAGTGAAAATTTACTTCTTCACAGCCTGCCCTCAAACTTATTTCCACCTCTTACTGAAAGTGAAAGTGTTAGTCCCTCGGTCATGTCCGACTCTATGTGACCCCATGGAATGCAGCCTGCTTGGTTCCTCCATCCATGGAATTCTCCAGGCAAGAATACTGGAGTGGGTAACCATTCCCTTCAGGGGATCTTCCTGACCCAGGAATTGAACCTGAGTCTTCTTCGTTGTAGGTGGATTCTTTACCATCTGAACCACCAGGGAAGCCACCTCTTGCTCAAATGGTAAGGTTCCCCAGTGTTTCCCTGCAGTTTGCTGACATAGGTTGTAACCTCTAAACTGGTACTCCAGACATTTCCCACAGACCCAGTAGCTCAGGCACACAGGGGTCATGCTGAACTCTAGGTTTCTCCATAAAAATTAATACATACATAGGGAAAAAACCAGTTTTCTCTTGTAAACTACTAAAGTTGTTCTTTATTTTTCTCTGATTTAATACAGTTTATTTCTAAAGGATTTACAAGTTCACGTTTATTATCAGTATGGAACAGTCTATGAATATCATACATGGTTACTAAGAAAAATGCGGTTTTTAGTGCAAAGTTGTTAATTGTTAATTATTCAATTTAGGTCTAATGAATCCTCATTTTCTTTACAAATTCATTGAGCCTAGGCACTTCTACCTGTGAGCATCTATCTATATACACAGAGATATACATATGGACCACTCACTCAGGTGGCTCAGAGGGTAAAGCAACTGCCTGAAATGCGGGAGACCTGGGTTTGATCTCTGGATTGGGAAGATCCTCTGGAGAAGGAAATGGCAACCCACTCCAGTATTCTTGCCTGGAAAATCCCATGGACAAGGGAAACTGACAGGCAATAGTCCATAGCATTGCAAGAGTCAGAAATGACTTAGCAACTACATCACCACCACCATCCTGTATACATATATATGCATGATGGTGTTGGTGGTAAATACACACACACACACACACACACACACACACACACACACACACACATATATAGCTATTTCAAGTAAACCAATCACTTTTAATTATATTCTTTAGTGAGGATGATGAAGGTCACAATATATATGAATATGACAAGTGGAGGTCATGACAAGAATATGAATCAGTTTAGTCCAGTTCAGTCACTCAGGCATGTCTAACGCTTTGTGACCCCTTTGCCTGCAGCACGCCAGGCTTCCCTGTCCATCACCAATTCCCAGAGCTTACTCAAACTCATGTCCACTGAGTTGGTGATGCCATCCAGCCATCTCATCCTCTGTCGTCCCCTTCTCCTCTTGCCTTCAATCTTTCCCAGCATCAGGATCTTTTCCAGTGAGTCAGTTCTTTGCATTGGGTGGCCAAAGTATTAGAATTTCAGCTTCAGCATCAGTCCTTCCAATGAATATTCAAGACTGATTTCTTTTATGATGGACTGGTTGGATCTCCTAGCAGTCCAAGGGACTCTCAAGAGTCTTCTCCAACACCACAGTTTAAAAGCATCAATTCTTCAGCGCTCAGCTTTCTTTATAGTCCAACTCTCACATCCGTATATGACTACTGGAAAAACCATAGCTTTGACTAGATGGACCTTTGTCAGCAAAGTAATGTCTCTGCTTTTGAATATGCTATCTAGGTTGGTTATAGCTTTTCTTCCAAGGAGAAAGTATCTTTTAATTTCAGGGCTATAAATAAAATGCACTAAGGACACTAAAGTCTAAGACTAATGTTTAAGATTTACAGGGTAGATTTTCACTGTATTGAAGGTAAGCAAAATCAAATAATGGCACATGCATCAAATTCTCCACTTATGATTATTTCAGAACACATTATAATTCCCCTATGTACCCTATGGCAAGGGACTTCCCAGGTGGCACAGTGGTAAAGATTGCTTGTCAATGTAGGAGACACAAGAGTTGTGGGTTCGATCCCTAGATCGGGAGATTCCCTGGAGCAGGAAATGGCAACCCACTCCAGTATTCTTTTTTCCCTTTTCCCAGATTCACTTTTTTAAAAATTAATTTATTTTGATTGGAGGCTAATTACAATATTGTGGTGACATGACATGAGTTAGCCATGGGTGTACATGTTTCCCACCATCCTGAAGCCCCTCCCTCTTCCCTCCCCACACTATCCCTCTCCACTCCAGTATTCTTGCCTGAAAACTCCATGGGCAGAGGAGCCTGGTGGGCTACAGCCCATGGAGTTGCAAAGAGTCAGACACACTGAACAAGCACCCTATGGTAAAGAGGAAGACAAAAAGGTGTGAGGGAGAATTCAGAGGTGATGTCATAGTTGCATAAAAGAGACTGTTGACCTTGCTCAAAAAGCAAATTTTTATTTTTCAAAATGTAGAAATAGTATGTGTACTCATCTAACCATAAGAAAATATAAATAAAGTTTAATAGCAAAATGAAATAAAGTAGACAATACACAGCCTTCCACCTAGAGATCTAAAAGAAAATGTTCTCTTAAATAATATGTCAAATTGGAAATAAACTACCTAAAAATGTATAGAATTTGACAATAATGAAAACTGTACATATGAAAACCTAACAGATATAGGAAAATCAGACAAAATTAATAGCTTTAATCATTCACGTTAATAAAAGAGGCATAAACATAAATACAAATTCAACTAAGGTATTGATAAAAATAAAAATAATCAGCAGAAAGCACAGAAGAAATGTGAAGATAAAAATAGAATTAATATATTATAAAAACAATAAAAATTATTCCAATCACAGTTTTTGTTTAACATTAAAAATATAGATAATCAAATTAGATAGTTATCACAAATACACAAATACACAAAAGAATTGTGCTCCTTGGAAGGAAAGCTATGACCAACCTAGATAGAATATTAAAAAGCAGAGACATTACTTTGCCAACAAGAGTCTGTCTAGTCAAGGCTATGGTTTTTCCAGTGGTCACGTATGGATGTGAGAATTGGACTGTGAAGAAAGCTGAGAGCCAAAGAATTGATGCTTTTGAACTGTGGTGTTGGAGAAGACTCTTGAGAGTCCCTTGGACTGCTAGGAGATCCAACCAGTCCATTCTAAAGGAGATCAGCCCTGGGATTTCTTTGGAAGGAATGATGCTAAAACTGAAGCTCCAGTACTTTGGCCACCTCATGCGAACAGTTGACTCACTGACTCTGATGCTGGGAGGGATTGGGGGCAGGAGGAAAAGGGGACGACAGAGGATGAGATGGCTCGATGGCATCACTGACCCAATGGACATGAGTTTGAGTGAACTCTGGGAGTTGATGATGGACAGGGAGGCCTGGTGTGCTGCAATTCATGGGGTCGCAAAGAGTCGGACACGACTGAGCGACTGAACTGAACTGAACTGAACAATTTGAGAAAGATGTTAAAGATCACTCCCCCAACACATTTACAGGCCTAACTGGCAAAACAGATAATTCATACCAAAGTTTTAAAAATATGTAACTTTACTATTATTTATATCAATTATTAAAAAAAAACTTTCACACTTCATAAATCTAGCACAGCATTAGCACTTAAGCTATCAAAATATAACAAAGTTAATTTTATTTCATAAAAATTTAGCAAGTCCTGCCCTGCAAGAAAAACATATGCCAAACCAATTGAAAAAGATAAATGACAAACTGTGAAACGGTGTTTTAAAATAAATACTCCAGACAAGGAGCTGATATATTTACTAAATGAAGAGGTTATTCACATATAAGAAAAAATACAAGAGTCAGATAGAAAATCATTTGAAATAATGTAAAATTAATTTTAAAAACCACTCATAAGACGAGAAATTAAAACTAATCTATGTTAGCATATCATTTTTCTCCTATCAAATATGCAAATGATGAAGCTGTTTATAAAAATATTTTGACCAGGATGTGGATATGGATGTGAACTGGAGACAAATTAAGTATATTTATTAAAATTTAATTGTACTTCCCCTTGACTGAATAATTTTATTGTCTATGTAGTCAACCTATAGATAAATGCACAGCATGTATTCACCAGTAATTTGAGCATTTTTGCAGTAACAGAAATAAAAAACAAATGAAACTGTCCACCAACAGGTTATTCTATGTGTATTCATATAAACGTGTACATGCTATATTCATTCAAAGCAATGAGTAAGGTGTATGTTTACTGACATGGAGTGATTTCCAAAGTATGTTAAATGAGAAAAGCAAGATGCAGAATAGCGTGCACTCATCATCACTTGTGCCGGAAATGGACAATGGACATAAATATGTATTGTCTACATTGAATGTTTGTAGGAAGATACACAAATAACTGTGGGGAACAGTTGCTGCTGAGGAATTACTTTGTATTGATTGTAATTTTTAACAGTTGCATAAATTATTGGTTTCAACAAACAAGGAAAGAAGAGAAAGGAAGGAAGGGTTGAAAAAGGAAGGAAAAAGGGAGCAATTGGTGGAAGGTGATGAATTCAGTTTTAGACCGGTTAAATATCAGGGAAGCCTGACATGCTGCAGTCCACGCAGTCACAAAGAGTCAGACATGACTTGGTGACTGAACAACAACAGAACATTAAATATGTGCGTTCTGCAGGGTCTCCAGGGACAAATGTTCAGTAAGCAGATAGAATTTCAGTCTAGAGGATGAGAAAGGGAGGAACGGAGTTTACACCGCTATGATTCTTCAATGTATAATAGAATGTGGAGGAGTAAGATCATGCTGAGAGAGAAGGAGCATTTCTAAGACAGGAATCAAGAGAAACAGTATTTAAAAAGCAGGCAGAGGAAGAGAGGCCAAGAAATGTCACAGATGAGTGGCCCGAAAGGGAGACAACCGAGCAAGCAAGGAAAAGATTTCAAGGAAAAACACAGCTTCTCCCACAGGTTTTAACACCACTGAAAAAGCACATGATATATTGTATGGACGGTGACTCTAGAACAGAAATTTTGTGTTAAATAAGACAATGAAAAATAAATAAAATATATACTAAAAAAGAAAAAAGTCTACAGTATACCTATGCTTATACTCTGCAGATGTAAAATACTACATTTTGAATTGGTAAAGTAGACTGTATCCCTGCTTATGAAGATTATATTAATATTTTTCTGTGAAGGGGACTAACATGGTCCTACAAAAACCTCGAGTTTATTTCTCATGGATCAAAGGGAGAATAAATATCTGATGCTTGACATATTATACAAAATCAGTAAGCAGCTGTTGAATAAATGTTGAACAACTACAACATACAAAATGTTAATAGTTTAAAAGATATAATAGATTCTACAACCATAAATTAACCAAGCAGCTATGAAATTGAGAAGTAATCAGTTATGAGTGAGAAAGCTCTGTGTATAGGCTTTATTCTCCCTAATTATAAGCAGTGGACTTAAGATGCATGTTAATTTCCCAACTGTGGTGCAGGGAAGGAGAAAAGGAGGATGAGAGGCATGAGGGGCTATTAAAACATCACTACCATTGTGATACTCACTGTCACACACACACATACACAAATATAATTGTGTAATTCACAAAGAACAAATAAGACATAAAAATGAGCATTTTCTAGTTACTATATTAAAGGTGACTCAAGGTGACATTTGGGCTAATGGTAAAGAACCCATCTCCCAGACAGCAGATATAAAAGACTAAAGTTCAGCCTCAGGGTTGGGAAGATCCCCTGGAGGAGGGCATGGCAATAACTCCAGTATTCTTGCCTGGAGAATCCCATGGACAGAGAAGCCTGGTGGGCTACAGTCCATAGGGTCCCAAAGAGTCAGACATGACTGAAGCCACTTAGCATGCAGGCCCTCACGATCACATTTAAATAATAAGTATCTATTACAAAGCAGAGAAGGCATTTTGAAAAACATTTTGGCTGTTTCTTACAAAAATAAACATGCTCTGAGCATACAACCCAGTAATCACACTCCTAGATATTTGAAACTTATCCATGTAAGAAGCTACACATGAATGTTTGTTTATAGCAGCTTTATTCATAGGTGCCAAAAGTTGGAAGCAACCAAGAAATATTTCGCTAGGTAACTTTATACTCCTTTTGGCCATGTTGCGTAGTATGTGGGATCTTAGTTCTCCAATCAGGGATTGAATCCACGCCCTCTGCATTGGAAGCACAGAGTCTTAACCACTGGACCTCCAGAGAAGTCTCCACTAGGTAACTAAGATGATGTTAACAAGGGGCTGAGAGGTATCTCTTTTATTATTAAGAAAGATAGGCATCAAACCAGAATATGTTGAATAGTTAGAACCTGACATTACTGTTGAGTCTCTAAGTATGAAAAAAATATTTGTTTTCTACACCTTTTAGGCATTTTAAAGTAATATTTTTTTTATTTCTTAATCCATTAGTTTTTTGGTTTTTTTTTTAATACTACATTAGTTTTTTAAAGAGATTGGTTTTAGACAGTTAAGATACCTTACAACTGACTACGTTTCAGGTAATGAAACTGAAAAAGTGAGTGTTAGTAGTTCAGTCGTGTTCAACTCTTTGTGACCCCATGGACTGTAGCCCTCCAGGCGCTCTGTCCATGCAATTCTCCAGGTAAGAATACTGGAGCGGGTTAACATTCCCTTCTCCAGGGGATGGATCTTCCTGACTCGGGGATCTAACCTGGTCTCCTGATTTTATATACTTAAAAATAAATGTTTTCATTATTTCATAATCAAAATACACTATGGGTTGCAGACTCAAACAAGGCCATATCGTCCATTGATAGAGTCCCCCAACAATGCCACTATAAAGCCCAATAGTCTACTGGCTTTCCAGTTTTAGAAGCCACTTTTTTTTTTTTAACTGAAGGATAATTACTTTACAATGTTGTGGCAATCTCTGCCATATATCAATGTGAATCAGTCATAATTGTATATATGTGTATATATATACATCTACATATATACACATCCTCTCCACTGAGCCTCCCACCCCCCATCCCACCTCTCTAGGTCATCACAGAGGGCCAGCTGGGCTCCTTGAGCTGTATAGCAGCTTCTCACTAGCAATCTATTTTACACATGATAGTATATATGTGTCAATTCTGCTCTCTCAGTTCATCCCACCCTCTCCATCCCCCGTTGTGTCCACAAGTCCGTTCTGTATGTCTACCTTTCCATTTCTTCTCTGTAAATAGTATATTCAGTACTGTTTTTCTAGATTCCATATATATACACATAAATATGCGATATTTGTTTTTCTCTTTCTAACTTACTTCACTCTGTATAATAGGCTCTAGGTTCATCCACCTCACTACAACTGACTCAAATGTGTTCCTTTTTCTGTAGAAGCCACTTTAGCTTTGTTCAGTGTTAGAAGATATCTTGATCTTTGCTCTTTGGATGCAGTTAGATGTCAGTACATGACTTCCTCAGAGGGAAAACGGCTTTGGGCCATATGATAACTCTTACCAAAGTCTTGATGAGTTAAACGTAAATGAATCAGGAATGTATTATATTTCCTTTGAAATACACAGGGATTTAAAAGTTAAGGAAAAAATCTTGGCAAAATGTGTTAGGAGGATGTGCCAAACCCCAAACATTTGATATTCTCAGAATCTTAACTGCCACCAATTATGCTGGTCCTTAAGTTTTACACAGTCTGACATTTACTCATGGAATCTGGTAGAACAGTAGTGAAGATTTGCGGGGAAGTGGGTTACAAACTAATTTCCAGTTAGTCTGTAAAACTGTGTTTTTTGTAATCAGCTATTTAACAAAATCTAAATCTACATTTGGAGCCACAGATTTTCATTCTGACCTGGGTTCACATGCTGCTTCTTCCAGTTAAGCAGTTGTTTGACCTTACCACAGAGTGACTTAACATCTCCGTGACTCAAATTTCTTATCTTTAAAATGAACATAATTATACAATAGTGTTGTTTAGTCGCTCAGTAGTGTCCCACTCTTTTGCAACCCCACGAGCTGTAAAATGCTAGGCTTCTCTGTCCATGGGACTTACCAGGCAAGAATACTGGAGTGAGTTACCATTTCCTATTCCAGGGGATCTTCCCGACCCAGGTTTTGAACCCACGTCTCCTGCACTGGCAGGCAGATTCTTTACCAGTGAGTAACCAGGAAGCCTATACAAAGTTACCCACAAATATAATATATTTAAGAGCCTAGAAACATAAGAAGTATTCACTAAATATTAACAACTATTAGACACCACAATTGCTTTGGTTACTGAAGACAAGCCACTTAAAAACTTTTCTTTGTTAATTCCAGGGTTTTCCCTGGTGGCTCAAATGGTAAAGAGCCTGTCTCCAATGCAGGAGACCTGGGTTCAATCCTGGGTCCAATCCCTGGGTCAGGAAGATCCCCTGGAGAAAGGAATGGCAACCCACTCCAGTATTCTTGCCTGGAGAATTCCATGAGCAGAGGAGCCTGGCAAGCTATGTACAGTCCATGGGGTCACAAAGAGTCAGACATAATTGAGAGACTAACACTTTTTAAAATTTCTACTGAAATTATAGAAATTAAACATCCAGACTCTAGTTATGGTGTATGGCTTGAAGCCTTAATCCAGTTTTATTCTAAATTCTCCAGTTCCTTATCTGCACTGTATATTGACACTTTCCTGTGAGGTTGCTCTACCTTCTGTCTGCAGAGGAGGAGGTGTAGGCTGTTGGAATCAGGCACTGTTCCTCTGCTGGGCCATCTCATGGTTTACATTATTGCAACAGCTCCATTCCTGGTTTCTTCTAGTGTTCTTTCTGGGAGGAGGGGGTGCCATCACAAAATCTCTTCCTCTCCAATTCTTGACATCACCAATAGAAACATCAATACCAGAAGGAAAGTCAAAATCTCATCTTAAGGTGGTAGCTTTTCCCTGAGATGGTTCTCAAGACTGATCTTTCATCATTCACACATTGAATCATCAAATATGTATTGAGGATGTAACAAATGGTTTGATCTATTTCAGAAACCACACTTCATGAAACACAGGTAAGTTATTATATCATTGCCATTCAAAATGTGTGATCTAGTGAGGAGATGGCAAGTGGCAAGTGCTCTCTCAGTCATGTCTGATTCTTTGTGATCCCATGGATGGTAGCTGTCCAGGCTTCTCTGTCCGTGGGATTCTCTAGGCAAGAATACTGGAGTGGGTTGCCATGCCCTCCTCCAGGGGATCTTCTCCCACGTCTCCTGCGTCTCCTGCATTGGCAGGCGGGCTCTTTACCACTGAGCCACCTGGGAAGATGATGGATCCGTAAATCCTGATGTCACGGTGCAGACCACCTTTAAAGGTGGACTGAACAGAACATAGTGCTGGAGAAGAGGACAGTGAAGGTGAGAGCTTTTTGAAAACCGAAGGGATCCAGAAAGGCCCCCGGGAGACGTGAAACTTGAAAGATAAATCATGTCAAATCAGATAGATATTAAATGGATTAAGGAAGGAGGTAAGGACATTCTGAGAGTCCAGAAGAAGCAAGCTGAGAATAAAGTCAGAGAGTTTACATGTGACAGTAATAAGACATAGCTGGAAAGAGTACAGTAAGAAAGTGTACATTAATGTTTTCTGAGGAAAAATGAGGATGGTCTGCATACGGGGAATATCTATCTATCTATCTATCTATCTATCTATCTACCTATAAAGGGCTTTCTCAACTGCTCAAGCAGTAAAGAATCTGCCAGCAAGAGAGGAGACACAGGAAATGCGGATTTGATCTCTGAGTTGGGAAGATCCTCTGGAGGAGGCAATGGCAACCCTCTCCAGTATTCTTGCCTGCAGAATCTCATGGACAGATGAGCTTGGCGGGCTACAATCCACGGCGTCCCAAAGAACCAGACATGACTAAGTACACACATATACATGCACACACACACACACACACACACACACACACACAACTTACTAGTGAAATTGAATGTTCAAGACTCTTAATTTTGATGCTCTGATAGTCTGATCATTGACCTCAACTGTTCTGACATTTGTCACCCAGGGTACAGGGGTATTATGTGCAAACAAACTCCAAATGATCTACCTGACACACTGCAGTTCCCAAATTCAGCATATACTCCAAATACGGACTCCCTCCTGCTTCCTTCTCTTAAACTTCAAATACAGAGAATTTGTAAAAATGATCCTTGGCCCTTTCACAACTCTGGTTTCCAAAACAATTCTTAAACCCTATGAAAATGAATCTCTCATTAATTATTTTGTGTAGTTTCTGAAAGTTTGCTGATTTGAATTAAATTTCTATGGATCTCTTCTCACTAGGACACAATCAAGCCAGAAACTTTGCAATATATGCAATTAAATGCAGAGAAGGAGCAAATGAAAAAGGTGGCTAAGGTCAGTTGGTTAGCCAACATTTCTAGGAGAAAGAATCTACTTTTATTAATGAAGAAGTGACATATATCAATTGATTAATAAAAATCAGTGACATGTATCACTTGATTAATAAAAATGCTCTTTAAAATTTTAGTGAGATAATCAAAGTTGAAGAAATAATTGTTTTCTTAAGTTAAACTTTTTATTTTGTCTGGTAGGTGCCGTCTATGGGGTTGCTAAGAGCTGGACACGACTAAGTGACTTCACTTTCACTTTTCACTTTCATGCATTGGAGAAGGAAATGGCAACCAACTCCAGTGTTCTTGCCTGGAGAATCCCAGGGACGGTGGAGCCTGGTGGGCTGCTGTCCATGGGGTCGCACAGAGTTGGACAGGACTGAAGCGACTTAGCAGCAGCAGCAGCATAGCCTATTAACAATGTTGTGATAGTTTCAGATGGACAGCAAACGGACTCAGTGATACAAATACATGCATCTATTCTCTCCTGAACTCCCCTCCCATCCTGGCTGCCACATAACATTGAGCTGAGAACCCTGTGCTATGTAGTACCACTTTGTTGATTAGTCATTTAAATATAGCAGAGCGTACATGTTGATCCCAAACTCCCTAATTGTTTCTTTTCCCCATTCTTCCACCCTGGCAACCATAGGTATGTGCTCTAGAAGAAATTTTAACAAAGATTTTTCAAAGGTTTGCAAAAGTCCAAGAAGAATTGTATCACTAATCAAAAGAATGTGTTCTGTTAACTTTGCAAATGCATTTGTACATGTTATTTCTTAGTTCTGGAATGCCCTTCCCTTTAACTGGTGAAGTTCTTATCATTTGCAATTCATTTTATTATCTACCTTTTCTTCTCTGCTGGCATGCCCACCTATAATTCAGTACTTTTCTATGTTCTCATAAAACACTGAGATTTCCTCTGTTAAGGATGTTTTAAATCAGAAACATAACAACTGAAATCTGACTTTCTCTTCACCTCTGTTCTTCATCACTGGTGGACAGTTTGTCTTGAAATCTGTATGTTTCTTAGTTACATGATAAGGGAGTCTTATTAGGGAATTACCAATGTTTCCAGGCAGATATGGAAGTTTTAGGATTGGAAATTATGACCACCATCTTCAGACTGAGATATAGGTTGATATGTAATATGGTCTTTAAGTAGAGATCACAAATGGATTATAAAGCAACGAATCCAAGGGGAATAAATTAATTAATTTATACATGCATGCAATCAATCCTTCAGCCTTCATTTAGTTACCCATACACTGAAATGTGTCAATAAGCAGAATTAAAAGTTATTATAATTACTTAAAATTATCTAAACATATAATTTAGGAGAGTAAAATTGTCTGTCATTAAAGAATTTGAGAATTTTGGTCAGAATTCTCATGGAAAATCCAAGGTCACCGAACAGAGATGAGGCATCTACAATGAAAACATAAAAATAATATTTCAATAATTTGCTCAAGATGAAAAAGAACATTGCTCTTTCAGGTTTCCAATAGTTTTTCTCACTGGCAGGATTTTTATTAAGAATCTTGCAAGTCAGGTTCAATAATTTCCCATAAAAAGAAATAAACTGACATTGTATTTTTTAGTTTTCATTTATTCTCTTCTAAGATTTTTGGCTAAAGTTGAACCATAGAGTATTTAGTTGTTCTTACTATCACTTTTTAAGTAAGGTTATTAGACTATGAAGTCTCACTGAAATTTAAATAGTTAGATCTAAGACATTGGGGAATTCACCCCATTGATTCAACCACTTGTTTAAGATTATAATTCCTTTTCTTCCCTAATGATACTGACCATGTCAAATTGGTCCCTGACTAGTGGCTTTCTATCTGGTGTTGCCAGCGCAAATAGAATGAGACCTAGTTGAGTTAAGAAGCAAAAGAAAGCTTTACCCTTAAAAAAACCAAAAACTAATTTTTATTGGCTATAGTTGCTTTACAATATTGTTAGTTTCTACTGCACAGTAAAGTGAATCAGCTATACACATACATGTATCCCCTCTATTTTGGATTTTCTTCCCATTTAGGGTTACCATTGAGTGGAGCTGCCTGAGCTATACAGAAGATTCTCAGTATTTTTCTGTTTTATGCATATGTGCTAAGTCATTTCAGTCCTGTCTGACTCTGTGGCCCTATAGACTATAGCCCACTGGGCTCCTCTGTCCATGGGATTCGCCAGGCAAGAATGCTGGAGTGGGCTGCCATGTCCTCCTTCAGGGGATTTTCCCAGCCCAGGGATGGAACCTACATCTTTCGTGGTTCCTGCACTGCAGGCGGATTCTTAATGCTGAGTCACCAAGGAAGGCCCGTCTATGTCATCCGTGCTATCAAACATGTATATGTGTTAATTCCAATCTTCCAATTCATTGAACCCTCCCTCTTTCTCCACTTGGTGTCTCTATGTTTGTTCTGTATATCTGTGTCTCTATTTCTGTTTTGCAAGAAAAATCATCTATACTATATATGTGGAATCCAGAAAGCTTTCTTCTTGGATTAAAGACTGAAGAAGTGTGACCTTATGTTCTAGAGCAGTAGCTTACAATATTTTTAGCACCAGGGACCAGTTTCATGAAAGACAGTTGTTCCACAGACTAGGGTTGCGACGGGGTGGTTTGGAATGATTCAAGTGTGCTACGTCCATTGTGACTTTATTTCTATTATTATTGCACCAGGCTTCACTTGTGGCTCAGCTGGTAAAGAATCCACCTGCAATGTGGGAGACCTGGGCTCAATACCCTGGTCTGGAAGATTCCCTGGAGAAGGCAATGGCAAGCTGCTCCAGTACTTTTGCCTGGAGAATTCCACGGACAGAGCAGCAGGACAGGCAGCAGTCCATGGAATCGCAGAGTTGGACATACATGACTGTGCGACTAACTTTCACTTCCACAGCTCCGTCTCAGATCATGAAGCGTTACATCTCAGACGCTGGGGACCCCTGCTCTAGAGCGCACACTTCTCCTCGCGCTCCCTGGCGAGGCTATTTATACCATCTTGTCACCACCCCCACCCCCCCGAGAGGGGGCGGAGTTCTCGCGAGGCTGGCACTGCTGTGCTGCTCAAGGCTCCAGATCTCAGTACTGGGTACATAGTCTCTGCACGTGACCCGCCGCTGCTGTCTTGACTTGAGGGCCGTGTGCAGCACTTCTGCACACAGCCCGCAAAGCTGAGGTGTTGACACGGCCGTTTCCAACCTTCAATGCCGGTCCGAAGTGCCAGATTCAAGGCCTTTGCATATGACTCCCAGTGAGTAAGTGACATTCAACTGAGCACAAAGGGAAAAAAAATTAGACTTTATTACCCAAATTCTGTTTTTACTCCCAGGGAATTGTTAACAGGCTTTGCTGGTAACACTAACTTTGAAAAATTATTAGAATCTTTTATTTTTTCAAAATTAATTGAGTTTACTAGACTAATTATAAGGTCTTCTCTTGATAAAACAGGCTTCCCAGGTAGCTCAAACGGTAAAGAATCTGCTTGCAGTGTAAGAGACTTGGGTTTGACCCCTGGATTGGAAAGTCCCCTAAAGGAAGGCGTGGCAATCCTCCGTAGTATTCTTGCCTGGAGAATTCCATGGACAGCGGAGCCTGGCAGGGAGCTACACAGTCCATAGGGTTGCAGAGTCAGACAGGACTGAGCAACTAACACTTTCACTTTCACTTGGCCATTAGCTAGTTTCTGTATAATTGATATACAAAAGGTTTTGCTAGTGACACTAACTTTGCAAAATTATTAGAATTTTTATTTTTTTCAAAATTAATTGACAGTTTACTAAACTAATTATAAGGTCTTATTTTGATAAAACATGAACATAAATAGTACCATAAAACTCCCTGGATTGAAAAACTACTGAAAATATATTATTTTCTTGTTTGGCTTTTTTCACTCAGCATAATTATTTTGAGATTCATCCTTGTCATGAATAGCATGTACAGCATATAATTTATTTACATAAAACTTTACCAAAATACACACAGGAAGCCAATTATAGGTTGCCTAGGAACAAGAAGTTCAGAGGAACCCAGGATAGAGGAGAAGAGGGAACTTTGGGAGGCGATGGATGCAGACGTTCCTTATCTTGATCATGCTGAGTATTTTATAGATGTCATTGTTGTTCAGTCGCTAAGTCATATCTGACTCTTTGCAACCCCATGGACTGTAGCACACCAGGCTTGCCTGTCCTTCACTGTCTCCTGGAGTTGGCTCAAACTCATGTCCATCGAGTTGGTGATGCCATCCATCCATCTCATCCTCTGTCGTCCCCTTCTCCTTTTGCCTTCAATCTTTCCCAGCATCAGAGTCTTTTCCAAGGAGTCACTCTTTGCATCAAGTGGCCAAAGTATTGAGGTTTCAGCTTCAGCATCAGTCCTTCCAATGAATATTCAAGGTTGATTTCCTTTAGGCGTATTCATATGCTAACGCATCTGCCAGGTAATTTAATTGTATGGTTTATTGTATGCTAATTACAGCCCAAAAAAGCTATTAGGATACTGTTTAAAACATGAAAAAGTTTTCACACTTTTTAAAATAAATTGCACCAATGCTTCTTAAGGTTCAAGTTCATTAAATTCATTAATGGTGATCTTGTTTTTAAAAATTTTGCCTCCCAGAACCTATAAAAACAATAAAATGTAATAGTCAAAGTTTTCACTATTATATATGAACAAACATGCATCCAGATGGCAAAGCCTCAGTCCAATTTATGGCTCATTTTTGAGCCATACCTACCATCTGAGCCATCATGGAAGCCATAGCTAACTGTAGCCATACTTTGGAAAAAAATTTTTCAAAAGAAAGATTTAAATGTTGAATGAAATAATCTAAGTTTAAAAAAGTGTCCAGTGGCTCTATGTAAAGTAACTATGTCATAATGGTAGTTAAGTAATATTTTTCACTGTTCTTCTCAGCTGTGATAATGGAATTATCATAGCATCTTTATTATATATTTTAGTTATCTTTTTGGTATATGTAAATTGGCTCAGACAGTAAAGAATCTGCCTGCAATGCAGGAGACCCAGATTTGATCCTTGGGTCAGGAAGATCCTTTGGAGAGGGGAGCGGCAATCCACTCCAGTATTCTTGCCTAGAGAATTCCATGGACAGAGGAGCCTGGCAGGCTACTGTCCATGGAGTCGCAGAGTTGAACAAGACTGTGCAACTGCTAACACTGCTAAACTCCTGTTAGATTCTGTCCCTGTAAAGTGCAGGGTGTGGGTGCTCAGTCACTTCAGTCATGTCCCATTCTGTGCGACCTGATGTACTATAGCCTGCCAGGCTCCACTGTTCACGGGATTCTCCAGGTGAGAATACTGGCATGGGTTGCCGTTTCCTCCTCCTTTGGATCTTCCCAACCCAGGGATTGAACCTGCATCTTCTGCAGCTCCTGCATTGCAGGAGAATTCTTTACCGCTGAACCGTCAAGTCCCTTATGCTTGCTGTGCATGTGTGCAAAATTGCTTCAGTCTTCTCTGACTCTGCGACCCCATGGACTGTAGCCCACAAGGTTCCTCTATCCATGGGATTTTCCTGGCAAGAATACTGGAGTCAGTTGCCTTTTCCTTCTCCATGGAATCTCCCCAATGAGATGAGTGTGGAAATGAAGTGCATTTCCACACTTAGGGAAGAACTTGCATCGATTATAGTCTGGCACCATCAATCCCAATTTTTCCAGGATCAGGAATAGAAGTTCATTTGACAGTGGATCATATTCTACATAGTGACTTAGGTCTACTGCATTGTGACATTGAATTTAAATTCAAGCTCAAGTGTAGCAAAGTTAGAATTTGAAATTCAAAAGATCAACAAGATCATCAAATATTGAATCAATATAGAGCTATTTGAGAAAAAGCCGATTAAACAGTGCTCTGAGGTTTTTCTGAATATCTACATTTCTCCAATTTTCCTCAGAGAAGCAAGTATAACATGGATGTTTCTTTTTGAAATTTCTGATGGTCTTGCAGCATTTCAATATTCATTCAATATATATCAATATCTATCTGTCTAAAACTTAGTTTCCAATCTCATTAAATTTGCTATCCTGGGGAGAAAATAGACAAAAAAAAGTTAAGTAGCAAATTACTAAAATAGTAATAAATTGTGCTGTGAGGGAAAAAATAAGAGCAAATATAGAAAGTAGGCAGAAACAACTTTAGAAAACATGGCCAAGAAAGGTCTAATTGACATGGTACTGTTTAAGTGGAGTTCTTAACAATAAATGGTAATTCATGCAAAGTCTGGGAAAAGAGTTCCAAGTTCACTGGATATAAATACAAAGGGAGATATAAAGCCAGCATACCAATTAAAAGAGAAATACACAGGAATATACAGAAACTGTGAATAAGGCATTTCACATTCTGGTACTTAAAAGTGCATCTATTTATTAGTGGTAGCTTGAGCCAAAAGGGTACAGAATCAATATCAGAGTTCAATTTTGATTGTATGTATATGGTTTCACATATTTTTTCCAATTGATGATAGCAAGTCATAAAATGGCTAGAGTTCAGAGATGGATGTTTTTCAGAGGGAGAATTAGAAGAACCCAGTCAAAGGGGACCTAAGAGCAAAGGGACAACCCATGAGAAAAGATGAGTTCAGATACTAGAGAACTGGAACACCAAGGTCCTAGACTAATCAGATACTAAAGAACTGGAACACCAAGGTCCTAGACTAATCAGATACTAGAGAACTGGAATACCAAGGTCCTAGACTAATCAGATACTAAAGAACTGGAACACCAAGGTCCTAGACTAATCAGTAGTATATGGAAGTTAACCTATTACAGGCATAAGTTTCTTTATTGTCTTCTTGCCTAGGTAGAAGTCCTGAGACTTTAAGTATTAGTCTATGTGTTAACTGACCAAATCTGAGAATCATGCAGTTAAAGACTAAAGAGCAGCTAACAGTATAGGGTACCAATGCAGAGGCTAGTCAATGTGTAAATGTATTTTGAGACCCACCAGGTGCCAGGCAATGGATTACTTCCTTTGTGGCTATCTCCTCAGATAAGCCAGTGGAGGGACAAAGGTACCCCTTAGACTCTTCTTGACTATTCCTCCCCAGACTAGGCTCTTATAAATGGGAACATAAGTAGGCACAGAAAATACTTTACTTGCAAATAAACTACAACAACATTGTACACAACCTGTGCTTTCTGTTAGATACTCCTGAATGGATCTTAGCCAAAATTTTGAGAGTATAGAACAGTGAAAGAACCAAGATGCATAAGAACATTTGATATTGCCAGAACAAGAGGTCATCACGATGTCTTATAAATCTTTCTCTTAACTCATCTCAACTCATATTCCAGAAATCTCCAGTCTATTCTGCTATCTATGAATCTATGTGGAAAAAGGACAATGCATTCAAGAAGACAGCTTTTCTCACTTACGGAGAAAATAAGTGTGGTTGACCCCTCTGGAAACACTGCCCTGATTCTTCCTTATCCACAACATCCAAAGAGGCTATGTTTTGTGCTGTTATAAGCTGAAACTGCACAAAGTGCCACAAAGATGTCCCTGAGATAGTTGTATGTGCAAAAAGACAGACAATGAGGACAGGGTATTATTTGTAGCATGTGAAAAATTTTATGTATATACTCCTTAGGAACAATTTGCCAAGACTGACAATAACACCAAATGAAAAGGGAGATTGGGATAATCAAAACAACACTCCACTCAGGGCCTGAGCTCCACTTGAGCATCACATTTAAGCTTAGAAACAGAGCAAATCATTTATGCACTGAAACCCTTTTCCAATCACTGTTTAATAAAGTAAATGTCTCTTTAAAGAACATGAAGAGCTCATGAAATTTTAGAGTAAATGCTGTCCAGTTTTCCATTCACTGTGATACAGAAAGTGAGGAAAAGGGGGCTAATATATTAAAATCAGGTGAGCCCACAGACATAGTTGCCATGGGAGGCTGAGGGAAAGTCCCTTGCTCTTTATGTTCTCAAATAATTAATGGACTACCAATATCAATGCAGACAAGCATTGTATGCAGGGGCAAAGAAAGTGCAAACTTTTCCCCTCTAAGCTAGAAGCTGGTTTTCTACCTTTTGAAAAATTACTGAGTATGAGCAAGGCACTAAGATCTCTGTTCAGGAACCAGCCAAACTGCTGGCCGTGGTTAGCAGAAATGCTTATTTGTTCTGGGAAGCAAAATTAGTGGGAGGAAAAAGGGCAACTTTTGAACAAAATACCAAAAAGAAACAGATCTGAGGAATCTGGTAAAACTGAAACTTTAAGTCCAAAAAGATAATAATGACTGAATGGAAAATAATCTTCATACTCTCATATTTTAATTTAAAACATTGGAAATTCTTTTATGGTCTAAAATTGCTGCCATTGTAATATATAATTGTGTTCCATAGACAGATGTTTCTTGGAGTTTTTCTTCTCTTAACCTCAGGTTAACTGATCGCAGCAAAAGAATTAGTTGAGGGAATTTACTTCAAAGATCATTGTTTTGAATGAGAGGCTGTCAACTCATAATGGTCTCCTTTTGGCTTCCACTGGCAGAAGATCCTGTTATAAAGTAAGGAAGAAAACTAAGCATAGCATGAAGTGTCAGTTGCTCAGTTGTGTCTGACTCTTTGCAGCCCCATGGACTGTAACCTGCCAGCCTCCTCTGTCCATGGAATTCTCCAGGCAAGAATATCAGAGTGGGTGTCACCCCCTCTCCAGAGGATCTTCCTGGCAGAGGAACTGAACTCAGGTCTCCCTCACTGCAGACAGATTCTTAACTGTCTCTGCCACCAGGAAGTCCAAGCATAGGCAGGGCTACTTTCTAATATCAGCAACTGAGCCCTGCTCATGAGTGTCTATCCCAGCTACTGATGGGGTCTTACTAATGAACACATTGGCTACGTTTTAGGGAAAACATCAGTGTAAATATGTGTCCACTCATAATCTATGTCCAAAAGTGCCATGTTCTCGTTTTGGAAAATCCAGGTGGGAAAAAGATATACACTATGAATTAAAACGAGAAAGATAGACTTTCTAGCCTGTTGCTCATACCTAATGGTGATTCCTTGGTTGGATGTTTTAAAACACCATGATGTGGTTATATATGTTAAGCATGAATTTTAATTTTTATCTAAAGCTCTCTCAATCCTCTATAGAAACCTCGCAGACATTTTTTTTTTTGGTCAAAGTGAAAACCATAGTTGAAAGCATAATTAAAATTATATCCACATTGTAAAGTGAATTAATGTTTTATAACTTGAAGTAATGGTAATAAGGGCTTCCCTGGTGGCTCAGATGGTAAAGAATCTGCCTGCAATGTAGGAGACCCAGGTTCAATCCAAGGGTCTGGAAGATCTGCTGGAGAAGGGAATGGCTACCCACTCCAGTATTCTTGCTTAATAGCAATAAAGGTATCTTGTGTGATTTCCTTTCATTGTTTCACAAACTATTCGCTTTATCAAAGTATTTATTCAAATTATTAATCAATGTAAAACGTAGTATCTCTAATGCCTGTGCACCTACGTGCCCAGTGTGTCTTACTCTTTGTGATCCTATGGACTGTAGCCCGAGAGGCTCCTCTGTTCATGGGATTTTCCAGGCAAGAATACTGGACAGGGTTGCCATTTCCTTCTCCATGGATCTTTCCTACCCAGGGATCCCACCAGACTCTCCTGCATCTCCTGATTGGCAGGTGGAGTGTCTCTAAGGCAAGCCTCAAATTCAACTCTTTCTTTAAGTAAGGATGAGTCTGAGATAACCAGTAGAAAAATTATATTTCATCATAAAACAGCAACAATAAAGTATTCTAGAAAGAATGTTAACCTATTTGGTGGAACAGGAGTAATTATAATAGCTTATTATAAAAATTTTACCTTACACATTTTTGATTTAATATTCCCCAACTCTGTCTACCCTTTGCTTAACAGCAGACATCCAATTAGTCTTTTGGAATATCAATATAGCATTTAGCCAAAAAAACCTAAAGCCACCTAAATTTTATGCTATTATACTTAAATTACATATTATTTCCATTTCTATGTTCTTATTGAAATCTGGTTAGTTTCAGCATTTACAGTTGTAGATTGGGCAACTGTTTCTACTCTTTCAAAATTTTATAATAAAAAAATATTAAAAGCAACTGAAACCAAATTTTAGTTATGTGCTAAAGGTTTTTAAACTGACACAAATGCACTTTAGTTATCATATTAAAGTATTGTGTATTGGGATTTTTTTTCTACCATCAGTCCATGAAAGCTCAAATTACTGGAACATATAGTACTCTTTTAACCAGTGGGGAAAATCTCTCCTTGACAAGACTATTACAAATTTGATGCGCTCTCTAAAAGGGAAAAGTGTAAACAGTAGAATTACCTACCAATATTGAAATGGAGAATGTAGGCAAGTTATGGTAATTTCATAAATGTTTTACAAAATTCAGATTGCAAAAATTAAAGATTTACTTTGACTGGGGAGGAAAGTTAAAATGTAAAAGACATTTTATTCTACAAATAATATGAGTATGTAAGAAGTTAAATTATACACAGTGCCTAGTTTCAGGGAAGGATCAAAAACACATCAATGCGTAAGTATTCAATGATTTACTGTCAGACAGTGGATCCAAAAGCAAGATTGTTTCTCTTGATGCAATTTTGGATGAACACATGCAAAATCCATCTAAGACATAGTTCCTTGGTTTTCTTCAAGTGCTTTCACATCTATAATCACTAGCATGTTTTTACTTATAATTATTGCTATTATTTATAGCCAGTTATTTGATCTTTATTAGAAATAATGCCATTGTTCAATATCTATCAACTTTCCACTAATTCCTTGGTAACCATGTCAAGAAATCTATATACAAAATTGAGTAGTGGTTGAGAACACAGTCTGGTATTAACTTGTCTGGGTTCAAATCCTGGCTTTGCCACTTATTGGCTAAAGATCCCCTTGCTCATGTTGTGTAACTATTGGTTCAAATCCTATACAGATTATGCAAAGTTACAACTCTTTCTAATAGTGTGGTAAAAGACATGCATTGAAAACCCCTCATACTATTAAAATCCTGCATAGAAAATTTATTTGTCTTAATTCATTACTGAGCTGACACAAAAGGAAAAAATAATATGAGGAATGTTTTAATAAAAGAGGAAGCAGGTTGTCTCATAGGGGACTTCACATAAAGCTGGACCCCATAGGTTGGTGTAAGAGAGAAGTGAGAAATGAATCCACTACACAGAAGGGGACAGCTGAAAAACTTGCCTGACTTGATCTTGGCGCTAGGTGATAAGAAAATAAAATCCTCCTTGAGAATTTGTAACCACAACCTAGCCCTTACACGACAGATGTTTCTAGTCCAACTCCATTCTGTCTTTGTGGTCTGAAAAATCTGAATCAAGGAACTTCATTTAGTAGTTTCAGATTGGTAGTATCCCTGTGGGACTAACTGGAGTAAAGAAACTCATCTTAGTGGGACTGGGCTTCAGCCCAGGCATCAGTAAGCTACAGATAACTTTCCTGGTTGTGTGAGGTGGGGGAAAGGGAAAGAGAACTTTGGCAACATCACCTCAAAAACAAACCAGTAAGAAATTCAGATATTCGAATTAGCAGATGTAGAGTCTAAGATAACTATATTTAATTTCTTTAAGAAATAAAAGCCTATAAATATATAAAGGGAATAAGATGTTATAAACACTGACTAAGCAATTTTGAATAAAAACCAATTACACCTTGAAAAACAAAAATACAAAATATATCATCGTCTTTTAGTATTATGTCTGTCTTTTTCTAATTGATTTATTCAATAATTCTGGATATAAAAACTTTCAGAAGTGCATTATAGACTGTTTCTTCCAGTTCATACTTTGCCTGTTCTTTTTTTTTTAATAATTGAAGTTGATTTACAGTATTATGCTAGTTTCAGGTATAAAACATAGTGTTTCAATATTTTAGATTATATTCTATTGAAAGTTTTTACAGTATAATAGCTGTATTTCCCTATGCTGTACAATATATCCCCATAGGTTATATATTTGATACCTAGCAGTTTGTACCCCTAATCCCCACTAGCTATTTTGCCCCTCCCTCATTTTCTGTCTCCACTGATAATCACTGGTTGTTCTCCATAAGTCTCTTTCTGTTTTGTTATATATGTGTGTGTGTTAGTCACTCAGTCATGTCCAGCTCTTTGTGACCCCATGTAGCCCACCAGGCTCCACTGTCCATGGAATTCTCCAGGCAAGAATACCGGAGTGGGTTGCCATTTCCTTCTCCAGGGGATCTTTCCAGTCCAGGGATTGAAGCCCTGTCTCCTGCATTGCAGACAGATTCTTTACCATCTGAGCCATCTTGTTTTGTATATATACATATGTTTGTTTTATTTTTAGTTCCCACATATAAATGATAACATACTCTATTTGTCTTCCTTTGTCTGACATTTCACCAAGCATAGTACCTTCCAGGTCCTTCTGTGCTGTTTGTTGCAAGTGGGAAAATTTCATTCTTTTTTATGGCTGAGTGTGATTCCATATTAAATACATGAATAATAATATATAATAATTGAACAATAACTGAATAATATATGTTATATATATTTAATATATATTTAATTCTTTATTCATTCATTTACTGATGGACCCTTGGCTTGTTTCCATATCTTGGCTATTATAAGTAATGCTGCTATGAATATTAAGGTGCATGTGTCTTTTCAGATTAGTGTTTTTGCTTTGTTCAGATGTATACCCAGGGGTGGAATTGCTGGATCATACGGTAGTTCTACTTTGAGCTTTTTGAGGAACTTCCATAGTGGATTCACCAATTTGTTGTACAGTCCCATCAATAGTGTTCAAAGGTTCCCATTCTCTACATCCTTCTCAATATTTGTCATTTGTAGACTTTTTGCTGATAGCCATCCTGACAACTGTGAAGTGGTATCTCATGGCTTTGATTTTCAGACCTCTAATCATTAGTCATGTTAAGCATCTTTCAGTGTGCTTTTTAGCCATCTGTATCTCTTCCTTGACTAGTTTTCTGTGAGTATGGTTTCACTGTGTCTGCCCTCTGATGCTTTCTTGCAACAGCTACCATCCTATTTGGGTTTCTCTTACCTTGGAAGATGGAAGATGGGCGGGTCATGGAGGAGAGGTCTGACAGAATGTGGTCCACTGGAGAAGGGAATGGCAAGCCACTTCAGTATTCTTGCCTTGAGAACCCCATGAACAGTATAAAAGGCAAAATGATAGGATACCAAAGAGGAACTCCCCAGGTTATTAGGTGCCCAATATGCTACTGGAGATCAGTGGAGAAATAACTCCAGAAAAAATGAGGGGACGGAGCCAAAGCAAAAACAGTACCCAGCTGTGGCTGTGACTTGTGATAGAAGCAAGATTCTATGCTGTAAAAAGCAATATTGCATAGGAACTTGGAATCTCAGGTCCATGAATCAAGGCAAATTGGAAGTGGTCAAACAAGAGGTGGCAAGGGTGAACATCGACATTCTAGGAATCAGCGAACTAAAATGGACTGGAATAGATGAATTTAACTCAGATGACCATTATATCTACTACTGCGGGCAGGAATCCCTCAGAAGAAATGGAGGAGCCATCATGGTCAACAAAAGAGTCCGAAACGCAGTACTTGGATGCAACCTCAAAAACGACAGAATGATCTCTGTTCGTCTCCAAGGCAAACCATTTAATATCACAGTTATCCAAGTCAATGCCGCAACCAGTAATGCTGAAGAAGCTGAAGTTGAACGGTTTTATGAAGACCTACAAAACCTTTTAGAACTAACACTCAAAAAAGATGTCCTTTTCATTATAGGGGACTGGAATGCTAAAGTAGGAAGTCAAGAAACACCTGGAGTAACAGGCAAATTTGGCCTTGGAATGCGGAATGAAGCAGGGCAGAGACTAATAGAGTTTTGCCAAGAAAATGCACGGGTCATAGCAAACACCCTCTTCCAACAACACAAGAGAAGACTCTACACATGGACATCACCAGATGGTCAACACCGAAATCAGATTGATTATATTCTTTGCAGCCAAAGATGGAGAAGCTCTATACAATCAACAAAAACAAGACCAGGAACTGACTGTGGCTCAGGTCACGAACTCCTTATTACCAAATTCAGACTCAAATTGAAGAAAGCAGGGAAAACCACTAGACCATTCAGGTATAACCTAAATCAAATCCTTTATGATTATACAGTGGAAGTGAGAACTAGATTTAAGGGCCTAGATCTGATAGATAGAGTGCCTGATTAACTACAGAATGAGGTTCATGACATTGTACAGGAGACAGGAATCAAGACCATTCCCATGGAAAAGAAATGCAAAAAAGGAAAATGGCTGTCTGTGGAGGCCTTACAAATAGCTGTGAAAAGAAGAGAGGCGAAAAGCAAAGGAGAAAAGGAAAGATAAAAGCATCTGAATGCACAGTTCCAGAGAAGAGCAAGAGGAGATAAGAAAGCCTTATTCAGCGATCAATGCAAAGAAATAGAGGAAAACAACAGAATGGGAAAGACTAGAGATCTCTTCAAGAAAATTAGAGATACCAAGGGAACATTTCATGCAAAGATGGGCTCGATAAAGGACAGAAATGGTGTGGACCTAACAGAAGCAGAAGATATTAAGAAGAGGTGACAAGAATACACAGAAGAACTGTACAAAAAGATCTTCACGACCCAGATAATCACGATGATGTGATCACTAATCTAGAGCCCGACATCTTGGAATGTGAAGTCAAGTGGGCCTTAGAAAGCATCACTATGAACAAAGCTAGTGGAGGTGATGGAATTCCAATAGAGTTATTTCAAATCCTGAAAGATGATGCTGTGAAAGTGCTGCACTCAATATGCCAACAAATTTGGAAAACTCAGCAGTGGCCACAGGACTGGAAAAGGTCAGTTTTCATTCCAATCCCAAAGAAAGGCAATGCCAAGGAATGCTCAAACTACCGCACAATTGCACTCATCTCACATGCTAGTAAAGTAATGCTCAAAATTCTGCAAGCCAGGCTTCAGCAATATGTGAACCGTGAACTCCCTGATGTTCAATCTGCTTTTAGAAAAGGCAGAGGAACCAGAGATCAAATTGCCAACATCTGCTAGATCATCAAAAAAGCAAGAGAGTTCCAGAAAAACATCTACTTCTGCTTTATTGACTATGCCAAAGCCTTTGACTGTGTGGATCACAATAAACTGTGGAAAATTCTGAAAGAGGTGGGAATACCAGACCACCTAACCTGCTTTTGAGAAATCTGTATGCAGGTCAGGAAGCAATAGTTAGAACTGGACATAGAAGAACAGACTGGTTCCAAATAGGAAAAGGAGTATGTCAAGGCTGTATACTGTCACCCTGTTTATTTAACTTATATGCAGAGTACATCATCAGAAATGCTGGACTAGAAGAAACACAAGCTGGAATTAAGATTGCTGGGAGAAATATCAATAACCTCAGATATGCAGATGACACCACCCTTATGGCAGAAAGTGAAGTAGAACTAAAGAGCCTCTTGATGAAAGTGAAAGAGAAAAGCGAAAAAGTTGGTTTAAAGCTCAACATTCAGAAAATGAAGATCATGGCATCCGGTTCCATCACTTCATGGGAAATAGATGGAGAAACAGTGGAAACAGTGTCAGACTTTATTTTGGGGGCTCCAAAATCACTGCAGATGGTGACTGCAGCCATGAAATTAAAAGGCACTTAGTCCTTGGTAGAAAAGTTATGACCAACCTAGATAGTATATTGAAAAGCAGAGACATTACTTTGCCGACTAAGGCCGTCTAGTCAAGGCTATGGTTTTTCCTGTGGTCATGTATGGATGTGAGTTGGACTGTGAAGAAGGCTGAGTGCCGAAGAATTGATGCTTTTGAACTGTGGTGTTGGAGAAGACTCTTGAGAGTCTTGAGGAATTCCAACCAGTCCATTATAAAGGAAATCAACACTGGGATTTCTTTGGAAGGAATGATGCTAGAGCTGAAACTCCAATACTTTGGCCACCTCATGCAAAGAGTTGACTCATTGGAAAAGACTCTGATGCTGGGAAGGATTGGGGGCAGGGGGAGAAGGGGACGACAGAGGATGAGATGGCTGGATAGCATCACTGACTCAATGAACGTGAGTCTAAGTGAACTCCAGGAGATGGTGATGGACAGGGAGGCCTGGCATGCTGCAATTCATGGGGTCGCGAAGAGTCGGACACGACTGAGCAACTGAACTGAACTGATTCTTCCTTGGAAAAGATGTCTATCCAAGTCTTTTGTCCATTTTTTTAGTTGGATTGCTTTTTTTTTTTTTGATATTGAGTTCTATGAGCTATTTATATATTTTGCGTTTTAAAGTTTTGATGTCATTTGTAAATATTTTCTCCCATTTCTTAGGTTAACTTTTCATCTTGTTGGTGATTCCATTGCTATGGAAAATATTTTAAGTTTAATTATGTCCCACTTGTTTATTTTAACTTTTATTCCTTTTGCTTTACAAGACAGATCCATAAAAAAAAATCTGACTGTGGTTTATGTCAGAGTGTTCTGCATATGTTCTCTTCTAGGAGTTTGATAGTTTCAGTCCTTACATTTAGGTCTTTAATCCATTTTTAGTTTGTTTTCTATGTGGTGTGAGGAAATGTTCTAATGCCATTCTTTCATGTGTAGCTGTCCACCTTTTCCAGCACAATTTATTGACGAGACTGTCTTTGTGCTTTGACTTTTCATTCTCTTGATGCCATCTTTTGATAAGAAGGTCTTACTTTTAATGAAATTCAATTTATGAATCTATCATTTTAGGTTTAACATTTATTGTGCCATGTTTAAGAAATGTTTGTCTACCCCAAAGTCATGAAGATACTGCATTAGATTTTATTGTAGAAAGTTTATTGTTATACTTTCCACTTATGTATCTATGAATCTATCTCAAATTAATTTTTGTGTATTGTGTAAGGTAGGGTTTAGTATGTTTTCAAATGGATTTCAGTTTGACAAGGAGCCACTTATAGAAAATATCAACCTTGCCCTAGTGAACTGTACTGGCGCCCATGTCATACATCAGGAACCATACCTGTAGGAATTTATTTCTGGACACTCCATTCATTTTGATTTGTGTATCCTTATGCCAAAATCACTCTGACTTTAGAGTAGTTATAAAATTAGTCCTGAGACTGAGTAATGTATTTCCTCCATGTCATTGCTTCTGCATGCATTCAAGATTTTCTTGAGTATTCTGGATTTTTGCTTTTGAATTTTTTTCAACTCAGCTGATAGACTTTCACAAAAAACATACTGGAACTTTAATAAGGATTGCAATGAATTTGTAGATCAGTTTGGAGGGTATCGGCATCTTCAAAACATTAAGTTTTCCAATACATGAAAAAGACATGTACCTTTCAATCAATGATTGAATCAACCTTTGTTCAGCATTTGCTTTTTGTATATTATTTTTTACACTAAAGGTCTTACATATGTTTCATTAAATTTATAGCTACCGAGTAATTTGGTACAATTATAAGTAACTTTGAAAAATTTCATTTAGTTTTTGTTGCTAATAAGAAATTGAAGCTCCAGTACTTTGGTCACCTCATGCGAAGAGTTGACTCATTGGAAAAGACTCTGATCCTGGGAGGGTTGGGGGCAGGAGGAGAAGGGAACAACAGAGGATGAGCTGGCTGGATGGCATCACTGACTCAATGGATGTGAGTCTGAGTGAACTCTGGGAGTTGGTGATGGACAGAGAATCCTGGCGTTCTGCGATTCATATGGTCGCAAAGAGTCGGACACGACTGAGCGACTGAACTGAACTGAATAAAAAATTCTCACTGGCATTAATATATTATATATTATGTTACATTATAATATAATGGTATGTTACCGTATTAACATACCAATTAATAATAATATGCTGTTGTTGTTGCCCTCGATGGTATTTAAATACTACAGTTGAATAAGATATAATTACTTATACTATGAAGTTTATTTTGCCAAAAATCATTAAATTTACTTAAGGGGACCAATTCTTACATCACAATCAGTTTCTAAATTTTTACTAAATAAAAATCACCTGTATCTGATTCAGCTTTAAAAATACTTCTTAGTAAACATAAAGTATAGCAGGGGTCACATATGGTTGTAAGAGCTGAACCTTAAGAAGGCAGAACGCCAGGGAACTGAAGCCTTTGAAGTGTGATGCTGGAGAATACTCCTGAGAGCCCCTCGGACAGCAAGGAGATCAAACCAGTCAATCCTAAGGGAAATCAACCCTGAATACTCGGTGGAAGGACTGATGCTGTAGCTGAAGCTCCATCCAGTATTTTGGTCATCTGATGTGAACAGACGGCTCATTAAAAAAGTTCTTGATGCTGGGTAAGATTGAGGGCAGAAGAAGAAGAGGGCATCAGAGGATGAGATGGCTGGATGGCATCACCGATGCAATGGACATGACCTTGGGCAAACTTTGGGAGATGGTGAGGGACAGGGAGGCCTGGTGTGCTGCAGTCCATGGGGTTGCAGAGTCGGACATGACTGGGTGACTGAATAACAACAATGTAGCATTGAACCATTTTTAATATTCACAATTCTATGTCAGTTATTCAGTCTTAATTAGTCAGTGTTTCTCTTAAACTTTATTCTGAAATATCTTTCAGAAAATTGCCACCCACTTGCCAATACACCTGAAGAATGAATTGCATTACTTTCTCAAAGGTTGGGAAACCTAAAATCATTCACATAGTTTCTGTAACATGCCCTGGCCGTCACGTCTGTATTTAATATAAGTAATGCAAAAGAAATACTAATTGTTCATACTATGATATAAACCTTCTAAGTTCCTGTAAGTTTTCTACAGAAGTGTGTTGCTACAGATAGTTACAAGAGTGGCCTCTGTTGGTCACTCATGTACCTGCAGATCTGTGACTACAGCAGAAATACTGTGGCAATTGACTTGACCACAGCCTTGCTTAAAAGCACTAACTACTTCATGAGTGAATACAGAGGTCACCCTAGCATGGACCTAGGAGTAAAATGAAAAGGTTTTTAGAAGGTTTATAAATATACGGAGGTTAAGTGCAACAATAGAAATACAGATCAAGTGCTATTGGTGCTCAAAAGAGACAGTACAAGGTTTCAACCGTGGGAAACCAAAGATCCCCAAACGAGGTAACATTAGAGCCGTATGAGAAGAGTTTGTGTTACGAAGGACACACATATAACACACATACACATCTAGACAATGTAAACCACCTAAGCCCAGAAAGAAATGTTGGCAAGTGTAGGTTAGGGTATGAGTGATTCTGTTAGAAAAGGTGTGTAAAACTTAGCAGGAATAAACTAAGTATAAACCTTCTCCTCTGCATGAGAGAAGTGAAATGAAGAAAATGTTGTTTGCATTTATTCGATAATGGGTAAGATGCAAAGAAAAGTATTCTAACAAGGGAGTTACATGTCAAGACTGGCCTCAGAAAGACTCATTTAGTAATAAATGTAATTTTATAAACTCAGTTTAAAACTTCATCATTTCTCAACTGAACCACTGAACATCCCACTCTGTACTCGCCTTGGCCATTCTGTACTTCTCTTCTGGCCTCAGAACCCAAAGAGAAGAGTTTTAAAAAATGGAATGAATTACTGTTTTGGATGCAGCAGAAAAGTTGAAGAAAATAAGTGCTAGCTATTTTTCAATAATTGTATCACAGAAATCTTCCCCAGGCAGTTTCATCTGATGAAGAACAGACATCATTATTGTATTTCCTCACATTTCACCTCCTCAATGAGGTCTTTCCTGACCATCATTATCTAAAAACATCTCCATCCTCTCCCTTCTTCCCCTGTTTATTTTTCTTCATAATAATTATCTCCACAGGGATTTTAATTATGTATTTATTGGTTTGCTTATTTTTCCCCTTGTCACTGCAGTGTACGCTTCTGGTGTGCAGGACTTAGTCTGACATTTATCTTTAACAGTACCTGACATGTAAAGGTGCCTGATAAATATTTGTGGAATAAATGAATTAAAAGACCTCAAGGATTAAGTCTAGGCTTTCCTGGTGACTCAGACGGTAAAAGAATCTGCCTGCAATGCAGGAGACTTGGGTTCGATCCCTGGATTGGAAAGATCCCATGGAGAAGGGAAGGACTACCCACTCCAGTATTCTTGCCTGAAGAATTCCATGGATAAAGGAGCCTAGTGGGCTACAGTCCATGGGGTTGCAAAGAGTTGGACATGATTGCCTGACTAACACTTTTCTTTTTTTTTTTTTTTATTGGCTAACACTTTTTATTTTTTTATTTTTTTAATTTTTATTTTTTATTTTTTTAATTACAATACTGTATTTGTTTTGCCATACATTGACACTTTTCTTTTAAGGATTAAGTGGATAACCAGGATCTGAAGTCAGTGAATATAAGTGGCGTATTTATGATTCTGAGTAATGAGGGTCTAAAAAGTGATGAGACAGTGAGTATTCATTGTGTTATCCTGGGCTTGGAAGAAGAATGAAAATACAGGAGAAAGAAAGGATGAATGTTCTCTCTGTCTCTCTGACTCTATATGGCTTATTCAAACATAGTAGCCAGAGAGGTCCTTCTGAATGTGTCAGATTATGACACTGTCATTGACTTTCCATTTCATTCAGAATAAAAACTAAAGCCCTTGCAATGGTCTGGGCCACCGAACCAGGGATTCCATGACCTCTTTGCCCTCCTTCCAATACTGCTTTCTTTCCTCACTCCATTGAATCTGTGGACACAGCAGGCCTCAGGGCTCCCTTCTTTCTCTGCCTGGATACTTTTCCCACAGAGATCCACATAGTATGTGCCCAGGAATAGATTCCACGTGGCTATCTCCCTCAAATCTTTTACATCTTTGCTTAAATGTTACCATAGTTGGGCCTTTCCAGTCCCCATATGTGAAACTGAGTCCCCTCCCTCTCCACATTTTCCATGCCTCATCTTGCCTGCTCTTTTCTCCGTAGCATTTATTGACCTCTGATAACATTCCATGTCTGATGTATTTGCTCATTATTGATCCCCCTCTCCAGAATGTAAATTGCATGAGGCATGGATTTTTATTTCTTTTGTTCAGTGCATAGCTCCCAAAGAGTATGATGCATAGTTGAAAATAAAATATACCATGAAGAAAATGTGTGAGCGTGCATAATTACAACAACATATAGGAATGAGCAGCCTATATAGGAGTTTGATGCATCAGACTTGTTTGGTTTTGATTTTTCACTCATGAATGTCTCTATCAATGATTCTTACTTAGGGGTATTACTCCACCCTTACACCTCCAGGAAGGTGCTTAAGAATGCATACAGGTAATTTGGTTGTCACATTTTGTGAAAACTGGAGAAGATTCTAAAAGGCATTTTGTGTTTTGAGGATTCAGGCATGGTAAATGCCTGTTGGGAATGGGAGTCCCTCAGGACAAAATATTTTCCCACCCAAATGTCAACATCATTTCTATTGAGAAACACTACTGAAAAATCATGTTTCCTTATCCATAAAGATAAAAAGGTCTACCTGTTAGTATTATGAGGCTGCTTTTTAATAACTAGGAAAAATATTAAAATACATAGACATCATATTTTATTTTATGAATTATTTATAATTTACCTGAAAGCATTAATATAAATATTATTTATATCATAATTATACTATGTAATATGATTTGTCATTTTGTTTTCTCTCATGTTCTTAGATTTTTCTTTTCTATATGACTGTTTAAATTGGTTTAATGTCTTACGTTCATGAATCCAGTTGAAATAGAATTCTTACTTCCTCTGTGTTTCAGCACCTCACTAAAACTACAGGGAAAAGACCCAGATTTCAAACACAGAAATCAATTCTGTTATTTCCTGATTTGATTCAAATGGAATCACTGAGCAAATGCAGCCCTTTACATACTTCTCACTTGTTCTTTTTTTTTTCCTCTCTGGCCGACCCTCATTCTTCAGCACAAATGATGGAGGAAAGGCTGAAGAACTCCTTGCTCTTTTCTCAAAACCTGCATAATCTGCCTCATTCTTCTCCAAATAAAAATGAAGTCTTATCTATTTCTGCAGTGTAGTGTTTGCCATATTCATTTGACATATGAGGGTGAAATCAGGGGCCAACATAAAAATATCTCTTCAAGCAATCCATATCTTAAGTTAACCATTTAGACTGCATGGACCTATTCTTCAAAAGACATTAATTTTTTTAAAAAGTCATTTAAAGAATAAAAATACTGCTTTTCTGAGAAAATAGGGTTGTTTAATTGTTTTTGTGGTAAACTAATTATGTTAGCACATACTCTCTAGGGATAGAGAACCCATGGATCCCTTGTCATATTTAAGAACACCATGAAAAAATTATAGTGATGATAAAAATAATGATTTTTAAATTTATTCCTGATCAGGAAGCGTGTGCATGCAGGGCTTTACATAATTACTTCATTTAACCTTTACAGCTGCATTCATTCATTGGTCGGCCTAACAAATATTTGTTGGGCACTTACCTACTCATTGGAAAAGACTCTGATGTTGGGAGGGATTGGGGGCAGGAGGAGAAGGGTATGACAGAGGATGAGATAGCTGGATGGCATCACCGACTCGATGAACGTGAGTCTGAGTGAACTCCGGGAGTTGGTGATGGACAGGGAGGCCTGGTGTGCTGCAGTTCAAGGGGTCGCAAAGAGTCAGACACGACTGAGCCACTGAACTGAACTGAACTGAACCTAGGTCTGGACATACATCAATAAATGTAGCACTAAACAAGCAAGCTTCCTTCCCTCAAGAGGCTTACATTCTGGTGGGAGAGATACGGAGGGCAGAAAAGTGTCGATTGGAAGGGTGCCCATGTTGAAGTGAGAGAGAAAGAAACCCTTGTGTCTGGGAGAATAATGTCCCAGTCTGTTTGTTGAATAAGAGAAAAGTCTGAGGTAGGGATGAACTTGGCAAAAGGAAGAAGAGAAGTCCCTGCAGAGTGAGCTGCAGGGAGAATAGGAGAGAAGGATGTTGGAGAATGAGGTAGAAGCCAGCCAGGCCATAAGTGGTGATACGGCAATGTGCTTTACTAAACACTTGGGGGCTTCCCTTGTGGCTCAGCTGGTAAAGAATCTGCCTGAAATGCGGGAGACCTGAGTTCAGTCCCTGGGTTGGGAAGATACCCTGGAGAAGGGAAAGGCTACCCACTCCAGTATTCTGGCCTGGAGAATTCCATGGACTGTATAGTGCATGGGGTAGCAAAGAGTCAGACACGACTGAACGACTTTCACCTCACATAATCAAGTAAAAATGATCAATAAGATATTAAATGCTTGGGGATGTCTTTGGAAGGTGTTGTGTAGGAAAGTCATTAGATGAGCTTTATTTTCAAAAGAGCAATGCAGATGTCATATTGTGGCATCAGAGAGAAAGGTGGAAGCAGAGAAACATGCTGGGAAGCTGCCAGCCTTTAGACCTGTTTCCTCCAAATTGTTTGGTTATGCACCCTTATTTGTAGACAGTTCTGGATCTTGCACTCCCACTGCATACAATATAAATATACCACATATTAATAGATACTAGATAGTTTTCTATGCACTAGTATGTGTGCACTATAAAATAGAAATAAGTAAAATATTTAAACAAATGTAGGAACCAGAAATCAAATTGCCAACATTCGGTGTATCATGGAGAAAGCAAAGGAATTCCAGAAAAGCATCTACTTCTGCTTTATTGACTACACTAAAGCCTTTGATTGTGTGGATCACTGGAAAACTCTTAACGAGATGGGAATGCCTGATCACCTTACCTGTCTCCTGAGAAACCTATATATGGATCAATAAGCAGCAGAACTGAACATGGAACAACTGGTTCAACATTGGGAAAGAGTACAACAAGGTTGTATACCGTCACCCTGTTTATTTATTAATAACTTATATGCAGAGTACATCATGTGAAATGCTGGGCTGGATGAATCATGAATCACAAGCTGCAATTAAGATTGCTGGGAGAAATAACCACCTCAGATATGCAGATGATACCACTCTTATGGCAGAAAGTGAAGAGGACCTAAAGAGCCTCTTCATGAGGGTGAAAGAGGGAAGTGGAAAACCTGGCTTAAAATTCATCATTCAAAAAACTAAGACCATGGCATCTGGTCCCACCACTTCAAGGCAAATAGAAGGGGAAAAAGTGGAAGCAGTGACAGATTTTATTTTCTTAGACTCCAACATCTCTGTGGATGTTGACTGTGGCCATAAAATTAACACACTTGCTCCTTGGAAGGAAAGCTAGGACAAACCTAGACAGCATATTAAGAAGCAGAGACATCACTTTGCTGACAGAGGTCCAAATAGTCAAAGCTATGGTTTTTCCCAGTAGTCATGTATGGATGTGAGTGTTGGACCATAAAGAAGGTTGAGCACTGAAAAATTGATGCCTTCAAACTGTGGTGCTGGAAAAGACTCCTGAGATCAAACCAGTCAATCCTAAAGGAAATCAATCTGAATATCATTGAAAGGACTGATGCTGAAGCTTAAGCTCAAATACTTTGACCACCTGATGAGAAGAGCCAACTCACTGGAAAAGACTTGGATGCTGAGAAAGATTGAGGGCAAGAGGAGAAGGGGGCGGTAGAGAATGAGATGAGTAGATAGCATCACTGATTCGATGAAGCTGAGTTCCTCGAGCAAACTCCAGGAGATAGTGAAAGGCAGGCAAGTCTGGCATGCTGCAGTTCAGGTTGCAGACTTTGCAACTGAACATCAACGGTGAACTGGCCTGGGTGTGCCTGCTATAAGGCAGAACCATCTGTAAAACACCAGCCTTCTTGGTCCAACTAGTCACCAGACATGGTGCATCCCCCACAGGAATGCCTATGGTTTCTCTTCTTGCCCTCAGTATGAAACATAGAAATATTTATGTTCAATTACTGCAGTTTTTCTCAGCCAGAACTTCTAACATAGTGTTCCACTCTTCTTTCTCCATGGAAATGTCTTTTGCATTGGAGTCTCAAAATATTTTGTGGAATTAAATAAAAAAGAATGGAAGAAGGAAGGAAGGAGGCAGGGGAAGGCAAGAAAGTTTTACTATTGTAAAACTATTGAAAAATCAGGAAATAATTAACTTCATCATTATGAATTAAAATCTTAAAACAATTCATAATATTTTATTGAAGGAAAAATAATATAGTGGGGCTCAAAAAGCTACACTTGTTATGCTTTATAAAGTCATAGGTTTACACAGGTTTAATGTATGTACACATTCATGACATTATATCACAACATCAAAGGCACCTTTACTGCCACAGTATTAGGTAATGAATAAAAATATCAAATTAATCTTTTAAAAATCTAAAATGATACAGTCTATTTTAGGATTATGTACATATTTGAAACATTCAGATATTTTTAAACATGTTCTATGTGCATCACAATTATCTCTAATTCCCAAAATATTATGGTACCAAAATTCTGTTTGTCAAATAACAAAGCACAAGATGCTGTAATCTATAACCAAGCACCAGTTAAAATCAGTGTTAAATGCTCCATCAATTAGTTTGACTTCTAACACACGCAAAGTGAAGTGGGTACTTAAGAATTTAAGATAACCATTGCAAAACTTTTAGGGTCTCCATTTTTTTGTCTTTAATTAGTTGATTTCTTTGAGAAAATGGGGAGAACTGGATGACTTTGATCAATGTTTTCCTAGTGGTTTTATGGAATCCTAGGCCTCTTAGAAGAAACTTCCAAGGCACTGGAGAAGGTTTAGTCCATGTTATGCATATTATATATTGGAGCTTTGTATAGGATTGAGATCATACAAAGGGTTTATTGCTTTGAAATAAATTTGAAAATACTAACAGGGAAATTGCTCTAAAATAAATTTCATTTGGTTATGCTAACACAGTTTAAGAAATATCTTTGTTGAAACAGATTATCACACTTAGTCAACTGAGCAACTCAAATGAAAGGTTATCTAAAAATGTTGCTTTCATTAGTTACAGGGGATATAATCCTAAATTTTTATGTATTTTTTAAGTCCAGAAGGAATTTGAATAGAACAATAAAATGTCATCATTAGCTCAATAGTGTGACCAAAGAGCATTATCAAATTATAGATCAACAAGTAAAAATGGAGAGAGAATCTTTTGATATATGAAATTGTTTCAATATATAAAAATAAGTGATTACTTCTAAAAGTGAAACACAAAGTTCTGTTCACTCGTTTTACCTCTTATCGTATTTATGATGTAAACAAAATTAAAAATATATTTTATTAATACCTAGTTCAAAAAGAACACTGTTAATAAGCACCTCAGGACTAGAATGCCATAAAAATTATTATTATTTAGGAAAATGAATGTTAAGATATATGTATTACCCTCCTAGAAAATTATGTAAATATAATCAAGCATCTTTAATGCCATCAGAGTTACAGAGTATCCAAGAATTTAATATTATGCAACTTAAGTTTTTATTGAACTGAAGAAATGGTTTTATTGGCAGGCCAAGTTGCCATCGAGAATTTGTTGTTACAACCACCAGAGGGCGCCAGTGCCTGAAGCACGGTTGGTGTAGGTGTAATTTAACCTTTAGTTGATAACTTGAATTTTACATCCCAAGTTTAAAAATGCTTTTAAAAAGATGGATAACTTCTAAGAAATATATTTACATTTTGTAACACCCAAATAATGTTGAATTATTATATAAAAACAGAGCGCACTGGCTTATTTTAAGATTCATTTAACAGGACATGATTAATATTTCTAAATCAGGAATTGAAAGGACATCATTTGTAACTATGAATAAAAAGAGACTTCTTCACCTACTAACACTAACAATTCATTTAGCACCACATATATAGCACCAGATTAGATACTGATAGTTCACACTTATTAAAAACTTTAATTGCAAGAAACTTCAAAATTAAAGCAAGTATATGGTGGTTGTAACAAATTTTCAGCACCATTAACCAGTGAACTGTGTAACTTTCTAAGTTGTTGACTGTCCTCTCATAAGTCAAAGTTGGAAGATGAAAGAATTTTAAAAATCATTTTGCATATGTTTAAATGTCTTCCCTCACACATACAACAATACCAAAAAATGCAAATATAAAACAAAGATAATATTAGATGTTGATAGAAGTCTGTTTTACTCTCCCTAAACACTTCCATAGGAAACAGCTTCCTTCCATCCAAGACTGGTGTCCTGTGCTACTGCAGAACATTGGGAATGTTGTTATACAAGGGGGAGAAAACAGACCCCAGTTTAAGCATAACTTTTCCTTCCTGAACACATTCAAACAATCTGTTTAACTTATGTATTCACTTAATAAGCAGGATATGAACACAGAACACTTGAACTGGCCTAAATATGTTTTTGATTGCTTATGTAGATGTTATAAGTTGATCTAACACAAGCATATACTAATGAGAAAAATATATATTGCTTCAATTCAAATATTCTGAGTAAATTATACTGATTGACTTTTCCCTACTGTTTGGTCAGCTCTGTGCTAAACCTTCATGGAACTTTGAAATGAGTATTTCCACAGAAGTTTCAAATGAACTGCCAAGTGAACTTGGTAGGGAAGTCCTAACGGACCATGGAAGTGATGCTGCTTAGACTACTGGACAGGAAAAAAAAAAAACATGATAACAATGAAAATTGTTTCTGCCACATTTTAAAAGCAAATTTACCTACCATAACCAGGAACGTTAAGAGTGTGCCTACACAACTCAAATACAATTCTGTAAAGGAATCCATCAGTTTAATAAATCAACTTGTAATTTTTCCAGTCTTTTGATAACATGGAAGCCAAAAAAATTGATGTTATGACAGAATTTTTAAAAATTTTTTCTACTGAATAAAGGAGGTAATGAAAAATCCATACCAAAGATAAAATTCAGTCCTGTAGAATATGTATGCCAATCACCATTTCAAATGAAACCTATTGAAATGAAAACCTCAATACTATTTAAAGCTGCTCTTATGAAATAGCTTATGCCCAGACCCTTTTTCCCTCTGGGAGTTACAGTGAGAAATAGCTATCCTAGCACCATTGTTGCATGCTGTGAAAAGTATGACACTCTGGGTTGATTCAAGCAAATGTTCATTTGGTTGAGCCTAGAAAATAAAACATTTCACATGGCCACTTTATATTACGGACTTTAAGAAACACAGATAGAATAACAAATATACCCGTTACATTTTCAGCTCAGTTGTTAAGTTATAAATAAACATATTTGGAAAGGACTGTTGTGTACAAGTTTATGAGTATGTCGTTCTTAGTCTTAATCTGATATATTTGGTACTTTATCTGGATTGTTGATGCACTCAAAGCTTTGTATTTAAGACATTTTTGTCTTAATGAAACATAGAAAGGTGAGGTTCCTCTAATTCTTGCAATACTAGACTATTAATTCTAAAAACCGATTCATATAAAAACTTATTACACTATAGCCATTATGTAAGAAGCTGGTATAAAAACCACAAAGATAAGACAGAATTTCTGCCAAAGAGGAGCTCATGAGAGACTTAATTTTATCTCAAATAAAAGCTTCACAACATTAATGATAATTTTAATATTCATAATTTTCTATTAATATGGTAATTTTAGCTTCAAATGAACTTCTGTGAATCACATGGCAATATCATTATTCTTTTGAGACCTGAGAAATCAAGCCACACAAGTAAACCAGCAATAGGATGGAACTGATTATAGCCTTTTTTGGTTTAATAGTTATTTTACTACTTCTATAGAACTAGTTTAGGAAACTCAAGAAAGACTATCTAGATAAAGCAAGCAAATATCCCACTAGTGAGCTTCCTCTCCAGTTGCCTTTATATATTAGCTAAAAGTTGATTTGAGACCTGACTCTTCCTGTTATTTCTTTTCTTCGTATTAGTCTCCAAAAATACTTATTTTTAATAAAGTCTATATATGTTCCCACAAAAGCAAAGTCGTTTGATAGGAAGACATCTGGTCAGATTCAGTATGTGAAAGAAATCTGGTCAATTATTTGTCATCATGAAAATCTGAACTCCAGATGCTGGATAATCCCCATTGGATTTAATTAACTATCTGTCATCTTTCAATGAATCTACACTAAAAACTGCAAATGTGTAGGGACTTTTAAACAAGTAGCTTCCTTCTGTTATTTGTACTCTGGAACTAACTGTGCTTACTGATTCTGTAATTCTACTGCAGCATTATATAACTTGAACCACACACACGCGCTCACATGCACGCACATGTAAAATTTAATGTGTTAAGTGTCTTGATCCATGTGTTGAATTTCTCCTCTCTGAAAGTGATTTGGAAATAAGCATTTCCAAAATCACATGAGTGAAATTTTCACAGTGATTTGCTTTTGACTATGCTTCACTTTGGGGGTTTCCCAGTTTGTTCAGTGGTAAAGAATCCACCTGCCAATGCAAGAGACACAGGAGATGCAGGTTCAATCCCTAATTCAGGAAGATCCCCTGGAGAAGGAAATGGCAACCCACTCCAGTATTCTTGCCTGGAGACTCCTATGGACAAAGGAGGCTGGTGGGCTACAGTCCTCAGGGTTGCAAAGAGTCAGACATTACTGAAGCGACTGAGCATGCACACACGCAAACTTAATGGAGAACTGAAAAATATTCTTCTACTTAAATATGGTAATAAAATTTGGTAATTAGTGCTTAGAAAATCATCTGAAGAGGCCCCTTTCACAAAATCATAGCTGTCTATGGTGTGTACATGAGATTTTCCACATGATGCTCAAGGACCATCATGCTGAATAGACTGGAGAGCAGGAAATATCCTTGGCACCTGCGTGTTTCTTTCTGGTATCCCTCACCTCCTGCTCACGGGCTTCAAGGTATATTAAACGTTCAGGCTATGCCTTTCTGAGGCTCTCCATTTGTGTGTGTGTGTCTGTGTATGTGTGTGTGCACGTGCACGGTAACCCTGTTTCCGTGGGTTTGCATTCCTGTCTCCTGAGTCTTACTTCTCTTGGACCTTGTCAGTTCACTTAGGTCTTGCTTTCCACCTTCCAAATCAACTATTTACACTCACAGTTGTTCATTCTTCCCTGACTCACTTAGTTCCAAGCACTATAGCTACATTTTCATGCTAACTAGGAGACATATTACACGGTGTGGCCTATCACCTATTCCACCTACATGTGAACATTGTTGGGTTCACTTCCTCAAATTTACATGAAAAATCAATTTGCTAACAAATAACATTTTTACAGCAAGATATTGAGTTGGCCAAAAATTTCATTTGTTTCCCGTAACATCACAGAAAAACCTGAACAAACTTTTTGAACAACCCAATAATTACTCTGCATTATTTCCTGAATATTTTTGTGAGCTTCTTGAAGGCAGGAATTATGTCTTATTATCCTTGCATGATCAGAACATAACTAGCAGAGTGCCTTGCCCATCATAACCACTCCACACATGATTACTGGTTCAATAAAAGAGGTTAAGCAAAATAAATGTGTTCAACCTTACATATGTTGAGAATATCTTTTGGTGGACCCAAATAAAATATTTCCATAATGAAATCTGTGGTTCTTAATTAAATGATTATATCTAGATATCATGAGGTTTTATTAGTAGTTTGCAAATGATCAGTTTGGGGATATTAAAGAAATGGGTGCAGGAGATGTCCTACAACCTAACATAATTGTTTTGAATAGGATTTTTAAAAAATTCCTCCAAGTTAACTACAAAATCAAATGATCTGTGTATTACATCATCTATGTATGTGTATTTATAGGCCAAATATAGGTTCTATTTGTTAGGAATGTAACATAATTTCTTTGGAAAACAAGCTTTGTAACTGGTTGCATCAACTATGTCAATACTCCATACACAGTATTTTAATTTAGACTTAGAGGTCAGAAAATAGAAATGGATGTTTGATTACCTCAAAAGATTAAACAAACATACAAGATAAACACTAATCTTTACAGTGAATAATAAAAGGAAAACAAGATTATGATAAAATATGTATAATATGTGCAAAACTCAATATATATATATGCCTATGATTCCCAGAAACCATTATATTTCCTGGAGGAAAAGATAAGCTTATTTAAACCAATACAGGTAGTTTGACGTTACACCTGGAAAGCAGAGATTGTCAGTACAAGACCCTCCATAACTTGGAGGGCAAGCTGAACATGGTACCCCTACTTTATATGGTGCTTCTCCAATCCAGTTGCCCCTAGGAAAAAAAAAAAAGGAAGAGCGCATAAGTGTTACTTGCTCATTTTAAAAATCTGATTGTCCTTAAGCACATGATCACACACTGACGTGTGATGACATTTTCAGAAGTTTGTCATTTTAGAAAAGCACTGAAAGTTACATCCATTTCTTATTTCTGTAGCAATTTATTCTATATATCTTACTTTAAAAATTCTTTCTGAGTAAGTTAATATTATGTTAATTTACAATAATTTACAATGCACGGTGACATTATTAGTCAACCCACATCTGACTTGATGCTCTATCCATCACCACAGCTGCCTCTTTCCTACTGCAGCCTTCCAGAACACATACGCTGTGTCCTCTTAAATGTACTTTTTAAAAACTCATGCTAATGCTATTATAAAGATCGTAAAATATATACAAATATATATATATATATACACACACACACAAACATATATAAGTGTGTATGTGCTCAGTCACTCAGTTGTGTTCAGTTCTTTAGGACCCCATGGACTGTATAGCCCACTAGGCTCCTCAGTCCATGAGATTTTCTAGACAAGAAAACTGGAATAGGTTGTCATTTCCTTCTCCAGGGGATCTTCCCAATCCAGGGATCAAACTCTCCTCTCTTACATTTCTTGCATCGGCAGGTGGGTTTTTTACCACTAGAGCCACCTGGGAAGCCCATATACAGTATATATACAATTTGGGGAGGCTTAGAAATGGTGACATGAGCAAGAAGTTGTCATAAGCACAAAAATAGGTTTTAAGAGTTCAAAGGATTTCTTTCTAAAGTTGAATAGCTTAGATTCTCAGTATTCAGAAAATGAGACACGGAAAACTCAATAAGAGAATAATGGCTTACAGAAGCAGCCATTAAAGATGATTCCAGAACATTTTCCCATATGTAAACTCACAGTTATAATTTTTAGCAATACCGTTAATTTTTTAAAATAATGCTGAACACATTTAATTGAATGTTGTCAATATTTTCCTTCATCTTGATGGCCATAATGATACACCAAATTCAGCATTTAGGATAAAAACAGTCACAACGTCTTACTGTTACTAAGCTCTTTTAGCTATGACGGAGGAAGCAATGAATTTATTTACTGTAGTATGGTGATTATAACTACAGTACTAACATAACCACAGAATGGTCAGGAGAAAATGTGGTGTGTTGAAGTCAGGGTTGAAGATAAAACAACAGTGGAAAAGCTAAAATGTTGAGCCATTGGAGAAGCCCCATATTCAACAGTAAATCAGTCAATGGAAAAACATATTTGAATTGTTATCCTTTCAGGCTAATTCATTTTCATTCTCTCATTTCTCTCTCTTTCTCTTCAACCCCCAGCCCCCACCCCACCACCATCTAATCCTGTTTCATTTTCCCCTGAAAAACAGGTAGGCTTGAGATAACTTCATGCTGGTATTCAACTACCAGTCAGAATTTTTAAACTTTCTTCACTGCCTGCTTCAAAAAATGGTTCTCTGTCACAGCAAATACACCATACTAACACAATATCTTAATCTCTTAGACATAAAACAATCAGACATCTCATCAATAATATTGCAAAAATCCCATCATTGGCCAAAAACAGAATAGCCAAATGAATGTAATAAAAGCCTCTTTCACTAGAGAACTGCCTGGCCTATTTATGTCAGAAAGAAGAGTCAGAGTCTTAATAGGAAAATATAAGGTGCATAACTGAAAATATCAAACAAATGCACAGTTTTAATGCTTTTCATGATGCAGTCACATTTTACTTTCCAAATCTTACTATTCAAATAACTGTGGAGAGGGGACCATTGGGAAAATCGCTATTTTTCTAACTTTGCAAAAACACTGCCCCTGGCATACGACCATATAAATGAGTAATGCAGTTATTTGTGAAACGTTTTCTCATTCCCTCCCCATACTGGCAAAGCTGGAGAAAAATCTTTGTTTGGGACTTACTTTGGAAGACACCAGGCGTGTCATAAATCCTTTGCACATTTTAGTATTTACTCCAAAAGGGAAAAGACTCATGTATAAATACTGGAACACTTTATTCAAAGAGTCATTGTTATCAAAAAGGCATTTTATCAAATGTTAACAAATGTTTGTTTATCCTCATAATACAAAAGAATGCTCATAAAATATAACTATATTTTACAATATTTGATCAATTTTCACAATATGAAATATATAATTTTATGTATGCCACAGGATGAAATTACTGAATTTTTTATACTGAAGTTTAAATAATGGCACAGCTTTCATTAAAAAGATGTCATAGCATTTAAATTTTCCCTTCTGATTCTGAATGCCTCCTTAACCACCTATGGAAAAAATAAACTGTGATTTTAATTCTACCCTTAAAAGAAAGAAGAAGGGCTTGTTTTCTTTTCCTAGTGAAAAAGTTAAGCCAACATTCTAGGAATGATTGATGAGAATACTGTGGTGTTGATAAATTCCCTAGAAGATCCTTGCCTGAGACTTTTATATAAGCTATCAAAAGCCTGGAAACATATGTTTATTTTATAATTACCAGGTCTAAAGAAAGATGAGGAGGAGAATTTAGTGAATCTCCAAATCACAAATTGTCTTGCCCAAAATTTTAACCTAGAATCTTTGTGAAAAGAAGTCTTTCAGCTTTTAACTTTTCTAATATATAAGATGGAAGATTTGAGGATCTGAGCTTGTTAGTTAAGTCTTACTCATATTATTTACCTGTTAAAAATATCTATCAGACTGAAGATATTTAACATCATTAAAGATTTCAGGAAGTAGAAGCCAACCAGATACTTACTTTGGGGCATAGTTGCATACCAAATAAACTGCACGGCGCCATACAGCTCCCCAAACATTCATGTTTTGACAAGTATGAATTGCACATCCTATTCGATTGGAGGTGGCCCAAACCATCTGAGAAAATAAACCGATATATTATTATTAGAATCAGGAGTTAAGAAAACGCAGGTTCACCAAAATAGAAAGAGAATTTTTTTTAAAAAAAGAATGAATCAGAACTGAACAAGACAAAATAACCTGTGTATAATGTGTGCACATGGGGCCAAAACATCTCATAGGACATCGGGGATTGCAGTCCTGGGGATATGGGAAGGCATAGTCTTTCACTTCATCATACCATGGCTTGACCAGCTGGAGAATAGAGCGGTATCTAAATATCAAAAAAACACAATGAGAACTCACAGTACAGTGGTGGCAGTGTATAGTGGGCTCACATTAAATTACAAATTAATTGTTCTTTTGTAGGCTATTAATGGCAAATCAAGAGCATATCCACTCCTTCACAATAACCATCATCACCCAGCAGAATCCTCTATTCCTCCCAGTAGAGCCAAGCATGAAAATGTTCAGGTCTGGAGCAAGTGATCCTGTATTTGTTTAAGTATGGGTCTGGTTGTTTCAAAAAAGAGATATGCAAATCTTTCAGGAATTATCATCTTTACTTTGTTTTTACCAATGTCAGAAATATCCTCCATTGGAATCTTATACATAATTAAAAGTTAGATATTAAAAAACCCTGTGATACCAGACTCAGTGCTTTTTCCCCTTAAAGTTGTATCATTTAATTTAATGAGAATACACCCAATTTTTCTCCTCTGTATGGAAGGGAATGAGTCTTTGAATGTTGGATGATGACCTCTCACAGTGTGGAAAAATTATCCTGTTACTGGAAGCAGCTTTATTCACAGTTGCATATACTTGCATATACATATATGTGCATATGTATATGTGCATATATGTGTAAATACATTGAATTTGTATAACACATATATAGGAATATGCAAACATGGGAAAGCTGCATACACAATAATGGCTTCTGCCACTATCAAGGGATTTTTCTGAGCTAGAAGAGATAGGATGAGGATACAACCTGATTCTTTCAAAGATTCTGTGAGATTAGTGTAGAATTCACTTTTCACTTTCATGCATTGGAGAAGGAAATGACAACCCACTCTAGTACTCTTGCCTAGAGAATCCCAGGGACAGGGGAGGCTGGTGCGCTGCCATCTATGGGGTCACACAGAGTTGGACATGACTGAAGCGATTTAGCAGCAGCAGCAGCAATGTAGAATAGATCATGGGATGGTGTTCCAAGGGTGAAAGCTGGGGTTTTTAGGCTCTTAAAAATTTAAATAATTTTTGAGGACATCTAAAACAGTCATAGACCAAGCATCAGTGACTAAACATATAGTGAGTTCTCAATAAATACTTGTAGATATTACTTGAAATTGGTGCTACTAACACTTGGAGTCTATAGGCAATAAAGTTATCAATAAAGTTATCAGGATAAACAGTATCAGTGAAACTATTTCTTACCTTCCAGTTCGTACAGATAGATTTTGACCTAAAAATCTCAATAAGTAAGAAGGCCCGTGGTCCCAAATGCAGGTAGCTGCCCAAGCTTCTGCAGACTTTGCAAGATTTTCATCCCAAACCTGTATAAGGGAAAAAAAAAAAAAAAAACCCTTCAGCTTACTGGGCTTGCAAGTAACAAACAAAAAGAGGCAAGAAAGGATGCTACCATTTCCTAAAGTTCTTTCTCTTCTACTTCCTGACTAAAAGAAAGCAAGATTAGACCATTGTTATTTAAAGTTCTACAATACAATATGGTTATTCCTCAAAAATCTTTATTGTTTTAACAGTGTCATCTAGACCCAAAGTCCAGACAAAATATCATGTCTAGATGTAACTTGGAGACAACTCCTCCTGACCACTAAAGTTTGAGTCTACCACAGTCAAATGATTTCCCTGGAGTTTATTCAGAGCTATTAATATATGTCAAAATTAATATGATCAAATTTATTCAAATAATGAACTAAAACTGACAATGCATAATATTATAACTTTTAATGAGATAGAATTGATATGTAACAATATATTTTCAAATGTACAACTTAATGATTTTTATATATGTATATATTGTGAAATTATCATCACAAGAAATCTAATTAACATTCGTCACCACACAGAGTTCAAATTTCTTTTCTTGTGAAGAGAGCTTTTAAATTCTATTTTTTTAGCAATATTCAAATATATAATACAGTACTATAAATATAGTCACCATACTGTATATTACATCCCCAGGAATTATTTTATAACTGAAAGTTTGTACCTTTCACCCATCCCCAACCTCATCTCTGGCAACTACCTATCTGTTCTCTAGATCTATGAATTCAGTGTTGTTTTCGTTGTCACTGTTTTTAGATTTCAAATTTATGTGACATCATATGTTGTCTTTTTCTGATTTATTTCACTTAGCATAATGCCTTTAAGTTACATTGATGTTGTCACAATGGCAAGATTTCCTTGTTTCTTATAGCTGAATAATATTCCATTTATCCCCTTATCTGTTCATGATAATTTAGGCTGCTTCCATGTCTTGGCTATTGTAAACAGTGCCACTATGAACATTGGGGTGAATGTATCCTTTTGAGTTAGTATTTTAGTTTCCTTCAGATGAATACCTAGAGATAGAATTGCTATATCATATAGTAGTTCTATTTTCATTTTGGAGGAGACATTCTATATTGTTTTCCCACAATGTTGACACCAATTTCCACTTCCATCTACAGTGCACAAGACTCCCTTTCTCCATATCCTCTCCAACATTTTTTATGTCTTGAGTCTTTGACAATAGCCATCCTAACAGGTATGAAGTGATGTCTCACTGTAGTTTGGATTTGCATTTATGCCAACTTTTAAAGGTCAAACTACATCTAAGTATAATATGATATAATTGGATATGTTGTGTCATTTGAATATTTTATAGTAATAATAATAATATTAGAATTGTCATGAACTAGAAACATAGATGTATTTAATATAGCAATGTATTTAACTGAAAGGAAATTAATTTAGTGACTTTGAAATAAAATAGGAAAAACAATAATGGATGAACCCTTCAAGAGACACTTTCATCATAGGAAACCATGGCACCCACCCTCAAAAAAGATTTGTTAGTTCAAAAATTGTCTTAAATTAGAAAAATGCAGTTATGTTACATAAATCTATCTAGAATTATACTAAAATGTATTCACTCACAAAGTTACGTAAATCAGAACTATCGAGAGAAGATCTGGAGTAATTCTGTGGTGACAGTGGCCACATCTCCACTGTCTATGTAGAAAGAAAGATCATTCAGAAAGAACTTTCTTTTAATTATCTAGAATATAATCTTCCCATTTAAGGATTAAGTTAAATATGGCAAGATATCACATAATACCCTTTTAATACTTTGGCTACGTGATGGGAAGAGCCAACTCACTCGAAAAGATGCTGATGCTGGGAAAGATCGAGGGCAGGAGGAGAAGGGGGCAACAAAGGATGACATGATTGGATGGCATCATCGACTTAGTGGACATGACTTTGAGCAAACTCTGAGAGATAGTGAAGGACAGGGAATCTTGGTGTGCTGCTATTCACTGGGTGGCAAAGAGTCGGACATGACTTAGTGACTGAAAAACAACCTTTTAATTGATGAGTAATCAATGTTACAGAGTACCTGATGAACTATGGATGGAGGCTCGTGACATTGTACTGGAGGCAGTGATCAAGACCATCCCCAAGAAAAAGAAACGCAAAAAGGCAAAATGGCTGCCTGAGGCCTTACAAATAGGTATGAAAAGAAGAGAAGTGAAAAAAACAGGAGAAAGGGAAAGATATATCTATTTGATGGAGAAGGAAATGGCAACCCACTCCAGTATTCTTGCCTGAAGAATCCCAGGGATGGGGGAGACCGGTGGGCTGCCATCTGTGGGGTCGCACAGAGTTGGACACGACTGAAGCGACTTAGCAGCAGCAGCAGCAGCAGCAGCACACCTATTTGAATGCAGAGTTCCAACAAACAGCAAGGAGAGATAAGAAAGCCTTCTTCAGTGATCAGTGCAAAGAAATAGAAGAAAACAATAGAATGGGAAAGACTAGAGATTTCTTCAAGAAAAGAGATACCAAGGGAACATTTTATGCAAAAATGGGCTCAATAGAGGACAAAAATGGTATGGACATAACAGAAGCAAAAGATACTAAGAAGAGGTGGCAAGAATACACAGAAGAACTGTACAAAAAGATCTTCATGACCCAGATAATCACGATGGTGTGTTCACTCACCTAGAGCCAGACATCCTTAAGTCAAATGGGCCTTAGAAAGCATCACTAAGAACAAAGTTAGTGGAGGTGATGGAATTCCAGTTGAGCTATTTCAAATCCTGAAAGATGATGCTGTGAAAGTGCTGCATTCAATATGCCAGCAAATTTGGAAAACTCAGCAGTGGCCAGAGGACTGGAAAAGGTCAGTTTTCATTCCAGTTCCAAAGAAAGGCAATGCCAAAGAATGCTCAAACTACCGCACAGTTGCACTCATCTCACATGCTAGTAAAGTAATGCTCAAAATTCTCCAAGCCAGGTTTCAACAATACGTGAACCGTGAACTTCCAGATGTTCAAACTGGATTTAGAAAAGACAGAGAAACCAGAGATCAAATTGCCAACATCAGCTGGATCATCAAAAACAAGAGAGTTCCAGAAAAACATCTCCTTCTGCTATATTGACTATGCCAAAGCCTTTGACTGTGTGGATCACAGCAAACTGGAAAATTCTGAAAGAGATGAGAATACCAGACCACCTAACCTGCCTCTTGAGAAATCTGTATGCAGGTCAGGAAGCAACAGTTAGAACTAGACATGGAACAACAGACTGGTTCCAAATCGGGAAAGGGGTATGTCACCCTGCTTATTTAGCTTATATACAGAGTACATCAGGAGAAACGCTGGACTGGAGGAAGCACAAGCTGTAATCAAGATTGCCGGGAGAAATCAATAACCTCAGATATGCAGATGATACCACCCTTATGGCAGAAAGCGAAGAACTAAAGAGCCTCTTGATGAAAGTGAAAGAGGAGAGTGAAAAAGTTGGTTTAAAACTCAACATTCAGAAAACTAAGATCATGGCATCCAGTCCCATCACTTCATGGCAAATAGATGGGGGAAAAGTGGAAATAGAGGCAGACTTTATTTTGAGGGGTTCCAAAATCACTGCAGAATGGTGACTGCAGCTTTGAAATTAAAAGATGTGTATCCCTTGGAAGGAAAGTTATGACCAGCCTAGACAGCATATTCAAAAGCAGAGACATTACTTTGCCAACAAAGGTCTAATCAAAGCTATGGTTTTTCCAGTAGTCATGTATGGATGTGAGAGTTGAACTATAAAGAAAGCTGAGCACTAAAGAATTGATGGTTTTGAACTGTGGTGTTCGAGAAGACTCTTGAGAGTCCCTTGGACTACAAGGAGATCCAACCAGTCCATCCTAAAGATCAGTCTGAGTGTTCATTGGAAGGACTGATGTTGAAGCTGAAACTCCAATACTTTGGCCACGTGATGCAAAGAACTGACTCATTTGAAAAGACCCTGATGCTGGGAAAGATTGAAGGTGGGAGGAGAAGGGGACCACAGAGCATCAGATGGTTGGATGGCATCACTGACTCAATGAACATGAGTTTCAGTAGACTCCGGGAGTTGGTGATGAACAGGGAGCCCTGGCGTGCTAGAGTCCATAAGGTCACAAAGAGCTGGACGCAACTGAGCGACTGAACTGAACTGAATCTATGTTAAGGGCTCCCTAGGCGGTTTGGTGCTAAAGAATCTGTCTGCCAATGCAGGAGATGCAGGTTCAATCCCTGGGTCAGGAAGATCCCCTGGAAAAGTAAATGTCAACCCAATCCTGCATTCTTGCCTGGGAAATCCTAAGGACAGAGGAGCCTGACAGGCTACAGTCCATGGGGTTGCAAAAGAATTTGAGACAACTTAGTGACTAAACACATACATACAATCAATGTTAAATATGGTATATTAAATGGAGCACATTCATTCTATAATATTTTAATAAAAAGTTAGTGTCTGTTTCTTTATGTACTTGGTTTTTCAATGAATTGATATAACATTCTTTTACAATAATGAAAAATATTTTTGTATTATGTTTTTCACAGTTATTTAGCTCTGTAAATTATTATAAGGACCCTGATGCTGGGAAAGATTGAAGGCAGGAGAAGGGGACGACAGAGGATGAGATGGTTGGGTGGCATCACTGAAGCAATGGACATGAGTTTGAGTAAACTCCGGGAATTGATGATGAACAAGTGTGCTGCAAGCTCGCAAAGAGTTGGACATGACTGAGCAACTGAACTGAACTGATAAATTATTACTTCAAACTTCTTTATCTGCAAAAATCTGCACAAAAATATCAATAATACCAAATAAATTTATATTGAAAATCAAAGTATTCTAGGACTGAAATTAACTTTTAAAAGTATTTTGTTTCTCTAATAAAGGATTCAAGTATTTGTTCTTCTGATAGTTTTAATGAAATATGAATTTATGAAATATGGATTACAGTTCATCAAAATGTAAAACAGCACAATTACCTAACTATGTCCCATGAACTAATTATAATGAATTTGGGGGAAAAAAACACATCTAAGTATTATTTACACATTGAAGTATAGTGTACTCAGAATAATAACTGTCAAAAACACAATTTTTCTGTTTTTATACAGTCATTTGAGAAATAATCTTTCTTGCAGTCTTTCTTTTTAAAGTTTTTTTTTTTTCGTGTGGACAATTATTTTTTAGTCTTTATTGAATTTGTTGTAATATTGCTTCTGTTTGTGTTGGGATTTTTCTGGCCTTGAGTCATGTGGAAGCTTAACTCTCAGAGAGAGACTGAACCCATGTTCCCTATAGTGTGAAGGTGGTCTTAACCACTGGACTGCCAGGAAAGTCCCTTTCTTATAGGCTTGTCTAAAATATCAGAACTGCATAGCACAAATAATACTAAAAAGAAAATATTCTGCATTCTAAGTCTACTGTTAAGACCAAATGCAACTGAGGACATATCAGTTATTCTGTCTCCCAGTTAGTTATAGACATATAACTGTCTCCCAGTTAACTCATCTACAAATGAGAGTAGATGAAGCCATCACTACAGTCTCTTTCCTCTTCAGCATCTTATGATTTAATATACCTGAGGAGCCCCAGCATCAGGACCAAGAAGGTCTGTTATACTGGCTTATGAATTGTTCAGTTCTAGTCTTTTCCACACCACAGAGAGAATAAAGCTAGATTCTTCACAAAATAATTTAAAATATTTAAGGTAGTGAACAAATTTAATTTAGCATATAATAATTCTATGTGCTTACTTCACATACTTAAAATGTATTGTGTATATCAAAGAGATAAACCAAAGAGTTCATGCCTCAAAAGTATCTTACATGAGCACCGTTTTTAAATTATTATAAAGGATTTTAATAGGAAGACCAAGTATTTGGCATTACTGATGCCTACATTTTTATATGTTACTTTGTACAGATATCATAATTAAAATTTCTGAGATGATAGTTGTAAGCGAAGAGGGAAAACCATGTTTTTTCATGTTTGCTTTTAGGGAACTGATGGGAGGGATTTCTGTCTGCCCCTAAAAGAAGATGCTGGAGAGCCTGGCAGACTAGCCAGGTTCCAAACAGAAAATAGCGTCACTTTGCCTTCCCATGGGAGATCAATCATCTCTGAGGCCCACTGCAGAGATGCCCACCTCTCATATTCATCTTGTAGAGAAATGAAGATCCAGGTCTTCAACTTAGGAATTATTTATCAACTGTATTTTGCTGTCTCTTTGTCCATTGGTTACAATTCCCAGGAGAATATGGGTAAGTGATGAATCCCTTCAATCTACATTGGCAGTTAAATTTATTAATATGATGAGAGGTCTTTGCTATTTGAAAATAGCAAATCAAGATAGCCTCTTTCCTATCCAGAGGCTCTAAACTGCGATTAATGTTGTCAGTTTAATTATGTGAAAGAATTCTAACAACTTACACAAGTTTCAGGAATGAAGTTATAATCATCGAAGCATTTGAGTAATATGTACATTTCTGGATGCTAAATGGGTAATCAATCTTCTGAATTTCATTAAGCATCTGTGATATTTATTTGAAATAATTTTAGTATCATATCCTACAAATGTTGCAAAAGAAAAAAACATTCTATGAAATAACTAGCAAATATACAACATGTGATTATCAGGTGTTAAACTAAACCCCTGATATTTATTTAGCTTTTATGGAGCCAGACTCAAATTCTGTATTTCTAGGTCTTGTCCCTCTGAAAGTGAATGTGTCAGTCTCTTGGCGTTGTCTGACTCTTTGTGACCTGTGGAATGTAGCCCACCAGGCTCCTCTGTCCATGGAATTCTCCAGGCAAGAATACTGGAGTGGGTTGCCATGCCCTCCTCCGGGGGATCTTCCTGACCCAGGGATTGAACTTGGCTCTCTCGCATTGCAGGCATTTTCTTTACCATCTGTGCCACCAGGGGAGCCCTTTGTCCCTCTAAACGGATAAAATACTGTCATAGATAACTGAGTTGCCAACATTTAAACTGTTATTTTGCCTTCCAAAAATGAGGCAAAATTAAGAAAATTATGCATGGAGACACAAAAACATTTACAGGAGCTAGTAGAAGTTAGATATTATGATTAAATAATTCACAAAGTAAAGAAGGCTTGAAACAGTGTCAGAGCATGCACAAGCCTGTATATACTGCCCTGCATGGCTTTCTTCCATTCTGTGTTACAAGCTATTTAGTTGGTCAGCTTGTAAATTGATTGATATAGCTTTGAACTAAAATGTTTACCATAAGCTACTGTGCTTATAAATAAATTTAGCACCTTGTCTGTGGAAACCACATAGTCTGATTAAGCCATGAGAGACATCCAGAATTCAAATTGATGTTATTTAATTGCAAGAAGAGTGTGGCTCCAAGAGATAGGAGAGACGTGAGAAGAATGCAGATCCTCATCAGTCCAGGGGTCTTCAGAGCTTGGGTCAAAGAAATACAAAATTGAGTCAAAGAATATCTCAGCATGAGACACTGACTTTCATAAACAGAAGAATTAGAGAATGATATGATCCAGCCCAAAGATGGGGTTGTTTTATAAGCCATTTCCTTAAGTTTTGGTACTCATGACACAGTGGTCACCAGGACATCCAAAGCTCCCTCATTAAACCCCAGTCATTATTGCTGTACAATAAGAAATGTAGACCAACTGAAAGACAACCCTAAAAATTACTTCAGAATGTATACCCAACATTGTTTGAGATGACATACTGTTTTTTTTTCAAGTGGTTAACCTACTTTAATTCCAAGCATAAGAATTAAATGTAGAAGCATTTGAAAGAGTTAAATATAAGTTGCTAAAAAAAATAACCATTTCTGGGTAAGGAACCTATATATATTTGATATTATTTATAGTGGTTAAAAGAATGTGGCAACAGGTTATTAAAGCAACTAGTTAGCCTTGTAATTGCAATAAAAAATATATTCATGAATAATTATTTATATTTGGGTTTTAAGTTAAAAATTGTAAGACTATCTGATATAATTTTTAAACAGTATTGCAAAATTTAGAACTTAAAAGTCACTGAATGTTCTAGCCTCTTAAGACTTTTAAATATATGGAAATGATTTTCAATAAACCAAGTGAACTACTAAAGATCAAATATGTTAAATCTATAAATGTAGATTAAAATTTAAATTAATTAGATTTGTAAATAGTAACAAATATTAAACAAGTGTGGTTGCCAAAACTTGCTAGATTTATGTGTAGAACAAAAATATGTATAAATGAAGCTAAAGTAGAAAACCATAAATATTAAATTTGAAAATGACCACTTAAAAATCTGTTCTGCACATGGAAACCATCTTCAAAGACATAAAATACTAAAAATAAAAATATCACACTGAATTTTTGAAGACATATTTCTAAACCAGTTATTGTCGAGGATACTGTGATAGCAACAACACTGGAAACAGTATGGCATGTCCTACAGATACTTGTTTTCTTGGACTTTTAAGCGGTCATTTCTCATATATTTAGATAAAACATAAAGGCAGTTAGACAAGCTTTTGGTGTTTAAAAATAATTCAGCTGGGGTTCTTTGTTCTTTCCCTGGGTTAGATTGGGAAAGGAGAGGTGACTTCCAGAAGTGAGGAAGGGCCATTGAAAAGATATTAAGTGATGAAAACATTATTTCCCCTGAGGGCGGCCAAAAGCTTTTTAAAAACACTTCATGGCGTGGTTGCGGTTCTGTTTTGAGTTGATGGGTTTATTCCCCTTAGGTGGAAATGCTTGTGAGGCGGCCAATAAAGGAAACTGTGACCCAGTGTTAAGAATGAGCCTCGGTAAACCTGGAGGGGGTGGAGTGGGCAGAGGAAGAGAAAAGGCTTTCACATGGGGAATTTTTGGCACTAGTTAGATTAATTAAATGCTATTAAACTGATTGAACTTTGAAAGAGAAGTAGTTAAAGGAACTTGATTTAAAAAATTTCCCTCAAGCCTCAAAAATGAACACAGATATGGGATGGCATTATAACATAAAATATCAAAGTGGGGTCCTAAGTGTTTTTTAAGTGTTTAAACAAGGATAATAAGGACTTTCCTCAGGTAAGATGAGTGCTGCCTTTCACATAGGTTGGGAAGGTAAATTTCTATACAGAGATGATGTAAAGTATACTTTTTTAGAAGAACTCTAAGGCGATCATTGGCAGCAGCATAAATTTCTTAAAAACTAACAAAAAGGCCTTTTCTTGACCCCTCTTCATCTTCATATTCCAATGTATCATTCCTCTTCTTCCTCTTACAGTGAAATTTCTTGAGTGTTGTCTTAACAGAGAATTCTCGATTTTTGCTCATCCACACTCAAGCCCACACCCAAAGGCAGGTTTCCCTCTGTGTCCACCCTACTCAAACTGATCTCATCAATATCATCAATGTCGTTCCCAGTCACCATCTTATTTGGTTAATCAGCAGCCTTTTAGACTATCTAACCACCTGCTCCTTCTGGACTCACTTCCATTCCTTGGTTTCATGACCCCACACTTGCCTTGTTTTTCTCTGACTGCTGTGTCTCTATATCTTTGCTGCTGCTTCCTCATCTCCCTAACCTCTACATGCAGAAGGATTCCCAGGGCTCAAGCCATGTCCCTCTCTGTCTCTGTCTCTCTCCACTTCTCTTCCCTGTTTCATCTACATTCAGTGCTTAGCTAATTACATCCAGTCTCATGCATTGAAATACTATTTATAAGCTAGCGGTATTTTCCAAAATTATAACTTTATCCTTCTCCACTGAATTCCAAACTAATCTATCCATCTACCCACTTTAAATCTTTACTTAAAAAGTCCAAAATTGAGTTCCAATATTCTCAATCCTAACCCTACTCCCTACTCCGTAACCAACCCAGGCAGTCTTCCTCCCATCAGTGAATGGTGTAACCCTATTTCTTCCAGTTCAGGGGTCACCAAATCTGAACCATTGCTTGCTTATATATTATCTATGCTATTTCTGTGTTATAGTGGCAGCATAGACCACAAGGCCTACAAAGTTAAACATATTTACCTTCCAGTCCTTTATGGAAAAAGTTTACCAACTTGCTGTTATAGTTGCTCAGGCTGAAAACCCATAGCTGTCTTTACTCTTTGTTTGCTTAATAATCTTTATATGCTCTGTCAGCAAATCTTGTTGATCTTCCCATCAAAATCCTGTCTATCCAGATTATACCCACGGATCATTACCATTATTGGCACCACCTTGAGTGAAGCCACCATCATTTTATCTGAATTATTGAAAAAGACTCCTAGCTCAGAGAATGTTTCATATACATACAACCTTAATATATAAATTAATAAAGGCATGGATAAAATAAAAATATTCAGAATTTGAGGTAAGATTATTTAAACAGGATTGGTGATTAGGAAATAAAGGAAGGAATTTTTCAATGCTTTAATTTATGCATGGCTCATTCTATACTTCAGTCAAGTGCTTTGAAAATGCCAAAGTGCTGTTTAAATGTAACCAACCTCAATGATTGGTTTCAGGGTTGTTCTGGTAATGAAAATGAGTAAAGAAATATTGGGTATAAGATGAAAAAGTACAACTGTTGCTTGACATCTGGATGATTATTTGAAAGAGAAAGAGACTTGGAAATGAGTGAATTTTTTCCTATACCCAAAGATGCTATTCTTTTTAACTGAATGCTGACACGTAGAGAGAGGCATAATGGCTGTAAATGTTGCAGCTTTCCAGGATAATGTAGAAATCCTGATGTGTATGTGAAATGTACCCACCTCTGTACTGCGCTTAGTCACTAAGTTGTGTTCAACTCTGGGATCCCATGGACTGTTGCCCGACAGGCTCATCTGTCCTTGGGGATTTTCCAGGAAAGAATAATGGAGTGGGTTGCCATGCCCTCCTTCAGGTGACCTTCCCAACCCAGGGATTAAACTCAGGCCTCCCACATTGCAGGTGGATTCTTGTTCCCAAATAGCTTTTTTAAATGTAAAATTCTCTGCAGTTCAACAGTTGTAGAGCAAGTTAAACATGACTACTAATTGGAACGGTTGATGGGCCTATAGTTTGTGAACTCCAATGGGAATTATCATTGTCACCAACACACTTCTGTAGATAAGTGATCTTAGAATACATGAATGGTGGCAAGAAACAATGACCTTGGAGATACCTTGGCCCCAAACCTCCTTATACCAAACTTCCCAGATAGGGATGCTGTTTTTTTATCAACAGTGGAAAATGTAAGAAATGCAAATTTTCAGATCAACCAATAGTATTAACTGCTCAGTCGTGTCCAACTCTTTGCAACTTCATGGACTGTAGCCCACCAGGCTCCTCTGTCCATGGGATTTCCCAGGCAAGAATACTGGAGTGGGTTGCCATTTCCTTCTCCAGGGACTCCTCCCAACCCAGGGAATGAAACCAGATCTCCCACATTGCAGGCAGACACTGTACTGTCTGAGCCAAAATTCATTAATCTATGCAGCTAGTAACAATTTATTGGGAGGCACTGGGTACTGTGAATTCAACAGTCAGCAAGACTGATATGGATTCTGCCTTATAGTTTAGGGAAGAGATAGACAAGTTAAAGAATTACTTGTTGTTTAGTTTCTAAGTTGTGTCTAACTCTTTGTAAGCCCATGGACTGTAGCCTGCCAGGCTCCTCTGTCCGTGGAATTCTCCAGGCAAGAATACTAGAGTGGGTTGCCATTTCCTATTACAGGAGATCTTCCTGACCCAGAGATTGAATCTACATCTCCTGTGTCTCCTGCATTGACACACAGATTCTTTACCACTAAGCCACCTGGGAAACTCTACCAAACAAATAAATGAAAAATCATAAATTATAATACATTATATAAATTAATTAGTATGTAATATAATACATTACTCATTATCCATATACAAAGTATGTTATAAAGCCACTTCCAATAAATGTGCTACTTAAAAGTCTGCTTCTTTAGAAGCATCCTTAGTCAATCATATATATTCCCAAATAAGTGTCATTCCACACTGCAGACATCTGTAGCTCACCCACAGTGACCACATCCTTATGAAAAGGAGTGCTTGAGTGAGTATTCAAGTGAAATTTTGTGATAATATAGAAATTATCACTGGAATAATTCTTTCAGTTTAGCATACTCATTCTTATAGTATATAGTCTCTTGATAAATAAATGGATATTTGAGCCACAAAATATTTTTCTCAGATCAGTTTTATGTCCTAAATCATGATCTCAGATATTTTCTCTCACCTGGGAAATCACTCCAGGGTCTCCAATGGAAACTTTTTGAAAAGCAGATCCCCAGCCCAATCCTGGACCGAGTGAATCAACATTTCCGAGTTGGAGACCTTGAATGTGTGCTTACAAAGTTGTTCTGTGTTCTTTCAGTTAGAAATGATAGTTTAAAGCATATTTAGTGGAGTGTCATTCTGACTGCTGAGGACTTTGGGCCTCCCCTCTTCTGTCCCACTCCTACTCAATGCACCCTGCTCCTGCATCCCCATACACACACCACAGAAGAGGTTTGAGAAAAGGGGTACATTTCTAGAAGTTAGTTTTCACTTAAAAGGACTTAGAACAGTGTCCTTCCTCTCTTTGCAACTCTGTGGACTATACCATCCATGGAATTCTCCAGGCCAGAATACTAGAGTGGATAGCCTTTCCCTTCTCTGGGGATCTTCCCAATCCAGGGATCAAACCCAGGTCTCCCGCATGGCAGGTGGACTCTTTACCAACTGAGCTACAAGGGAAGCCCAAGAATACTGGAGTGAGTGGCCTATCCCTTCTCCAGCAGATCTTCCTCACCCAGGAATCAAACTGGGGTCTCTTGCACTGCAGGTGGATTCTTTACCAACTGAGCTATGAGGGAAGCCCTCCTTCCACTCAGCTCTTGTACGTTATTAATCCAATATTTGATAAAAAATACACATAGCCTTTCATCAGGAAAATGACTGGTTGTTACTGATACTGACTGCTAAGCTCTGCGAGGCGGTTTGCTCTGTACCTTCATGAAAGACAGAATTACAAATGAGCGAGGTAATGAAACCATCCTGTTTGCTGCTATGCAAATAAGACAACATCATTCGTTCTGAGCATGACAGTTCCAGGAGGAGGGAACATAGTCTGTGGTGACATGGATATGAACAGAGAGAACAGATGAGGCTCATGTAGCTTATTCGGAATCAAAGGGAACTCTAAATGCCTTTATTAAATGATATATCAGAAGTGACAGACACATAACATTCTGAGAGTCCAAAATCTTAGAGAAAGAACAGATAAAAAATTTTCAAGGTAAGGCGATCCTTTTCCATTATAATAATGTTGACTCTGTATTTAAAAGACACATTTAATCTATAAGCAGTTTGGTTCCCGAGAATATGAGATGACTCAGCAGGAGTATGTTCTGCCTCATCTGCCAGCCTAATGTGAAAGGATGCAGCCACAGAAGTAGAATGAATGAAGACTAACTTGTCAGCGCTACTCTATGCAGCTCGGGTCATGTCACTTCTATGCACCTCACTGCCAGAAGAGAGAGCACACGACATTGTAAAGCAGCTACACTCCAATAAAAACTAATTTAAAAATAAGTAAACAAAAAGAAAATCAACCATCGTGAAAAAGGCCAACTATTTATTCAGACATGTTTATTATGCAAATAGATACATCTTGTACAGAAAAAATAGAGAACACACATGTTGGAACCCAACCAAGGACAACAGCCTAGTAAAAGGCATTCCTTGCTCAGAGCCAAGCTGCTTGCAGACCCCAAGATGATCTAACTGGCAGCATTCCTGTGTGTATGTGTAATGTAAGGGGTGGAGGGGAGCGGGGGAGACTTGATTTTCCATTTCCTTAATGGCACAACTTTTTACCTTTTCTAGGATTTTCAAAAGGCAAATATCTTTATGCCACCTTCCCTATGCTGGCCATACTCTGGGTAAAAGAGGTAGTGTGTATAGGTATTTAGCACAAAAAGGCTGGAGGGTTAGAAAGAGCTGGATGATTGGGAGTCAAGGTCTAATGCGTGGATGCTCATCGCCTTCAAAGACTTGAAACACTATCATAATACAGAGTTTTCCTATGTGGCTGCCAAGGTTAGAAAGAGTACAGGAAGCAAGATTTGATTCCACATGAAGAAATACTTTCTAATATTCAGTGATGTCCTCAGATAAAATGCATGTGGAGACATTCCCGAGCCAGTGGGCTCAAGAGCAGGAGATGAACACGTGGAGGGGAGTGTGTGCTGTATTGTCTCTTAAAGCATGGGCTTTGCTGTCGGACAGAACTGTGCTTTCATCATTTTGATTTACTTGCTCTGTGACCTTGGGGAAGCTACTTACACTGTCCAAACTTCAAATTTCCTGTTTCTAAATGAAGAAAATTGTTCCCATTTCACAAGACTGCTCTGAAGGTTAGGCGAGATAGTGACTAAAAAGAATTTAGCACAGTTTTAGCAGGGCAGGTTGTACAGAATGGTAAATATTATTATTGGAAGACCGGACACTGGAAGAGTTGTGGTCTGTGAGCTAGAAAGCTGCCTAAAATGGGAGACAAGGTGAGGTGCATTTTCAGTCATGATTAGCTGGCAGCCTTAAGTTTAAGAGACATCAAACTTTAAATTTAGCAAGCAATCAGATAAGGTGAAAACAGATAAACCCTGAAGCAACTAACTAATCAGAAACAGAATTGTGTATAGATAATAAGGACCTTGCTTCCAGGAAAATGACATCAAACAGTGGAAGATAAAAATTAGAGAACGTTTCAGAGTTTTAAAATGTAATAACTCTCTTCCTTAAATCCCTCTTTAACATATGATTTATCTTTAAATTTTAAGACCACTTGATGGATTCTAGCAATAGTCCTCCTTTTGCAGGAAGTTAATACCTACCAGCTATCATTTAATACTGTACTTATATGCCAGGAAGACATTTTCATGTGTGGTTAATTTTTTTCTTTACCAACTCAGTGTTGCTGCTGCTGCTGCTGCTAAGTCGCTTCAGTCGTGTCTGACTCTGAAAAACCTGACTTCTTCATTGTTAAACTGTCTTATGATACTCACGTAAACCCTGTATCTTGCTATTGCCCACTTAGTTAGAAGAATTCAAATGCCTTTCCGCCTACCTACTGCTTGCTGAAAACATGCTGTCCCTGGAATGCACAGACAGATTGGGTAGAATGCTCATATTTAATGAAATTATGAAATGTGAATTTGATGCACTTTGTAAGATAAAAAAAAGATTGTGCCCTTAAGCAACATTTCTGGACTGTTTCAGTTGAGAGTATGTGATGTGAAATTTTAAGAGTCATGAAAAATCTAATCTAAACACACAACTTTGGGGGCATTCTTCCATATTTGCGTCAAAAAATATGCTTTGGGATGCTAAAATCTATCTGATTTTAGACACTATGGGTAACATGGACTGAAAACATTCAAATCATATCCCTCCAAACCTCAGTCCATGATGTATTTTATGCCAGACATTTCTCCTGACCACTTTAAACTGTTAGTCTTTATCTTCCCTGACTTCCTCCCACACCATTCTTTAGAAATTCTCACAATTAAACATCTCAAGTCCATAATTATTTAATGGTCATTGACTGACTATTAAATCATTTTCAGATACATTAAATTCAGTACACCAGGCTAGCCAGACTAGTCAACTTCTATTTTTCTGAAGTCCTTTGACTAATTTTCTCCCAAAACCTTATGCTGAGTAAGTCAGAAAGACTAGATGGACCTGGCGCTATCCAGCCTTCTGAAATAGAATTGGATTCATGTTGATTTAAGGCTCAGCACTGATTCTAAAAAGCAAAATAAATAAATAAATAAATAAAGATACATGAAACTTTCTTGCAAAAATTCTCGAGTAGATTCCCAGACATAAAATCATCCACCCATGCTGTCTCCATGACACTATCCTGCCCCCATTATGTAAAGTGGTCCATTCTGATTACCAAAGCATAACTCCCCTCCCAAATTCTTTGTTTTGAAAGAATGTTCCCTCCCACACAATAGCTACTATTTTCAACCTCTCTAGATGTGCACCCTGGATGACAAAACTTCAGCTACCTAATGACTTCCAGAAACCTGCACTATTTTGTTTTCTCCAACTCAAGGAAACTTAATTGTCTTAGTCAAAAACAGAGGTAACCTCTGTGGGTGCCCCCAGTATAAACCCTCATGCCATTTCTTCATATAAATCCCTCACCCCTACTGATTCAAGGCCCAAATTCATTTTGTCCCTATGACCTTAAGCATCACTAAGGCCAATTCTCCCTCCCCTAGGCGATTATAATGGTCTCCTGAGTATGCTGTTACTTCTTTCTCCAATCCCTCTCTCAACCTAAAGCCAGAATGACCCTTCTGAAAGGCAAATTAATTCCATAATTTAAAACCCTCAACCACTTGCCTTGATCTTTGAATAAAATTCAAATTTGTGCTTACCTTCCCAGCCCCATCAAATATCACTTTTTCTTTTATCCTCTACGTCCAAGCCACACTGAATTTTATCCTTCAATGTATGTTCACCTTCTCAGAACACCCTTCCTCACCTACCACCCATTGCCTTTTTTCCAACTCCTGCCTGCACAACTTTTATTTATTTTCATATTTAATATTTGAAATCATTTCCTCTTGGAAGTCTTCCCTGCCTCTCTAGCCCAGTCCAAGTTTGGGCTAGGTATGTGCCTTGTGATCCCAAAGTACCCTTTATTTATTCTACTTTAGCACTCAGCTTGCTGCTTTGCCCACTTGCTTGTCTGCTTTCACAGTACTTCCTATTAAAAAAAGTGTCTTTTTGCTCCCCACTGAATCCCTCAGCCTGTCAAGCACATAAATACATATTGCGGATGAGGGACTGAATACTGAGTGACTCCTGCCCAGCAGAGTGGAGCGCCATACTTACATGCTCTTTACATGGAATGCCCAGCAAAAGTTAGAAGATGTCATTCAGTTGTTCCACAGGTTTTGACTGAGTGTTCTCTGTGGGACAGAAATTATTCTAGGTTCTGCGAATAGTCAAAAGGCAAAAGGAGAAGGGAGCAGCAGAGGATGAAGTGTTAAGATAGAATCACCGACTCAATGGACATGAACCTGAGCAATCTCAGGAGGGCAGAGGAGGCTGGCATGCTACAGTCCATGGGGTTGCAAAGAGTCAGACACAACTTAGCGACTGACCAATACCAACGAATAGCAGAAATATAATAAAATTATTTCCTATACCATGGCATGTGGTCAAATATTATTTGCCACCAGAAAAAGCAATGTTGAGTACTAGGAAATATGGTCCACACATATGTAGCCTATGTGTGATTCTAAGCTCTTCTACCAAGCATGGTGAGGCTCTGAATCACATCATGATAACATTTTCGCAGTTGCACTTCTTGGAGCCTGTTATTTAAAACAATCACAAGCAAAAATGTCCTTGCCTTCAGCTGGCTACACAAGTGGAGAGCTGAACATTTATATATAAGCAATATTAACTTAGAAATGCTACACAACATGCACCTGGGGAGAAAATTCCTGTAAAATGTGCCTGGTCTCCATTTGAAGCCAAGACACTTAAAAGGTTCTACATGTAGGAGAACAGGAATGTGGAGTTTCAAATGTGCTGGAGAAATGCCTTCCTGTCAGCAGTCTTTCTGACTTCCCTGTTGGCTGGCAACATTCTCAGGAGGCTTTCTAGTGGTCAGAAAAGCATTCGTTGAAAAAAAAATTGGTTAGACACATCAAGTTACTCATGTTTATAAAAGGCAAATTGAGTTATCCTTCCCAAATGAGAGGGAATGTGCCATCTAGTACAGTATATGATTTCATTAAAAAAAAAGATAAGGATAGACATCACAGATGTTTAGTCAACTACTGAATAAAGGGAAAAAAGGTCATTTATATTATCTACATTTTCTTCCACATGAAGCCCAAATAAACAAAACTTGAGTTTTTCCTTATTCTCAAGACATAAATTACTGTAGGCCAATACTTTATTGTGCTGTTTCTGAGGACAGATTAATCTCTTCTCCATTCACTCATTTGAGTCATGCTTTCTGTAACTTTACCACCTGCTGTGACTTGGAAACTAGCATTTTTCTCTTCTCCAGAAAAATATGGGAAGACTTATTCCCTTGGCTCTGCAAGTAATATTTGCAGGCACCAAACAAACAAAATGGCCATATTATCAATTTAGCAACTTTGGCTTCTTGAAATTACATTATGCTTCTTTAGTTTTAAGGTTTTAGCTCATATCCATCATTATCTTCATGCTGTCCCCCTACCTGTCTTTCCACCATTCTCTACCATCTATGAAAACTGCTCCCTGGTAGCTCAGTGGTAAAGAATTCACCTGCTAAGGCAGGCTACACAGGTTTGATCCCTGGGTCAGGAAAATCCCCTGGAGAAGGAGCTGATAGCCCACTCCACTATTCTTCTTGCTTGGGAAATCCCATGGACAGAAGATCCTGGCAGACTACAGACCATGGGGTTGCAAAGAATCCCACACCACTTAGTGACTAAAACAACAACAAAGGAGAAGCCAGACATCTACACCTACACGCTTTGACAAGTATGAACAGCTAACGGAAGTAGTTCATAGGCACAGGTCCTCCTTACCTTTGCTAAAAGAATGGCCCCACTGATTCAATGGTTGCTAATTCTTGGCTGATCTTCACAGTCAATCTAAACTCCCTTAATTGCCAGGTGCCACCTTTCTCTGCACCTTTGACCCAGATATAAGGCCTCCATGGCCTCCCTAATTGCTCTTGTATTAAGTGATCCTCAATCTGTTCTCAAAATCCTTGACAACATGGATAATGTGCTATGCTTTCTCTCTACTGGTGATTTTGTTCATGTATTGATTTACTTACTGTAACAGTCAATCCTGCCCGTTCCTGAGCATTTATTTCAAATACCCTTCCTCCAAAGAACCTTTCATGATTTTGCAACTATAGATTACCTCTACTTTCTGTGACTTCTCCACATGGTATTTTGGTATTTGTCTGTACTGTTTTATTACATCAATCTTACACAGCAGTGTCTTACACTGATGGCTCAGAGGTTAAAGCATTTGCCTGGAATGCGGGAGGCCTGGGTTCAATCACTGGGTCGGGAAGATCCCCTGGAAAAGGAAATAGCAACCCATTCCAGTACTCTTGCCTGGAGAATCCCACGGAGGGAGGGAGCCTGGTAGGCTACAGTCCACGGGGTCGCAAAGAGTCAGACACGACTGAGCAACTTCACTTCACTTCATATTGCGTCTTACAGTGTGCTTAGGTTTTTCTTTTTTTTTTTTTCTCCCTGCTTGTTTTTCCTGTTTTGTTTACACTTTAAATACAAAGATTTCCGTTATCTTTGGCTCTTATCCTCTCACAAAAGGACTTTACATTTTAAAAAATTCATTCAATTGACTTAAATTCAAGAAATATCCTACAAATTTTACTCCATGTGTGAGTCTTGTAATCTTATTCTTTTAAGGATGATTCGTATTCTGAGAAACTAGTGTGGTTTGTGGTTTAGAGTCATAGTTTAAGTTGCCCTTAGGAAGAATGAGAAACAGCTGGTGTCCAAGAAGCTCTGGAAATTTGTCAAGAAACTAATTGTAGAATAGAAGCCAAGAGTTTGACTTGCATATCTTAAACTCTATCTATTATTTTTGACAGGATACAGTGTTTGGAAAATTAAATATTTCTAAGTACGTGCTTTTCACTAAAATCATGGCCAATATACCCAAAGAAAATATTATACCCTATAATATGAATGTCACCAATCTCACATTCAAATTGTGTCCACTTAAATGACTCAAGCATATATGAACATAATCAAGTACTTGAAGAAGATAAAATCAGTTAATTTAAGGGGATTTCTTTTTTTCAAATTTTGAAAAACTTTTGTATTTTAGGTCCACAAGATAAAATATTATTATAAATGATGAGTGAACTTTAATTGTAAATAATATATAAATAAATATATATAAGAATATCAAAATTGATCCAAGTTATAAACATATAACAATTTATAGCTATTTCAAATAAGTTCACCAAATAATGCTTGATTACTATTTGTACACAAGAAATTTCCCAAGAAAATAAAAGCTTAAAATTAAGAAGTTTGCAGGAAATACACAAATAACGATAAATTGGATCTGACTTTGATGAGAGCAGTATGATAGACATAATAGGTTACAGTGACTCAAAGGAGAGATCAAATATGGCTGTGAATATAAGAAGTGTCAATAAAGAACAAATCATTCTTAAAGAACACAGGAGATTTGGGTTTGATTCCTAGGTCAGTAAGATCCCCTGAAGAAGGAAATGGCAACCCACTCCAGTATTCTTAACGGGGAAACCCCATGGACAAAGGAACCTGGTAAGCTACAGTGTATAGGTTCACAAAGAGAAGGACACAGCTGAGCACACACAAGTTAAGGAGAAGACAGAAGGTGAGGAAATAGCACGGGAAAAGTCTTAGAGAAGTTGTGAATGAAGGTGATTTCAGATCAGGCTGGTGCAATTAGAAAGGACTTGAGCTGAAGAACATCCTCTGTGAGGGTCCCACGGTGCTGTCACCCACCGAGGGAGACAGTTGGAACACAGAGTTTGGAGCAACAGTGAGATAAGCATCCTCAGTTTCTGAGGCCTATATTTGAGGTTAGGAATGGAACGTACTTCCAAATTGTTCACAATCCAAAGCAATGTTAAACAAATTAAAAGTAGCCGTGTTCAGCTGAGATTTGTATTTTTCACCTGACCTGGGGGTTAAAGTCGATTACATTCCTGCTCTGACCTCAAAGTTTTACTTCCCTCAAAGTTTCTCTGAGTCTGCATGAGGGATCCAGTGAATTATTTCAGCTGGTCCATTTATTCATAGAGACTTTTGTTGTTATTTAGTTGCTAAGTCATGTCTAATTGTTTGCGACTCCATGGACTGTAGCCCACCAGGCTCCTCTACTCATGGGATTTTCCAGGCAAGAGTAGTGGAGTGGGTTACCATTTCCTTCTCCAGGGATCTTCCCAACCCAAAGATCAAGCCCACATCTCCTGTGTTGGCAGTGGATTCTTTAACACTGAGCCACCTGGGTAGCCTCATAGAGATAGGAATTCACTAAATTGAATTCCTATGTTTTTCTAACTGAACTAATCTGCTCCCTCCCCCCAACCTTAGAGGCTTTACTCAAGCTCTTCCTTCTGTCTGGAAGTCTTCCCTCATCTATCCATGTGGCTCCCTCTCTCCCCTTACGCTAGGACATTCTAAGGGAGCCCTTCATGATTACACTATGAAATATCCAAACCTCAACCTGCTTTATTTTTCTTCATAAACTTATCACTTTCTGACATACTATGTAATTTGTTGATCTTGTTTATTGTCTGAATCCTCACCCAGGGCCCAAGGAGTATCTATTTTATTCACAAATTTATCCTGGGTGTTTAGAATAGTGTCTCACATATAGTAAATGCTCAATAAACAGTAAGTGAATAAATATATGTGTGATGAACTATATGGAGTATTTACATGACAACTTGAGACAATGTTACTTTATAGTATAGTACTACTATACTACTGTTTTTCATTCTTTACTAAGTGAAGAGGAAGTGGAAGTGTTAGTCTCTCGGTTGTCTGACTCTTTGTACCCCTTTGGTAGACTATAGCCCACTAGGCTCCTCTGTCCATGGAATTCTTCAGGTAAGAATACTGGAGTGGGTTGCCATTCCCTTCTCCGGAGGATCTTCCCAGTCCAGGGACTGAACCTGGGTCTCCTGCATTGCAGGCAGATTCTTTACCATCTGAGGCACCAGGGGCACCCTTACTAAATGGAGGAAGATTTATAAAGCATTTACCATACAACTAGCATTGTATCTGGTTCTTACAAAATAAATCATATATAGTGGCTCTCATAGTTCAAAAAGCAAATAATAAGAAAGGGATGTCAAACAGAATACGAAAACTATATGATTTCAGCTGGCACCATAAAGGAGGAAACAGATACCCTAGCATCTCCAGCAGTTCCCCCAATGTAGTATTTGCTCAGTCTAACAAATGGAAAGATCCCCCTCCAATACAAGCATAAGCTTTGAAATTGCACAGACCTAAATTATAATTCCGGTGATACTATTCATTTTCCAAACCACCTTTGCCTAGTCATTAACTTTTCTGGGCCTAAATGATCTCATTTGTAAAATGAGGATCATAATCTTACCCTCGTAGGGAGACTGTGAGCTATCAAATGAGATCATCTATGGAAACAATTAACCAAATCTTCGGCTTATAGAAGCAGTTTAATAATTGCATGTGGAATCAATTTGTGATCAGTGGGGGAAAACATAACTGGAAAAATATGGCTTTTTAAAATGCATTTCCACTGTGTTGTACCCTACATATTATTCATGATCATCCCTCTTCCCTCCATATTATTGAAATAATAAATTACACTACATATTGATTGGCTATTGTATAAATTGTTGTTCCCATTTTACAGAGAAGGAAGTTCAGTCTTATGTATATTAAGCAACTTGCACAAGGCCACAAAACAAGCAGCACAGTTAGGATTTCAACCAAGATGAGTTTCTCTCCAAAGCCAGTTCATTTGTCTTGATCCTCACCTTAGTCTGCATAGGGATGTGGTCACCATCAAGTAGTACTCCCTAAACCTGCAGTCTGGAGAGCATACCTTTTGAGCTTGCACAGAATCTTATGTATCATAAAATGTATGATGCTTGAAAACACGTTTATTCCTCTCCTTTCTATATTTGGACATCACTTCTAGAAACACCTGTTCAATGTGAGTAACTGCTCCTATTTTTAGATCTTGAACAGGTTTTCACTGGGCATGTATCTCAGTAAGTTCGCAGGCATCCATAAAAACTAATGTTTCTTGAACATTATTTTTCTGTAGGATCTAGTCTAACTGTTCTACCCCTCAGCTCATACATTCCCCATAATAACCCCTTGTGGCAGATAAATACTTTTATTTTCACGTTAGAGATGATGAAAATAAAACAGAATTAGGTAATTAACTCATTCAACTTATAATTCCAGGACTGAAGTTCGAACCCAAGCATTCAGATTTCAGGCTCCACAGTCTTAATTATGAGACTATATTACCCCCACACACACAAGGAATGATATCTTCTTTTCCACTTTCATTAAGAAATCCTAGAAAAATGCCTTTGAGTAAAGTCTGAATTGTACTTCTATGAACCATGACTCTCTTGCATTTGGCAAGCCTTTATTTTTCTTGTGACAATGATATCTACAATTAAAAAGCTTAATTAAATAGAAGAAAGAAATTTAAAAACTGACAGAAAGCCCTAAATTTAGGTCAGCACTTATAAAATAAGTTGTTAGTGATACCACCTCCCCCACCCCAGCTTAGAAATACCATATTGGTGGTCTTCATTGCCTTAAACAGGATCCAAGCTGTGCTCTTGGGAGGTGCTGGAAGTTTAACCATAACCTTGTATAAATTCAAAACCAAATATTAAGAAACTTTTAAAAGATATCTACTCTTTTAATATCAACTTAAAAAAAACTTTCTAAGTAAAACAGTTTGAACACAGAGAGCCAATTTTTTGTTTTGTGTTTTGTGTTGTTTTTAAGAGAGAGCAAAGAATGTGTTCAAGGCAAGTTGGAACAGTGCACAAATGTGCTGGCTTCGCTGTTATCTGAACGACAAAGCATTAAATCACAGGGAGGAAAAAGTCAGCATGTTCTCTGAGAATACAAATAGATTAGTGTCAGAAGCAGCTTTGTCCAAGAAAGGGAAGAGACACCTACTCAGAGAATAAATCATGAACACAAAACCTATAATTAAAAAAAATATATTTGCAAGAAATATTTTAGTTGACAAATATGACTATTAGATCAACAAAGCACAGAAAAAGTTCCCTGTGACTTTTGTTTTTTTCAAGGAGGACCTTCCAAATGTGATCAGTCATCATACCCCACTCTTTATCTCTTTCTCATATAAGACCTGTTTGACCAAGGGTTATGGAACTCAAACAAAAATATTAGATACTTTCCCTCCCTTTTAACTCTGTGGTAGAACGGTCTTTAATTTACCAGGCACTTCAGAACCTTCCCTAAGATAAAAGGTACAAAAGCCCCATATCCTTTTAACACACAAACTCTAAATCCTGTCAACGTCCACCTTAAACAAAGCATCCTCCCTGAGAATTCAAAGAAAACACATTTCTCTTACCATATATTCCATGTTTGCTGCTGGTGGGAACACTTTGCCCCGAACTTGGTTATGATAATCAAGAATGGCGATCATGTCATTCTGCGAAATGTAGCGCTTCCGCCTGGTTTTGGGGATATCCGCAGAGTCTAGTTGTGCTTCCAGGGCTGCTTCAATATCAGTGAAATTATTGGTTGGCGGGGATGAGTCAGTGGAATTGAGTGAGACGACTGTACTGGCTTCACAGAGAAGGGAGAGCAGGAGTGCACTGCTGGCGGCAGAGACTGCTATCATTTTGAGAGGTGGAGAGGAAGAGGCCACGAGTTTACTTAGCCTTAAAGCAGAAAAGTAGAGTTAGGCTCTATGAAAGGAAAAAAACCAACAACAATAGGGCCAGAGGGTATGAATTTACAGAATCAGTGCTTGATTTGACTGTCCTCGAAAAATCCAAACAGATGTTGAAGTCAAGCCTAGGAGACAGCCTGTAATGGTCTCTATACATTTTACTTGGTGTTATGAGGCAACCCCCTAAGAGGAACTTCCTATAGCTAGAGAAAAATAAACAGCATGGCTACTCACCCTAAACTGAATGTGAGCCATTTACCCCAAGTGCCTGAGTCACAGAATGCATTACTGCATATTTATTTTCAGAGGGAAAACTTAAGGAATTGAAACTCATCTTGAGACTGAAAGGAAAACTGCATCACAGGTAATAACAGAGAATGTGCTGATAATGTCCCCCAAACATATATGGACACCAAGTAATAGAATAAATACAAAAAGTCATAATAACCCAATCTCACTTCTAAAAAGTAAAAATGTGAGCTACTTTAAAAGCAATGCATGCAAAATAAACTTGTTGAGCTAAATAGCTTACCTCTGCACAAAGCCAAAATGAATATAGTATTCTTCCAAAAATGTAAAGTTCTTTGCTAGGTTGTAGCATGAACTCTTGTGAGAGGAGTGTGTCTTATTACAAATCTCAGAGAGCAAAACTCTACAAGGTTTGAGTGCTGCTGGCTACAGGAGCAGCTAACAGCTTTTATATGTCACAGTCTGCAGCAGTCCAGAAAGGGCAGTCTTTCTTAGGGTCTCTTCTAGCCAAAATCAAAGGGGAGGGGTTTTGGATAGAAAAAACAGTGATTGGGTGGCAACCTTTTATGTGGGTGGTGAGGAAATTGAGTCACACCCACAGCTTACCAAGTACAAACCATAAAAGACAAGCCTTTTTTTTCTGGGCTTCCACCTTTTCTGAGTGGTTAATTTTCCTCATTTAATGCTTTCTAGTTCCTGGTTCCCATACAAAAGGAGAGAAAAAAAAGGGGACTGTGAGTTCTTGAAAACACAGAAGGTTGAGTAACAAGCAGTACATTTCTTTTAAAAACAGTAAATGACATGGGAGCTGAAAAGAGCAAGCTGATATTAAATCAAAAGAACAGCTCACAGAGTTAATCTGGGTGGCCACAAATATGATTCAAAAGAGATGCCAGGCAAGTCGGTAGTAGCCAAACTATAGCATATGATATTAGGATAATAGATGCTCAAGTGGTTGTACTTTTCTGTCTCCATGTGGCTTTATTCCTTTAGTTTATATATTTAGTCTCTCTCTATCTCTTTCTCTTGTTTCACTCTCTCTCCCTTTTTTCCTTTCTCTATAGAGTGAGGCAACAACTTACCTGCCTTTTATCTATCTTGTATATAATACAAAGAGAGACGCTCATGACAAATGACAGCAGCCAAGATAACATCTGTTTCAGGTTTAGAAGCATATAGTTGAAATTTTAAGCTAAGAGTAGCTTAGCTTCTCAGGAAACATATTGGAGGGCACAGCTTAAGAGGCCATGAAGAATTTAAATGCAGCAGTAGCTGCTGCCAACAGTCAGTAGTGCCTTCTTAGAAAGATGCCATTGGAGCAAAATCTATGTCTGGCAAGACAAGAGCCAAGAATGTGACTATTAAGGCAATTTGTATTAGAAAGACCCTCACAAATACCCTGTGTCATGACAACATTAACAAAATGTGGACCATTCAGTCCATGGCAACAGGAATCTTGTAAACCGCACAGTATTCAGTTAAGGAATCTGCTTAACATACACTGACTAGTCTGCTTTGCCAACGTGTGTTGCCTCCTGCATGTTTCAGCAGGAGTACTATGTGAACTTATATTTGTCAGAAATGATGGTCATGTGGTAAGAAGCACACCAAGACTGCGAGCCAAGTTTCCTGGGCTATTCTCCCAGTTGGGTCTCTAAAGTATGTGTGGCCTGATGCACATAGTTTAACTCTTCATGGGTGCATCTAAAAATGGGAGAGCAAAGGTGTGCATCCAATGGTGAGATGAGCTTCATCACATTCCTTATGAGAGCAGTACAGTGTTAGAAACTGGAAGTGCTTCTGAAGTTCAAAATTCAGTGGTGAGATACAGTCTTTGATGTTGATAGCATGAGTCAAAGTTCAGGTTTTGCTCTATGTTGGTTCCTAACTAAATTTGAGTCATTTGAGAAGACTTTAAGGTGCAATACTAAAAGCAGTAAATAGGAATTAACATGGCAAAATTGAAAAGATGAGAACATCTAAAATGAGCACAAAAGGTAAGAGCAGGAATAGTATGAAACATCAGAGCAGCTTCAGGAAATGCTCATGACTGCTCCCAGCTGCAGAAGTTCAACAACTGGAGCTGTCCAGCTAGGATCTCACCCCTACAGAAAGTACTTACTTGTGGCACCTTGACTGAATCTCAAAGATGTTGTGTTAAGGTTTCCTAAATCAAATAGGAGGTTAAGCAACATATTTTCTGTGGGCCATCCAACTCAAAGATTCCCAAGACCTTTTCAGAAATTAGTACCACCAAATGATTAGCGTATCCTTTTCAACATATCTCCTATAGCTATCTGGCAAAGAGGAAGATAAAAGACTTTCAATGCCTAAGTCCCCCAATGGCTCATTGGTAACCAATCTGCCTGCAGTGTAGGAGATATAGGAGTCATGGGTTCAATTCCTCGGTGGGGAAGACCCCTGGAGGAGGAAACGGCAGCCCACTCCAGTATTCTTGCCTGGAAAATCCTAGGACAGAGGAGCCTGGTGGGCTACAGACCATAGGGTCACAAAGAGTCAGACATGACTGAGCATGCATGCACCCACACAATGCCTAAGTAGCAGACAGGAGATTTTCTTTCTCCAGGGTGACTGAGTTCTTGCTTAGAATCTCATAAAAATCAATCATTGCTTTCAAGGTTACTTCTTTGTCATGTATACAAAGAGCTATTGTTCATCCATTGAAGTTTGACTTGAGGTACTTCTACAGGGATAAAAATGTATCCTTTGAAAAACTTGTCTGAACCATAAATGGGTTTCCTATAAAAGAAAGCGGAAGGAGAAAGAGAAAGAAGGAATTTCTGAGATGGACCTAAGCATGCCCAATTACATGAGGACAGAGCTGATAGTTGCTTAATTCTGAGACCCTGAGGCATGTCAATGATTTCAGATGTCTTTCAACACACATGAATTATATTGTGGAATTCAGACTATTAAGAGAACCCACAAGGCTATGGAATCATAAAAGAAGAGACCTGTGGGAAGAGAGTTAGAATTCTGCTTCCAAGCAGATGTTATTGCCAGAAGTATTTGAAATGCTTTGGAAGTAATTTTAATTTTAAAATACTTGCAAAATTAAGAGGCATATGTCCAAGTTGTCAGTAAAAGAACTACTAATGAACAACTAACAATGAGGTGGTTCTTTATGGAGCTTTTCTTGAAAAAGATCATTGATGTGTTTAGAAACGTTTAGGGGAATGCTTGCCAACACAGACAGAAATGGAATGCACTTATATTATTGAGAATAAACACATATACAATTGGCAGCAACTATTGTCTACCTTGAAACCTGTGCAAAAATGGTTGCTGTTTTAAAATTGAAATCAGATATGTTATGTGTCCCCAAATGGCACAACTGCTTAAGCACTTTGAGTAAGTGTGTGGGGGTACAGATACACATATGGCTTTAGTATAAAACATTTCTAATCAAAATGTATTCCATGGACTAGTAGCATTGACATCACAGGGAGCTTGTTATAAATGCAGGATTTGGGGCTCAATCCAAGACCTGTTGAGTTAGAATCTGCACTTTATCAGGATCCTCAGGTGACTCATATATTCAAAGTCTCAGAAGTACTATCTAAATTACTTTTTCAGACACACAGAGGCTCACCCCACTATACACATACCCACTGAATAATCTGTTTTAAAAAGCCATTTATGCCCACTGAATAAACTGTTTTAAAAATCCATTTATGTATAAGAGTAAAATGGGGAGAATCAAAGATAGATATAGACAAATATGTTTAAAAAGTCGAACACAAGTCAACTTCTACTTTATCAGGAGAAAAAGTTGACTGGGAAAAACTAAATAGAGTGTCTCCACAAAGAAATTATTTAGTAGTGGTTAGGGTCTTTTTAACATTCCTATACTAACCCTATTTGTTATTTAATACATATTAATTTATCACAAGGTAGTTGAAGTAACTGACTGCACTATCCATGAGTTTTGTAAATTGTGACATGCCATATAAATAGAAATTATAGCTTTATTCTGTCATCCACAGGACAGAACCCCAAATCATCCTTTCCTTATTCATTCTCACCTTGCATTGTACATCCACTAGCTTTACAAAACATGTGGATTTTTTTATCCCTGAAAGGTCCTGACAATATATTCCCCTTTTATCATTATTATGTCTGCTTGAAGTTAATTCCACAGTCTTTCCCTAGTATTACTCTAGTGTCACTCCTGTTGTTCATTATCAACTGTGCCTTCTTAAAAAGTGAACTAAATCATTTCACCCATTTGTGTGTAACTCTTCTCTTCTCATTGCCCACAGAATCAAGTTTAAGTGACTTGATCTGCCTCACCAGGGTCTTGAGAATATAAATCAGTTTACCTTTTAAGCTTTATTTTCTTCAACCAATGGTTTCTATTTCTGTACCCTGGACACACATGTCCCTAACCACTGTTTTTTGTTGTTTTTTTTTCTTTTGGCTTCAGTAAGTTAATGCTGTATGACTCTGCCATGAATAATTATATAAACATAATATGGACAACGGATAGTGTTATCAAAAGGAAGAAGAAAGAAATGTGAATTTGTATGTGTATAGGGAAGGAGGTTTGGGGCTTGAAGGAGAGCTAAACATTCATTTTCTATTACGGTAAATATGTAGCATCAACTACTGCAAAACAAGTTATCCCAAAGCTTAGATATTAAAACAATAGTAAATATTTATGGTCTCATACAGTTTCCATGGGTCAGGAACTTGAGAATAGCTTAGTTATTGTTTTAGCTCAGGGTTTCTCATAAAGTTTTAGTCAAAATGTTGGGACTAAATGTAGTCAAATGTGGCTGGAAGAGTTAAATGGGGCTGGCGGATTAACATCCAAAGGGGCTCATTCACCTGGCTGGCAGGTTGGTGCTGTTGGCAGGAGGCCAGCATGTATGGACTTCACCACACGGACCGCTGCACAGAGTTGCTTGGATGTCCTCACAGCATTGAAACTGGTTTCCGCATAGTGAGTGATCCCTGAGTAAGCAAGGTAGAAGATCTAGTGTGTTTTACAGCCTATCTATGGCACTCCCACACCAACATTTCCACGATGCCCTGCTGGTTACATGAGTCACTCAGATCTCTTCAGGGATAAAGGAGACTATACAAGACCCTGACCCGGTAGATGAGAATTATTGAGGGTTGTCTTGAAGGCTAGCTAGCACAGGAAAATTTTGTAAAATATCTATTTATTTTAATCAAGGAGTATGTATATTAATTGAAAATATGGAGTAAACTATCAAGAAGAAACTATTAAAAGTGGTGAATGTGGGAAGCAACCTAAATGTCCATCAACAGATGAATGGAAAAATAAGTGGTTCATGTATCCAATAGAATATTGCTCGGCCATAACAAAAATGAAATAGTGCCATTTGCAGCAGCATAAACATGGAGATCATCATACTAAGTGAAGCAAGTCAGACAGAGAAAGACAAATATTACATTTTATCACTTATATGTGGAATCTAAAAAATGGTACAGATGAATTTATTTAAAAACAGAAACAGACCCACAGACATAGAAAACTTACAGTTTTCAAGCTTATGGTTACTAAAGGTGAAAGGTAGGAGGGCAGGGAGGGATAAATTAGGAGTTTGAGATTAACATATGAAAAGTGAGAGTGTTAGTCACTCAGTCATGTCCAACTCTTTGGGATCCCAAGGACAGTAGCTGCTGGGCTCCTCTGTCTATGGAATTCACTGGGCAAGAATACTGGAGTGGGTAGCCATTCCCTTCTCCAGGAGATCTTCCCAACCCAGGGACTGAACCCAGGTCTCTTACTTTGCAGGCAGATTCTTTACTGTCTAAGCCACTAGGGAAGTCCACTATATATTAAATAGATCATCAACAAGGACCTACCATACAGCAGAGGGAACTCCACTCAATATTCTATAGTAACAGATATGGGAAAAGAATATAAAAAGGATTGGATGTATTTATAACAGAACTACTTTGCTATATGCTTGGAATTAATATGACATTATAAGTCAACTATATCACAATATAAAAGAAAAATTAAAAATAATAAGAGAGGTGAAAGTGGTTGCTTCTGGGGAGCAGAAATATACTGGAAGTGAGGTACTGAGACTAATGTATTTTTATTTTAACTTTATAGAACTATTAGACTTTTTTAAAGTATATACATTTATAACCTAAAGTAAACATTAATTGATTAATACAAATTAATTTGGTAAAGAGTTCAGTTTAAAGTATATCTACTGAGCAAATAAACAGATGACAAAAGTGAAGATGGAGATCAAAGTGAAAGCACATTTGAGTTTGCTGGGCTCTCTCTCTGGATTTGGTTATGTTACGGGAGCTTCTAACTTACTGAACCCCTTTATCTTGATAACTTAGTAGTGCCACTCCTCAAATACCTTGCCTGTAGGTCCTTGTCTACCTTCTTGTCTGAGTGTGAGGCCGTGTTTTTGTCTGTCTTTGTTTTAATGCCGGAAATGAGGCCCTGAAAAAACATATATGTAGCCGTTGCTACTGTGCATGTTTCATGGCCCTGGATAAAGAGGAGCAACAGCAACTCTCATCTCAGGGATTGTGGTGTCATTTTAAAACAGAGTGTGTGAACACTAGTCCTTGGTTTCTCTAGGGTCAGTACAAAAGGAAGGCACCCCTTAATTTTCTAATCAATCCTTGAAATGGGTGCATATTTTTCTCTACCTCTTCTAGATATCCTTCAGAAATCTTGAGTAATAATCTCAAGATTCTTAAGCCCAAAGTGTCTGGTGAATCAAGAAGAATCTCATAGCTTAGCTATACTACATCAATTCAGAGACTTGGAAAGCCACCTGGGAAGCCCTAGGATATGAATATTGATTATTTAATGAAAGAAAAAAATGAATATTTGGATCATCCAGAAATTGTGTGCTTATCATATAGAGATGAAAAACTCTTAAACTTCTATTCTATTCTATTCTCTCTCTCTATTCTCCCTAATGTTTAAGATAAAGTTGATTCTAGAAAAAAGAATAGCACAGTGACTCAATGGCAGGCCATTTATTTCCATGTGCCAAGAATATATCAAAATAAAGGCCAGAAGGTCTGTCTGTGCTGTGGGTCAAGTACACTGAGAGATTTTAATGTACTTATTCATACCATCATTTCAGACTTTGCCTATAGTTGGCATTCAAAAGATCTTTGTTAAATTTGATAAACAAATGCTATATCAGCATGGTCTTTTTCTAATCCAGGACCTCAGCACACAGCCAGAAAAAACTTGCACTCTCCAAAAGCCATCTGCACTCTGGCCAGAGTCATCAGTTCTGTTTGGTCCTTTCACTGTGAAGAAGGTCTGGATAAACTTTGTGGGAAAGTCTCATTAGTTGCCCAGTAAAAATTTAGAAATGAGCATATGAGATGGTGGTATTAGGATGCCTTGAGTCATTAGGGCAGATTATATATCACAAAGCCCATCGTTTGTCATTCACAATTACCATGATTAGAGGTGTGCATGATTAGAGGCCCTTGTGAAGGGCAATGGTAAGAGCATTTAAATTATGTCTTGAGTATGTGCCATTCCAGACATTTGATAGTAACCTTCTCAGACTATCTGGTAATCAACAGTCATGAAAAATTCTGTTGAGTAAAATTATGCATAATGGGTTAATATTCTGAAAATAATAAACTGAAATCATTATTATGCTTCCCATAAATCATGTTCTCACAAGAAAAACAAATATTGTATATTAACAGATATATGTGGAATCTAGAAAAATGGTACAGATGAACCTATTTCCAGGGCAGAAATAGAGATGCAGACATAGAGAACAGATATGTGGACACAGCAGTGAAGGGATGGAGGGGATGGGGTGAATTGGGAGATTTGCACTGACATAAATACATTGCCATGTGTTAAACAGAGAGCAAGTGGAAACCTGCTGTATAACACAGGGAGCTCAGCTCATTCCTCTGTAATTACCTAGAGGGGTGGGATGGGAGAGTGGAGGAAGGTGCAAAGAGGGAGGGGACATATGTATACATGTAGCTGATTCACTCTGTTGTACAGCAGAAACTAACACAACATTGTAAAGCAATTATATTCCAATAAAAAATAAATAAATCATATCCTCACAAAGTCCAATTGCCACAATGGCCCCAAGGAAGGGAATGGGTTAATGATACCTCAGGGATGAAGATCTTATCACATAGCACAAGTCCTTTCTTGACAGAAGAGGAAGAAAAAGAAAGGATTCCTTGTTCCAGAGAATAATAATAAGAGAAACAGGAAGACAGATACAATAGCAGTAACTCATCATTCCAGATGACAGTCTTAGAAAATGAAGCATGAGTGGCAAAGGCTGGATAGTTCATGTATACAAAGGAGAGAGAATCAAAAGTAGAAGGTCTTTAACTTACTTCTAAACAAAGTTTCTAGGAGGAGAACCACTGCAGGGTACTCCATACCATTATGCCATTCCCACAGCTGAATGGAGTAGTGGCATTGGCAACATGGCATATTTGAGCAAAGAAAAGAGCAGATATAGTATAGACCGAATCTCTCCCTGATCACAGATATCTCAGAAAGCAATCTTCAGCATGCTTCAGTGGAGGAGAGGACTGGGGACAGAAAGGCAATAACAGAGTGAGGTAATCTTTGTAATAGAGGCTGCAGATGGAGGGTGGGCCCAAAGAAAGATTGAGGAAGAACACCCTGATTGAAAGTCAGAAGCCCTGGAGTGCCAGTGAGAGCGGAAGCAGGGCATGCCAGCAAGGGAGGGCCACTGCCTTCTCACTATCCTGAGTGAGAAACTCTGAGTTTCAGCACTGCAATTTCAAGGGCAGATGTTAACATAATGCTTACGTACAAGACACTACAGAGAGTGTTGACACTTGAGAAAATTAACATCCAGGGGTGATAGGCACAATTTAAAAGCTCTATCCTCATGAAACTGGCCAAGATTTTCTCTTCCCTCTAGTGTCATCTTGAGAAGGAGGATGAAGGCGAAATCTGAACTACTGGATATTTGCTGTAAACAGCCTGAGTTGAGATTCCCTCTTTTGAAATTTCTTTTGTTCTTGGAATGTTTTGTTCCTTTATTAATTAAAAAAAAATTGAGCTAAGTTCATTTACAATATTGTGTTAGTTTCAGTGTACAACAGTGACTCAGATAAGAATATGTTCACCTCCAAATCCCGGCTTCCCACGTGGCGTTAGTGGTAAAGAAACTGCCTGCAAGAGACACAAGAGATGAGGGTTTGATCCCTGGGTTGGCAAGAGCCCTTGGAGGAGGAAATGGCAGCCCACTCCAGTGTTCCAGAAAATTCCATGGACAGAGGAGCCTAGCAGACTATAGTCCTTTTTGGGGTCACAAAAAGTCAGTTATTACTTACAGCCAGAGCTTACATGTACATCAAAGTCCAACTAGCTGTGTGTGGGCTCCTGAATTGTGATGTATCAACTTTCTGATACACTATAGATATTTACACAGAGTTGTTTGGAGGACCTATTTAGATTGCTTAGGTGTTATCTCTGCTGCTGCTGCTGCTAAGTCGCTTCAGTCGTGTCCGACTCTGTGCGACCCCATAGATGGCAGCCCACCAGGCTCCTCCGTCCGTGGGATTTTCCAGGCAAGAGTACTGGAGTGGGGGTGCCTTTGTCTTGTCCGGGTGTTATCTCTGCCTTAAGGCAAATGGGAACAGAAAGCCACACTTTTGGACCACATTTCTTTTAGTGCTACAAGAGTGCTTTCACTGACTTCTGCATTGATACTGTATCTCAGATGTAGGGGAGTGGTGCTGGTTCAGTAATTCCAGGGATATTGTCAAGAGTTTTCCACATCACTTAGTGTTTCCACTTAGAAGTCTGAGTATGAAAAGTTTATTTCCTATTGTTAAGTCACTTCAGTCATGTCCGACTCTGTGTGACCCCATAGACGGCAGCTCACCAGGCTCCCCCGTCCCTGGGATTCTCCAGGCAAGAATACTGGAGTGGGTTGCCATTTCCTTCTCCAGTGCATGAGAGTGAAAAGTCAAAGTGAAGTTGCTCAGTCATGTCAGACTCTTAGCGACCCCATGAACTGCAGCCTACCAGGCTCCTCTGTCCATGGGATTCTCCAGGCAAGAGTACTGGAGTGGGGTGCCATTGCCTTCTCCTTATTTCCTATAGGTAATAGGAAAAGCTTCATTTCTCTACCAGAATTTGTGTCTTTTTCCTCTATGGCCATTTCCAACCTTATAACTGATTGTATTTTCTTTTTACTGTGGTTAACAGAACCCAGATAGTCAATTTCAGTGTCCAATGTTGACTGCAGGTATGCATAACTACAAATTCATCTGATTTTATGTTCCTTACCTATTTGTGTTTTTGGTGGCCATGATTTTAAGTTATTATTTTTCCTTTAATATTGTTCTGTTTCTTTTTTTTTTTTTTTACTTCTTGTTTTATATTGGAATATAGTTGGCTAACCAACAATGCTGTGATAATTTCAGTTGGACAGCAATTATACATATACATGTATCTATTCTTTTTCAAATTCTTTTCCCATTAGGGTTGTTACATAATATTGGGTAGAGTTTCCTGTGTTATATAGCAAGTTCTTGTTAGTTATCCATTTGAAATATAGCAGTGTGTATATGTCAATCTGTGTATATGTCAATCCTATTTTAAAATGTCATTGAATATTTTTTAATGACAACAAATGATAAAAATAATAATTGTCATGATATATTGAGACTTTCTATGATAGGAACTTTTCTAAGATAAAATTTAGTTCTCCCAGAAGTAACTTAATTATGATTTCTCAATTAAAATAGAAGGATGGATCCACCCTCAAAGCTAGATCTTCTGGTTTCTATGAATGTATGGTTTTTTCTAGTAGTATTCTCCATATTTTGTGCTCCTTGAAAAGCACTAAAAGTAAATGAGCAAATAAGTGACTGGGTGAATAAATGAACAAATGGATAAAACTAAAGATGCAAACAGCTTTGGAAACATTAAAAGATAGTTCTGCAAGTTGTAAACTATATTTTTAAAGAAAAATAAGATGCAAATCTTAATTTCTACATAAAAATAAGGTACTTGTCAACTCAAAAAAATTGTCACAACAAGTGATAATCTTTGACAAAGTTTCCACACATCTCTATTTTACTGTAAAGAAAATAGGCTTATTAGATTAGGCAATTTACTTACGTATTAAGCTAGAAAAGCTTGAGATACAAACCTATATTTTTCTGAAGACAAAGCATGATTTCTTAGTTGCTGTAGTACACAATCATTTTGGAGTAAAGTGAGATTTATATCAATATATATCATTTATGAAACAATTATTATAAATTTACTCAATTTTCTATCCTCTGTTGGGGCACTAAAGATAGCAATGGAAATATTAATAAAAACTCAATGACCCTGTGCTCTTAAATGTCTTAAATGTCAGTTGCGGAAATAAGGCATATGTGCTGAATCATTTAAAATTATAGAAAAAAACTTATCTGGAAAATTTTAAATGGAGAGAAATCTGCAAATGTTAACTGTGGATTTCTTATCAAAAGATGAAAATTAGGCTGAGTATAAAGGATGACTAAGAATAAATTGATGTCGGTGAAAACAGAGACTTCCACATTAAAAGAATATAAATTAGAAACAGATAAAAATAAAAGATAGCACTCTTATAGGACAGAGCAATTACATGTAGTCAAGGAATAGGGTTTAACAAGTAGATCAGTAATAAAACTTAAATGTCCCAAAATTTCTAATCCTAGAAGCTTGGGGAAAAAAAAAAAACTCTGCCCAAGAATTTGTTAAGAATATCCCATCTGGGGAGTAAAATGAAAAGCTTAATTTGCATGTGTTGAGTTTGAAATGCTATTCGGAAATATCATGCTGTGGAGTTGGAGACATAGTACTGGGAATTTGGTAATGGTCAGGATTTATGACATTGGGACAAACGGGAGTAGGATTTAGAATATATTGCGGGTCAGGTTCTGTCCAGAAACCAATCAACACTAGAGAATTAGTTAATATGTGATTAAGTACTCTAGTATAACTTCTTAGTTCAGGCAAGGAAGCAGGAATAAAGTTTAATAAGTCAATATAAATGAGAGGAAGAAGTCAAAATAAATCTACGGGGCAAAATGCAAAATCAGAATATACAGTCTCTGGTGTGAGGTGTTGCTAGCTATAGATGGGTGGTTAAATAACAGTGTGCTCATTTGGAACTAAATGAAGACTGAGTCTCATGAGACTTAGTAGGGTATCATTATATTAAAAAAAAAAGTATTACTAACCTTCAAAAATATTCTTAGGAGACTAGAAATAAATACAATCTTCAAAATATAGATGTGAGTGAAATGCGTGAAAATATACTAGCTCTTTAAGGTAGTGATGGTAAAGGGAAAAAATATATAAGTTCAGAAAATAGTCCTTGGAAAGTGACAGGTATTAGGAAGTAAAAGAGAGAAAGTCAAAGATTAGAGATGAGGAATGGTTAAGACAAGAAGAAGAAGGAACTATCCTGGGATGCTTTAACTCTGGTTATACACATTATGTTTCACCCTAAATTATCTGCATTTAAAGATGACATGAACATGAGTAAGTATAAGCTATAATGTTGCTATTGTTTAGTCACCAAGTCATGTCCAACTCTTTGCAACCCCATGGATGGTAGACTACCAGGCTCCTCTGTCCATGGGATTCTCCAAGCAAGAATACTGGAGTGAGTTGCCATTTCCTTCTCCAAGAGATCTTCCCAACTCAGGGATAGAATCTGCATCTCCTGCATTAGCAGGTGGATTATTTACTACTGAGTCACTGCTGCTGCTGCTGCTAAGTCGCTTCAGTTGTGTCCAGCTCTGTGCGTCCACATAGACGGCAGCCCACCAGGCTCCCCCGTCCCTGGGATTCTCCAGGCAAGAATACTGGAGTGGGTTGCCATTTCCTTCTCCAATGCAGGAAAGTGAAAAGTGAAAGTGAAGTTGCTCAGTCATATCTGACTCTTAGCGACCCTGTGGACTGCAACCTACCAGGCTCCTCTGTCCATGGGATTCTCCAGGCAAGAGTACTGGAGTGGGTTGCCATTGCCTTCTCTGTCAGTAAGTCTTAGTGGTGTTTTATTAAGTTCAGTTTAGTTCAGTCGCCTAGCCATGTCTGACTCTTTGCAACCCCATGGACTGCAGCACGCCAGGCCTCCCTGTCCATCATGCTGTCCATGCAATCTAATGCAATAGAAAATAAAGGCCTTGACTAATTTGAAGATATCACTGGGTAGGGCTAGATTTCTATGAACATGCAGAGACTGATTATAGTACATTTGGAAGAAATTTTTAGGCTTTGCTTATCACTTAATCTCCCCACTCTCTACTTCAGGGTAACCTCTTGGCTGTTCTGATAATACCCAAACTAGGGTTGCTAACAAGCTAGGTAACAAATATGAGGCGAATGTCTCCATAGGCCTATGGTAACATGCATTTATGATATCTCAAAACAACATTTAGCCTTCTTTCCCAATCAGCACACTCATACAGTAGGCTGATTTTGCTAGATAATCCTTGAGAGGTGTAGATTTTCTGCCACCAGGACCTCTCAACCCTCACTGCATCCTACCCCTGGCTTGTAATTTGCATATTCCTAATTTTCTCAGAATGGAGGCCGTCAAACTTTAGCAATATTATTATAGAATCACCCAGAAGGCAGGTAAACCACAGAATATTGGGACAGAGTTTCTAAGAACAACTGGAATAGGCCCAAAATTTTGCTTTTTTAATATATTCTCAAGTCACAGTGATTCTGCCTTTCAGGGGAACCACTGACTTAGAAGAAGATTGTAGGCATTTGTATAATTAGAGTTGCTAGTTAATTTCATGTTGAGCTTTCTCACAGGGTAATGAGGTAAGGGGAGGACTGTCTCTGGTTCATCTCTACACTCCCACTGGGCTGGCATCCTACCCATACAATAACAAACATGAACTGAATGGACCAATTCAGCCTCTCTATTCATAAATTTTGATTACTCCATCTTAGACACTCATGATATGGATGCTCAAATACACACTTAACTACCTCACTTAAGGTTTTCCTAATGCCTATATAACTAGCCCATTGTTTACCAGCATTTTATAAACATTCTTATTTATTATTATTATTAATTTCACAAATATTCCTATCTTATTATTCACCTATTAAAAATTACAAAAGTCCTTTACCCTAGGAATATAAATCTGTCTTTCTCCTTTGTACTATCTATTCCTAGTCACCATTAGCATTTTGTTAGTGAAGCCAGTTGCTTCCTTATGAAATGATGCTGTGTTCATCGCAGATTTGCTCAGAATTTGTCCCCAGTGGCATAAACTCACTCCCTCCTCACCTCTGCAAATCCTCTCTATAGGCTTTCTAGAGTACTTTAACAAATTGTCTCAGATCCTTCCAGCGACAAGATAAAGAAGTACAAGCTAACATTTACCTCACCTATAACTGATTCCATTTTTATTCTGTATTAGATCATCTCTTTCATTATTCTTTCTGTGTCTAACATACATGAGTCTTCTAACTACCACACAATCATAAATTCCTTATGGACAAGGACTTATCATCTGTAGCCCCAGAATACCTAGAAAAATAATTCGTCCTTAACAAATATTTTTTGGCTGTTGAATTGTTTAGACATTTGAAAGTGAAGGAGCTTACTCAGTGCCTCCATGGTAAAGAATCCACCTGCAGTGTAGGAGACACAGTTTCCATCCCTGGGTTGGGAAGATCCCTGAAGGAGGGCATGGCAACCCACTCCAGTATTCTTGCCTGGAGAAACCCATGGACAGAGGAGCCTGGTGGGCTGCAGTCCATACGGCTGCTGAAGGTCAGACACTACTGAAGTGACTGAGCTCTAAGCACATGCAAGTAAAGAATATGTCTTAGCTTAATGAAAATTACAGATCTTAATATGATGGGGGAAAAAACTGTGTAAAATATTTTAAATTGTGATGAATATACATCCTTAAAAACCGAATAAAGGTTTTCTTTCTTTTTAAGTGACTGCCCTTTAATATTTGAAATGAAATTGTCTTGCAAAAACTACTATGTGCAATCCCTATCTCTGACTAACAGTAACTAAAACAAAAAGAACAATTTCCCCAACATTGTGGTGGGAAAATTATCCCATAATACCCACTTTTTCTGTAATTTTCTGTTGTTTATTAAACAGGGTTGGTTTTTTTTTTTGATGTGTACATACTCAGACTACAGTATAACGTCAGCCATGTAATCTCTTAACTCCTCCAAGTTCATGTTCTTGGCCTAGGGCCACATCTTCAAGCCAAGTTTTCAAAGATCTGAAAAGTAACAAGTGGTACTCAGAGTTGGAAAACCCTGTGACACAGAAAATTATATTTTACTGTTCCAGAAAGTGGTGGGAATTAATTAGTAAGACAGGCAGCAAGGCTTCTTCCTTTTTATCTTTTCCTATTCAAGACTAAAAAAAAATCTCAACCTTGTACAATGCTAACATTTACCACAAGTTTTCCATATATTGTGAGGGGAAAACTAGACAATACAGTGGGCAGTTGAGAGCATACAGTCTAGAAATACAGAGCCACTCTCTGGGAGACATCCTGCTGTATGGCTTCCTGGCTCTAGGACTGTCAGCCAAATACCTAATCTTTCCTAAGACTTTGTCCTTAAGGAGGGATAATAATCTACCTTACAGGGTTGTTATGAGAGTTAAAAGAAGAAACCTATTGAAAGCATTTAACACACAATTTTATACACACGCACACACACACATATACCATAGCACATTTAGGGCATTTCTGCTTATGCCCAAGAACCTTGAGAAGAGGGAGTGGGCAAGTGGAGAGGACAAGGGAGGAAAGGAAGGAGAAAACCCAAACTGTTGATTAAAAGAAAAAATAATCATCTCTAACAGTTTTTTTTTTAATCTCTTCAAATAGTATGGAGTTGAGAAGACAATAATAAAAGCTATAATAGAATTAAAGCTTGAGTTGAATGTGTGTGACTATAAAGTGTGAATTTAATGCAAGAAAAGAAAGAAGGTCCAAAGGATACAGTTATCACTAAGGAACACAGTCTCCCACAGTTGTTTGTAAGAGCGATTTTCAGCTTCAGAATGAGGTACTCAGACCAGCTGCCAATGAATCATGTGCCAAATATCAAGAAAGACTGAGATGGGAAAGGTAAAGATAGAACTAATAGGGAGAAAGTGAGCAGGAATGTGTAATAATGGGCAGTGATAGAATTCATCAGGACGTCTGGGAAAAGCCTAGACGGCTGAACACATGAGAAAAGGCTTGATGTCACACTATCTCAGCACATTGAGTAACAGCTAGGACACACAGACTCAGATGTCCTTTAGACTTTCCCCTTGTTCTATTTTCCCATCATAGTGATTGCCTGTGTGCTTACAGAATATCTGTGCATCATCCGAGCTACATGAGTCCATTGAATGATGCACTTGTTCAAAAAGAGATACATGTGACTGTCCAAATGTTTGGGCCAACTTTAGAGGGCGCCAAGCAAGATCCACTTCAACAGATCATAATTTATACTGGCAGCTGGACAAACAAAAGCAGAGTGACGCATGAACCAGCTTAAGAAAATTGCCAACCCTCCACCAACTGCCTGTTATATTACTCTTAAACGTTTCTAAATAGGTCAGTTAGAATAACATCATGTGGGCCATAGTAAGTCAGAAGAAAATAAATGGCACTTTTAGCAAGTTGAATTCTATCTCTGACTGCTTTCTCTTTGGTCCTTTTATTTAACCATCATCTGGCAAAGGGTAGAAAACAAAATTGTCATGGCTTTGTAGTGGTCAGCACTTCCAGCGATTCACATTTCAACATGGCCCAGTGACAACTGTGGGTCTTTTCCAGGTGGTTTTTGGCATTACTTCCATGGTTGGTCACACGATGTATTTTGCCTTGGAGACTGGAAGAATAATAACAATGACCCCATCTCTCGGAGAATCACAGCCTCACTTTGGCAGAGATTCTGAGCCAAAAGCTCTGACATTGTGAGCTCTAGGATAGTAAGGAGTTCCAGAGTCTTGGATCACCCAAACTCTCCTTCCTCAATATTCAAAGGACAAGATAATCCCTGGAAGCATCCCAAATTAGTTCTTCTGGCTGAGGTTGGGTCTCATGTTAGAAGTGATCTTGAATAAGATTTTTAGCCAAATGGCGTTCAGTTGATGGTTAAACACATCTGGGAAATGCAAGCAGAGGAAATCTGTCAGCATGATAGCTCTAAAGGGCAGCTGACTTCTTTTGCTTGTCTGTGATATTGGGGGCATACCAGCGTCCATCTTTGAGGTAAGGAAATGGAAATGCTGAAAAGGAGGAAAGAAGACTTGAAGTGCCATTTTTTTTCTTTTGATATATTAAGATGGTGTATGGTAATCATGCCCTCTTTTCAATGTGGGAAGACAGTGCTCTTTAACCATTCCTGAATACCACTAACTCAAAAGTTTTACCAACAGTTGTTAAGTGCCAGTTTTCACAGTGTAAACTTTTTTATTCTATATTCTATATTTTTGCTAAAAATTCATATGTAGACAAGAGCTAATATAAACCTACAGAATTAATGTAAAACTATGCCTTGGGGCCCCCATTGCCTTAACTATAGTAAAGCAAGCAATATCAATAGTGCAATAGACTAGGATTAGTCTGTCCTTCACAGGGCCTTTTAGGTCAAGCCAAACTTATTACTGCATCTGCTTTTCAATAGAAAAGCTGTTCTTTACTATATTTCTGATCAAAAGCTTAATGAATATTGAGAATTGGATACCTTTGAAAAGTGTGATTTTGAACAGTAATTGGAAGCCTATCAGCAAACATGCACTGATAGTCTTCTATGAATCATAAATAAGTACTGACCACTCGAGGTACCCTTGTGGATAGACCCAGGCTATTCTTTTAAGACACTTATACTCTTATAAAGCAAAAGATTGTAACACTGTAGTCAAGTAGAGGTCAGTTTATGAAACAGTAAAAGTACTAACATAATGTTACGAAAAATATGAATGATAATTTCTGACTAGCACAGTAGGGATAGTTCATAAGAAAGAAGAATTTGATCTGAATCTTGAGAGAAAAGTAGAATTACAACAAGTAAGTGTGTATACCAATGGCATTAACCAAGGTAAGAGGCTTTAAAGAAGTTGCAGTGTTCCAGGCATAGAAAGTAGAATTGTGTGATTAGAATGTAAGGTGTATAGAAAAGGAGAAGGTGGGAAGCTGAGACTGGAAAGTTGTAATAGGTCCAAATCACAGAGGAACTTTTTCTTTCACTAAGACATTTTAACTTTATTCTCTACTAAAAGAGGAGCCGCTGATGGTTTTCAGGAAATGGCATGATGACAATCATGTTAAAAGAAGATAACTCTTGTGACAACATGAACAAAGGATTGAGAGAAAGACAAGCAAGAAGACATTTTTAAAAATTATTGTAATAGTCTGGGTGACAGATCATAAATGATTGAACCAAAAGGTGAGAATGTGCTGTTCAGAGGGACAAAGTCCAAAAATTTGGTTAACAGTAGATTTGATATAACAAAAAGTTATCTGAATGAATGAAATGAAAATGAAGGAGGAGTTCAAGGAATAGCTGAGTGAGAAGAAAGTACTTCTTAGGTGAAGTGCAGGAGAAGCCAGTTGGGGCAGCAGCATCAGAATTTGGCTTTGATCCAGTTGGTTAAGATTTTTAAAAGACAGTTGTACTTCGAAATAGCATCAGTGAATTAGTGGACAAAAACTAGACTGCAGTGAGTACAAAAATGAAGAATAGACATCAAGGCAATAGATGTAGGCTTCTTTTAAGAAATGTACAAGTAACTGGTCTGGAAATGCATTCTCAGACCTGCTTGTCAAATATATTTTGCACTGTTTACATAACCAAGATATGGAAGAAATCTAAATGTTCATCAACAGAGGAATGGATAAAGAAGATGTGGCACATATATACAATGGAGTATTACTCAGTCATTAAAAAGAATGAAAAATGCCCTTTGCAGCAGCATGGATGGACTTGTCATACTGAGTGACTTACTTCATTCAGAAGGAAGTCACTCAATGTGAAGTAAGGAGAAGTATCATATGACATTCCTTATATGTGGAATCTAAAAAGAAATGATACGAGTGAACTTACTTGCAGGACAAAAAGAGATACAGATTTAGAGAATGAACTTATGGTTGTTGGGGGAAGGGGTAGCTAGGGACTTTGGGAAGGTCATGTATGAACTGCTAGGTTGAAATAGGTAACTGATGGGAACCTATTTTATAGCACATGGAACTCTATTGAGTGTTACCTGCCACTCTGGATAGGAGAGGAGTTTGGGGGAGAATGGATACATAAATACATACATATATATATATATATATGTATATATATGAATCCTTCCACTGTTCACCTGAAACTACATCAACATTGTTGGTCAGCTATTTGTTGTTGCTGTTTAGCCTCTCAGTTGTGTCTGACTCTTTGTGATCACACAGAAAGCAGCATGCCAGGCTTCCCTGTCTTTCACTTTCTCGTGGAGTTTGCTCAGACTCATGTCCATTGAGTTGGTGATGCCATCCAGCCATCTCATCCTCTGCTGTCCCCTTCTCCTCCTGATCAGCTATACTCCAATACAAAATAAATAGTTTAAAGTTTGATAAAACCAAAAAGAATAATAAAAATATATTTTTATATTCTTTTATCTTAAAATTATTTTGAATTGGTTTTATAGGGAATAAGTCCAATAAAATATTAGAAAAAACAATGAGGTTAAATAAAAGGAAACAGACAAAATTAGTTGAGGATATATATGTATAGCTTAGGAAAATGGTGATATCAAAGTCATAACTGCTTAGCTAATGCTCCTGAACTTGCTTACATGAAATTAAGAATGGAAAAGCATTGTCCTCTCAGAGAAAAGGAAAGGAAATCTACTTTGCATTATCCTTAAACATTTATATGTGAGAACTGGAAATTCAGTTCAGTTTAGTTCAGTTCAGTCACTCAGTCGTGTCCAACTCCTCACGACTTCATGAACCACAGCACTCCAAGCCTCACTGTCCATCACCAACTCTCAGAGTCCACCCAAACCTATGTCCATTTGATTCAGTGATCCCATCCAACCATCTCATCCTCTGTCGTCCCCGTCTCCTCCTGTCCTCAGTCTTTCCCAGCATCAGGGTCTTTTCCAATGAGTCAGCTCCTCGTATCAGGTGGCCAAAGTATTGGAGTTTCAGCTTCAACATTAGTCCTTCCAATGAACACCCAGGACTGATCTCCCTTAGTATGGACTGGTTGGATCTCCTCGCAGTCCAAGGGACTCTCAAGAGTCTTCTCCAACACCACAGTTCAAAAGCGTCAATTCTTCTGTGCTCAGCTTTCTTTATAGTCCAACTCTCACATCCATACATGACCACTGGAAAAACCATAGCCTTGACTAGACAGACCTTTGTTGGGAAAGTAATGTCTCTGCTTTTTAATATGCTGTCTAGGTTGGTCTAACTTTCCTTCCAAGCATTAAGTGTCTTTTAATTTCATGGCTGCAGTCACCATCTGCAGTGTTTTTGGAGCCCAGAAATATAAAGTCAGAGAAATCACTCCAGCTCATCTTACTGGGGAAACCTGAGGTGAACAAACATCTCTACCCAATGCAATGTAAATTTCTCTCCATAATATAAAAGAAGAGCATGTAATACATGCTCAATAAATGTTAATAAATAGGAAAAATCAATGACACGGAGGTTGCTGAAGATTTGTTCTACTTTTACCTGTAGATTGGATAAAGTGACAAGAAGACAATCAGACTTGTGCTGTATCTTATGGGGAGAGAAGAAAACTAAAGATCCAACCTCCAGTTACACACTCCAAAAAACCAGCAGCTTCAGACAAAACGGTATGACTTGAGAAAATGAGAAATCAAGATACTGAAAGGAAACAACAGTAATTTGGATGACCAGAATTTGTTTGATATCATATGGTGCTGAAGTTTAGTCTAGGGATATTTTAATAAGAATGTTAATTTACATATAGTTTAGATTAATGAATTAGGGATGATTTAGTAATAGGTTAAGGAGACATTCCATACAGGCAAGATGGAATGTTTATGGCCCAGGTGGATGGAAAAGGTGAATAGTGAGCACTCTTGGTTCTAGATTAGAGTGTGGAATGGAATGTTATAAGATGAAAAGAAATGATTGCACTAGTGTCAGCATATAGAAAGTTGCTAAGCATATTATTGGGTCAAAACTGGATATGAAAGTTGCTCATAAATTTTCAGCAGAATCATGCTTTTTAATATAAAATAGTGGTGAAGGTGGATATCTGCTGAGTGTGAAAGGCTGCAGAGGAAATCAGTATAAGACAAAGGAAATGTTCTATAGAAAGAGGCAAAACTAGAAAAGTATCTCACTCTTAAAGGAATCCCCAAAAGTAATTAGAATAAATCAATTAATAAAGAAATTATTGAAAGCTAGTGATAAAAATGCATTTGATATAAAGGCCAAGAAATCTTGACTTCCCCCAGCATCACTGTCATGTTCTGGCCTTCTGTCAATTCACCATCATAAACTGAGAAATTGGTACCTGATTTATCATCTTTCTTTCCATTCACATTTCTGATATATATCCTAGGAGAGTCTATCATCTTCATAGAAAATTTGTCCCAGTATTTTTGCTTTGTAAAGCATCTTCACTAAATCTAGTGTCTTTACTCCTTGATGTTAGTATCTTTCACCCTTATTTCACATTCCATGACCTCCCAGTCCCAGAGTCACATTTGGGTCTTACCATCAAGAGTAACTTTTGCCTGTCAAAAATCGTAATCTCCAAATATCATTTTGTGACAACTATTCACATAGTGAAAACCTGCAAATGTATGAAACAGAGGGGGTTTCTGGGAAAACAATGTTGAAACAATTCTGGGTTGCACTGTGAATAAAATGATAGACAGACTAAGAAACATAATAGCTTCAACTATTCAGCAATAAAATTATTATCATTTTGTTTGCTGCCAATGATGGGAAAGATTGAAGGCAAAAGGTAAGGGGTGGCCGAGGATGAGATGGTTAGATAGCATCACTAACTCAATGGACATGAATTTGAGCAAACTCTAGGAGATAGTGGAGGACAGAGAAGCCTGGTAGCAAACTGTCCACGGGGTCACAAAGAGTCAGACACGACTTAGCGAATGAACAAGTCATTTATTTTTATTATGGGACTTATGAAACTAGATTTTTAAGAATTGAAGTTTAGTTTACTTATACTATTGTATTAATTTCAGATGTAAAGCATAGTAATTCTATATTTTTATCAATTATACTTCTATTTTTATAGAAAGTATAAAAAGTCATAAAATATAGAGTATATTCCTTGTGCTATACATTACATCTTTGTAACTTATTTCATACCTACTAACTTGTACCTCTTAATCCATTCACTTATTTTGCCCCTTCCCCCAACACTCCTATCTCTCTCTTCTGGTAACCACTATTTTGTTCTCTATATATGTGAATCTGTTTCTATTTTTTAATAATTATTTATTTTTTAGACTTCATGTATAAAACACAGTATTTGTATTTCTAAATCTGATTTATTTCACTAAGCACTATACCCTCCAGGTTCATCCATGTTGTCCAAATGGCAGGATTTTGTTCTTTTTAGGCCTGAGGAATATTCAGTATAAATATATATCATATCTTCTCTCTCCATTCATCTGTTGATGGACACTTAGGTTGCTCCTACATCTTGGTTATTATAAATAATGCTGCTGTGGATATTGGGGTGCATGTATCTTCTCTTTTTGTACTTTAATTTCCTTTGGATAAATACCAAAGACTGGCATTGCTGGATTATATGGTAGTTCTATTTTTAATTTTTCGAGGAACCTCCATACTGTGTTCTCTGGTGGCTACACCACTTTAGATTCCTACCAACAGTGCATGAGGATTCCCTTCTGCCACATCCTCACTAGGACTTGTTTGGTTTTTGTTTTTTTCCTATCACTTGAAGATAGCTATTCTGCCATGTGTGAGCTAATATCTCATTGTGGTTTTGATTGCGTCTCCCTGATGATTAGTAATGTTGACCAAGAACCTAGATTTTTATGGCTAATTCTGGGAAACATTTTGGTACTAATAACCTCCTACTCATTACCTAGAGGAGGAGACCAAAATGGTCAGAATGTACTTTGAAAGAGCCACAACCTCAAAGAGCCTCAAGGATAAATATAAAAAGAACCACACATAGTCATAACATAAACTGATGAGAACGAAGATATGGAGAAAAGTCTTAAAATCAATCAGAGAGAGAGAAGGGAAAAGACAGTATTACTTAAAGGGAAAATGACAACACTAACAGACCGAAAGAGAAGCAAGTGATGTCTTTAAAGTGCTAGGGGTGGGGGCGGGATTTATCAACCTAGGATTCTATATTTAATAAAATCATTCTTCAAATATAAATAGGAAAACATATTCAAATCAAAGATACAAGAAAATAAAACACTAGTAGACCTACACTATAAGCAATGCTAAAATAAATTATTCAACATAAGAGGAAATAATACCTGATGGAAGCTCAGATTTATAGGAAAGGATAAAAAGCATTGGAAACACAACATTGTAATTCAACTATACTTCAACAAAAAAATAAATAAAAGCAATGGAAATATTCAATAGGGTTCCTGAAGTCTAAAGTCTTGTGATCAGCAATGGTAGAAAAATCACACCATTATAAAGTAATTATCCTTGGAATGTAGAGTTGGGAAGATTTCTCTTATGGATATATTACTTAACTAATAAATTTTATGTGCAGACGTTCCACAAAAATAACTATGAAATTTAAAAACAGATATTGAAAGTCTACAGGAATGTCTTTCTACACAGATTGAGACAAAGGCAATCAAAATGATTCAGAAGCTCAATAAGGTCAGGTTAAAGAGGATTTGACTGTTGCCTTCTTAATTTTTGTACAGATAATATTCAAACCTTTCAGAATTCAAGCAACCACAGGAAATGGTTTATACATTATGCCAACGTAAAGGACCATAAAATATTTTATTTTGTGGTGTTTGGACAACAAGGTTAACCTAAGTGACCATCTAGAGTCTACAGGAAAAGCCCAGTTTCTAGTACAGAAACAATAGCAACCATGTGTGCTTTAAATGAGTGCAAAAGATGCAGAAAATGTTACAATGACCTTTAAGGAAGCCAACTTGGAGTTCTTGAGACTTAGAGCAGGTGGTATTTGGTAGACTGTTAATCTACCGAATCTGAAACCTAGTTTATCATATACACTGACTGTTACAGTGTATTCTAACCAATTCACACATATATGCCATGTCCCTATGAAAGGGGATTGTAGAATCCAGTCTGCAGAAATGTGCTATTTACTAATATAAGTAAGCTAAATTATATTGCAGCTTCTTTCATGGGTGGGAAAGAGAAAATCAGCTTACTGAATAATCTATTTATTGAATGACAGAACTTAATATTGAGAAATTTTAAAGAGTGTCTAATGGCAATAACTCTTTAATTGTCTGATTAGAGAGTTAATAATAATAGAGGTAACCAAAAACTTAATTATTATTTAAAAAACTAATGTCCTAGAAAAGATAAAAAGAAACCACAGCACACTCACTTTTCACAGAGAAAGGAAAGGTTATCTTTGAATTTTGTTTAGATGATTTAACAGGAAGGTTATTGCTGGGTGTGAAGGCTCATACTGGATTTTAGCAAGCCTATCAGGGCAGGTGGTTTTCATAATGCAATAATTGCCAGAGAAACTCATAGCTCACTTGCTAATTATCTCTTTCAATTCAGCCTACTCCCATGAGTCTAATCCACTAGTGGAAGTTCATGATCATCTTTGTTTGCATTGCTTATAGTTTTGAATCACTTCATAAACTGATCATTTAGAAAATTTTTAGAATATGAAGTATAGTGTAAGCACCTCAGATGTGTCACACTGGTTAAGAATATGTTTATTATGTGCTACTCCAGTTCATCTCAACAACTAGGAGGGAAAATAGAACATACACAGGTGTAGTTTTCTGCCCCACCGTCCTTCTCTGCTTCACTTGCTAACTTAATCCCTAATGTTGATATTTAGTCTTGCCTTCCCTCCACTGGGAAAATTACCTCATGCCTTTTCTGACTCATGAGCTAGTACACAGATACTATAGGTCATTTCCCCTAAAGTATTATATTTTGAGAGCAGAATACTAAAAGGTTTAAAATAACACAAGTACGATAGTCCAAAAGTCTGAAATTATCCTTGGAAAAGTCTGTGATATTTTATATTGCAAAAGCAGAGTGAGCACATTTACCATTTACTCAAGACTCATGTTAAATGTTTACATCTACTATTAAGTGTAATGCATAAACATTGTATATAAGAGGAGAAAAGCTAACAAACACAAAATAATAACGCAATATTGTTCAGTCACCATAAGTCATGTCTGACTCTTTGCGACCCTATGGACTGCAAAATGCCAGGCCTCCCTGTCTTTCACTCTGCTTGAGTTTGCTCAGATTCATGTCCACAGGGCTTCCCTAGTGGCTCAGTTGGTAAGAATCTGCCTGCAATGTGGGAGACCTGGGTTCGATCCCCACGTGGGGAAGGTCCCCTGGAGAAGGAAATGGCAACCCACTCCAGTACTCTTGCCTGAAGAATTCCATGGACGGAGGAGTGGAACAGGCTGCAGTCCATGGAATCACAAAGAGTCAGACGTGACTGTGCAAAAAACTTCCACTTTTCATGTCCACTAGGAAATATATGACCAACGGCTAAGTGAGCCAGATTATAAATGCAATGAAAATTCAGATGTGGCTGAGAATCTAAGTACTCCAAGTTTTTCTCTGAGGAAGAGAGAGGCTGGCTTTAAGTAAAGGTAAAAGTTAAAGTGGATATAATTTTTGAATTGCAATTAAAGAGGAAGGACATGGCCAGAAAGTGGTTTCAACAATGACATGGGCAGAAAATCACATAGTGGGGGTAGAAAGAGAAGCTGAGAGAAAAACTGTGAAGACTCCATTAAAAGTTTAAGTATGGAAAGAAGAAAGGATAACTAAGATCTGGTTTTTGAGAAACTCAAAAAAATGTAATGAAACGATTAGACATGCTATGATGGGTCAGTATGAACCTTTGCACTTCCTGGAGCCAAAAGACCACAAGAGAGAATTAACTGAAATGCAAACAGATTGGAAATGAAAGAAAATAACGACACAAGGTTGAATTTGGATGTTGTTGCAATAATCCAGATATAGAATTACAAAATTATGACCCAATATGATGGAAGTGTGAATAAGTGAGTAAATGCAATAGACATTGGAAAGTAAACCTTAACTGACTGGTTACTGAGATAATAAGATTACCAGTGTGTAATGTCAGAGGAGTTTGTAAAGTCAGCAAGATAAAAGGTTGTGTTGTGTTAGTCACTCTGTCATGTCCAATTCTTTGTGACCCCATAGACTGTACCCCCTCTAGGCTCTTCTGTCCATGGAATTCTCCAGGCAAGAATACTGGAGTGGGTTACCATGCCCTTCTCCAGGGGATCCTCCCCACCCAGGGATCAAACCTGGGTTTCCCGCACAGCAGGCAGATTCTTTACAGACTGAGCCACCAGGGAATCCCCAGTAGTGGCATAGATAAAGACATTGACATGGAAAGGAAAGTGATTCCAACATTTTTATTCTTTTTATTTAAACATAGGGAACTTATGATGAACAAAGAATGTGCACAAAGAGGTGTTTTCTAGGGAGTGAAGAATATAATATTGAAAACTGAGTAAGAAATCAGGGCTGCTGATGTTGATTTGAGCATCATTCCCTGATAGCTCAGTTGGTAAAGAATCTGCTTGCAATGCGGGAGACCTGGGTTCAATCCTTGGGTTGGGAAGATCCCCTGGAGAAGGGAAATGCTACCCACTCCAGTATTCTGGTCTGGAGAATTCCAGGGATGGTATCATCCATGGGATTGCAAAGAGTTGGACATGACTGAACAACTTTCACATACACTACCCAAAACTAATTCTGGTAAACAATTCTCTTCCCTGGTGGCTTAGATGGTAAAGACTCTGCCTGAAATGCAGGAGCCTCAGGTTTGACCCCTGGGTCAGGAAGATCCCCTGGAGAAAGGAAATGACTAACCACTCCAGTATTCTTGCCTGGAGAATTCCACGGACAGAGGAGCCTGGCAGACTACAGTCCATGGGGTCGAAGAGTCAGACATGACTGAGTGACAAACACTTTTACTTTAATATTGGATGATACTCCTTAGCTCATGCCGCATTTCTCCCTATTATGTGGTGTGATGGTTAATTTTATTGTCAACTTGGTATCCAGACATTTGTGGGTATGTCTATGAGGGAGTCTCTTAATGAGGTTAATACTGGAATTAGTATTCTGAGTAAAACAGATTGCTCTTGCTAACTCTTCCAGATCAGTTGAAGGCCTGAATTGAATGAAAGAGACTGTTCCTTCTCTTACTAATGAAAACTCCTCCTGCCTGACTGCTTTGAACTAGTTTTTCCTGCCTTTGGACTCTTTGAAACACTGGCTATTCCTGGGCTTTGAGCCTAAGGGCATGCATTCAGACTAGACTTATACCATCAGTGCTCCTAGGTCTCCAGCTTGCTGACTGCAGATCTAGTGACTTGTCAGGCTTCCTAATCATATGAACCAATTCTTTATAATAAATTAACTTCTCTCTTAATGTTATTTTATATAAAATATATAGAAAGAAATGATATATTTTATATACATGTCTACATATATATTGAGAGAATATATGTGTATATATATATATATTCAGTTGTTTGGGTAAGATGCTTTATTTTCCCTATTGGGCTGTAAAACATTGACAAAATCTCTTAATCTTGTGGTCTCTGACATTGCTTAGCATAATAGTAATAACAAATGATCAAGCCAGTTTTAGAAAATAAGTTAACCAATGAAGACCCAAAGTTGAGTGAGTCCTAAGGAATGGATATAATGTAAATAAAGATAATATAAACATATGCCAGAAAAGTCAGTACAATATAGAAAGTTCTGTGTATTTATTTTTGAAAAATTAGGAGAAATATGAAATTAACAAGGAGAACGGCAGAGAATAATAAGGCTGGTTGATTATTGGCTTCCTTACAATTGTTCATTCCATTTAGTTCAGAGGAATAATACTGGAGTTTTTGAAACAAAGGAAGGGAATGGGGAAATGTGTGAAGAGGAAAACTTAAATATTTGGATACACATTAAAGTCATTAACATTTTCCCATTTGCATTTTAGGCAGGTCTAGATCTAAGGATTTCTTTTAAAATGGGTATTCCTTCTTTTTAGTCTCAGTAAGTAAAATTGCCCTGGAGGCTGTCACGATTCCCACTTTATAATGTCATATAATTATCTTATTAATAATAGTCCTTTTTCTTCTGTTGACATCACAGATATAAGAAAAAGAAATTATTTAAAAGCTTCTGGAATTCTGGAAAAGGTAATGGAAAGGTTTAAAACAATAGAGATACTTAGTCATCTATCCAAAACCCATGGGTTTAGATAAAGATCAAACAAATGTTCACTGTCCTTAATTTTCCAAACCAAACACGAATAAATGTTAATTTTGGAATCAAAACAACTTGGAGTATGTTTATATTTATTAAACTTAATATTCCAGATGACTCAAAGTAAAGAATCATACTACACAAAAAATGAGATTGTGTAATGTCAATCTTATTGGTTATTTCCATATCAATTTGGCATCAGACTAAGATTTAACTACCACATATTAACTATCTAATGGAACGTGTTGAAAATTCCCCTTTAAGGAAGGTATTGTTATCCTATATTTACACTGTAATATTCTAAGGTTTAAAAAGGTAAATTAACTTGTCATAGATTAAATATGCTAATAAGTTTGAAGCTGGGACTTCAGCCAAGTTCTTTTGACTCAAGTTCAGTGCTTTTTCTGATTGTACTTTGCTGGATCGGGTATAACTGGAAAACTATTGTAGATAGCTGGATCTGTTGTGATGCCAGAAAATGAGATCGTTTTGATATGTTTTAGATAAAGTATGAGAACCTTGCCTGCTAATGTATTCCAAAAACATCTTTAGAACTCTGCACATTAATAATCCTAAATCTCTACCATTGGGAAGCAACATCTCCCAACTGGGATTTTTGCCTGTGAACACTGATATAAGCAACAGCAGGGTTTCAGCATACTGGTTGCCCCTAGACAAACTGTTGGTCAAAGGACAGTTAATTATTTGACAAATAATTCTTGCCAGCTTTCAAAAATATAAATTATGAAGTATTGACAATATTTGCAATTAATTTAGAACTAAAATGTCTGCATAAGCTTAATTGTACAGGGGTTTAGAAATAAAATATTAAGGACAAACATTTACAATTTGTAAGGACTAACTGTACCAACTTTACAAAATGGTGTAAAGGAAGACTTTTCTTCTTTGGTCTTTTACAGGATTGATTGTCATTATATTCAACAAAATCTGTAAGAGTAATGAGATCAGTGTCCAAAAGCAGACATGATGAATAGGACACCAATATTACCTCAAAATTCCCTAACAGACAATCAGAACAATCACTCTTATCATAGTTGGTTGTGTGCGTGCATGCTGTAGCTTCAGTTGTGTCTGACTCTGTGCAATTCTATGGATTCTGTAGCCTGACAGGCTTCTCTGTCCATGGGAATCTGCAGGCAAAAGTACTAGAGTGGGTTGCCATGCCCTCCTCCAGGGGATCTTTCTGACCCAGGGATCATAGCACCACCTGGGAAGTCCCCATAGCTGTTTAGATATGTCAAATTAATCAATTCATGTTGTTTTTCTATAGATTCTATTGAGAAAACTAAGTTGGCTTTTAAAAAATTCCAACTCAGGGGCTATAGGAATAAATGACTCTGGGAAAATAAATGATTGACAGATAAATGTTTCTTTACTTTTAAAACCATCTTCACATATGAATGACCAAATGAGTAAATTCTTAAAGACAAACAAAAACCCTAATGAAACAGATAAGACCAACACGACATTTTGTTAAAAAAATAAAATTAAAAAACCTGTTCTATATTTTTTAAATTGGAATATAATTGTTTTACAATGTTGTGCTAGTTTCTGGTGTAGGATGAAGTGAATTAGCTATATGTATACACATATCCCCTCTCTTGGACCTCCTTCTCACCCCACTCATCCCACCCATCTAAGTCATCATAGGAGCTGAACTCCCTGTGCTGTACAGCAGGTCCCCACTAGTTATCTCCTTTACCCAGGGTAGTGTGTGTGTGTGTGTGCGCGCGTGTGGCGGCGCTCAGTCATGTCCAACTTTTTGTGACCCTGTGAACTGTAGCCCGCCAGGCCTCTCTGTCTATGGAACTTTCCAGGCAAGAATACTGGAGTGGGTTGCCATTGCCTACTCCAGGGGATCTTCTTAACCCAGGTATTGAACCCACATCACTTGCATCTCCTGCACTGGCAGGTGGATTCTTTACCACTGTGCCACCGGGGAAGCCCAGTAGTGTATATGTCTATCCTAATCTCCCAGTTTGTACCATCCTCATCTTCCCTCTCTGTGTCCACATGTCTTTATCTACAGCTGCATCTCTGTTCCTACCCTGCGAATAGGTTCATCTGTATCATTTTTGTAGATTCCACATATATGAGTTAAATGATATTTGTTTTTCTCTTTCTGATTTACTTCACTCTGTATGATGGACAAAAATTAGTTCATGTTCTACTAATGCAAATCCATTAATGATATTATCATTGCATTATTTGCGTATTGAAATTTTCCCTATATCAGTCTCCTTTAACATTTTTCTTGGATTCTCTTCCCTCTCTCTCTCTCTCCCTTCAATGGACTTTATTCTTGACACTGGCTGCTGACAGTGCTTTCTGCCAGCACTTGGGGAAAGCCACATTTCTTCTATACAAAAGCCAATCAGGCAACATTAGGAATTCTCCCTCTAAGAGATATTTTCTTCAAATACATGTAACTAAATAAAGGGTGACACCACCCTTATGGCAGAAAGTGAAGAAGAACTAAAGAGCCTCTTGATGAAAGTGAAAGAGGAGAGTGAAAAGGTTGGCTTAAAGCTCAACATTCAGAAAACTAAGATCATGGCATCCGGTCTCATCACTTCATGGCAAATAGATGGGAAACAGTGGCTGACTTTATTTTTCTGGGCTCCAAAAATCACTGCAAATGGTGATTGCAGCCATGAAATTAAAAGACACTTACTCCTTGGAAGGAAAGTTAGACCAGCCTAGACAGCATATTACAAATCAGAGACATTACTTTGCCAATAAAGGTCCATCTAGTCAAGGCTATGATTTTTCCAGTGGCATGTATGGATATGAGAGTTGGACTGTAAAGAAAGCTGAGCACAGAAGAATTGATGCTTTTGAACTGTGGTGTTGGAGAAGACTCTTGAGAGTCCCTTGGACTGCAAAGAGATCCAACCAGTCAGTCCTAAAGGTGATCAGTCCTGGGTGTTCATTGGAAGGACTGATGTTGAAGCTGAAACTCCAATACTTTGGCCACCTGATGTGAAGAGCTGACTCATTTGAAAAGACCCTGATGCTGGGAAAGATTGAGGGCAGGAGGAGAAGGGCACGACAGAGAATGAGATGGTTGGATGGCATCACCAACTCGATGGACATGGGTTTGGGTGAACTCTGGGAGTTGGTGATGGACAGGGAGGCCTGGCATGCTGCAGCTCATGGGGTCGCAGAGAGTCGGACACAACTGAGCAACTGAACTGAACTGAAATAAAGAGTTTCAAGTGGACACTGTTTCCTAAGGGGAGAATCATATATTTCATTAATTTGAAGGTAAAGTAGAGATATAATTCAATATATTTAATTCTGAAATATTCATATAAAAGAATTGAGCTGTAGGATAGCTAAGTCAGGTGGCATCTGTGGTAAAAAAATTCACCTGCCAGTGAAGGAGATGCAAGAGAGGTGGGTTCAATCCCTGGATCAGGATGATCCCCTGAAATAGAATATGGCTACCCACTCTAGTGTTCTTGCCTGGAAACTTTCATGGACAGAGGATCCTGGTGGGCTACAGTCCACAGGGCCGCAGAGAGTCAGACACAACCAGCGACTGATCAAGTAGAGTAAATAGTTAACCTAAACAGTGACTAGTACAAAAATAATCTACACTGAGCTAATAATCGATATTTGTTTTTGGTTTGGGGGTTTTATTGTCAAAGTTTATTTTCTCATTTCTTATTTCTTATGCAAATAATTAAAATTCATGTTTGCTTCCCTGAATTAGGATTAGTTCAATAAAAATTAAGATTTTTCCTACACAAGAATTTACCCAGTGAGTAACTTCACATACTGGAGTTGAATGTGAAACTTTAATGTCACGGTGGTTGCACAAGCTCTCAAGAGAAAGTCCTAACATTAGGAGAAGCATTCAAAGACAAAGACAAAGAAGACCTGTAACCTGTAAAGCAAAGATAACAGAGTCAAGTAAGTACTTTACGAGACTATATAAAACTTCAAGTAATAATCAAAATTAGAGACTCATAAGAAAAACCATGAATTTGTAAATATTTTCAAAATCTAGCATGCTCAACTTCTGAGCATTATTGAAAATACACAGAAGATTTATGAGGGGAGAAATGATTCATTCTTTTAGTTCTGTTACTTATCATAAATGGATTAGCAATGTACATGGGAAACTTTGTAGACTTGAAGAGTCAGAACCAGAATCTATCCATCTACAGACTCCTGATGACAAGATGGGAAAACTCCCTTGGATCTTAGATTGGTCTCCTTCTCAGCTTTTCAAAGTTACTCATAACCAGGAAATTACACTAGTTTTCTTTTTGTTGCTAAAACTTGGCCTTTCGTCAGAGTTAAGGATAATGTTAGGTGTAAATCACAAGTGCATTTGGTCCAACTAAAATATTATTTTTGAACTGGGCCTTAGACTAGACCTTCATATATATCAGCTGTTCCCAGGCAGAGTAGCAAAAAGCATGTGTTTAAAACACATTGTTTATTCTATTCTATCTCCTAATTTTGTACTTAACAATGATTACAACAATACTGGGGGAAAGATCAGGCTTCTCTGTTTTGCATTCATGTCAGGGAATTCTTTAAATAATAAAGCAAAGAAACATAGGATCAAAAGTAGTTCTATTACTTAATCTCTAGGAGTTCTGTACTTTTAGTTTCAGGTGCAGTGGTCTCTGTTATAAGCTGTCCCTTATCTATGAACTTCCTAAGTCTGTTTCCTACTCCCTCTTCATTGCCCTCCACCCCTCCCCCCCCCCCCAAATTTCCCCAACCCTCCCCATCCCCCACCTTGCACTGTATCCTTTCCTTTTGCACAGCCAGGTCCCTTTAGCAGGATCTGCCTTTAAACTTGTTTGTCTATGTGCCTAGCTGTATTCCAGACTGGGGCTGTCAGAAGCCTCACATTTCATATCTAATGAATCTTGACATCAGACTTTGTTGTCTTTAATGGCGAATTCTAGTTACGGACTCTCTCCTTGGGTCTCAGGATTCTGGATGATGTCTCTCTATACCCCTGTGAACCAGGGCACAGTTTCTGTCTTGTGCTCTGATTGACAAGCTCATTCCCCTTAAGGAATGAAAACATCTTGAATCCAGACTGTTCCTAGTTTTGTTAGCCTCCTTCCCTGGCAGGCTGGATTCTGAGTCCTGTTTCTCTTCTTGTGAGTAGATGGAGTTCCACCATCACCATGAGTGCAGCTGGCTGCTTCTGCAAGTGTGCTTGTAATCAGTGCTCTTCCATGGTCACTGATCTCACCTATATTCATGAAAACTTGAACTAGGTCTGAAACACCTACTCAGTGTGCTCTGTGCAATTGACCATCCTACTGCTATTAGGGCCAGTCCCTTAGATAGGGCAGTTTTTCTGAACCCACAAGTCTGGCTGCTTCTTTCCTTCCTTCTTGCTTCTCTCTACAAACTGAATCACTGATGCCTCATTTGCCAGGAAATGGCAACCCACTCCAGTATTCTTGTCTGGAAAATTCGATGGACAGGGGAGCCTAGCAGGTTACAGTCCATGGGGCTGCAAAGAGTCAGAAGTGACTGAGCATGCACACCCACTTTCCATAACGTATTCCTTCCTGTTCCTGTTAACATATCTACAACTTGAACCATTGATGGTACTATACAAATATTCACACCTGTATTTGGATAACACATGCTTTATATTACAGTCCTGCCTCTCCTGCTCCAAATTCAAACAGAATATTTTTCTTTCGAAAGTTGATCAATGATCATAAAGAAAGAGAATTCTTTTTGCTCATTTCTTTGTACTCAATTTCTCTATCACCCATAACAGCAACACACAGTGTCATCTCCCTGCCACCAAGAAGTACAAGCTCTATGTGCTGTGCTTAGTTGCTCAGTCATGTTTGATTCTTTGTGACCCCAGAGACTATAGCCCACCAGGCTCCTCTGTTCATGGGGATTCTCCAGGCAAGAATACTAGAATGGGTTGTCATACCCTCCTCCAGGGGATTTTCCCAATCCAGGGATTGAATCCAGGTCTCCCATATTGCAGGTGGAGTCTTTACCATCTGAGCCACCAGGGAAGAACTATGCAGAGAGTCAAATAAATAAATAAATAAATAAATAAATAAATAAGAGAGTCTTAAGGGAGGCCAGAGAAGCTGCAGCAAAGAAAAAAACAGAACTGGAACTCAGTTTAGGGACTCACAGTGAGGCCAAACAGCCTAAACATCTTAAACCACAGAAATAGGGTGACATATAACTTGTTGCCCAAACAGGATCCATTTCAGAATAGAAAGAAACATTAGCAATAATTTTACCAAGAAAGTTATGTAAAATGAGACTACAAAAGACTGATTAGAATATATGGTCAACTTATAAATAAGAGAATTTTGTCTCTAGTCCAAAAATAGGGAAGCAATTGAAGAGTTTCAGACTTGTGCATAATTCGATGTGCATTTCAAGAATGCATCTGTGAGAAAAGGGTCAGTTCACCAGAGTCATACATGACTGAGCAACTAAGTGCACCCACACACCCACCAGCCTCTCTCTACAAAATTAGTCTTTACCATGGGACAGTCTCTTGGTAATTATCACTGCCACCAACACGCCTGCTCCAAATTGGGCCACTGCGTGGTTAATATTCCAGGACCACCAGTGGTATGTGGTCCCTTCACACTTCATGGGGCAGTTGAGTTAAACCTGAGCCACCTGAAGGCGGTGTAATGGCAGTATCTCGCTATCTCGCATGCATGTATGCTGTCACTTCAGTTGTGTCCAGCTCTTTGTGACCCTGTGGGCTGTAGCCTGCCAGGCTCCTCTGTCCATGGGACTCTCCAGGCAGGAATACTGGAGTGTGTTGCCATGCTCTCCTTAAATGTATCTTCCCAACCTAAGGATCAAACTCGTGTCTCCTGCATCTCCTGCACTGCAGGTGGATTCTTTACCTCTGAGCCACCGGGAAAGCCCCAATGGCAGGATCTTAACAGTATTTAATTTACAAGTGAAAAATCATGTGTTTTAAAAAAATAATTATCATGTTTTTCCTTAAATACTACATACATGTTGAAAGAACTTTTAAAATACAATAATTATAAATATAGTTTGTGACCCTTTTTCACATTACATCATTTTCATTTTCCCATGTTATTAAAATATCTTGGCAAATATTATTTTAATTTCTGCATACTATGCCATCACATGAAGATAACATATCTTACTTTCTCAATTGTTGAGCATGTTGATAAAAACTTTGGCAAATATATGTATCCATAGTTCAGAACATTGCTTTATAATGAATTCCCAGAAGTAGAATTAGTCTGTAAATGGATAAAATCATGTTGAAACCTCTTGCTGTGTATCACCAAACTGCTTTTCAGAAAATTTAAAGTGGTATGATTCACAATCATATCTGTATTGTATTAGAAAACCCAAGTCATCACAGTCTTGCCATCATTGATGATGTAGTTATTATGCTTTTTAAGAAAATGCATGGCATATCATTACTGGAATAATTTGCATTTTCTTAATTTGTGGTAAGTTAAAAAGAATCTCACATATATTAGTTATTTGCCTTTTCTCTTTTGTAAATCATATATTCACAATGCTTATCCATTTACTATTTTTTAATTAAAGTTATATTTCTTTTGTAATTAATTTGTGTGGGTTTTAGATAAATATTTTAATAAATTTCCCTTTCTTTTGATTTATGCTATTTTTCTAGATCATTGAATAATTTTTAAAAAATTAAATGGTTTCAAACATAAAAATCTTACCTTTAATTAAAATATGCACTGTAGTGCATGTTCAGTGAAAACAGTTGAAAATATGGAAGAAAGAATTGAAACCGTCCCCTTATTTTTCTATTTTAGGAATAAAATTTTTAAGATTATAATTTGCTTTCTATGTGAAACTTTGAGGTGTGGTATTTCCTTGCGATTAATGTGCCATTAAAACTTAATTTAGTCTTTGAGCTAATAATCATTTAAGGGAGTGTTATTTTTTAAAACTTCTCATATTGTTAAATTTATTTCATTTTCTAGTTTTGCTCCTTGGTCAGAAACAGTGACCTTTATCATAACTGCTTTATGGATTTTGCTATGGTTTTCTTATGCTTTAGTATGTAATCTAGCTTTGTAAATTCCCCATGAACAATAGAAAATATATTTTTAAAAATTTCCAACTTATAGGGAAAGGCTTATTTCCACCAACCTATCAACTTTATTACATATATGTTTTAAAACTTCAGTGATGCCATTCAATTTGTTCTTCAGTAAACTGAAAATAGGATCCATTTTGGCTCTTTGACCACTAGTAAATTAAAAATACACTCTAAAATCTTCTACAAGAACAAATGTCAATTTTTTCTCATATTTCAGATGACCTTTGATTTATCCTTGTTTAGGATCTCCTCTAGGGACATGGACATGATCATGAGTCTTGAGTCTTCATTAGAATTTTACCCTTTAACAGTAAAAATACTTCATGTCTATTTTAACAGATATTAATGTTTCTTAATTATTTCACATATCTTTGACTATTTAAAATTTTCCTTAAGGTTTCAGCTTTATTTAACAGCTTCAAGTTCATTTAACTGGTTCATGCAGGAAATATAACAGCGGATTTAACTTAACACAATCTGACACTTGTTTACTTAATAATTTGATCCTCTCATATGTACTATCATAATTTTCATTCATGTTTCTCACTTTGTATCATATTCTCTTTATTAATATTTTCTTTCTCTTCTGTAATTTTTAAATTTCTGTGTGTGTGTGTGTTCTCAGCCATCCAAACTCTTAATTGCGTAGCTTGTTCAAAAATATTTTATAAATATGTATTTAAACTAAATGTCAAAGTCTATAAAATATAAATTTTTAGATTCTCTTTTAAAGTGGGAGTTTCAGTGTTTTGTTTTCCTCTCTCTCCTTTACTGGATTTTGTTAATTCAATTAAAGTTGTAATGCTACGGATTTTCTTTAAAAATAGTGTTACTTTTATTAAAGAAAAAGAAAAGCTACCTTTTGTGTTACTTATCTATAAGTGGTCAATTGTTTCAGTGCTCAGTCAAACCATCTCAAGCATCACTGTCTCATACCTCTGTTCCTCAGTTTCATTTGCTCATCATCTGCCACCACCAGAAACTCACCACCTCTCCAGATCTTCAGGCTGAAACTTGAGAAATGAAATGAGGTTTACCTCTTATCCCATTTAAAATCCACATCTCTCCTGTGGTTTACTGCCCCAGGCTAATGCTAAGAATCCATACTTGCTTTAGAAGACATCTCAGTTCAGTTCAGTTCAGTCGCTCAGTCGTGTCCGACTCTTTGCGACCCAATGAATCGCAGCACACCAGGCCTCCCTGTCCATCACCATCTCTTGGAGTTCACTCAGACTCACGTCCATCAAGTCGGTGATGCCATCCAGCCATCTCATCCTCAGTCATCCCCTTCTCCTCCTGCCCCCAATCCCTCCCAGCATCAGAGTCTTTTCCAACAAGTCAACTCTTCGCATGAGGTGGCCATAGTACTGGAGTTTCAGCTTTAGCATCATTCCTTACAAAGAACACCCAGGGCTGATCTCCTTTAGAATGGACTGGTTGGATCTCCTTGCAGTCCAAGGGACTCTCAAGAGTCTTCTCCAACACCACAGTTCAAAAGCATCAATTCTTTGGCGCTCAGCTTTCTTCACAGTCCAACTCTCACATCCATACATGACCACTGGAAACACCATAGCCTTGACTAGATGGACCTTTGTTGGCAAAGTAACGTCTCTGCTTTTGAATATGCTATCTAGGTTGGTCATAACTTTTCTTCCAAGGAATAAGCATATTTTAATTTCATGGCTGCAATCACCATCTGCAGTGATTTTGGAGCCCCCCCAAAAAGTCTGACACTGTTTCCACTGTTTCCCCATCTATTTCCCATGAAGTGATGGGACCAGATGCCATGATCTTTGTTTTTCTGAATGTTGAGCTTTAAGCCAACTTTTTCGCTCTCCACTTTCATTTTCATCAAGAGGTTTTTGAGTTCCTCTTCACTTTCTGCCATAAGGGTGGTGTCATCTGCATATCTGAGGTTATTGCTATTTCTCCCAGCAATCTTGATTCCAGCTTGTGCTTCTTCCAGTCCAGTGTTTCTCATGATGTACTCTGCATAGAAGTTAAATAAGCAGGGTGACAACATACAGCCTTGACGTACTCCTTTTCCTATTTGGAACCAGTCTGTTGTTCCATGTCCAGTTCTAATTGTTGCTTCCTGACCTGCATATAGGTTTCTCAAGAGGCAGGTTAGGTGGTCTAGTATTCCTATCTCTTTCAGAATTTTCCACAGTTTATTGTGATCCACACAGTCAAAAGTTTTAGTATAGTCAAAGCAGAAATAGATGTTTTTCTGGAACTCTCTCGCTTTTTGATGATCCAGTGGATGTTGGGAATTTGATCTCTGGTTTCTCTGCCTTTTCTAAAACCAGCTTGAACATCTGGAAGTTAATGGTTCACATGTTGCTGAAGCCTGGCTTGGAGGATTTCCTTTATTCCTTCCAAGGGTGTGACAAAACCCCTATGTGCCATTTTTATTTTATTTTTTTTATTTTTGCTTAGAGCTAAAAGTATAATGCAGACATACAGTTAGAATACAGATTGATACATTTCTTTTGGATTAAAAAAATATTCTCTTCTCCTGGATGTTGTTTTTCTTCCACTGTTTCTTTCATTTGTACATTGGGTCTTAGCTTGAGGCTTCCACATTCATTAAAATTTTAATCCTATTATATTATTTTAGTTTTGTTCTATAAAAACAGCTGAATTTGTCTTCTTGTTTGCTAGTATTATTCTCCACTATGTCTAATCTGATCCACTGTTTTTTTAAAATCAATTAGCCACTCCATTTTTCATATTTCATGTTCATATTTCTCACCTTTCATTGTATCTAATTTTATTATATATTCTTGTTGAGGTTTCCATTGCTTTGTTACTGTTTTTACCTTTTAAAAACTATTTCCAACAGGAAATTCACTTTCCATCTTTTAAAATCTGAAGTCAACGCCTTTAGACACTAAATGAGCAATGTTATGCCAGTCTCTAGCCTGTGTTTCTTAGGAAATGCTGTTATCTCCAAACAGAGATCTCCTTTCACATTATTCATTCTTTTGGTCTGAACCTAGAGGTACCTCCTTGAACTTTTTGACTAGGGTCTTCCCCAGAGGTGTAGAGTTCTGTTAGTCTGCAGTCCCTAAGAGAAGTCAGCACATTTCCTGTGAAACTTTAAGTACAGATTGAAGAATCATAGATAGATTTCCTTCTTTAAGCATTAAAAAATAAAATATAATCAGCAATATACGCCTCTCATGAGAATAAAATTCATTAAAAATGGCCTCTTGCAGTACATAGTTCTCTGCTCAGTGTTGGCAAAATCGCCAATAGAACACATTAAGACATTACTATATTGCTGAGTGGCATGAGGTCTAGATGATGTCTATGTTTTGAGTCCCCTGCTTGATTTGAAACATCCTTACCCTTAACGTTGGTCACCCTGACTTGGGGAACCAGCACAGATTGCTCAACTGCCATTCTTTTTCAGAAGTGCCAGAGTCATTTATCAGTCTTGCAGGGCGATTTTTTTCTATCCATCTAATACCATCTACGATAGTTAAATTTATGTGTTAACGTTGCTTGGCTATGGTGTCTAGTGGTTTGATCAAACACTAGTTTAGCTGTTGCTGTGAAATGTACTTTTTAAATGTAACTAACACTTACGATCAATCAACTTTAAGTAAAGCTAATTACACTTTGAAGTGTGGGTCTCATTCAATCAGATGCAAGCCTAAAAGAACAAAGACTGAGGTTTCCCAAAGAAGAAGGAATTCTCCCTCATACTGCAATGTAGAAATTCTACCTGACCTCCCAGCTTGCTTATCTATTTTTAGCATTGCAGGCTCAACTCTGCAACATCAATCCTAAATTTCTAGCCTACTAGGCTGATTTACAGGTTTTAGATTTCCCAGTCTCCCAAATTATATTAAAATAAAGGCAACTTGTTAAAATACATCTCTCTCTCTCCCTTTCTCTCTCTTCACATACATACATGCATATGAATATGCACATATATGTGTAAATGTTTATGTAACATATTTATAATATAATGCCATATTTAATTTAATATAGTAGAAACTGTTATGTTATATATATATAATATAAATTATATAAATATCATATTTATAGTATAACATATGTAGTAGAAATATGTGCATGTAAACATCCTATTCTCTCTGTTTCTCTGAAGAACAATGACAAATACAGACTGCAGAGTGCTGCCCGACTTTCAAGTGCTGAGGCTGATGTAGATTTTCATCCTAATTCTATACAGTATTGGATGTCCCAGTGGGAATTTGGGAGAGAAGAAATAATTATGGTACCAATCCCATGGACAGAGGAGCCTGGTGGGCTGCAGTCCTGGGTTCGCTACTAGTCGGACACAACTGAGCGACTTCACTTTCACTTTTCACTTTCATGCATTGGAGAAGGAAATGGCAACCCACTCCAGTGTTCCTGCCTGGAGGATCCCAGGGACGGGGAGCATGGTGGGCAGCCGTCTATGGGGTCGCACAGAGTCAGACACAACTGAAGCGACTCAGCAGCAGCAGCAGCTAATCTATTAGGGCTTCCCTGATGGTTCAGATGGTAAAGAATCTGCCTGCAGGGCAGGAGACCTGGGTTCAATCACTGGTGAAGGGAATGGCTTCCCATGCCATTTTTACCTGAAGAATTCCATGTTACATGCTGTATGTTTGGCACTTCTATGCCATTTTTAAAATCTGCTTCTTTTTGTCAGCATTCAAATATTTATTTTGCTGTCTATGAAAACCAAGTCAGTGGGGATCATAATAAATTAATAGCACCAATATTCTCATTTTGTCGCCAGAGATGTTGGTCTCACACGTCTTAGGTTAGACGTGTCCCTAAGAAAATACCCTGCTAATAAAAATCAATGCCAAGCTTGGAAGCTATATCCATCTGACTCTAAAACTGGTTTATTGTTTTTCTGCTACTTTCCACTATAACATACCCACTCAACTTGTGCTTAGAACTGAATGTATGCTAGCTCACCTCAAAGAACAAGATTAATTTTCCATTTCCTGTACCCCCTCCTTAATTCAGGTTCTTATTATCCCTCTACCTCTGGACATCCCACCTGTCTGCGAGTGTCCTGTGTAATTATCACTGCCTTTTGAACTTTTCCTTATCTCCCCCATCATCCCTAACCCAGCAGTCATCTCTGAACCTTAATCACAGAGACTGGCCACACCAGTAACTTGGCTGGATGTTTCATAACTAGTTTCATGTGCATTAGCACAAATATTTAACTCTCCTACTTAATGGTAAGTCCTGGGAATTTCAGGCTTTATACGCCAGTGAAGATACCTTTGGTTATGGAAACATTGCCCCATGTGAGGCCTTATCTGATGGAAGAGAACATGTGAAGACGGACAGTGACAATATAAGGTGATAACTCCTTAGAGCTGGAAAACTGTGGCCCTTCTGCACCTTCAAGAATACCTCACATATAAACAGGCAGTCAGTAACTACTTTTTGAACACAGAGATTAAAACATCCGAGTATTTATTCATGAGATAATTTCTGATAAGTTTCACGAGAGTTATGCATTTTAAAGGTTGCCACTGGTTGACTCCGACAGTAAAGAAGCCACCTTCAATACAGAAGAATCAGGTTTGATCCCTGGGTCAGGAAGATCCCCTGGAGAAGGAAATGGCTACTCATTCCAGTATTCTTGCCTGGAAACTCCCATGAACAGAGGAGCCTGGCGGGCTGCAGTCCATGAGGTCTCAGAGAGTTGAACACAACTTAGCGACTAAGCCACTACATGCACTTTACAAATTCAAAATGTGACATGTTTAATTTTAAAAACACGAAGAGACATTACCTTAAACTTTTCTTGTGGGAAAGCAGGAATTCTCTTCCTACCGTACTCGGCTGTGCTTATACTTTCCTTCTTCAGAGGTCTAGATTTGAGATTACCATAAAATTGGCCTTCATTCTGTTTGCATTTTCCATGCCACTAGAAACAGCATTTTCCTGGTATTTCTATTGAAAATAGTTTTGGCTCATGTTATTTGGCTCTCTGGCCACAGGGTGTATGCATGGAGAACAGAGGGAGAAAAGGGGTAACTCTACAGACTGGCAACAGAATTCTAGAGGAGAATGCTTTCAGACAAACCACTCATGGTATTTTCCCAAGCCCCCAAGTGCCTGGATTTCACCTCAGCTGAGAGCAGGGAAATAAAGACAAATGTCAACACTGCTTGCCTTTAGAAAACAGAGCTCCTTGGTGGTCTCAGTGCAAAGAGTTTGCTTCTAATGCCTTTAGAAAGCATCATTGTAAATAAATACTTTCAAAGGCCCTCCTTGAATACATTTAGTAACTGTGTCCATTTATTTTTAAGGACAGCCTTTGAGCCTTACTGACCAGTTTCCAAGATACTAGTTCTTCTAAAAATTTGGCAGAGAAAAAGAATGTACAGCCAGAAAGACCTTTGTTATCCAAGGTCTTTTTATACTAAACGATGCAGAGCAGAGCACATGGAATGTAGACATCCTTTCTTTCACTATTCAAAAGATTCTTACGTGGCTGGAGAAATATGCACAAAATTCTCAATCCTTTTCTCAGCTTTTGGAACCTGTTCTCTCTCAGGGTATGTTTTCCCCTTGGCCTTGGTTTGTCCTTTAATTTGACAGCAACTCTCAGCCAACAATTTGAAATAGTTTTAAATATTATTTGGTGACAACTTGTTCCATTTTTGAAAACTTGAAAAAAACCTAAAATCAAAGATATAAAAAGATCATATGGTACGTTACCATCAGAACTAAAGTGTTCATCTGTCTATAGTATATTATGCCGTAACACTGTATATAAATATTATATACACGTGTATGAATATGTATATATATATATATATTCCTATACATTTATATATTGAGCTTCCCCAATGGCTCAGTCGGTAAAGAATCTTCCTGCAATGCAAGAGACACAGAAGATACAAGTTTGATCCCTGGGTTGGGAAGATCCCCTGGAGGAGGAAATGGCAACCTATTCTAGTATTCTTGCCTGAAAAATTGCGTGGATGGAGGAGCCTGGCAGGTTACAGTCCATGGGGTCACAAAGAGTCAGGCACAGCTGAGCACAGCACAGCAGAAATATGTATATTTGTATTCAAACAGCTGTGACAAGATAGCATAACCATATAAGATAGATATGGTATTCTTAGCTCCATTACTTACCACTGGAGCAAGAAATTAACCTCTGAGCCTCACCTTCCTCATCTCTGAAATTTGCATAATGATATTCACCTGACCGTTATTATTAGGATAAAATTTAGTAACAGGTATACTTACCTATCAGAAAACTTGATTCAAATCAATATTATTGATCAATATTATTGTTAATGTTGTTTTTGCTAAAGCTCCCAGACTTACCTAAGAAGGTAACTGTCAAGGTTACCCTAGTTCAACAGCCCAAAAGGATATGAAAGTTTTCCTGGTAACTTTACAATAATTTTTTTTAGTTATTTCCCTTCCTTTGCTTTGACTTCATTGTGCTCACCACCAGTATGATTCCAAATCAAAAGATAGTTTGTCGGCTGGACACCAGGAGAATAGGCATTACTTCATTGGTTAAGTAATGGCTTTGTCCCATTTAATTGGGTAAATTGGCTTTGTCCCAGTGTTATTCCTCATGTCTCCCTATATCATGGTCTTTGGTTTTACAAACCCATTTCAACATTTAGTTAAATTGGTAAGTGAGCACATCAATCCCATTTTTAAAACCATCAATTCTATTGCTTTACAAAATTGTGTGTGTGTGTGTGTGTCTTTTCTTTCCCTTTGGACCAATCAACTAGGTTCTAATAATATACTTCATGTGGCTCCATTAGACTAAATTTCTCTACCATTTTCTGTCAAAACAAAACCAGTATTCTTTATTTGACACCTATTAAGAACTATTTTTTACTAGCTTGGTTTCCTAGTAACACAGAAATCATGATTAAAGTGTTCAAAAGAGTGACTTGATTTTAAGCAATTATTACTATGGTAATATCACCAAGCATGAGTTTTGTGTGTACTCACCATTATCTTTCATTAGCAGTGCAAAGAGCATTTAGGGATTATCTTTTCCTATAGGAACCTGGTCTTTTTTGTTTCAGCTATAGATTTAGGTAATGTGAAAGCTCTTGCCAGTTTATTTTAGTGACAAGGGGTTAAAGGTTTACTCAGCTTTTCACATTTGAGAGGAAGACTTTGGCATGGGTGTTTCCCAGACTTGTGGAATGCTTTGATAAGGAATGGCCCATTAACAAAGTAAAATATTTGCCAAGACAGTGTTTATCTCCATGTTTACTTTGTATTATAGGCCTCTTTAAGAATTTTTCCAACACTCCATATTTAATCTACACTTTGGAGACCTAAAATTCTTGTTACTTGTGAGGTCATTACTTTTGCTCTCTCTATAATCTCTCCACTTTCAATTCAGTGTGTGAGTTTAAAGTTTGTACCTAGAAATCACATGCATTTCTGTGGTTTATTCCGATGGCCTATGGCCAATCAACACAAAGATTGGACTTGAAATATACCCCTTTTTTTCCTCATTAGCATAATTGGATATGCTCTGAGGGTAGCACTAAATTTTCTTACCTTCCCAGCTTTTTCTTGGAAGAATAAACTTACTAAATGCATTAGACAAAATTTAGTGATTGTGCCAGCATTGTTGCTCATGTTATTTCAGTGAGAAAATGGTACCCTTGAGGAAGACTATTTCCAGGAATGGCCAGAAAAAAATAATTAAAATGCTCCTGGTTTTTAGCTGACTTAATTGGGTAATACCAGTAATTCTTTTTGTTCCTCTGTAATATACAAATAATTTCCTTTCTATATCATATGTCATGATGGATGGCACAATACAGGCTAAAAATTTTTTATATTTTCTTGATATTTGGCCATACTTTCCTGATGTGCTCAGTCACTCAGTTACGTTCAACTCTATGTGACGCTATGCACTGTAGCCTACCAGGCTGCTCTGTCCATGGGATTTTCCAGGCAAGAATCCTAGAGTAGGCTGCCATTTCCTCTTCCAGATGCTTTCTTGAAACTTGCATGTAATAAACATTATCCCTCACAATAATGAGGTCTGGGAATCTCTTGATTAAAAACTGATGACTCCCAGTCATACCTAAAGTGATGACGGTCATTTAATAATGACATTAGCTGGGCTAGAAGTGAGGATTAGTGAGGGAATATTGTAAAAATTTTATCATCCTTCATAGTTGATATTTCCACACTGTGTATCTCTTACTTGGTTGTTCCCCACAATCACTAAAACCAATAAGATATCCAAAGAATATCAACAGTCACTCCTTTCTTAAGAGTTCTCTTTGGTCTTTTGATGGTACAAGTCAATGTGGAATCTTGGAAGCCATCTAAAGACTGGCTACCAAAGTCTGCTATTCAGTGTCCAAGGTGTCAGTTGTCCAACCCTGGAAAGGTGACTAAGAATTCATATAACATCCTAGGGAATTCTGCTTCTTTAATTTAATAAAATTCAGACAGGAGATTTAAGTAAAATACTTCTGTACATGATTTTCTAAGAGGCTGAAATGGGAGATCCTTTTGAATTGGAGTAGTTAAGGAAATTTTCATGATTGTAATAAGGTATATGTTAACACTTCTGGCCACATTACTATCTATTAAGCTTAATTTCTACAGTTTGCAAAAGTCCTTTGCATATACTTATATATATATATATATATATATAATTGCACTTTAGCAAATGGTATGTCCTTAGTTATGTGACAGTTGATAGCGTGTGTGCGCAATCACTTCAATCATGTCCAACTCTTTGCAACCCTAGGAATGCACTCAGGCTCCTCTGTCCATGGGATTTTTCCAGGCAAGTGGGTTGCTATGCCCTCCTTTCAGCAGATCTCCCTGTCCCAGGGATTGAACCCATGTCTCCTGCATTGCATGCAGATTCTCTACCCCTGAGCCACCAGGGAAGCCTGATACTTGGCTAAAGTTCTTATAATTAGAGCAACAGTTCTTCTTCTTCTTTTTTTTTGTATTGGGAATAGCCAATTAACAAACAATGTTGTGTTAGTTTCAGGTGAATAGCAAAGGGACTCAGCTAAACATATACATGTATCCATTCTCCTCCCAACTGCCATCCTTTCCTGGGCAAGCCCCCAAGATGAAAGGTTGTTGCTGACCCACGAAAAGACGCCAGGATTCTTGGCTTCTGGAAGAGAAGAATTTAATCTGGGGCCAGAGATGAGGCTTGATCACTCAGAGCTTTTGTGCAATAGAGTTTTATTAAAGTATAAAAGGGATAGAGAAAGCTTCTGACATAGACATCAGAAGGGGGCAGAAAGAGTGCCCCCTTGCTAATGTTAGCAATGGAGTTATACACCTTTTAATTAGCTATTACAATGAATCAAAAGAATGTCTCAAGTTGGTAAAAATTTTACCAGACCTACTCCCACAATTTACATTTTAGGATAACAAGATTAGAATTTAACAATAGAAAGATCCTCTAGACCCACTCCCATAATATACATTCTAAGATATCGGGATTAGAGAGAAGGTTTTCAAGAAGGAAAAACTGCCCTTCAGCCAGATGCATTATTGTTGTATAATCCCTAGTACAGAGTTTAAACTGAGTTGTCTAATTGACTAAGGATTGGGAGCAGGAAGAGAAGGGGACGACAGAGGATGAGATGGCTGGATGGCATCACTAACTCGATGGACATGAGTCAGTGAACTCTGGGAGTTGATGGTGGACAGGGAGGCCTGGCATGCTGCAATTCATGGGGTTGCAAAGAGTCGGACACGACTGAGCGACTGAACTGAACCGAACTGAACTGAACTGAAGGACTGTAGAGAAAAACAAAAAGAAACAAACAAAAAAAACTGTTTGTCCTTTTCTCCTCCTTGAGAATTCCAGACCCCCAATCTCCACTTTGAGAGTCCCACACCCATTTCTCTTCCTTGGGGACCCCGAACTTCTTTATCTGCCTAGGAATTGACTCTCTCACGCTCCAGGCTGCCACAAAACATTTAGCAGAGTGCCTTGTGCTATACAGTGTGTCCTTGTTGGTTATCCATTTAAAATATAGCAGGGTGTACATGTCGATCCCAAACTCCCATCTATCCCTTCCCATATTCCTTCACCCCTAGCCCTCTTTGGCAACCATAAGTAGACTAGCAGTTCTTAACTGGATTGATATTGTTCTCCCCTACTCCCTGTTCCACTCCAACCCAAGATATTTGGCAAGGTCAGAAAATACTCTGAGCCACAGTCAGTTCCTGGTCTTGTTTTTGCTGACTGTATAGAGCTTCTCCGTCTTTGGCTACAAAGAATATAATCAATCTGATTTTGGTGTTGACCAACTGGTGATGTCCATGTGTAGAGTCTTCTCTTGTGTTTTTGGAAGAGGGTGTTTGCTATGACCAGTGAATTCTCTTGACAAAACTCTATTAGCCTTTGCCCTGCTTCATTCTGTACTCCAAGGCCAAATTTGCCTGTTACTCCAGGTGTTTCTTGACTTCCTACTTTTGCATTCCATTCCCCCAAATAGCTGTGAAAAGAAGAGAAGCAAAAGCAAAGGAGAAAAAGAAAGATATAACCATCTGAATGCAGAGTTCCAAAAAATAGCAAGGAGAGATAAGAAAGCCTTCCTCAGTGATCAATGCAAAGAAATAGAGGAAAACAACAGAATGGGAAAGTCTAGAGATCTCTTCAAGAAAATTAGAGGTACCAAGGGAACATTTCATGCAAAGATGGGCTCGATAAAGGACAGAAATGGCATGGACCTAACAGAAGCAGAAGATATTAAGAAGAGGTGGCAAGAATACACAGAAGAACTGTACAAAAAGATCTTCACGACCCAGTTAATCACGATGGTGTGATCACTCACCTAGAGTTAGATATCCTGGAATGTGAAGTCAAATGGGCCTTAAAAGCATCACAACGAGGTGGAGGTGATGGGATTCCACTTGAGCTGTTTCAAATCCTGAAAGATGATGCTGTGAAAGTGCTGCACCCAATATGCCAGCAAATTTGGAAAACTCAGCAGTGGCCACAGGACTGGAAAAGGTCAGTTTTCATTCCAATCCCAAAGAAAGGCAGTGCCAAAGAATGCTCAGATTACCACACAATTGCACTCATCTCACATGCTAGCAAAGTAATGCTCAAAATTCTCCAAGCCAGGCTTCAAAAATATGTGAACTATGACCTTCCAGATGTTCAAGCTGGTTTTAGAAAAGGTAGAGGAACCAGAGATCCCAACATCTGCTGGATCACTGAAAAGAGAATTCCAGAAAAACATCTGTTTCTGCTTTACTGACTATGCCAAAACCTTTGGCTGTGTGGTTCACAATAAACTGTGGAAAATTCTTCAAGAGATGGGAATACCAGACCACTTGACCTGCCTCTTGAGAAATCTGTATGCAGTCAGGAAGCAACAGTTAGAACTGGACATGGAACTGGACTGGTTCCAAATAGGAAAAGGAGTACGTCAAGGCTATATGTTGTCACCCTGCTTATTTAACTTCTATGCAGAGTACATCATGAGGAACACTAGACTGGAAGAAGCACAAGCTGGAATCAAGATTGCTGGGAGAAATACCAATAACCTCAGATATGCACATGACACCACCCTTATGGCAGAAAGCGAAGAAGAACTAAAGAATCTCTTGATGAAAGTGAAAGAGGAGTGAAAAACTTGGCTTAAAGCTCAACATTCAGAAAACGAAGATCATGGCATCTGGTCCCATCACTTAATGGGAAATAGATGAGGAAAAGTGGAAACAGTGGATGACTTTTACTTTTGGGGGCTCCAAAACCACTGCATATGGTGACTGTAGCCATGAAATTAAAGATGCTTACTCCTTGGAAGGAAAGTTATGACCAACCTAGAGAGCATATTAAAAAGCAGAGATGTTATTTGCCAACAAAGATCCATCTAGTCAAGGCTATGGTTTTTCCAGAGGTCATGTATAGATGTGAGAGGTGGACTATAAAGAAAGCCGAGCACTGAAGAATTGATGCTTTTGAACTGTGGTGTTTTAGAAGACTCTTGAGAGTCCCTTGGACTGCAAGGAGATCCAACTAGTCCATCCTATAGGAGATCAGTCCTGGGTGTTCATTGGAAGGACTAATGTTGAAGCTGAAACTCTGGTACTTTGGCCACCTAATGTGAACAGCTGATTCATTGCAAAGACCCTGATGTGGGAAAGACTGAGGGCAGGAGGAGAAGGGGGAGGACAGAGGATGAGATGGTTGGATGGCATCACCGACTCAATGGAAATGAGTTTGGGTCGGGTGAACTCCAGGAGTTGGTGATGGACAGGGAGGCCTGGCGAGCTGTGGTTCATGGGGTCGCAAAGAATCAGACTCGACTGAGCAACTGAACTGACTGAAGATAACTCTGGTTGTTGCAACTGGGATGGGAAATATTTCAGTCATTTAGTGAGTAGAAGCCAGAAATTTTGCTAAACATCCTACAATGCATAAGACACACACACACACACACACACACACACACACACACACACACAGTATCCAGCCCAAATGGCAATAGTATTGATATTGAGAAGCTTAGAGTTAACATAAAACATCGTTAGGTAGTAGGAGAAGTCTTCCTTCCTAAAATTATTTTACTCGATTACAATTTCACAGTCTCAATATAACCGATGTTCACACTATTCATTGGTTTTATATTATTCCTTTAACAAGATATTTTAGGGAAACTCTAGTGTTCCCAGTCCATTTAATGATGAACAAACATGGACTGTGTCCATGCTTTTATGGAGTTTAAGTCTAGGTGAAGAGTCAGATCAAATTATGACACTAATGAATAAGCCATTGTGAACAGGAACCTTTAAAGGACTGAAATTTGATTCTATGAGAGTATTTAACCTAGGAAATGCAAATCTGTAGTGCCAGTGAAGACCTCATTATGGAAATAGTGATGAAGCTGAGACCTGAAGACTGAACTGGGGAAACAGAGGGAGAAATATTTCATCTTGGTGACTAGAACACAGAGAAAAAGAGGGAGAGGGTCCACAGGAAGTACAAAAGCCTAGGGTAGGCAGTGCCTCACTGTGAGCCACATTAAGGATGTGATCTTTATATGAAGAACAAGGACAAACAAAACAGTTTTTATGAAGGATTCTGGCAAGATCAGGCTTATTTTAAGATCCGTGGTATTCAGAAATGGTTTTCAGTGACCCAATATCAACCTTGAAGAAAGACTGATGAAATGTCACATTGCTTTGTTGCAGTCTTTTCCTGTTCAATAATTTACCAGTAAATTGGATGAAAATATAGATGGGCCAAGCAAATTAATAGGCGGACCAATCCTGGGGAAATAACTCTACTATCATAGACAATAAAATGTTTAAAACCCCAAATTATTTCAACAAACCAGATCATTGAACTAAAACTAGGCAGATGAAAGCTGGAGAGATACAAGTAAAAATGTCAATTTGGTCTTTTAAATAATTGAGTTTAGAGATTCAGTTATAGGGCTGGATTTGGTAGCAGTTCATGTGAAAATATCTAAATGTTTTAACATACTACAAGTCATAATTATGCCATGATTACAGGAAAGAGCCAACACAAATTTAAATTAAAATAGGAAAATCAATAGCCTCTGCATTTGCCAGCCCATGTGGAGAATGCTATAGTCATGTCTGAGTACCACATCAAAAGCAGGACATTCAGATACTACAATACATCCAGATAAAGACAAAGTGTATGGTGAAGGGAACTGGAAAAATAAAAAGATATGAACTGAAAACAATAACAACATTTTTTGAGTGAGAACAGTGGAGGATTAGAACATATTACCTGGTGGTGTGAAAAGTTCCCCATCATTTGAGAATTCAAGCAGAGGCTATAAGCTTGTTTTGATTGTTTTCCAGAGCCCTCTAAAGGAAACTTCTTAGTTGGAAGGGAGGTTAAACTAAATAGATGTGTTTGGCATTTTTTTCCAATTTAAACAATCACTGAAGTCCATGTGTGTGAATCCTCAGGTTCATTAGTATCTCTGGCTGCCAAACATTTCAACCCTCATGTGCACGCATGTGTGCTCATTCACTTAAGTAATGTCTGACTCTGCGATCTATAGACTGTAGCCCACCAAGTTTCTCTGCCCGTGGAATTCTCCAAGCAAGAATACTGGAATGGGTCACCATGTCCTCCTCTAGGGAATTTTCCCAACCCAAAGATCTCCTGTGGCTCCTGCATTGCAGGTGGATTCTTCACCACTGAGCTACTGGGGAAGACTGAACCCTCTCTATACATGTGGTAAATGTCTCACTTAATTAATCTTGGTGGAAAACAGAGCCTTCCTCTCACTAGAGAAACTGAAAGTGGCAAATCCTTGCTTTCACAACTTCCCTAGCATGGAGGACATAGAGTTCATAATTTCACTTTAGTCAATCAGAGCTACCTGCACTGGACTTTGCTGAGTGAACTGACAAAGAAAAAGAAGACTCTCTTTGGGGGCTCCATCAGATCTGGAAGCGATTACAGCAGCTGAGCCATGGGCAGTGACAGAGGTGCTGGTCTCGTTTGAAGCCTCCTTTATGGCCCTGGCTGTAGCCCAGCCTCCTGGCTCTTGGTTGTTTTCCAAGCCCATTGCTGCGCTTTGTCTAAGATTCTGTGATTTTTCCCAATATCACTTTAACAAATATCTTTTAGCTTAAATCATCCAGATTTGGTTTCTGTTCCTCACAATGGCCAACTTTGACTGGTATAACCTCCAATGTGTATTTTGCTTAATGTTAAAATCCATTTTTATGAGATATAGAAAGACATGTCAGATTCTATAGTTAGCCCCTCCCAATCATTACATTCAGTTTTACAAAGGACTGGACCCCAGGCCCTCTCCCTGACTCTGAGAACCCTAAGCCAGATCAATAAACCAGATATAAAACAGAGAGGAGAGGGATAGGTGAGAATATTGTTGAAAATATTTACAGTTGATTCTTATTATTCATGGATCTTGTATTTGCAAACTTGTCTACTCACTAAAATTTATTTGTAACCTCTAAATCAAGAGTTGCTTCACTTTTGAAATCATTCCTCAAGAAATGTACAACAGCAAAAAATTTGAGTCTCTTTATGAGCCCATCCCCAGCTGAACTCTAACAAGGCAATGCTCTGCCTTCTTATTTTAACTCTCATACTGTAAACAAGTGTTCTTTTCATATCTAGTGCTATGATTTTCTGTTTTGTGTGCCTTTGTAGTTGATTTCATTATTTTTTAAATTTATTTTTAATTGGAGGATAATTGCTTGACAGTATTGTGTTGTTTTCTGCCATAAATCAACATGAATCAGCTACAGGACAAATATGCCCCCTCCCTCTTGAACCCCCTATCACTTCCCACCCCATCTGACCCCTCTAGGTTGTCGCAGAGCACCAGATTTTTTTAACTCCCTGCATCAGACAGCAAATTTCCATTGGCCATCTAATTTTCCATATGGTAATTAAACGTTTTAGTGCTTCTCTCTCAGTTCATCCCACCATCTATTTCCCCCTCTACACCCATGTCCATAAGTCTGTTCTATGTCGGTGTCTCCTCTGCTTCCCTGCAGACAGGTTCATCACTACCATCTTCCCAGATTGTATATGAGATTCCATAAAACGATGGGAGGCATAGCACCAAAGTGCTGTTCATTTTTCTAAGCACAGGCTATGATGTGCTTTATGGAGAAAAATACATGTGTTAGATAAGCTTTCTTCAGGTACCTGTTATAGTTCTGTTAGTGGTGAGTTCAACATTAAGGAATCAATGGCATTAAATAAGGGGTCTTTAAACAGAAAAACAAATAAAACAAGTTTATATATTGATGGGTTCATGAAAATGTTGTGACAAGAAATTCAGGAACCTAATTCCATATTTCCCCAAGTGTTTGTGGCGTCTTTGTGGAGTGAACACAATCACCACACAAATTGAGAATTGGCTGTTTGTAGAGACAATATTTTCTGTGCTGTGAGTTCTCATCACACCACAGGGTAAGAGAGAAAAGTGGACTTCTCTCACCTCAAGCCCAGGGAGGGGGCCCTCATAAGGCTGTCTGAGAGTTAGTTGTGTGTTTCCCAAATCTCTGGGCATGATGAACTGGTGTCTGACCCCAGGACATCAAGACAATAGAGAAGGAGGGCTGGTGACTGCAAGTGTTGCTGGTTACTGCCTGGGTGGCAAAGCGTAGAATAAGTGGGGGTTCCTTGGAGAAGGAAATGGCAACCCTCTCCAGTACCCCCTGCCTGGAAAATCCCATGGACAGAGGAGCCTGGTATGCTACAGTCCATGGGGTCCCGAGGAGTCAGACGTGACTGGGTCACTTCACTCACTCACTCCTTGTGGGTAGGTGGTGGGCACACTCTAGAGAGAGCTTGCCAGAACACATCTACCTTAGGTCCTGTCCAGTAAAATTATCTCGGGAATTAAAGAGCTTCTGCAGGAAAAGGGTAAATGTACACTGCCAGCTAGCCCAGGAGCTACAGACTGAATTAAAGTGCCCATGCAGAATTTTAAAACTACAGGAGAGAGACAGAACAAAACTGCCAGAAGATCCACAAGGTGTCCTTGGACAGAAAGAGTCAGTTTACCAAGTCCAGATAGCATGAAGCTCTACTGTAGCAGAAAGGCTTATTCTGCCACTTTTATTTTCTCCCTCTTCTCCCCTGGCTTCAAACATGGTGGGAGTTTGGAAAAACAGATAGCGAGAGACAGCCAAGAAGCTCAAATAGGGAAGCAGAGAAGCCAGTGTAACTTCCTGTTCCCTTAAAATCTCCAGCCCACAGGAGGATTGAGCTGGGGTGGTGTGGTTTAAGACCATATCTGCAGTTCAGTCTTTCACATGCATGGAAGCAGGCATTTAAATGTCTGAATCAAGATCACATTTTTGACTTAATGTGTCATTAGAGCTCGCATAGACTTGCCAGAACTTTTATACAGGAACACCCCCGGTTGAATGGGATTGGTTAGGAAACAAGGATTGAATTGTAGTTTAAGTTGGGCTTTCCTGGTGGCTCAGTAAAGAATCTGCCTGCAATGCAGGAGACCTGGGTTTGATCCCTGGGTCAGGAAGATCTGCTGGAGAAGAGAATGGCACCCACTCCACCATTCTTGCTTAAAGAATCTCATGGAGAGAGGAGCCTGGTGGGCTACAGTCCATGGGGTCGTGAAAAGTTGTACTTAACTGAGTGAATAATACACTTTAAATGTTATGAGTTCATGCTTGTGCAACGAGTTTTCTGCTCATTCAAGGGCTTCGCTGCTGCACTGTGAGATACCTGAGTGCTGGCTCTAGTACTGGGTTTGAATTCTGTTTCACCCCATGATCACTGTGGCTAAAGTTTGGTGTGATTAAACACCTCACTCAACTTGAATTCGGTCACAAATGAAGTGGAGATGACGTTAGTATTTTAAAAATAGAAATTTGTTAAGCGTTGTCTTCAGACCAAACCCAGACAAAAGGACAGTGGCATGCCTGGAATCTGGCTATCCTCTCAGATCTTACAGGATATGGTCTGCATGAACAGTATCACCAGAAACAACAGGCTTTTTAGGGAGGTAAGAGCCAAGTCAAATCAAGATAGAGCCTTCCTTCCTGTGTGGTGCCCTGCTATCAACAGGCTTCTATGTTCTTGCAAAGTAAAGGGGGCACTTCCCTGCTGGGCCAGGGGCTAAGATTCCACACTCCCAATGCACAGCATTTGGGTTTGATTCTTGGTCAGAGAACTAGATTCCAGAAGCCCTAACTAAGAGTTCACAAGCCACACCTAAAAGATCCCTCATGCTGTAACTAAGACCTGGTGCTGCCAAATAAATAAATATATTTTTTTTTAATGTAAAAGGAGAATTCAGTCTACTCTAACCATGGATTTGTATGGAATCTCTTCCCAAGAAACCATGACCCCCTGAACTGTTGCAAAAAGCACTCCCTAGGTTAGTGTGAGGATCCAATAAAATAGAAATAATGCACACCAACTTCTTCATTTGCATTTGTATGCATTTATTCAAATGCATTTTTATGCATTTGGCATATAATAAATAACTGAAAGTTAATCTAAAATTATCAATATAATTAATATGATTTTCATATGTTTTATGTCCAGTGGTTAGTTCATTTAAGTCCTTTTTCCAGTTCAACCGGTTATCAGAAAATACACATGAAAGGGGCATGTAGGAACTATTTTTAATAACTTCCCTCCCCATGGCCAAGTTAATTCTCCAACCATCAAAGATTTTCACATTTTGTAGTTTACTATTATCGGTAGCTTTACAACGATGTTCCTTAATTCTGCCCTTGGATAGCACGAGAAGATATTTCTTATGTCTACCAAATTTTCTCTCAATAAAATTTTAATGTGTTACTTTTTAATGCTTATAGAGATATAAAATTGGATAGCAATTGAAACATAAGGGCTTACCTCTCCCCACATGTCATTATCTAGACTCTTATGTATGTGCTGCTACTAAGTTGCCACAATTCTTATTCAGGCTAAGAAAACTACTGCACATGCATGGAAGTAGGCATTTTACTTTACTGATTTTCCATCAATTTATCCTTTCATTATTCCAGTCTTTTCACTTTTTAATTTATAATGTTTTGCCAAACTTGGATATAATACTTTAGAAGTTTACCACTGTGAAGGATAATGAAAGAATTATTTCTTAATATTTAAATAATGTATTGTATTTATTTTATATCTTCTGTATAATAATAGTTATAAATACTATACGTATTGTAAAATGTTATATTAATATCATATTTTTAAAAGCAAACATCCCTTTAGCAATCATTAGCTGGCCACACATTCACATGGGTTTCATTAGCTCAAGTCTGAGTTTATCAATATAATGTGTTACACTGAATTGAATATTTAACTTGAATGTTTAATTTTCACTGTAATGGAGTCTACAACTAGGATCCAAAACAAAAGCATGAACAAAAGAGAAATTTTAAATGCAGTTAAATGATTGAGAAGAAATTAAAATTGTAAATGAGAAAGTATCCAAATTTCACTGTAACAACCTAGATCCAAGAAGGAAGAGAAATGAAATGGGAAAGCATTCATCTTGATTTCTCTGACATGTGGCAATTCTCTGGAGAGAGAAGCTGTTTAAAGGAATTCAAACATCAAAACACTTGATTTACCCAACATTTAGGTACAATAGGAAAATAACCTTAGTTAAAAGGAAACCAACTTTGACCTTTTGGCTAATCTGAGGGCAATTTAATTTTATAAATGTATTTTTAGTTACAAAAGTTTTAATTCTCCCCATATTATCTTTTATCTCTTAAAAAATGGAGAATCAAATTAAATCATACTTCTTAAGAATATGAGTCTTAGTTCTAATGAAATTTGTATCTGAGACTTGAACTGTCATGTGAACTCAGGGAGCCTCCTGAAGTCTGCAAAATCTAATCATCTCCTGGAAAAATAAATGCATTCAGGATTACTTTTTTTAAATCAAACTTTGAGGTGGATGAAAAAGAAAAATTCCAAATACTCCCAGTAATCATAGAAACAAATCTCAAGATATTTTAGAAACATTTTTATTTTTAACTTGCAATGTAGTCCCAGGTCACTAAGGGAACAAAATAACACCACTGTGTTTTACTATTTAATTGTTCAAAGGCACTGGAAAAAAATGTCTTATATACTCCACAGGCTCAACTCATTCCTCTTTGCACTGGCAGATCAAATACACTTGACAATGACTACATCACATACAGTCAGAAACTGGGTTAAGATTCTTGAAGATGCTATTAAAGAAAAAGAGAGGAATGTTGGAATAAATTTGTAACCAGATCAAACAGCAAGAAATATCTAAAATTCTTCTTCCATAGTGAAAATGAATAAGTATTTGATATACGGCCAAGGGAAAAAAGTCATCACAAAATTTAATACTGACTTGCAGAAGGGTACAGTATAGCAGGGGCTTCCCCTGGTGGCTCAGAAAGTGAAGTGTCTGCCTGCAACGTGGGACACCTGGGTTTGATCCCTGGGTCAGGAAGATCTCCTGGAGAAGGAAATGGCAACCCATTCCAGTACTCTTGCCTGGAAAATTCCGCGGACAGAAGAGCCTGATACCCTACAGTCCATGAAATTGCAAAGAGTTGCACACGACTGAGCAACTTCACTTCACTGAATATCGGAGGAATGAAAAGTCGTTATTATGCATATTGAAGAATATTTCTCAGTGCTATAATTAAAAAGCAGTATTTCTTTATGTAATTCACCTTGTCATCCTCTCTATATAAGTCTTGTCTGATAATAAAATCTCAAAAACAGGTGTTTTGTATAATTCACCTTTATATTTCTATTTTCTGAAATATTATCTACCTTATAGATAATTCTCAATACATGCTTATTAAATTGACAGTAATATTTCATATTGATCTCTAAAATTCCAAAGAGTATAAATTAATATAGAAAAATAGGAAGACTTGAAGCCAGAAAGCCTGGGTTCTAACTTTTCAACAAACTAATTGTATGTCTGTTCTTTATTAAATAAGAATAATAAAAGATAAATACAAATAAGTAAATGGCTCAAAAAAAAAGAGTGAAATGATAAATTAAAATGTGATACACCTAGAATAGTAGCATGCAACTTCAAGAAGAATTACATAATAAGGAAGAAAATATAGTTATTTGTCTAAATTAGAAACAGATCATTTGTCATGAAAATATTTATTCTTTCTGGGCTGAAGTTTTGGGATACTTTCAGTTTGGAAATCTTGAGGGAACCTCTTGTCACAAAGACCAGTCACAATAACCCAAATCAGCTGTTAGAAGCATGAAAGCATGAAGAAAAAGGGTGAAATATAAAATACTGATAGCATCTTGCTTAATTTTTGCTAGGGAAAGCTGTTGCTAATTGCCAGTCCAGGTTCAATGCATGAGACGACCCAGAGGGATGGTACGGGGAGGGAGGCGGGAGGGGGTTTCAGGATGGGGAACACGTGTATACCTGTGGCAGATTCATGTTGATGTATGGCAAAACCAATACAATATTGTAAAGTAATTAACCTCCAATTAAGAATGGTAGGATTGTAGGTTTATAGTTAATTTTAAAAATTATTTTTTTGATTATCTATAATTTATAATTTCTCAATACTAACTACATTACTTATTTAAAAAGCAAACATAAAGGCATTTAAATAGGGATAATTGTTGGAAGCACCCCAATCTGTAAAACAGAAGGGACTTTATTGTTAAACAAGGAAAAGGCAGTGCTATGTAGACCATCTTTTCAGTAGAGAGCATTAATACAAGTTGCTGCTGCTGCTGCTGCTGCTGCTAAGTCGCTTCAGTCGCGTCCAACTCTGTGCGACCCCATAGACAGCAGCCCACCAGGCTCCCCTGTCCCAGAGATTCTCCAGGCAAGAACACTGGAGTAGGTTGCCGTTTCCTTCTCCAATGCATAAAAGTGAAAAGTGAAAGTGAAGTCGCTCAGTCGGCGACCCCATGGACTGCAGCCTACCAGGCTCCTCCATCCATGAGATTTTCGAGGCAAGAGTACTGGAGTGGGGTGCCATTGCCTTCTCTGTAATACAAGTTAGGTGTGGATTTGCAGAGAGTTTTCTGGTATGGCAGAAATAACAACTATTTATCAGTATCCCTGCCCTCCTCTTTTTCCAGATGTGTGGAAGAATCACACTTCCCCACCCTTTTGGAACTGAGCATGGCCATATGATTTGTTCTGGTGAATAAAATAAAAACAGAGGTCATAAGTGGCATTAAGAGCTGATGTGCAACTCTGCTTGTTCTCTTCCCCAGTTCCTGACAAAGAGGCCGAGTTTTGGACATGGTGTAGTGTAAGATGGCAGAGTGTCACTCAGCCGAGGTCACGAGACTGGTATGTAGAAGACTATCAGTTCCACAGCAGACGCAATGTGACCAAGAAATAAACCTTTGGTAGGTAAGCCACAAAAGCAAGGTGTTGTCTGTAACTGCATCCCTAGACTTCTCTGATTAATGTAGCAGGCAGATGTCATAGCCCAAGACATAAAAGTTTTGAGTTTGGAATGAGACCTTTAAAAGTGGTTAAGGTGAAAAACCAATAGATAATCTATGGCAGGGATCAACAGTAAAGGATTCTTGGCTTACCTGATAAAATGAGTTGTGAATCATATGGTATGAATCAGCCCACATTTGAGTTCAAGGTTTGCTACTGGTCAGTGTAGTTTTCGGGAAGATTTCTTCACATCTCTCAGTCTATTATCACACTTGTAAGATAAAAATAATAATCTAAGACTCTGGGAGTTGGTGATGGAAAGGGAGGCCTGGCCTGCTGTGATTCATGGGGTCGCAAAGAGTTGGACACGACTGAGCAACTGAACTGAATTGAACTGAACTGCCAGTTGTAGAAAATAAGAAACAGTACCTACATCCTCAGTTATATAGCTATAGCCTCAGTTCCTGGCACAGAGCCTAGCCAAAAGCAGAAATGCTCTAATGTCTTACTGAATGAGTGAATGCATGAGTGAACAAATTAAGTATACAGCAACACAGAGAAGAGAATAAAGTGTGACCATTGTGGCCTATGTTATTCCTCTCGTTCATTCACTCATGCATATAACAACGTTCAAGCTCTGCTTTGGGTGTTGAAGGTAGAGCAGTGAATGAAAACAAGTCCTATCATCCTTGAGCTTACTTACACTCTCTAGGTCATTAAAATTCGTTTTGATGACAGGTTGGTGGGTGGGCCTATTTATGTTGTGAAAATCAGCCTGTTCAGTGATCCCACTTCAGTAGACTGTGGTAAATTGGAGTGTCATCAAAGATTAGTCTAAATACTTATAAAATAGTTGGGGGAATAGCTCAAGATTTACTGTGTCTATGGTTTCATTTTTTAAAAAAATTGAGTGCTGAGATTTGCATTCAAACTACATTGCTACATCTGTCATTTGTTTTCACATTATTAGTCCATGTGTTAGTAATTAAGAATGCTTTGGCTGAAAAGGAAAAATGATTAATCAAGTTTGTTCCCATAACAGTGACTTAATCTTCTGCTTTTGTTGGAAATAAACAATAACAAAAGCACAGAGTCAAACCTTAAAGTAAACTACCTGGTGCCTTGAAGGTAAACAAGTCAACTGTTTCAACATCAATTGTGTGGTGGGGGTGGGGGTGGGGTAGTGGGAAGAAGTGATTTAACTGCATACACTTCATGTCCTACAAATAAGTGAGTTATTGTTCTGCCCTGAATGCTAGATATGGAACTTCCTGACAGTTTGCCCCATATATTCTCACCTGCTTTGCAAAGATGGCAAAATACTGAGTGTAAAAGCTATAGAGAAGGCAGACAGTTTCTACCCATTTTTACTCCAAAAGCATTGTAAAGAGTTAGTGTAATATATAGAGTGAGTTGGCCACTATTTCTACTAACTATTTTTAACATTTAAAAATTGCATTTATATTGAAATAGAAGAGATCAAATCCAGACTTTAAAATATATTCATAAACATAAGATCTGCTAGATGCATGTAGCTAAAAGACTTTTGGCAAAGTGCCAAAAGCCTGCATTTATATAGTAACATTCCACACACCAAAATATTGGGTTGGCCAAAAGTTCGTTAGGACTTTTCCATAATAGATTATGGACAAATATGAGTGAACCTTTTGGCCAACCCAGTATTACTGGGAGATTAAGTAAGGTCCATGCTCAGTGTTTAGCACTGTTCATCACACAAAATGCATAGAACATTTTAAATAGATGTTAGCTATTTTTATGATCATTAGGTTTCTCTTTAATTATAGGAGAAAGAATACACTAGCATATAAAGAAGTCATGTATCTTATCCATGATCAGAAACGGAATAATTATAATCAGAGCTCAATTACAATAACATTAAGAACTTTTATTACTACTATTATAACAAAGTAAGCTTAGCAGTAATACTTATTTTGCCAATGATTAAATTCTAATCTTTAGTAACAAATGACTTTTAAAATATTCATCTTCTCACTCTGCATATGAAACATCATATTCCAATCTTCAGTCTTACTTCTAGGGATGCTAAGGTTTCTGCTGTCACCATTTTTTTTTTTTAATGTACAAGTGTAAATCTACTATGGATCTGTGAGGGAAGCTGCCAGTCAATATCCTTCAGATCAAAATTACATGCTGGTGTCAGATTCTAAGTAATGCAATGGATGTGGGGGCTAGAGGCTTCTCTACAAGCCTTGTCATCTCCAAAGCAAGGCTTCATGCCACAGAATCTAAGGAGTGAAAATGAAAGTCAGTCATGTCAGACTCTTTGCGACCCCATGGATGGTAGCCCGCCAGGCTCCTCTGTCCATGGGATAAACCAGGCAAGAAGATGGAGTGGGTAGACATTCGCTTCTCCAGGGGATCTTCACTCATCCAGGTATGGGTCTCCTGCATTGCAGGCAGATTCTTTACCATCAGAGCCACCAGGGAAGCCCAGAAGAAAGCAAACCAAATCAATCCTGGGCAAGACTCCAGCACTGATACAGCCCAGAATCTTAAACTTTCTGGGTGCAGTAATACAGAACTGATAGCTTTAGATCGTTTGCCCAATTTGAGTGAGCCACTGTCTTTACCTGTCATGGATGTTGTAAAAGAAGGTGAAAACCTGAGCCCAGCATCAGCTTGACATGCTATCCTGATTTCCCCCAAATTGAGAGATACTACAGATTTGCTCAGTTATCTCTAGAGGTTGAAAATGGTATTTGCCATGCATCAGCTACAAGAATAGTCATTTACAAAGTTCTACTGTACAAAGACTCAATCCCTGAAGATAAGAGAAATCAAAATTCAGAAGAAGCATGTGATATAGTGTCTGCCTATCAAAATGTATTTCGAATAAAACTTCAGCACTTAAGTACAAAGGGATTAAATCAAGTTCTTGATGACTAGACTTCCACAGAGTTAGGTCTGAAACCTAATTCTCTACTTGAGCTCATTCATTATTGAAAAGCATCAGCAACCCTCAATAAATATTTCCCATGCCTATGTTAAATAGGTACAATAAAGCAATAAGTAAGATATATGCTACGGAAGAAAATTGCAATGTCATCTAAATCCTGTGGAGACAGACTTCTATTAAAATGTTAACTTTAGCTTTGAAGATAGTTTCCAAATATTGTTAGGTCTGAAAAATTATTATTTAACCACAAACTATGTAGTAGGCTTGCCCACAGCTATAATGACTATTATATGCCTCCCCATCCCTACCTCCCTCCATCTACCATCTGGATTTTCTTTACTCCATATCAATATGTTAACCTAAATAGATAAGAGATACTGCATCGCTATAGGCATTAATAGTTCTAATTTCAGGCTGTTTCCCTCTTTATATTTTTCAAAATTGACACATGTTTTTTGCTATTCTGATATTTGATCCCCTTGTTTTCCCATCATTCATCCTCTTCTTTTCTTTTTATTTTTGTTTTCTATGTTTGCTCAATAAATTGCGTTTACTTTCAGTTTCTGGCATTTCTTTTTGTACCTTAAATTTTCCATTTTCTATCTCATTCTCATAGGTTTTTCTGTGACCCACTTTCTCTGACTTGATCTCTGGAAGACCTTAAGACCCCAGTGAATACCTTGGAAATTCCACTATCTCTAGTTTTTGCCATGCATATAAAATCCACTGATTTGGAATAACAAGAACACAAGCCTCTGTTCAGAGAGTTCTACACCAACACTGACCAACCAAACACTGATCCAAAAGTACAGAAAAACTTGCTACATTTTTGTTAGTGTTTAGGCTGGTTTCCATTAGCACAGCTCTGCTTTCTTTTATGCTTTGCATATTTGGACCAGCAGCTATTTTCATAAGTATACAAGCTGTAGCTTACTAAAATTAAATGCAAAAACCTATCACCCATATCTTGGTTTCTAATATCCTCTCCAATAAAAAGAACCAGAAATTCTTGAGGTGTGGGTTGCTTTTAGGGCTACAGTAAGAAACATAAAAAAGTGAGCCTGGACAATTTGTAGCACCAGAAAATGAAAAAGAAAATCTAAATTAATGGTGCTATGTCAAAGGGACACAGAACCCAGCTAAAAGAGTTCCCAGTGGCCAATAAGAAATAGCTGAGCAAAAAATAAAATAAGCAGTATTGGACTATAATCCAAAATGTAAAATAAGTATCCATGAGTTCATTGTTGCTGTTCAGTCACTAAAGTTTTGTCCATCTCTTTATGATCCCATGAACTGCAGCATGCCTCTGCTTCTCTGTCTTTTGCTATCTCCCGGAGTTTGCTCAAACTCATGTTCATTGAGTTGGTGATGCTATCCAACCATCCCATCCTCTGTCATCCCCTTCTCCTCTTGCCCTCAGTCTTTCCCAGGAAAGTGAGGAAAGTGAGGATCAGCATCAGGAAAGTGAGTCAGCTCTTTACATCAAGTGAGTCCATAAAAGATGATTAATTAATAAATAAATGAGGAAAGACAAGTCTTCTATACACGAGAATCCAAATAATTTATGTACATACTCTGCCCTCAACGAGGAGGAGAATAACTCTCTGCTATTTAGGTATTGGCTGTGACTTCCTACCAAAGAGTGCAGTATGGAAAGAGGGGAGACAGGAACTTTACAGTGGAGAAAACTGACACACACTTCCTCAGCCAGGATCAACATCATTATCAACAGTGATGTTGCATTGTTATTAGCATATACCTTTGAAATGATGTGATGAAATAACTTTGCCTTTATTGTCTTCTTCCATATATATATAATTGTGAAAAAAAGTCAGACAAATTCCAGTAGAAGGCCATTCTAAACAAACAAACAAAACCTGAACAGTACTCCTCAAAACCATCAAGGTCACCAAAAGGAAGGAAAATCTCAGACATTGTCATAGCCAATGCAAACCCAGGAATCCAAGAAGACATGATAAATAAATATGATGTCCTGTATGGCATCTTGGAACAGAAAAGTGACATTAGGTAAAAACTAAGGAAGGTATAGATGAATAAGGTATATATTTTAGGTAACAATCATGTATTAATATTGATGCATTTATTGTAACATGTGCTATATCAACACAGATGTTAAATATAGGGAAACTCTGAGAGGGATGTATGATTGATGCTGTACTGTCTTCCAGATTTTTCTCTCATTCTAAACCTAATATAAATTTAAATCTAGAAAATAAATTCTATTTACAAATTGTTGCACTACCAATAAGGAATGAAGAGAACAAGAAGATTTTTAGGAGTTGTCACTGGGAGAAAATTCAGAGCCAAAAAGAGGCACCTGCAACATAGGATGGATCCCAGAGATGTCCCAGGAGTATGGGGCTAGTTTGCCGAGGGTCTGTACTTTGATGAAAAAGAAGTTAATGCCTGCCCTCTCCCATAGGAGGGCTGCATCAGGGCTGGCCTGTCTACAGCACTCCCATGTCCTGCTTCACAGCTCAACGTTACCTTCACATTCTCAGAGCAGCTTTTGCAGACCTTCACATGAGGTTAGATCTCCCATATTGCTCCTCAGCACCTTCTATCTCTCTTTCACAGCATATTTTTAAAGGAATTGTTTAATAGCCTTTCCCATGAGGCTGTAAGCTCCATCAAGGCAGCTAGTACAGAGTTCGGTAAACACTAAACATTTAATACACTTATGTGTTCACTGATAGATTAATAAGGTGAATTTAAAGGAAAGTCATGCCCATGTGGAAGATGAATGGCCTAGGGATAATCCCAGATTTAGATGTATGAGCCACAGAAATTTCAAAATATTGGAAATCTCCATTTGGTTTGATCAACCAACCATGTGCTTTGTTTAGGATACGACATTTGTAGTGAAGAACACCTGCAAAAAATTATGGTAACCAGTCTTGGCTGGTCAGGAAAGTATTTGGACTTCAACAATGGAACAACTGGAATCTATGAAATTTTATAATAATAAAAATGATAGTGACTATCACTTGTTTAGTAGTTTATAGTGGGCACTGTGTTAAGCACTTTGAAAGTTATTTTGTTTAATCTTCACAAAAACCCTGTGATGATAATAGCTGGGAAATATCCAGCACTTGCTCTCTTTTAAGCACTTTATACATATTAGCTCATTCAATCATCCCCAAGATTCTATGAGATCAGCATTATTATAATTGCTATGTAATAGTGGATGATACCAAAGTACATAAAAGTATAATGACTAACCCAAAGTAACAGAAAGCCACAGAGCCTGGATTTAAAAACAGGAGAGAAAGAAAGGGAATCTTGGTTCTTAATCAGTTTCCTATGTTGCCTTACCGTTCACTGCTAGACTAACTTTTATTTTCTGAATTTTTCAGATTAAAAGAAGAGCAAACTGAATCTCAAGGATACTAAGTTATTTGCAACAAATCACATCAGAAGTAACACCAACCCAAACTCCAGGCCCTGTCTGTCAGGTTCTTAATTATGTACTTCATAATATCCTGATATTATAGTGTTTTGCAACACAAGATATCCACATGCTCACCATATATTGTGTAAGTCCTTCATTCTGCTGCATACTCTAAATTTACCTCATTCAAGTTTAAATCAGTGTCACCTACTTAAGAGTCCTAAATAGGGTTAATACACCTTACTGAACAATAAGCTTTACCTTATTCATATCCATTGAACCCTTCAAAAAATAAGTTAATGGTTTTCTTAGTCTTTTTCAGGACTTGTGTTCTACTAGTACTAATTACCATTGTATTTATCACTTTCATCCTTTGTATTTACCAGAGCCTGGATTACTCTGGTGGTTCTAGTTTGTCCTATAAGAAAATGAAGTAGGTCAGACAGAGAAGAAGTGTCATATGACTTCCCTTATATATATGTGGAATCTAAAAAGAAGTGGTACAAATGAACTTACAGGACAGAAGAGACTCAGAGACTTAGAAAATGAATTTACGGTCACCAGCAAAGAAGGGATAGTTAGGGAGTTTAGGATGGTTATGTACACCCTGCTGTGTTTAATATGGATAACCAAAAGAACCTATTGTATAGCACTTGAAACTCTGCTCAATGCTATGTGGTTGCTTGGATGGCAGCAGAGTTTGGGGGAGAATGGATACATGTCTATGTATGGGTGGGTCCCTTCACTATTCATCTCAAACTATAAAGTGAAGTGAAGTGAAATGAAAATCACTCAGTCAAGTCTGACTCTTTGCAACCCCATGAACTATACAGTCCATGACACATTGTTAATTGGCTATACCCCAATACAAAATAAAAAGTTCAAAAAAAAGTACAAAGGGGAAAAAAAGAGAATGATATAGAATTATATGCTATATTCAAATCGCCCTTGATATATGGCTTTGATAAGAGTACAAACTTACAGTCAGTTTTATTTCCCATACATTTTCATTTTAGACCCACCAATGGCTAAATGTCTCAGGAAAAAAATTTTTTTCTGTCCCACAAAACCTTTCACTTGTACTAATACTAGGCAGTCTTGTATAGGGTCATTTTTCTTCAAACTTCTAGAGTGAAAGAGGAATTTCTGTTTATTTTTGTATTATTCATAGTGTCTAGTACTATGAGGGTGCACAGAGTTGGACACGACTGAAGCAACTTAGCAGCAGCAGCAGCAGTACCATCCCTGTATGCTGTAGATGTTCAGTGAAAGTCTACTTTATGAAAGATGTTTAAAGATTGCTGAGGAGAGAGTCCTTCCTCTTACTGACGGATGGCTCCATGGTATACACTTGAGTGACCTCCATGTTCCTTTCCTTAGCTTAGCACCATATAACAGACGGTAGCAGTGGGTAAAGGTCCAGCAAAATGAATCAGCTCTATGTATACCGTATAACCCCTCTCTTTTGGATTTCCTTCCCATTCAGGTCACCACAGAGCATTAAGTAGAGTTCCCTGTGCCATACAGTATGCTCTCATTAGTTATCTATTTTATACATAGTATCAATTATACTATTTATGATTATTGAGTTGAATAAACTGTTGCCTCAAATGATTTGCTGATGCTTTTTTTGTGCAATCCATTATCACACAATATACATGATATTCAACTTAACAAACATTTGACAAAAGAAAAGAAAATAGATAATCCCACTTTCCTTCTCATCTCTATCACTTGGTATATAACATTAGAGAAAATAATTAGCCTCTCTGAGTCTCAGTCCCTTCACCTTTAAAATGAGGAGAATAAGATTAGTCACTTTACAGAATCACTGTGAGGACTTTATAAGATAATCAATATGAATTACTTAGCACTGTGTCTGGCACATAAGTTCTCAACAAGTGTTTCTTAAATTATTCTAATACTAGGTATTAAGCAATATAAAGATACCACATTTAGAAACTATAAATAGGTAGATCTACATTGGTTGTTTATAATATACATTGGAAGGACTAATGCTGAAGCTGATGCTCCAATAAATACTTTGGCCACCTGATGCGAAGAGCTCAGTGGAAAAGACTGCGATGCTAGGAAAGATTGAAAGCAGAAGGAGAAGGGAGCAACAGAGGATGAGTGAGATTGTTGGATAACATCACTGACTCAATGGACATGAGTTTGAGCAAACTGCACGAAATAGTGAAGGACAGGGAAGCCTGGCCTTCTGCAGTCCATGGGGTTGCAAATAGTCAAACACAACTGAGTGACTGAACAAAAATAATATACATATGGATCTAATGACAGTGAGTCTGTTGATGATGGCATGGGAAACTAACAAGTCTAGGGAAATGAGAGGAAGACTGCACCCGAAAAGAGCAAATAAGAATTCCTATATAAGATCGTTTATTGGCATACAGCATTAACGTCTGTGTCCTGCAAGGGCTTCCAAAGTCAGGTGATGCGCATAGGAGACCTCTGAATTCCTCTCCTCTCTTGCTCACTAAACCTGCCCCTTGGCCTCCTCCACCTTGGCTTCCTGGCCTACTGCATACGATACGAATTCTTTTTTAGAATGGTGTGGGCTTGTTTGTTCAGGCTTAATTCTTAGGTAAGAAATTCCAAATATGTTGCACTTTTCAAGCAATCTGTAGACACTCGAATAATAGAAAGGACTGTGTTGTTCAGCCAAAGAATAGCTTTTTCTTTTGCTTTTATCCATCAAAGAATGAATACCATCTGAGCTGAACTGAAATGCCTGAGTCACTGTTAAGTCACACATTCTAAGCATTTTTCCAGGACCATGAAGGAAGACATGACTGCTGACTTAGAAAAAGCAAGGAGAAATTAGATGCTACTGAAAATATGGAAATATTTCTTCAGCAATTTCATGTTGTTGTTGAGCATGGACATGTCTGATTAGGTAGATCTTTACCATGTTTATAGAACATTTATTTCTGTGGGATAAACATGCAATATAGAATATTACACATTTAAAAATTAAAATATGAGAAAACAATATTTAATGATGTGAACAATGATATTTTTGAGTCAAAAGTTTCACTGGGGTTTGAATTTTTATTTTGTATTTTTTCAAATTGTCAATAACAAACATGTATTGAATGCAAATATTATGCTACTTTGACTGTTGTTCTCTGTCACTTTGACTTTGTTCAGAAGAAAAACTAAATGAGAAATTGTGAAAGAAATGACAAAAATTAGTCATGCCCAGAGGGGAAGAAAAATTCAAAATTTAGGCTTTATTGAGGATGGCCAATACATTAATGCCATCTCTAAAATGTGTATAAAGATAAACTAAATTTCTTGGTAATTGAGCTGAAATAAGTGCAGGCTAACTCTAAATAAATGGAAAAGAAGTGTTCTGGGGTAAAAAGAAAAGTTTTTAAGGAAGAGAAAGTATCTGTGTATTGTAAGTTGCTCTCCTCATTGGTTTTCTATATGCAAGGGAGACATATGAGAACATTTTATTCAACTGAAATTTTTCTAGCAAGGAAACTACCTTTTCTTGGGAGAGATAACTTGATAGATAAAAGGATATACTTTGAAGAGCCTGCTATGTACCAAAGTCTCCATTAAACTGAAAACAAAGGGAAGAAATGAAAAGGGGCACAGAAATAGATATGGTAGAAGTCTTCTGGCCTGCAATTTGACAGTGAAACATCAATTACCAATGATAGCAATAGTAATAACACGTGCATGCGCAGTCAATTCAGTCATGTCCAACTCTATAACCTCAAGTACTGTACCCCGCCAGGGCTACATGAGCTTCTCTAGGCAAGAATTCTGGAGTGGGTTGCCATCCCCTCCTCCAGGGATCTTCCTGACCCAGCGCCCCCTGCATCTCCTGCCTTGCAGGTGGATACTTTACCAATGAGTCACCAGGAAGCCCACGTGCCAGGGTTCATACTAAGTCCACTACGTATGCTAAATCATTTAATTCTCCTAACTACTATAGACTATTGGATTCACAAAACCTTGTTCTGAAGGGTTAGTATTTTGGATTTTTGTGTAGATGCAGATACCTGGACATAGAAATAAATATGGGGAAAGAAGCCTGGTGACCACAGAAAACCAGAGGAGATCGCTAAAATGTTACACATTTGGGATTAGTAGGATCTAAAAGAGAAAGGTTCAAACTGATACGAGGGATGCACTTATTTGAAAAAAATCCTGGCTGGAGAATAACCAAAGGAGAAATTTTGCCCAGTTTTCCCACTAGGAGAGACAAAGGGATCTGCTGAAAAGAATATTGGCTTTGGAATCAGGCAAATATGCATTCCAGTATTTACTCTGTCCTCCACTGTGTGACCTTGGGCAAATCACTTAACTTCTTTAAACATCAGTTTACCTACATGTGGGTCTGGCTTTGTGTGCAGACTCTCTGTGTAATAACAGAGGACCTGTGTTTCAAAGGACCCCTCCCTTGGTTTAATGCTCTACTATCATTCTCTTGAAATTTTTAATAATTTTGAACAAAGGTTTGCACATTTTCTGTTTGCATTAGCCATGCAAGTTTTGTAGACATCCTGACTATCTACAACATGAGAATGGTAACCCAGCCTCACTGATTAGCATAAAATGACCTGTACTTAAGACCCATCAAGGAACCTGGCATACAGAACTGAGTTACTATTTTAAATTTAAGCCACAGAACAACAAAGACCAATGTACTTGTAGGCCCCAGGTTCAGAAAAACCTGATGGGAGGAGAGATAAAAGAAGAAAAAGACCATGATTATGGTTGCTTAGCTGAACACTTCTATTAAGCTATAGAAATGAGGATATTCCTCTAGGTACTCAGATCATATAACCAGAACATTCCATAAATAAAATATTACAGTATTACAGAGATTTATTTTCTGAACTACAAACTCAATACCAGGAGAATTTTGCAAATGATAATTACATAAATCCTACTCCTACCCAAGGTTATGGAAACATAGTATACAAAATCATACTTGTTAATGGGGCCTTGAGAATTGAGGAAGCATTAGGTAGGTCAACCCAATTCAAATCACTTAATTCATCAAATGTACTTTTAAACTTTAATAAGTATTGAGTCTCTATAATCTACAGCTATACCACCCTGAACATGCCCAATCTTGTCTAAGTCTCAGTATTCTGGAGAAATGCATAGTGAATGGAGATGAAAAGAAAATAAGTCATGAATATGATAACTTTTAAAAAATGGGTGGGAACCTAGAGAGAACTTTGTGTGGGAACCTAGAGACAACCTAGAGACAACTTTACACTGTCTAGAGAGCTAAAAACGCTTACTTTCAGCAATGTAACTAGTTAGGGACAGGTTAGAAACTAGGATCCATATCTCCTTTTTGCCAACCCAGCTCTCTTTGGTGAGTCTTAGCAGGTCAACCATGTAGTACAAAATGACCTTGAACAAAAGAGACAGGCAGTCACTCTACTGTGCGTTATTCAATGGTATGCTCTAAAGAGCTCACACTCAGAAGGTTACTAGAGTTCCCAAAGTCTGATGCAATTTGCCATTCCCTGATGGCTCACCTGGTAAAGAATCCACCTGCAATGTAGAAGACCTGGGTTTGATCCCTGGATGGGAAAGATCCCCTGGAGAAGGGAATGGTTATCCACTTCAGTATTCTCGCCTGGAGAATTCCATAGACTCTATAGTCCATGGGGTCGCAAAGAGTCGGACATGACTGAGCAACTTTCACTTCACTCACTGTGAATACCAATCCTCCTAGAAATAAACCTTAACTCATTTTAACAAATCAATTCTATAACAGGAACAAAAATGTTGTAGGAAAAAAAGTGCAGCTTTATTTTCACAAGGGTTTGAATTGGTCACATCCTATTTTATTGGAGATGGAATATAGCATATTGACTAAATCTAGGACTTGAGATGGTAAGGGCGAGGTTGAGGAAACCTATCCACTCACCTCTTGGTAACTCTTACTTCTTTTTCTGTAAATTAGTGACAAAAATATAACAATAACTGGAAGCAAAGAATGATATTCTCTATGTAAAGTATTTAACCTGTTGGGTTTTTAACCTAATACCTAAATACATTTATACCTAAATACCTAATACCTTGAACCTAATACCTAAAGAGTTTAACCTAATGCCCCATAGTAAGCTCTCAATAAACAGAAAAACGTATAGTATTATCTTTATTACTCTCACCAATAATGACAGGCGTGAGAGTAGTTGAAGTGTCATAGTTCTGGAGAGTCCTGGTAAACAGAAAACCATCCAGAGATTTAACTCCATGTGGGCAGTTAAGATAACTCAGGCTACGTAAACAAAGAACTCCCTATATTCCAAGGAAGAACCACGTATTATGACCATTAAACTTAAATAATTCATTGTGTTCAAGTTTCTCTCTACAGTTTATTTTACCCTCCTGTCTGAATCTGAAACATGATTAACCATTGTAGAATTAATGGATTTTTAAAGCAACTAATAGTATTCAGACATATGTCTTCTACAATGTAAATATAAATGCAGCCAATGGCAGTTTGAAAAATTCTGTATTGTTTGGGTAGCTGAGAATACTATCAATGTCTCACCAATTTTAATATTTGACTCAAAATTCAGGAATCATGAGGGTATACTGGGATGTTTGTAAAAGGGCTGAAGTTCATTCAATGTTTTCATACTGTTTTTAAAATTTTCTAAATTGCAAGATCATGAAAATGAGTGAAGTTTGGATAATAGTGGAGTATCAAATTCTCTTTCTTAATTTTGATAACTTTACTCTGGTTAAGAAATATATTCTAAATTATTTAAGGGCAACAGTCATCACCCCTGCAACTGATTCCAAAAGAGATCAGAAAAAAAAAAAAAGTATACTCACAGAGAACAAAGTATAAAGCAGGTTAACAAGGTAGAATGTTGACATGGGAAATTTAGGTGAAGGGAACATAGACTCTTTGTATTCTTCTTACAGTTTTTCTTTAAGTCTGATTTAAGGTTTAAATAAAAGCTAAACAAAGAGAATTTGCACCAATAGTCTAGATGGAATGTTACCAAGTAAACAAAGGGAAAAGAACTCAATGGAATTAAAAGCAAATACCAGGGACCAGAAGCATCTGGAAATATAAGTAGTGCAGAAGTCCTTGAATAGTGGGTTAGTGAAAGTTAAAATCAGAAAGAGAAAACCCTAGGGTGGTGGTGTTTCATGGGAAGCTAATTTAGGATGATATAAGCTGAGGAGTGAGAGAAGACATTTTAGAAATATCACACTAGCAGAAGTCGAACCATTCAGGATGGAAGTCAGGAAAGTCAGTAATTACTAAAATAGTGTAAAGGATGACTATTAGGCTCTGAATTAGTGTAGTAGTCTTATGGATAAAATAGCAAATATCATAAAATGTAGTAGTTGAGAGCACAGACTCTGGTTTCAAATCCCAGTTTTTGCATTTCCTAGCTCTGCCATTTTTTATAAGTTATTTATCCTCCCTGAGCTTTGGTTTTTCTCATCCATAAGATGACAAAATAGTAGATACATCACAGAGGTATTAGGATTAACAAAAGTGATAAATATAAAATACTTAAGAGTCACATACAAAGCTCTCATAAATTAAAAGAATGCACATAAAAATGTTACCATAGGCATTATCAAGATCCACTGACTAATTAGTTGGGTTTCCATTCTGGGAGAATGGCAGTACCATTCTCCTGATAGTACCATTTCTCAACATGTGTTTTATAGGTTATTTAGCATCCTAGCCTCTACTCACTAGATACCAGTAGCTGACCTCCAGTTATGAGAATCAAAATGTATCCAGATACTGTCAAATATTCTCTGGGGGAAAAGTCACCCCTTGTGAATGAGAACCAGTAACCTAGAGGATGAGTAAAGGAGGAGATGGGGCAAGTTTGGCATAAGACCCAAGCAACAGGATCTCCCACTGAGATCAGCGTGTACAGTGTTGAGCTAGAGAAGTATTACTACCCAGAACATTCCTCCCATCTAAGCTACCCAGAATGACTCTCCTAAACAGTGCAGGGGTTAAGTGAATAACAGTCTTCCACTAGGAAACTGCAGCTATGGACGAAAAGGGTGCTTTGCTAAGTTGCCATAGAAGTAACATTTTTGAAAGAATGTTAAAAAATATAGAAAATGAAGGCAAAATACATACAAATAAATGCAGGCATGGAAAAAGAATGGTAGGATATACAATGACATTTTACTTGTTATTTCTGGGTAATTTTTATTTTTTCACTACAGTATTCAGAATTATTTCATTAAACTAAGGGGGAAAATCTACAAGAGATGTCATTTTTAAGCTGCAAGAGAAATGGAACTTTAAGATATTGGACCATAAAGTGTCTGTCTACAATGCAGGAGACCCAGGTTCGATCCCTGGGTTGGGAAGATCCCTGGAGAAGGAAATGGCAATCCACTCCAGTACTATTGCCTGGAAAATCTCATGGACAGAGGAGCCTGGTAGGCTACAGTCCATGGGGTCGCAAAGAGTCGGATAAGACTGAGCGACTTCACTTTCACACAGTGAAGTGAAATATAATTTCTTATGTTTCAGAGTATCACATACTTAAAAGAGGTAGAGTCAGAATTGCATTTTAATGAATCTTAAGCCCCCACAGGTTGACTCTCTGACCCATGACTGTTTCCTTTGGAAAGATGAATTTAGTATAAAGCTTTGCTGCTTTATTTGTAATAGATTTAATTAACTGAAAAGTTTTATATAAAAATCAGTAGGCCTTAGTTATGGACGTATCAGTGTTTATGACACAGTCCCTATCTTGTTATTTATTCTTAGTGGTGTCACTATGGGGATCTTATATCAGATTGTCTAAACATTTGACAAATTTCTCAGAAGGTTGGGCTGACATTTCTTAGTATTTTGGAGAAAGATGGATAAACTTTCCTTTCTTTCCCAAAGGAACTAGAGAGCTAAAAGTCAGAACCTATTTTAAAAGAGACTGAACTACAAAGTAAAAATAACCCTAACCCTGCCTAAGCAAGTACTGGTTAATGGTAATAAAAACTAAGACTTTTTAAAATATTTGTATCAGTTCTTTCTCTGAATGTTCTAACATTCTTACTGAAGAATGAGGTGAAGTCACTCAGTCGTGTCCGACTCTTTGCGACCCCGTGGACTGTAACCTACTATACTTGGTAGGCTTCTCTGTCCATGGGATCCTCCAGGCAAGAATACTGGAGTGGATTGCCATTTCCTTCTCAAGGGGATCTTCCCAACCCAGGGATCGAACCTGGGTCTCCTGCATCAAAAGCAGGCAGTTTAACCTCTGAGCCACCAGGGAAGCCCACTGAAGAATGGGACTGTTGATCAGATATAGTTTAAAGTTTTAAGACTGCTCATCAGTAGTTATTTGACTTTGGGCAACCAATTTATTGTCCCCAAGTCTCACTTGCCCTATCTGTCATAAAGGGATGAAATTGTTTCCCATGGTTAAGTTAGGACTTCCCCTTGTGGCTCAGACAGTAAAGCACCTGCCTACAACACAGGAGACCTGGGTTTGATACCTGGGTCTGGAAGATCTCCTGGAGAAGGAAATGGCAACCCTCTCCAGTACTCTTGCCTGGAAAATCCCACTGATAGAGGAACCTGGTAGGCTTCAGTTTAGTTCAGTTCAGTCGCTCAATCGTGTCTGACTCTTTGCGACCCCATGAACCGCAGCACACCAGGACAATAAGTGGTCCATCACCAACTCCCAGAGTTTACCCAAACCCATGTCCAATGAGTCAGAGATGCTATCCAACCATCTCTTCCTCTGTCCTCCCCCTTCACCTCTTGCCCTCAATCTTTCCCAGCATCAGGGTCTTTTCAAATGAGTTAGTTCTTTGCATCAGGTGGCCAAAGTACTGGAGTTTCAGCTTCAACATTAGTCCTTCCAATGAACACCCAGGACTGATCTCCTTTAGGATGGACTGTTGGATCTCCTTGCAGTCCAAGGGACTCTCAAGACTTCTCCAACACCACAGTTCAAAAGCATCAGTTCTTCGGCACGCAGCTTTCTTTATAGTCCAACTCTCACAGCCATGCATGACTACTGGAAAAACCATAGCCTTGACTAGATGGACCTTTGTTGACAAAGTAATGTCTCTGCTTTTTAATATGCTGTCTAGGTTGGTCATACCTTTCCTTCCCTGGAGTTAGTATCTTTTAATTTCATGGCTGCAATCACCAGGCTACAGTTCATAGGGTCGCAAAGAGTCAGACACAACTGAGTGGCTTCACATTCTCCCACCCATGATTAGGTTATTACATGGATTAAATGAGATAACTCAAGTAAAGTACTCATGCCATGCTGTGCTTAGTCGCTATGTTGTGTCCAACTCTTTGTGACCCCATGGACTGTAATTCACCAGCCTCCTTTGTCCATGGAATTCTCCAGGAAAGAATACTGGAGTGAGTTGCCATACCTTCCTTCAGGGGATCTTTCCAGCCCAGGGATCAAAGGAAGGTCTCCCAGGTTGCAGGCAGATTCTTTATCATCTGAGCCACCAGGGAAGCCCAAGAATACTAGAGTGGGCAGCCTAGCCCTTCTTCAGGAGGTTTTCCCAACCCAGTAATGGAGCTGGGATCATCTTCATGGTAGGCAGATTCTTTACCAGCTGAGGTGCCAAGGAAACCCAAAGGTCTCATAGACATTAATAATTATTACATTTCCCATTATTGTCACATTGAGAAAAAAAAGCTGCTTCTTAGTGCAAGGAACTATTACTATCAAAAAGGCTGATGGAGAGAAGAAATAGTCTGAAAATGAAGATGCCAGGGGAGTGTCAGTAACTCCTGGGGAGTGGCAGAACTCTCATGATAGCCAAAGAATCTATGTGAAGCAGGACAAGAACTCGTAATAAAGCCAACTGTCTTTGTCAGCAGTGAGCAAGCTTGTAGGTAATCTTCTCCATCTTTTTCTTTTTCAAGCCTTATGATTCTGAAGGAGGCAAGATGAAGAAGAGGATATGATTGAGTCAATGATGCTCATACAGGTATGAGATGCTTGTAGGAGCATCAGAATCTCTAAGTGACCTCCAGAGACTTAAACTACATGCTCTTTCTCTGCCACACAGTCCTCATATTTATGCCTATGATTCTGGGTTCACTCAGTCTGAACCCCAAAGTTATTCATCTTGTCTATACCAGAACTACCAACTTCAAATGCTTCATGTTTTGGAGTCTCTGTTCATCCTAGCTTGCCAGTCCCAGTCTCTTCAGTTCATTCTAGGGTGGACAGATATTGCTTTAGCTGGATTCATTTGCTCATTTGATGAATACTAAAACTCAGTATTCAGAAAACTAAGATCATGGCATCTGGTCTCATCACTTCATGGCAAATAGATGGGGAAAATGGATACAGTGAGAGACTATTTTGGGGGCTCCAAAATCACTGCAGATGGTGACTGCAGCCATGAAATTAAAAGACGTTTGCTCTTTGGAAGAAAAGCTATGACCAAATTAGACAGCATATTAAAAGCAGAGACATTACTTTGTCAACAAAGGTCCATCTAGTCAAAGCTATGGTTTTTCCAATAGTCATGTATGGATGTGAGAGTTGGACTGTGAAGAAAGCTGAGCATCAAACAATTGATGCTTTTGAACCGTGGTTTTGGAGAAGACTCTTGAGAGCCCCTTGGACCGCAAGGCAATCCAACCAGTCCATCCTAAAGGAATTCAGTCCTGAATATTCATTGGAAGGATTGATGTTGAAGCTGAGACTCCAATACTTTGACCACCTAATGCAAAGAACTGACTCATTTGAAAAAACTCTGATGCTGGGAAAGATGGAGGGCAGGAGAAGAAGGGGATAACAGAGGATGAGATGGTTGGATGGCATCATCAACTCAATGGACATGAGTTTGAGTAAGCTCCAGGAGTTAGTGATGGACAGGAAAGTCTGGCATGCAGCAGCCCATGGGGTTGCAAAGAGTCAGACATGACTGAGTGACTGAACTGAACTGAATATCTAGAGGGAGTTGGGATGTACTAGGTGCTTTGGGGAAAGCAACCATCAGTACAGTTACATATTCTTTCTTTCAAAATTGATGGACTTCAGGGAAAATAGACATTAAACAAGTCATTGTAAGGGTGCTTATCTGTCAGTGTGTAAGCATTGTTCATCTGTTTTTCTTTAGAGTAGCAAGGAAAAAGCATTGATCTTGAAGTGGACATCGATGGAATCAAATGCTCTTGCATTTGAACTTAGCATGTGATATTGCATTTCTCATCTTCAGTTTCCAAATTTTTAATGTGGATGAAAAAAGACCTATTGCATGAGATTTGTGTAAACCTAAGTAAGACAGTGCAGGTGAGGAGCTATGGTATAATGAAGATTTTGCCCGTTTTCCCCCCTCCCCTGCCAAGGGACAAAACCCTTGGGATTTCCAGAGTGATGGGAATGTCACTGTGGTGAGCCTCTAGAAAGCTTCAGGACAAAGGTGATCTCTAGAAAGGCTAACCACAAAGTTAGAAGTTGGGACTTTCTAGGGAGGTGAAGGAGACTGGAGAATGAGTTCAATCACCTGGCTGATAGTTCAGTTAATCACGGCAACATAATAAATGTGCAATAAAAACTCTAAACACAGAGCTCAGCAGGGCTTCCTGGTTGATGAACACATTATATGCCAGGAGGGCAATGGATCCTAATTTCACAAAGAGGTGACACATAAGCTTTGTATTCCCTCTCAGACCTCATCCTATGTATCTCTTTATTTGACTGTTACTCCTGATTTGTAATCTCTGTAATGAGTTATCATTGTAATTATAGTAAATTTTTGAATTCTGTGAGTCATTCTAGCAAATTACTGAACATGAAGCAGTTGTGGAAACCTTAAAAGCTATAGCCAGTGATTTCAAAGTATATGTGGCCTGGGAAACCCCCAGATATGGCTAGTGTCTGAAGTAGAACAGTCTTGTTGAGGGCTATGCCTTTAGCTTGTGGGGTCTGAGCTAGCTTCAAGTGGTTTGTGCCAGAACTGAACTGTTATGCATCCAGTTGGGGCTGAAAAGGAATAGAGACTTAGACCAAGCCACACAGTTGGTCCTTACTAAATATCAGTTACCTTATGACCTCATTCCAGTTCATCAGTGTCCCCCTCCATCTCTATTTCCATTATCTTTTATCTCAAATAGCTGCTTGCAGAGTTCTCAAACAGAATGATGCTGATAGGAAACATGCCTTATGAGCACTCTATCTTAGTGCATGAGCCAAGAAAGGGAAACAGATGGACAGAATGCTGGGAGACAGTGCATCTGAGTGTTTAACTCTTTGTTTTTATTTGTTTTAATTGGAGGATATGTGCTTTACAATATTGTGTTGGTTTCTGCCATATATCAACACGAATCAGCCATAGGTAGATATATGCCCCCTCTATGTTGAAAACTCCCTACCATCCCACCCCATCTCCCCATATCCAGGTTGTCACAGAGCATCAGGGATTTGAGTTCCTTGCACCATACAGCGAATTTCCACTGACTATATGAATGTTTAATTCTTAAAAGTGCCATAAAGAAGCTTAGAGGATAGAATGAACAGAACATTTTGTGACTTTTTAATTAACTGTTTAATGTAGAGAAAATCTGCACTGTCAACTGTATCCATCCTATAAATTCAACTATAGTCCTACAAATACTTCATATTGGCCTGTAACCAAAGTATGACTTTCCCAGAGCCAGTGTTAACTACAATGGCTAATATGCTCAGAGACAAATAAATCTTCTGTACTGAAACCATGTATTTGTGGTTAACAGTTTAATCTTTTTAGGAGTCTTTTGGCATTGTTTATCTTCAACTCTGCCAATGTACGCATAAGCCATCACTTCAAAGATTATTCTACTGCTGTTTCAGCAGCAGATGAACTGTAAATATATAAACGTCATTGTAAAGACTAAAATAAAATAGGGTTTGAATTTTTTAATCAATTTTATTTTGGAAGACATCTTCAATCTCTACAAATCTTTTGTAGAAATTATTTATCTCTACAAAATTTATCTCTACATAATTTAGATATTATCTCTACATAATTATTTTCTCTTGGGGTTTATTATGATTTAGAAGACGTAGGGGTTAGAGTGGGAATTAGGGACTGTTAGTTCTCATGCTGATTTAGCTGTGAATCCCTGGATGACCTCATTCAAGCTCCTTTGTTCCTCTGGTTGTCTCAGAAAGTGGAATAACTAATCATGACATGTCATGCTGGGACATTATGAGAATGAAGAACAGCAATTTGAAGATAGCAATGGCTCATAAAATTAACAGATAACCCATATCAGTTCAGTTCAGTCGCTCAGTCGTGTCCGACTCTTTGTGACCCCATGAATCACAGCACGCCAGGCCTCCCTGTCCATCACCAACTCCTGGAGTTCACTCAGACTCCAGTCCATCGAGTCAGTGATGCCATCCAGGCATCTCATTCTCTGTCCTCCTCTCCTCCTGCCCTCAATCCCTCCAAGCATCAGAGTCTTTTCCAATGAGTCCACTCTTTGCATGAGGTGGCCATAGTACTGGAGTTTCAGCTTTAGCATCATTCCTTACAAAGAACACCCAGGGCTGATCTCCTTCAGAATGGACTGGTTGGATCTCCTTGCAGTCCAAGGGACTCTCAAGAGTCTTCTCCAACACTTCAGTTCAAAAGCATCAATTCTTTGGCACTCAGCTTTCTTCACAGTCCAACTCTCACATCCATATATGACCACAAGAAAAACCATAGCCTTGACTAGACAGATCTTTGTTGACAAAGTAATGTCTCTGCTTTTCAATGTGCTATCTAGGTTGGTCATAACTTTTCTTCCAAGGAGTAAGCGTGTTTTAATTTCATGGCTGCAGTCACCATCTGCAGTGATTTTGGAGCCCCCAAAATAAAGTCTGACACTGTTTCCACTGTTTCTCCATCTGTTTCCTATGAAGTGATGGGATCAGATGCCATGATCTTCATTTTCTGAATGTTGAGCTTTAAGCCAACTTTTCCACTCTCCTCTTTCACTTTCATCAAGAGGCTTTTAGCTCCTCTTCACTTTCTGCCATAAGGGTGGTGTCATCTGCATATCTGAGGTTATTGATATTTCTCCCGGCAGTCTTGATTCCAGCTTGTGCTTCTTCCAGCCCAGCCTTTCTCATGATGTATTCTGCATATAAGTTAATAAGCAAAGTGACAATGTACAGCCTTGACGTACTCCTTTTCCTATTTGGAACCAGTCTGTTGTTCCATGTCCAGTTCTAACTGTTGCTTCCTGACCTGCATATAGGTTTCTCAAAAGGCAGGTCAGGTGGTCTGGTATTCCCATCTCTTTCAGAATTTTCCAAAGTTTATTGTGATCCACACAGTCAAAGGTTTTGGCATAGTCAATAAAGCAGAAATAGATGTTTTTCTGGAACTCTCTTGCCTTTTCCATGATCCAGCAGATGTTGGGAATTTGATCTCTGGTTCCTCTGCCTTTTCTAAAACCATCTTGAACATCTGGAAGTTCACGGTTCACATATTGCTGAAGCTTGGCTTGGAGAATTTTGAGCATTACTTTACTAGAGTGTGAGATGAATGCAATTGTGCCATATACATTACTTTAAAGATACTTCTGATTATATACATATATTCTTCATTCTCCCACCTGACCTTCTACCAAGTATAAATGTAGCATGATTTAATATTTATTTCTTTAGCTTAGTCTGTGGTAGAGTTGCTGACAATAAAAACTCTTCAGTGGCCAAGACAGATACAATGAATAAAATAAATATAAATAATCCAGATAGTATTAGCTCTTTATCAATTGAAAATATACTTAATCCAGTACCTTTCCTTTCTTTTCCATGGCCTACTAACTTCAAGGGATCCCCCAAGGACACCTAGCCCACAATTGACTTTCAGGGTTTTATCATTCATCATCACTTCAGGATACAAAACCATTCTAAAACAACACCTTTATAGGCTGTAAACCTCTTCAACTCCAATTCACCACCTCTCCACCTCAGTCCCCATTCCCACAGATTCTATTTTTGTAATGATCTCTAAACTCTCAAAATTGTCTGTCCTAAATTTATACCTCCAGTTCACCCTTTATGTATGTCTCTGCCTAATCGGAGCCTGCCAGCAGAAATTTCAGTTAAACAGTAAATGCTGAACAAACATTCTCAATACCCCATAACTTGCATTGTTTCTTCCAGTTCACTTGCCAGGCTGTACAATTTTACCATGTGAAAGATTTTCTATGGGTGTTATCAACAATAATAAATGCTGCTGAGAGGCTGACAGAGGAAAAAAAGAAGGTGGCTCAGGTAAAGAAGCTACTTGCAATGCAGGAGACCTGGGTTCAGTCCCTGAGTTGGGAAGACCCTCTGGAGAAGTAAATGAGAACCCACCCCAGTATTCTTGCCTGGGAAATGCCAGGGACAGAGGAGCCTGGCAGGCTACAGTCCATGGGGTCGCAAAGAGTTGGACACGACTGAGGGACTAACACACACAATGATCCTATGAAATTGATAGTATTATGTTCTTCATTTTACAGATCAGGAAACTGCAGCAGGCATAAGAAATTGGCCTGAAATCCTGCAGAAAATAACAGTTTTAAAACACAGGCTGATTCAGAGCCCTTATTATTAAATCTGAGCTGCTGCTTCTTTGTTTAGGCAATTATATTAACAATTGTTTTTCAGACAGAAATTTCAACAGAATGGAAATAGATGGAACCTTAAAGTAAAAGGGAAATACTGATAGGTGCAACATTAGAGTTTCATGTCAATAAATTTCTTGTTGTGTGAAAGAAAATACATTAAAGGAAGAGCTTTTTAGGCAGAAGTGAAGTCAGTAGATAGAGATGGAAATTACAAGAAGACAATGAAGAGCTATTGGAATGAAGTTTTAGAAAAAATGAATACATGAGATGACTGAACTGAGACAGAGGAAAAGGGGTGTGGGATGTTGCTTATTCAGCATCTGCAAAAAGAGCGCTTGTTTAATCCTAAGAGTAAGAAGGATGAGAAAAAGATTGGTTATAGTGGAAAATTTAAGGAGGAGTCCATTCAGTGACAGATGACTGAAAGTATCATGAACCCAAGACAGGTTCTATGTGATTAGAATGGACTTCAGTCAGTTTAGTGCAGTCCCACAGCTCCTTCCAGAAACATTCCTCAGTTTTACTATGAAATCGGAAAAGCTTTATGGTGTTTTTGTTGTTTAATAACTCAGCTGTGTCCAACTCATTGTGACCCCATAGACTGCAGCACGCCAGGCTTCCCAATCCATCACCATCTCCCAGAGCTTGCTCAAACTCATGTCCATTGAGTTGATGATACCATCCAACCATCTCATCCTCTGTCATCCCCTCCTCCTCCTGCCTTCAATCTTTCTCAGCATCAGGGGCTTTTAAATGAGTCAGTTCTTCACATCAGGTGGCCAAAGTATCAGAGCTTCAGCTTCAGCATCAGTCCTTCCAGTGAATATCCAGGATTGATTTCCTTTAGGATTGACTGGTTGCTTCTCCTTGCAGTCCAAGGGACTCTCAAGACTCTTCTCCAACAACACAGTTCAAAAGCATCAATTCTTTGGCACTCAGCCTTCTTTATGGTCCAACTCTCACATCCGTATGTGACTACCAGAAAAACCAGAGCTTTGACTATGTGGACTTTTGTCAGCAAAGTAATGTCTCTGCTTTTTAATATGCTGTCTAGGTTGGTCATAGCTTTTCTTCCAAGGAGCAAGCGTCTTTTAATTTCATGGCTGCAGTCACCATCTGCAGTGATTTTGGAGCCCAAGAAAATAAAGTCTCTCACTGTTTCCATTGTTTCCCCATCTACTTGTCATGAAGTGTTGGAACTGGATACCATGATCTTAGTTTTTTGAATGTTGAGTTTAAAGTCAGTTTTTTCACGCTCCTCTTTCACCTTCATCAAGAGGCTCTTTACTTCCTTTTCGCTTTCTCCCATAAGGCCAGTGTCATCTGCATATCTGAGGTTATTGATATTTCTCCCAGCAATCTTGATTCCAGCTTGTGCTTCATCCAGCCGGGCATTTCTCATGATGTACTCTGCATATACGTTAAATAGGCAGGGTCGATGATATTACAGCCTTGACGTTCTCCTTTCCCAGTTTGGAGGCAGTCCATTGTTCTAGGTCCAGTTCTAATGTTGCTTATGGACCTGCATACAGATTTCGCAGGAGGCAGCTAAGGTGGTCTGGAATTCCCATCTCTTGAAGAATTTTCCAGAGTTTGTTGTGATCAGTGCAATCAAAGACTTTAACACAGTCAATGAAGCAGAAGAAGATGTAATGGTGGAATTTCTCGCTTTTCTATGATCCAACAGATGTTGGCAATTTGATCTCTGATTCCTCTGCCTGTTCTAACTGCAGCTTGAACTTCTGGAAGTTCTTGGTTCATGTACTGTTAAAGCCTGGCTTGGAGAATTTTGAGCATTACTTTGCTAGCATGTGAGATGAGTGCAATTGTGCGGTAGTTTCAACATTTTTTGGCATTGCCTTTCTTTGGGATTAAAATGAAAACTGACCTTTTCCAGTCCTGTGACTACTACTGAGTTTTCTAAATTTGCTGGCATGTTGAGTCCAGCACTTTCACAGCATCATCTTTTAGGATTTGAAATAGCTCAGCTGGAATTCCATCACCTCCACTAGCTTTGTTCATAATGATGTATCCTCTGGCCCACCTGACTTCGCACTCCAGGATGTCTGGCTCTAGGTGAGTGATCATACCATTGTGGTTCCAGGTATTTAACCTTCTCAAATATTGATAATATTTATTTTATGATCAAAGATCCTTGAGGTAAACCAAATGAAGATGACTTATATACCATTTACAAGAATAAAAGACAAAAGCTAATGTAAAATCAGCAATAAATACTGAAAAATAAATGAACTCACCTACACAGCAATTCATTTCTATATTAATAGGCAGAGTCATTAAATTTAGTTAACACAATCACTTTGACTTTCACTTGTGTGCTCAGTCGTGTCTGACTCTTTGCTACCCCATTGTCTGTTGCCCACCAGGCTCCTCTGTCCATGGAATTTTCCAGGCAAGAATACTGGAATAGGTTGCCATTTCCTGCTTCAGGGGATCTTCCCAACCCAGAGATCAAATCCATATCTCTTGTATCTCCTGCATTGGCAGGTGGGTTCTTTACCACTGTGCCACCTGGGAAGCCTAACTTTTACTTAGAAACTTATTTATCTAGATCCTATACTGGACCACATACTATAATACTTGGAATTATTTTACTGCATTATTGTTGCTGACCTTCAATCACTAATTCATGTCTGATTCTTTGCAACCCCATGGACTTCCAGCATGCCAGACTCCTGTTTGCTCCACACTCTCCCAGAGTTTGCTCAAATTTATGTCCACTGAGTTGTGATACTATCTAATCATTTCTTTTTCTGCCTTCCTCTTCTTCTTTTACCTTCAATCTTTCCCAACATCGGGGTCTTTTCCAATGAGTTGGGTCATTGCATCAGGTGGCCAACATATTGGGCTTCAGCTCCTGTATCAGTTTTTCCAATGAATATTCAGGATTGATTTCCTTTAGGATTGATTGGTTTGATCTCCCTGCCCAAGAGACTCTTAAGTGTCTTCTACAGTACAATTTGAAAGCATCAATTCTCTGGCACTCAAGCCCTCTTTTTTGACTTTAGGTTACTGTAATTTTAGATTATATAGTAAAGCAAACCCAATAAACTCAGATTTCTAAATGTCTTTTCATACTTTTCTGTGTTTAAACAATGTATTTCTTCTGATGAGTTTCATAGATGGAAACTCATTTCTCCCATTCAACAAGCCTTGTAATACAACATGGCTATTCTTTCAGTCTTTGAAGCTATGTATTCTCTTGCATAAAGCTGTCATTTCAGGAAATCATGTAGGTGAATATAAGATCCTCAAGGACAGTCTTCAAAGCCAAATAAAATTGATCCAATTTTAACTGAAATTTTTTTCGGTTGCCACATGTTATGAAAATTATGTCTGTTAAACTTTAGTCCTGGCCCATAGCCAAGAAAAAAATTAATCATAGACTTATTCCAATATCATTTGTAAATGACAAGAGAAGGCTGTTGTTATCTTTCTTATTTAGCAACAATCTATCATTTCCTAGCATATGCAATCAAAATCATGTTTTTAAAAATGCAATACAAATATAATCAAATGCTTATGGAAGTGGCTCAGGCACTTAAACCACAGTACATAAATACAGAGAAGAGCTAAAAAGTCAGAAAGTAAACATCTTTCCCACTTATTTTCAGATGAACTCTTGAGGAACTCTGTGTAGCCTTTCAAAATTTAATGAGTTTAAAGAATGTGTTGATCTGGTAGCTGGATTGAATCCTGGCCCAGTGCATGAAATTCACCTGACAGAAGATGAAAAACATTCTCAAGCCGAGCCAATGGTGAGGATTACCAAATTCCCTCCGTTGAGAACTATAGTTTTGAATTTCACAATTGGAAATTGATCTTTTAAAAATTTTAGATTATTTTTAATAGTAGTTTTTGAAAAGTCTGCTCAATATATTTGAATTGGGTGAGCCTTTGAAAGATAAGACAGATACAGTAACAAGATATTAATGACCATATTTAGTTGAATTAAATCTCTCAGTGTATCAGCCTTTTTCATGATATCTCTACAGTGTTCTGTTTATACAGTATCTCTAAGTAAACTAACAATGATTGCATGTTTCTCAGTTACAATTGAGAAATTTGTCAACCTAATTATGAATATTTATATCCAAGCAATTGTTTTAGTTCATTTTATCAAGATATAAGACATATTTTTGCTTGCATTTGTGAATTACTTGTGGGAAGAAGCCTATGGTTTGTGTTTTTGATGTAGTCAATTCTTGTTTTTCACAGCATTTCTCTTCTATGAAGTTACCACAAACACTGAATTAGTGAATTCTGAAACTTTGCAACTAGGAAAATAAAAAGTTAGGTTGCTGAAGCCTCCAGTTACAACAATTCCATCAACTGATCAATTCATAAACTCATTTTATGTACATCTCTGTTTAAAGACCCCTTATTTAACACATGTTTTTGATTCATTAATGTTGAACTCATGGCCAACAACATTATAACTTGTGTCTCAACAAAGCTACCTAACAAACATATTTTCTCTGTAAGGCACATTACAGCTTTCTTGCTATTAGTAACACTAGACCACCTCAGTACTATGATTTCATGCCATTTTAAGGAGCAGAATCACCGACTAAAAGCACAAAAGTAAGGAAATCATAGCACAAAATAGATAGCCAAAAGGACATTTGTTTACAGTTTAAGAGCTGAAACTACCTCATTTCACCACAGCTGAGAACATACCTAGCAGGCAACTCACATTTTTGCCACTTTGGACATGTGCATGTCCACGGAGACTACGAAAGCCTCACAAATGTTGGTTTGAGGACTGCAAACAAACTTTTGGAAAAGGCAATGGCACCCCACTCCAGTACTCTTGCCTGGAAAATCCCATGGACGGAGGAGCCTGGTGGGCTGCAGTCCGTGGAGTCGCGGACGAGTCGGACACGACTGAGTGACTTCACTTTCACTTTTCACTTTCATGCATTGGAGAAGGAAATGGCAACCCACTCCAGTGTTCTTGCCTGGAGAATCCCAGGGACGGCAGAGCCTGGTGGGCTGCCGTCTATGTGTTCGCAAAGTCGGACACCACTGAAGCAACTTAGCAGCAGCAGCAGCAACAAACTTTAACGAGTACACAAATTTGCAAACACAGAATTCATGAATAATGAGGGCAGACTGTATTTCTTAAATTGTATCTTGAATATTAGAATTCTTGATAGAAATTCAATAATGTCACAGTGTATAATTTGGAAGAGAAAAAGTCTGTCTTTTTTCTCATCTCTGGAGACAATATGTATAGTAATAGATTAATTTTGCTACTTTAAGAAATTATTTTAGTACATTAAATCTGTTCATAGAGCCATTCTAAAAATGTACAATTTTTCCTTTTTTAAAACAAAGTATAATTAAACAAAAAATTCCCCAAACAGAATACTTGACATTTACAATTCAAAATCAAATTAGTAAAATATTAAATATTTACAAAACTCCATCTTTTAGAAATATTTATAAAGTTACATGCAACTTTGTAGAGCTGACATAAAAGAATGGCTCAAAAATGGGAGAATTTTCCTTCATTCTTAAAAAAAAATATGTCCAATAGAAGTTGTGAAGATTCTTGAGTATGTGAAGTCTTCAGTTTTAGTACCAAAGCCTGTCTTTGTGCATCTAAGAACTTTACACACC